>OZ038378.1:139586816-140265843 GCA_964036045.1 Eutreptiella sp. 'Long Island Sound 2002'
GAGAGGCCACGCAACAAAGCGTGGATTGTGAGTCCCTAACCCCAACTCGAGAGGCCACACAACAAAGCGTGGATTGTGAGTCCCCAACCCCAACTCGAGGGGCCACACAACAAAGCGTGGATTGTGACTCCCTAACCCCAAGTCGAGGGGCCACGCAACAAAGTGTCGATTGTGAGTCCCTAACCCCAATTTGAGGGGCCACGCAACAAAGCGTGGATTGTGAGTTCCTAACCCCAACTCGAGAGGCCACACAACAAAGCGTGGATTGTGAGTCCCTTACCCCAACTCGAGAGGCCACACAACAAAGCGTGGATTGTGAGTTCCTTACCCCAACTCGAGGGGCCACACAACAATGCGTGCATTGTGAGTCCCTAACCCTGAACTCGAGGGGCCACACAACAAAGCGCGGATTGTGAGTTCCGAACCCAGCTCGACAGGCCACGCGACAAAGCGTGTATTGTGAGTCCCTAACCCCAACTCGAGAGGCCACACAACAAAGCGTGGATTGTGAGTCCTGAACCCCAACTCGAGGGGCCACACAACAAAGCGTGGATTGTGACTCCCTAACCCCAAGTCGAGGGGCCACGCAACAGAGTGTGGATTGTGAGTCCCTAACCCCAACTTGAGGGGCCACACACCAAAGCCTGGATTGTGAGTCCCTAACCCCGACTTGAGGGGCCACACAACAAAGCGCGGTTTGTGACTACCTAACACGAGCTCGAGGGGCCACACAACAAAGCGTGTATTGTGAGTCACCAAGCCCAACTCGAGAGGTCACACAACAAAGCGTGGATTGTGAGTCCCTAACCCCAACTCGAGGGGCCACACAACAAAGCGCGGATCGTGACTCCCTAACCCCAAACCGAGGGGCCACACAACAAAGCGTGGATTGTGAGTCCCTAACCCCAACTCGAGGGGCCACACAACAAAGCGCGGATCGTGACTCCCTAACCCCGACTCGAGGAGCCACACAACAAAGCGTGGATTGTGAGTCCCCAACCCCAACTCGAGGGCTACGCAACAAAGCGTGGATGGTGAGCTCCTGACCCCAACTCGAGAGGCCACACAACAAAGCGTGGATTGTGAGTCCCTAACCCCAACTCGAGGGGCCACAAAATACAGCGCGGATTGTGACTACCTAACCCCAACTCGAGAGGCCACGCAACAAAGTGTGGATTCTGAGTCCCCAACCCCAACTTGAGAGGCCACACAACAAAGCGTGGATTGTGAGTCCCTAAATCCAAATCGAGTGGCCACGCAACAAGGCGTGGACTGTGAGTCCCTAACCCCAACTCGAGAGGCCACACAACAAAGCGTGGATTGTGAGTCCCTTACCCCAACTCGAGGGGCTACACAGCAAAGTGTGGATTGTGAGTCCCTAACCCCATCTCGAGGGGCCACACCACAAAGCGTGGATTGTGAGTCCCCAACCCAGACTCGAGAGGCCACACAACAAGGCGTGGATTGTGAGTCCCCAACCCCGACTCGAGGGGCCACACAACAATGCGTGCATTGTGAGTCTCTAATCCCAACTCCAGCAGCGACGCAACAAGGTGTGGATTGTGAGTCCCGAAATCCAACTCCAGGGGCTACGCAACAAAGCGTGGATTGCGAGTCCCCAACCCTAACTCGAGGGGCCACAAAACAAAGCGTGGATTGTGAGTCCCCAACCCCAACTCGAGAAACCACCCACAACAAAGCGTGGATTGTGAGTCCCCAATCCCAACTCGAGGGGCCACACAACAATGCGTGCATTGTGAGTCTCTCATCCCAACTCCAGCAGCCACCAAACAAAGAGTGCATTGTGAGTCCCCAACCACAACTCGAGGGGCCACAGAAAAAAATTGTGCATTGTGAGTCCCTAACCCCAACTTGAGGGGCCACGCAAGAAAGCGTGGATTGTGGGTTCCTAACCCAATCTCAAGAGGCCACACAACAAAGCGTGGATTGTGAGTCCCTAACCCCAACTCGAGGGGCCACACAACAAAGTGTCGATTGGGAGTCCCTAACCCCAACTCGAGAGGCCACACAACAAAGCGTGGATTGTGAGTCCCAAACCCCAACTCAAGGGGCCACGCAGGAGTGCGTGGATTGTGAGTCCCTTACCCCAACTCGAGGGGCCACACAACAAAGCGTGGATTGTGGATCCCTAACCCCAACTCGAGGAGCCACGCAATAAAGCGCGGATTGTGATTAACTGACCCCAACTCGAGGGGCCACACAACAAAGCGTCGATTGTGAGTCTTTAATCCCAACTCCAAGAGCCACACAACAAAAGGTGGATTGTGAGTCCCTAACTCCAACTCGAGGGGCTACGCAACAAAGCGTGGATGGTGAGTCCCTAACCCCAACCCGAGGGGCCACACAACAAAGCGCGGATTGTAACTACCTAACCCCAACTCGACTGGCCACACAAAACAAAGCGTAGATTCTGAGTCCCCAACCCCAACTCGAGAGGCCACGCAACAAAGCGTGGATTGTGACTCCCTAACCCCAACTCGAGGGGCCACACAACAAAGCGCGGACTGTGACTCCCTAACCCCAACTCGAGGGGCGACGCAACAAAGCTTGGATTGTGAGTCCCCAACCCCAACTCGAGATGGGACACACAACAAAGCGTGGATTGTGAGTCCCTAACCCCAACTCGAGAGGCCACACAACAAAGCGTAGATTGTGAGTCCCTTACCCCAACTCGAGGGGCCACACAACAATGTGTGCATTGTGAGTCCCTATCCCCAACTCGAGGAGCCACGCAACAAAGCGCGGATTGTGATTACCTAACCCCAACTCGAGAGGCCACACAACAAAGCGTGATTTGTGAGTCCCTAACCCCGACTCGAGGGGCCACACAACACAGCGTGGATTGTGAATCCCCAATCTGACGTGCGCGCGTGCGACTGCAGGCGCAAAGCCCAGAAAACAGGACGAAGTAGTCACGACAGAAGATTTTTCAGCCTGTCGATTACATCACCTGTTATTTTTGACGTTTATACGATTTTCTACATTCTGTGAGGCATCAACTGTTTGTTGCGGCGACATTTTGTTTCTGTCCCTGCCCTTTTGACGATGTCATCTTCACGTAACAATTCTAAGGCCTCTTCTAGGGCAACATCGCGATCCGGTGGTAGCATTAAAAAAAGCTCCCAATCCGCCGGTGACATGGCACGTGACTTACGCCAAACCATCTTGTGTCGCATCGATAGATTGTGAGTTCGTAACCCCAACTCGAGAGGCCACACAACAAAGCGTGGATTGTGAGTCCCTAGCCCCAGCTCGAGGGGCCACACAACAAAGCGTGGATTCCGAGTCCCTAACCCCAACTCGAGGGGCCACGCAACAAAGCGTGGATTGTGAGTCCCTAACCCCAACTCGAGAGGCCACGCAACAAAGCGTGGATTGTGAGTCCCTTACCCCAACTGGAGGGGCCACACAACAATGTGTGCGTTGTGAGTCCCTATCCCCAACTCGAGGAGCCACGCAACAAAGCGCGGATTGTGATTACCTAACCCCAACCCGAGGGGCCACAGAACAAAGCGTGGATTGTGAGTCCCCAACCCCAACTCGAGATGGGACACACAAAAAAGCGTGGATTGTGAGTCCCTAACCCCAACTCGGGAGGCGACACAACAAAGCGTATGGTGTGAGTCCCTTACCCCAACTCGAGGGGCCACACAACAATGTGTGCATTGTGAGTCCCTATCTCAAACTCGAGGAGCCACGCAACAAAGCGCGGATTGTGATTACCTAACTCCAACTCGAGGGGCCACACAACAAAGCGTGGATTGTGAGTCCCTAACCCCTACTCGAGGGGCCACACAACAAAGCGTGGATTGTGAGTCCCTAACCCCAACCCGAGAGGCCACACAACAAAGCGTGGGTTGTGAGTCCCTAACCCCAACTCAAGGGGCCACGCAGGAGTGCGTGGATTGTGAGTCCCTTACCCCAACTCGAGGGGCCACACAACAAAGCGTGGATTGTGGATCCCTAACCCCAACTCGAGGAGCCACGCAATAAAGCGCGGATTGTGATTAACTGACCCCAACTCGAGGGGCCACACAACAAAGCGTCGATTGTGAGTCTTTAATCCCAACTCCAAGAGCCACGCAACAAAAGGTGGAATGTGAGTCCCTAACTCCAACTCGAGGGGCTACGCAACAAAGCGTGGATGGTGAGTCCCTAACCCCAACTCGAGGGGCCACACAACAAAGCGCGGATTGTAACTACCTAACCCCAACTCGACTGGCCACACAAAACAAAGCGTAGATTCTGAGTCCCCAACCCCAACTCGAGAGGCCACGCAACAAAGCGTGGATTGTGACTCCCTAACCCCAACTCGAGGGGCCACACAACAAAGCGCGGATTGTGACTCCCTAACCCCAACTCGAGGGGCGACGCAACAAAGCTTGGATTGTGAGTCCCCAACCCCAACTCGAGATGGGACACACAACAAAGCGTGGATTGTGAGTCCCTAACCCCAACTCGAGAGGCCACACAACAAAGCGTAGATTGTGAGTCCCTTACCCCAACTCGAGGGGCCACACAACAATGTGTGCATTGTGAGTCCCTATCCCCAACTCGAGGAGCCACGCAACAAAGCGCGGATTGTGATTACCTAACCCCAACTCGAGAGGCCACACAACAAAGCGTGATTTGTGAGTCCCTAACCCCGACTCGAGGGGCCACACAACAAAGCGTGGATTGTGAATCCCCAATCTGACGTGCGCGCGTGCGACTGCAGGCGCAAAGCCCAGAAAACAGGACGAAGTAGTCACGACAGAAGATTTTTCAGCCTGTCGATTACATCACCTGTTATTTTTGACGTTTTTACCATTTTCTACATTCTGTGAGGCATCAACTGTTTGTTGCGGCGACATTTTGTTTCTGTCCCTGCCCTTTTGACGATGTCCTCTTCACGTAACAATTCTAAGGCCTCTTCTAGGGCAACATCGCGATCCGGTGGTAGCATTAAAAAAAGCTCCCAATCCGCCGGTGACATGGCACGTGACTTACGCCAAACCATCTTGTCTCGCATCGATAGATTGTGAGTTCGTAACCCCAACTCGAGAGGCCACACAACAAAGCGTGGATTGTGAGTCCCTAGCCCCAGCTCGAGGGGCCACACAACAAAGCGTGGATTCCGAGTCCCTAACCCCAACTCGAGGGGCCACGCAACAAAGCGTGGATTGTGAGTCCCTAACCCCAACTCGAGAGGCCACGCAACAAAGCGTGGATTGTGAGTCCCTTACCCCAACTGGAGGGGCCACACAACAATGTGTGCGTTGTGAGTCCCTATCCCCAACTCGAGGAGCCACGCAACAAAGCGCGGATTGTGATTACCTAACCCCAACCCGAGGGGCCACAGAACAAAGCGTGGATTGTGAGTCCCCAACCCCAACTCGAGATGGGACACACAAAAAAGCGTGGATTGTGAGTCCCTAACCCCAACTCGAGAGGCGACACAACAAAGCGTATGGTATGAGTCCCTTACCCCAACTCGAGGGGCCACACAACAATGTGTGCATTGTGAGTCCCTATCTCAAACTCGAGGAGCCACGCAACAAAGCGCGGATTGTGATTACCTAACCCCAATTCGAGGGGCCACACAACAAAGCGTGGATTGTGAGTCCCTAACCCCTACTCGAGGGGCCACACAACAAAGCGTGGATTGTGAGTCCCTAACCCCAACTCGAGAGGCCACACAACAAAGCGTGGGTTGTGAGTCCCTAACCCCAACTCAAGGGGCCACGCAGGAGTGCGTGGATTGTGAGTCCCTTACCCCAACTCGAGGGGCCACACAACAAAGCGTGGATTGTGGATCCCTAACCCCAACTCGAGGAGCCACGCAATAAAGCGCGGATTGTGATTAACTGACCCCAACTCGAGGGGCCACACAACAAAGCGTCGATTGTGAGTCTTTAATCCCAACTCCAAGAGCCACGCAACAAAAGGAGGATTGTGAGTCCCTAACTCCAACTCGAGGGGCTACGCAACAAAGCGTGGATGGTGAGTCCCTAACCCCAACTCGAGGGGCCACACAACAAAGCGCGGATTGTAACTACCTAACCCCAACTCGACTGGCCACACAAAACAAAGCGTAGATTCTGAGTCCCCAACCCCAACTCGAGAGGCCACGCAACAAAGCGTGGATTGTGACTCCCTAACCCCAACTCGAGGGGCCACACAACAAAGCGCGGATTGTGACTCCCTAACCCCAACTCGAGGGGCGACGCAACAAAGCTTGGATTGTGAGTCCCCAACCCCAACTCGAGATGGGACACACAACAAAGCGTGGATTGTGAGTCCCTAACCCCAACTCGAGAGGCCACACAACAAAGCGTAGATTGTGAGTCCCTTACCCCAACTCGAGGGGCCACACAACAATGTGTGCATTGTGAGTCCCTATCCCCAACTCGAGGAGCCACGCAACAAAGCGCGGATTGTGATTACCTAACCCCAACTCGAGAGGCCACACAACAAAGCGTGATTTGTGAGTCCCTAACCCCGACTCGAGGGGCCACACAACAAAGCGTGGATTGTGAATCCCCAATCTGACGTGCGCGCGTGCGACTGCAGGCGCAAAGCCCAGAAAACAGGACGAAGTAGTCACGACAGAAGATTTTTCAGCCTGTCGATTACATCACCTGTTATTTTTGACGTTTTTACGATTTTCTACATTCTGTGAGGCATCAACTGTTTGTTGCGGCGACATTTTGTTTCTGTCCCTGCCCTTTTGACGATGTCCTCTTCACGTAACAATTCTAAGGCCTCTTCTAGGGCAACATCGCGATCCGGTGGTAGCATTAAAAAAAGCTCCCAATCCGCCGGTGACATGGCACGTGACTTACGCCAAACCATCTTGTCTCGCATCGATAGATTGTGAGTTCGTAACCCCAACTCGAGAGGCCACACAACAAAGCGTGGATTGTGAGTCCCTAGCCCCAGCTCGAGGGGCCACACAACAAAGCGTGGATTCCGAGTCCCTAACCCCAACTCGAGGGGCCACGCAACAAAGCGTGGATTGTGAGTCCCTAACCCCAACTCGAGAGGCCACGCAACAAAGCGTGGATTGTGAGTCCCTTACCCCAACTGGAGGGGCCACACAACAATGTGTGCGTTGTGAGTCCCTATCCCCAACTCGAGGAGCCACGCAACAAAGCGCGGATTGTGATTACCTAACCCCAACCCGAGGGGCCACAGAACAAAGCGTGGATTGTGAGTCCCCAACCCCAACTCGAGATGGGACACACAAAAAAGCGTGGATTGTGAGTCCCTAACCCCAACTCGAGAGGCCACACAACAAAGCGTATGGTGTGAGTCCCTTACCCCAACTCGAGGGGCCACACAACAATGTGTGCATTGTGAGTCCCTATCTCAAACTCGAGGAGCCACGCAACAAAGCGCGGATTGTGATTACCTAACCCCAACTCGAGGGGCCACACAACAAAGCGTGGATTGTGAGTCCCTAACCCCTACTCGAGGGGCCACACAACAAAGCGTGGATTGTGAGTCCCTAACCCCAACTCGAGAGGCCACACAACAAAGCGTGGGTTGTGAGTCCCTAACCCCAACTCGAGAGGCCACGCAACAAAGCGTGGATTGTGAGTCCCTTACCCCAACTCGAGGCGTCACACAACAAAGCGTGGATTGTGAGTCCCTAACCAAAACTCGAGGGGCCACACAACAAAGCGTGGATTGTGAGTCCCCAACCCCAACTCGAGGGGCCACACAACAATGCGTGCATTGTGGTCCCTAACCCCAACTCGAGAGGCCACGGAACAAAGTGTGGATTGTGAGTCTCTAACCCCAACTTGAGGGGCCACACAACAATGCGTGGATTGTGAGTTCCTAACCCCAACTCGAGGGGCCACACAAGAAAGCGTGGATTGTGAGTCCCTAACCCGGACCTGAGGGGCCACGCAACAAAGCGTGGATTGTGAGTCCCCGACCCCAACTTGAGAGGCCACACAACAAAGCGTGTATTGTGAGTTCCTAGCCCCAACTCGAGAGGCCACACAACAAAGCGTAGATTGTGAGTCCCTTACCCCAACTGGAGGGGCCAGAAAACAATGTGTGCATTGTGAGTCCCTATCCGAACTCGAGGAGCCACGCAACAAAGCGCGGATTGTGATTACCTCACCCCAACCCGAGGGGCCACAGAACAAAGCGTGGATTGTGAGTCCCCAACACCAACTCGAGGGGCCACACAACAAAGCGTGGATTGTTATTCCCCAACCCCAACTCGAGAGGCCACACAACAAAGCGTGGATTGTGAGTCCCTAACCCCAACTCGAGAGGCCACACAATAAAGCGTGGATTGTAAGTCCCTTACCCCAACTCGAGGGGCCCCACAACAAAGCGTGGATTGTGAGTCCCGAACCCCAACTCGAGGGGCCACACAACAATCCGTGCATTGTGAGTCTCTAATCCCAACTCCAGCAGCCACACAACAAAGCGTGGATTGTGAGTCCCTAACTCCAACTCGAGGGGCCACACAACAAAGCGTGGATTGTGAGTCCCTAACCCCAACTCGAGAGGCCACACAACAAAGCGTGGATTGTGAGTCCCTTACCCCAACTCGAGGGGCCACACAACAATGTGTGCATTGTGAGTCTCTAACCCCAACTCGAGGGGCCACGCAACAAAGTGTGGATTATGAGCCCCTAACCCCAACTTGAGGGGCCACGCAACAAAGCGTGGATTGTGAGTTCCTAACCCCAACTCGAGAGGCCACACAACAAAGCGTGGATTGTGAGTCCCTAACTCGTACTCGAGGGGCCACACAACAAAGGGTGGGTTGTGAGTCCCTAACCCCAACTCGAGGGGCCACGCAACAAAGCGTGGATTGTGAGTCGCCAACCCCAACTTGAGAGGCCACACAACAAAGCGTGGATTGTGAGTCCCTAACCCCAACTCGAGAGGCCACACAACAAAGCGTAGATTGTGAGTCCCTTGACCCAACTCGAGGGGCCACACAACAATGTGTGCATTGTGAGTCCCTAACCCCAACTCGAGGAGCCACACAACAAAGCGTGGATTGTAAGTCCCCAACCCCAACTCGAGAGGCAACACAACAAATCGTGGATTATGAGTCCCTAACCCCAACTCGAGAGGCCACACAACAAAGCGTGGATTGTGAGTCCCCAACCCCAACCCCAGGGGCCACACAACAAGGCGCGGATTGTGACTACCTAACCCCAACTCGAGAGGCCACGCAACAAAGCGTGGATTGTGACTGCCTAACCGCAACTCGAGGGGCCACACAACAAAGCGCGGATTGTGACTCCCTAACCCCAACTCGAGGGGCCACACAACAAAGCGTGGATTGTGAGTCCCTAACCCCAACTCGAGGGGCCACGCAACAAAGCTTGGATTGTGAGTCCCCAACCCCAACTCGAGAGGCCACACAACAAAGCGTGGATTGTGAGTCCCTAACCCCAACTCGAGAGGCCACAGAACAAAGCGTGGATTGTGAGTCCCTAACCCCAACTCGAGGGGCCACACAACAAAGCGTGGCTTGTGAGTCCCTAGCCGCATCTCGAGGGGGCACACAACAAAGCATGGAATGTGAGTCCCCAACCCCAACTCGAGAGGCCACACAACAAAGCGTGGATTGTGAGTCCGTAACCCCAACTCGAGAGGCCACACAACAAGGTGTAGATTGTGAGTCCCTTACCCCAACTGGAGGGGCCACACAACAATGTGTGCATTGTGAGTCCCTAACCTCAACTCGAGGAGCCACACAACAAAGCATGAATTGCGAGTCCCTAACCCCAACTCGAGGGGCCACACAACAATGCGTGCATTGTGAGTCCCTAACCCCAACTCGAGGGGCCACGGAACAAAGCGTAGATTGTGAGTCCCTAACCCCAACTTGAGGGGCCACGCAACAAAGCGTGGATTGTGAGTTCCTAACCCCAACTCGAGAGGCCACACAACAAAGCGTGGATTGTGAGTCCCTAACCCCAACTCGAGGGGCCACACAATAAGCCGTGGATTGTGAGTCCCCAACCCCAACTCGAGGGGCCACACAACAATGCGTGCATGCTGAGTCCCTAGCCCCAACTCGAGGGGCCACGGAACAAAGCGTAGATTGTGAGTCCCTAACCCCAACTTGAGGGGCCACGAAACAAAGCGCGGATTGTGAGTCCCCAACACCAACTCGAGAGGCCACACAACAAAGCGTGGATTGTGATTCCCTAACCCCAACTCGAGAGGCCACAGAACAATGTGTGCATTGTGTGTCCCTAACCCCAACTCGAGGAGCCACACAACAAACCGTTGATTGTGATTACCTAACCCGAACCCGAGGGGCCACATAACAAAGCGTGGATCGTGAGTCCCTAACCCCACCTCGAGGGGCCACACAACAAAGTGTGGATTGTGAGTCCCCAACCCCAACCCCAGAGGCCACACAAAAAAGCGTGGATTGTGAGTCCCTTACCCCAACTCGAGGGGCCACACAACAAAGCGTGGATTGTGAGTCCCTAACCCCAACTCGAGGGGCCACACAACAAAGCGTGGATTTTGAGTGCCCAACCCCAACTCGAGGAGCCACACAACAATGCGTGCATTGTGAGTCTCTAATCCGGACTCCAGCAGCCATGCAACAAAGCGTGGATTGTGAGTCCCTAATTCCAACTCGAGGGGCTACGCAGCAAAGCGTGGATTGCGAGTCCCCAACCCAGACTCGAGGGGCCATGCAACAAAGCGTGGATTGTGAGTCCCTTACCCCGGCTCGGGGGGCCACACAACAATGCGTGCATTGTGAGTCCCCAACCCCAACTCGAGGGGCCACGGAACAAAGTGTGGATTGTGAGTCCCCAACCCCAACTTGAGGGGCCACGCAACAAAAGCGTGGATTGTGGATCCCTAACCCCAACTCGAGGAGCCACGCAACAAAGCGCGGATTGTGATTACCTAACCCCAACTCGAGGGGCCACACAACAAAGCGTGGATTGTGGGTCCCTAACCCGGACTCGAGGGGCCACACAACAAAGCGTGGATATTAAGTCACCGACCCCAACTCGAGAGGCCGGACAACAAAGCGTGGATTGTGAGTCTCTAATCCCAACTCAAAGTGTGGATTGTGAGTCCCTAACTCCAACCCGAGGGGCTACGCAACAAAGCGTGGATTGTGAGTTCCGAACCCCAACTCGAGAGGCCACACAACAAAGCGCGGATTGCGACTACCTAACCCAAACTCGAGGGGCCACACAACAAAGCGTGGATTGTGAGTCCCCAACTCCAACTCGAGAGGCCACGCAACAAAGCGTGGATTCTGACTCCGTAACCCCAACTCGACGGGCCACACAACAAAGCGTGGATTGTGAGTCCCTAACCCCAACTCGAGAGGCCACACAACAAAGCGTAGATTGTGAGTCCCTTGACCCAACTCGAGGAGCCAGACAACAAAGCGTGGATTGTAAGTCCCCAATTCCAACTCGAGAGGCAACACAACAAATCGTGGATTATGAGTCCCTAACCCCAACTGGAGAGGCCACACAACAAAGCGTGGATTGTGAGTCCCCAACCCCAACCCGAGGGGCCACACAACAAGGCGCAGATTGTGACTACCTAACCCCAACTCGAGAGGCGACGCAACAAAGCGTGGATTGTGACTGCCTAACCGCAACTCGAGGGGCCACACAACAAAGCGCGGATTGTGACTCCCTAGCCCCAACTCGAGGGGCCACACAACAAAGCGTGGATTGTGAGTCCCTAACCCCAACTCGACGGGCCACGCAACAAAGCTTGGATTGTGAGTCCCCAACCCCAACTCGAGAGGCCACACAACAAAGCGTGGATTGTGAGTCCCTAACCCCAACTCGAGAGGCCACACAACAAGGTGTAGATTGTGAGTCCCTTACCCCAACTGGAGGGGCCACACAACAATGTGTGCATTGTGAGTCCCTAACCTCAACTCGAGGAGCCACACAACAAAGCATGGATTGCGAGTCCCTAACCCAAACTCGAGGGGCCACACAACAATGCGTGCATTGTGAGTCCCTAACCCCAACTCGAGGGGCCACACAACAAAGCGTGGATTGTGAGTCCCTAACCCCAACTCGAGGGGCCACACAACAATGCGTGCATGCTGAGTCCCTAACCTCAACTCGAGGGGCCACGGAACAAAGCGTAGATTGTGAGTCCCTAACCCCAACTTGAGGGGCCACGAAACAAAGCGCAGATTGTGAGTCCCCAACACCAACTCGAGAGGCCACACAACAAAGCGTGGATTGTGAGTCCCTAACCCCAACTCGAGAGGCCACACAACAAAGTGTAGATTGTGAGTCCCTTACCCCAACTGGAGGGGCCACACAACAATGTGTGCATTGTGAGTCCCTAACACCAACTCGAGGAGCCACGCAACAAACCGTGGATTGTGATTACCTAACCCGAACCCGAGGGGCCACATAACAAAGCGTGGATCGTGAGCCCTAACCCCACCTCGAGTAGCCACACAACAAAGCGTGGATTGTGAGTCCCCAACCCCAAATCCATAGGCCACACAACAAAGCGTGGATTGTGAGTCCCTAACCCTAACTCGAGAGGCCACACAAAAAAGCGTGGATTGTGAGTCCCTTACCCCAACTCGAGGGGCCACACAACAAAGCCTGGATTGTGATTACCTAACCCCAACTCGAGGGGCCACACAACAAAGCGTGGATTGTGGGTCCCTAACCCCAACTCGAGGGGCCACACAACAAAGCGTAGATATATTAAGTCACCGACCCCAACTCGAGAGGCCACACAACAAAGCGTGGATTGTGAGTCTCTAATCCCAACTCAAAGTGTGGATTGTGAGTCCCTAACTCCAACCCGAGGGGCTACGCAACAAAGCTTGGATTGTGAGTTCCTAACCGCAACTCGAGAGGCCACACAACAAAGCGTGGATTGCGACTACCTAACCCCAACTCGAGGGGCCACACAACAAAGCGTGGATTGTGAGTCCCCAACTCCAACTCGAGAGGCCACGCAACAAAGCGTGGATTGTGACTCCCTGACCCCAACTCGAGGGGCCACACAACAAAGCGTGGATTGTGAGTCCCTAGCCCGAACTCGAGGGGCCACACAACAATGCGTGCATGCTGAGTCCCTAACCCCAACTCGAGGGGCCACGGAACAAAGCGTAGATTGTGAGTCCCTAATCCCAACTTGAGGGGCCACGAAACAAAGCGCGGATTCGGAGTCCCCAACACCAACTCGAGAGGCCACACAACAAAGCGTGGATTGTGAGTCCCTTACCCCAACTGGAGGGGCCACACAACAATGTGTGCATTGTGAGTCCCTAATCCCAACTCGAGGAGCCACGCAACAAACCGTGGATTGTGCGTCCCCAACCAGGACCCGAGGGGCCACATAACAAAGCGTGGATTGTGAGTCACTAACCCCAACTCGAGGGGCCACACAACAAAGCGTGGATTGTGAGTCCCCAGCCCCAACTCGAGAGGCCACACAACAAAGCGTGGATTGTGAGTCTCTAATCCCAACTCCAAGAGCCACGCAACAAAGCGTGGATTGTGAGTCCCTAACTCCAACACGAGGGGCTACACAGCAAAGCGTGGATTATGAGTTTCTAACCGCAACTAGAGAGGCCACACAACAAAGCGTGGATTGTGAATGCCTAACCCCAACTCGAGGGGCCACACAACAAAGCGCGGATTGTGACTACCTAACCCCAACTCGAGGGGCCACACAACAAAGCGTGGATTGCGAGTCCCTAACCCCAACTCGAGAGGCCACACAACGAAGCGTGGATTGTTAGTCCCTTACCCCAACTCGAGGGGCCACACAACAAAGCGTGGATTGAGAGTCCCTAACCCCAACTCGAGGGGCCACACAACAAAGCGTGGATTTTGAGTCCCTAACCCCAACTCGAGAGGCCACACAACAAAGCGTGGATTGTGAGTCCCTAATTCGAACTCGAGGGGCTACGCAACAAAGCGTGGATTGCGAGTCCCCAACCCCAACTCGAGGGGCCATGCAACAAAGCGTGGATTGTGAGTCCCTTACCCCAACTCGGGGGGCCACACAACAATGCGTGCATTGTGAGTCCCTAACCCCAACTCGAGGGGCCATGGAACAAAGTGTGGATTGTGAGTCCCTAACCCCAACTTGAGGGGCCACGCAACAAAACGTGGATTGTGAGTTCCTAACCCAAACTCGGGAGGCCACACAACAAAGCGTGGATTGTGAGTCCCTAACCCCAACTCGAGGGGCCACGCAACAAAGCGTGGATTATGAGTCCCTAACCTCAACTCGAGGGGCCACACAACAAAGCGTGCATTGTAAGTCCCCGACCCCAACTCACGAGGCCACGCGACAAAGCGTGGATTGTGAGTCCCTAACCCCAACTCGGGGGGCCACACAACAATGCGTGCTTTGTGAGTCCCTAACCCCAACTCGGGGCATGCAACAAAGCGTGGATTGTGAGTCCTCTACCCCAACTCGAGGGGCCACACAACAATGCGTGCATTGTGAGTCCCTAACCCCAACCCGAGGGGCCACGCAACAAAGCGTGGATTGTGAGTCCCTTACCCCAACTCGAGGGGCCACACAACAATGCGTGGATTGTGGATCCCTAACCCCAAGTCGAGGAGCCACGCAACAAAGCGCGGATTGTGATTACCTAACCCCAGCTCGAGGGGCCACACAACAAAGCGTGGATTGTGAGTCCCTAACCCCAACTTGAGGGGCCACACAACAAAGCGTGTATATTAAGTCACCGACCCCAACTCGAGAGGCCACACAACAGAGCGTGGATTGTGAGTCTCTAATCCCAACTCAAAGCGTGGATTGTGAGTCCCTAACTCCAACCTGAGGGGCTATGCAACAAAGCGTGGATTGTGAGTTCCTAACCCCAACTCGAGAGGCCACACAACAAAGCGCGGATTGCGACTACCTAACCCCAACTCGAGGGGCCACACAACAAAGCGTGGATTGTGAGTCCCCAACTCCAACTCAAGAGGCCACGCAACAAAGCGTGGATTGTGACTCCCTAACCCCAACTCGAGGGGCCACACAACAAAGCGTGGATTGTGAGTCCCTAACCCCAACTCGAGGGGCCACAAAACAATGCATCCATGCTGAGTCCCTAAGTCCAACTCGAGGGGCCACGGAACAAAGCGTAGATTGTGAGTCCCTAACCCAAACTTGAGGGACCAAGAAACAAAGCGCGGATTGTGAGTCCCCAACACCAACTCGAGAGGCCACAGGACAAAGCGTGGATTGTTAGTCCCTAACCCCAACTCGAGAGGCCACACAACAAAGTGTAGATTGTGAGTCCCTTACCCCTACTGGAGGGGCCACACAACAATGGGTGCATTGTGAGTCCCTAATCCCAACTCGAGGAGCCACGCAACAAACCGTGGATTGTGCGTCCCCAACCCGAGCCCGAGGGGCCACATAACAAAGCGTGGATTGTGAGTCCCTAACCCCAACTCCAGGCGCCACACAACAAAGCGTGGATTGTGAGTCCCCAACCCCAACTCGAGAGGCCACACAACAAAGCGTGGATTGTGAGTCTCTAATCCCAACTCCAAGAGCCACGCAACAAAGCGTGGATTGCGAGTCCCTAACTCCAACCCGAGGGGCTACGCAGCAAAGCGTGGATTGTGAGTTCCTAACCGCATCTCCAGAGGCCACACAACAAAGCGTGGATTGTGAATGCTTAACCCCAACTCGAAGGGCCACACAACAAAGCGCGGATTGTGACTACCTAACCCCAACGCGAGGGGCCGAACAACAAAGCGTGGATTGCGAGTCCCTAACCCCAACTCGAGAGGCCACACAACGAAGCGTGGATTGAGAGTCCCTTACCCCAACTCGAGGGGCCACACAACAAGGCGTGGATTGTGAGTCCCCAACCCCAACTCGAGGGGCCACGGAACAAAGCGTAGATTGTGAGTCCCTAACCCCAACTTGACGGGCCACGAAACAAAGCGCGGACTGTGAGTCCCCAACACCAACTCGAGAGGCCACACAACAAAGCGTGGATTGTGAGTCCCTAACCCCAACTCGAGAGGCCACACAACAAAGTGTAGATTGTGAGTCCCTTACCCCAACTGGAGGGGCCACACAACAATGTGTGCATTATGAGTCCCTAACCCCAACTCGAGGAGCCACGCAACAAACCGTGGATTGTGATTACCTAACCCGAACCCGACGGGCCACATAACAAAGCATGGATTGTGAGTCCCTAACCCCAACTCGAGGGGCCACACAACAAAGCGTGGATTGTGAGTCCCCAACCCCAACTCCAGAGGCCACACAACAAAGCGTGGATTGTGAGTCCCTAACCCCAACTCGAGAGGCCACACAAAAAAGCGTGGATTGTGAGTCCCTTACCCCAACTCGAGGGACCACACAACAAAGCGTGGATTGTGAGTCCCTAACCCCAACTCGAGGGGCCACACGACAAGGCGTGGAGTGTGAGTCCCCAACCCCAACTCGAGAGGCCACACAACAAAGCGTGGATTGTGAGTCCCCAACCCCAACTCGAGGGGCCACACAACAATGCGTGCATTCCGAGTCTCCAATCCCAACTCCAGCAGCCATGCAACAAAGCATGGATTGTGAGTCCCCAGTTCGAACTCGAGGGGCTACGCAACAAAGAGTGGATTGCGAGTCCCCAACCCCAACTCGAGGGGCCATGCAACAAAGCGTGGATTGTGAGTCCCTTACCCCAACTCGAGGGGCCACACAACAATGCGTGCATTGTGAGTCCCTAACCACAACTCGAGGGGCCACGGAACAAAGTGTGGATTATGAGTCCCTAACCCCAACTTGAGGGGCCACACAACAAAGCGTGTATTGTGAGTTCCTAACCCCAACTGGAGAGGCCACACAACAAAGCGTGGATTGTGAGTCCCTAACCCCCACTCGAGGGGCCAGGCAACAAAGCGTGGATTGTGAGTCCCTAACCTCAACTCAAGGGGCCACACAACAAAGCGTGGATTGTAGGTCCCCGACACCAACTCGCGAGGCCACGCGACAAAGCGTGGATTGTGAGTCCCTAACCCCAACTCGGGAAGGCCACACAACAAAGCGTGGATTGTGAGTCCCTAACCCCAATTTGAGGGGCCACGCAACAAAGCGTGGATTGTGAGTCCCTTACCCCAACTCGAGGGGCCACACAACAATGTGTGGATTGTGGATCCCTAACCCCAACTCGAGGAGCCACGCAACAAAGCGCGGATTGTGATTACCTAACCCCAACTCGAGGGGCCACACAACAAAGCGTGGATTGTGAGTCCCTAACCCCAACTCGAAGGGCCACACAACAAAGCGCGGATAGTAACTCACCGACCCCAACTCGAGAGGCCACACAACAAAGCGTGGATTGTGAGTCTCTAATCCCAACTCCAAGAGCCACGCAACGGAGCGTGGATTGTGAGTCCCTGACTCCAACCCGAGGGGCTACGCAACAAAGCCTGGATTGTGAGTTCCTAACCGCAACTCTTGAGGCAACACAACAAAGCGCGGATTGTGACTACCTAACCCAAACTCGAGAGGCCACACAACAAAGCGTGGATTGTGAGTCCCGAACTCCAACTCGAGAGGACACGCAACAAAGCGTGGATGTTGAGTTCCCAACCCCAACTCGAGAGGCCACACAACAAAGCGTGGATTGTGAGTCCCCAATCCCAACTCGAGGAGCCACACAACAAAGAGTGGATTGTGAGTCCCTAACCACAACTCGAGGGGCCACACAACAAAGCGTGGATTGTGAGTCCCCGAACCCAACTCGAGAGGCCACGCGACAAAGCGTGGATTGTGAGTCCCTAACCCCAACTCGAGAGGCCACACAACAAAGCGTGGATTGTGAGTCCCTAACCCCAACTCGAGGGGCCACACAACGATGCGTGCATTGTGAGTCTCTAATCCCAACACCAGTAGCCACGAAACAAAGCGTGGATGTTGAGTTCCCAACCCCAGCTCGAGAGGCCACACAACAAAGCGTGGAGTGTGAGTCCCCAATCCCAACTCGAGGAGCCACACAACAAAGAGTGGATTGTGAGTCCCTAACCACAACTCGAGGGGCCACACAACAAAGCGTGGATTGTGAGTCCCCGAACCCAACTCGAGAGGCCACGCGACAAAGCGTGGATTGTGAGTCCCTAACCCCAACTCGAGAGGCCACACAACAAAGTGTGGATTGTGAGTCCTCAACCTCAACTCGAGGGGCCATGGAACAAAGTGTGGATTGTGAGTCCCTAACCCCAACTTGAGGGGCCACGCAACAAAGCGTGGATTGTGAGTTCCTAGCCCCAACTCGAGAGGCCACACAACAAAGCGTGGATTGTGAGTCCGTAACCACCACTCGAGGGGCCAGGCAACAAAGCGTGGATTGTGAGTCCCTAACCTCAACTCGAGGGGCCACACAACAAAGCGTGGATTGTAAGTCCCCGACACCAACTCGCGAGGCCACGCGACCAAGCGTGGATTGTGAGTCCCTAACCCCAACTCGGGAAGGCCACACAACAAAGCGTGGATTGTGAGTCCCTAACCCCCACTCGAGGCGCGACGCAACAAAGTGTGGATTGTGAGTCCCTAACCCCAACTTGAGGTGCCACGCAACAAAGCGTGGATTGTGAGTCCCTAACCCCAACTCGAGGGGCCACACAACAATGTGTGCATTGTGGATCCCTAACCCCAACTCGAGGAGCCACGCAACAAAGCGCAGATTGTGATTACCTAACCCCAACTCGAGGGGCCACACAACAAAGCGTGGATTGTGAGTCCCTAACCCCAACTCGAGGGGCCACACAACAAAGCGTGGATAGTAACTCACCGACCCCCACTCGAGAGGCCACACAACAAAGCGTGGATTGTGAGTCTCTAATCCCAACTCCAAGAGCCACGCAAGAAAGCGTGGATTGTGAGTTTCTAACCGCAACTCGAGAGGCAACACAACAAAGCGCGGATTGTGACTACCTAATCCCAACTCGAGGGGCCACACAACAAAGCGTGGATTGTGAGTCCCCAACTCCAACTCGAGGGGCCACAAAACAATGCGTGCACTGTGAGTCCCCAATCCCAACTCGAGGAGCCACACAACAAAGAGTGGATTGTGAGTCCCTAACCACAACTCGAGGGGCCACACAATAAAGCGTGGATTGTGAGTCCCCGAACCCAACTCGAGAGGCAACACGAGAAAGCGTGGATTGTGAGTCCCTAACCCCAACTCGAGAGGCCACACAACAAAGCGTGGATTGTGAGTCCCTAACCCCAACTCGAGGGGCCACACAACGATGCGTGCATGGTGAGTCTCTAATCCCAACACCAGTAGCCACGAAACAAAGCGTGGATGTTGAGTTCCCAACCCCAACTCGAGGGGCCACACAACAAAGCGTGGATTGTGAGTCCCCAATCCCAACTCGAGGAGCCACACAGCAAAGAGTGGATTGTGAGTCCCTAACCACAACGCGAGGGGACACACAA
Organism: Eutreptiella sp. 'Long Island Sound 2002'; assembly: GCA_964036045.1. NCBI lineage: Eukaryota > Euglenozoa > Euglenophyceae > Eutreptiales > Eutreptiaceae > Eutreptiella > Eutreptiella sp. 'Long Island Sound 2002'. The sequence continues at coordinate 139,606,260 of OZ038378.1, forward strand.
CAAAGCGTGGATTGTGAGTCCCCGAACCCAACTCGAGAGGCCACGCGACAAAGCGTGGATTGTGAGTCCCTAACCCCAACTCGAGGGGCCACACAACAAAGCGTGGATTGTGAGTCCCTAACCCCCACTCGCGAGGCCAGGCAACAAAGCGTGGATCGTGAATCCCTAACCCCAACTCGGGAAGGCCACACAACAAAGCGTGGATTGTGAGTCCCTAACCCCCACTCGAGGCGCGACGCAACGAAGTGTGGATTGTGAGTCCCTAACCCCAACTTGAGGGGCCACGCAACAAAGCGTGGATTGTGAGTCCCTTACCCCAACTCGAGGGGCCACACAACAATGTCTGGATTGTGGATCCCTAACCCCAACTCGAGGAGCCACGCAACAAAGCGCGGATTGTGATTACCTAACCCCAACTCAAGGGGCCACACAACAAAGCGTGGATTGTGAGTCCCTAACCCCAACTCGAGGGGCCACACAACAAAGCGTGGATAGTAACTCACCGACCCCAACTCGAGAGGCCACACAACAAAGCGTGGATTGTGAGTCTCTAATCCCAACTCCAAGAGCCACGCAACGGAGCGTGGATTGTGAGTCCCTAACTCCAACCCGAGGGGCTACGCAACAAAACGTGGATTGTGAGTTCCTAACCGCAACTCTTGAGGCAACACAACAAAGCGCGGATTGTGACTACCTAACCCCAACTCGAGGGGCCACACAACAAAGCGTGGATTGTGAGTCCCGAACTCCAACTCGAGAGGACACGCAACAAAGCGTGGATTGTGACTCCCTAACCCCAACTCGAGGGGCCACGCAACAAAGCGTGGATTGTGAGTCCCTAACCACAACTTGAGGGGCCACACAACGATGCGTGCATTGTGAGTCTCTAGTTCCAACACCAGTAGCGGCGAAACAAAGCGTAGATGTTGAGTTCCCAACCCCAACTCGAGAGGCCACACAACAAAGCGTTGATTGTGAGTCCCCAATCCCAACTCGAGGAGCCACACAACAAAGAGTTGATTGTGAGTCCCTAACCACAACTCGAGGGGCCACACAATAAAGCGTGGATTGTGAGTCCCCGAACCCAACTCGAGAGGCAACACGACAAAGCGTGGATTGTGAGTCCCTAACCCCAACTCGAGAGGGCACACAACAAAGCGTGGATTGTGAGTCCCTAACCCCAACTCGAGGGGCCACACAACGATGCGTGCATGGTGAGTCTCTAATCCCAACACCAGTAGCCACGAAACAAAGCGTGGATGTTGAGTTCCCAACCCCAACTCGAGAGGCCACACAACAAAGCGTGGATTGTGAGTCCCCAATCCCAACTCGAGGAGCCACACAACAAAGAGTGGATTGTGAGTCCCTAACCACAACTCGAGGGGCCACACAACAAAGCGTGGATTGTGAGTCGCCGAACCAAACTCGAGAGGCCACGCGACAAAGCGTGGATTGTGAGTCCCTAACCCCAACTCGAGAGGCCACACAACAAAGTGTGGATTGTGAGTCCTCAACCTCAACTCGAGGGGCCACAGAACAAGGTGTGGATTGTGAGTCCCTAACCCCAACTTGAGGGGCCACGCAACAAAGCGTGGATTGTCAGTTCCTCACCCCAACTCGAGAGGCCACACAACAAAGCGTGGATTGTGAGTCCGTAACCCCCACTCGAGGGGCCAGGCAACAAAGCGTGGATTGTGAGTCCCTAACCTCAACTCGAGGGGCCACACAACAAAGCGTGGATTGTAAGTCCCCGACACCAACTCGCGAGGCCACGCGACAAAGCGTGGATTGTGAGTCCCTAACCCCAACTCGGGAAGGCCACACAACAAAGCGTGGATTGTGAGTCCCTAACCCCAGCTCGAGGCGCGACGCAACAAAGTGTGGATTGTGAGTCCCTAACCCCAACTGGAGGGGCCACACAACAATGCGTGCATTGTGAGTCTCTAATCCCAAATCCAGCAGCCACGCAACAAAGCGTGGATTGTGAGTCCCTAACTCCAACTCGAGGGGCTACGCAACAAAGCGTGGATTGCGAGTCCCCAACCCCGACTCCAGGGGCCACACAACAATGTGTGCATTGTGAGTCCCTAACCCCAACTCGAGGAGCCACACAACAAAGCGCGGATTGTGACTCCCTAACCCCAACTCGAGGGGCCACACCACAAAGGGTGGATTGTGAGTCCCTAACCCCAACTCGAGGGGCCACACAACAAAGCGTGGATTGTGAGTCCCCAACCTCAACTCGAGAGGCCACACAATAAAGCGTGCATTGTGAGTCCCTAACCCCAACGCGATGGGCCACACAACAAAGCGTAGATTGTGAGTTCCCAACCCCAACTCGAGGGGCCACACAACAAAGCCTGGATTGTGAGTCCCCAACCCCAACTCGAGGGGCCACACAACAATGCGTGCAATGTGAGTCTCTAATCCCAACTCCAGCAGCCACGCAACAAAGCATGGATTGTGAGTCCCTAACTCCAACTCAAGGGGCTACGCAACAAAGCGTGGATTGCGAGTCCCCAACCCCAACTGGAGGGGCCATGCAACAAAGCGTGGATTGTGAGTCCCTAACCCCAACTCGAGGGGCCACGGAACAAAGTGTGGATTGCGAGTCCCTAACCCCAACTTGAGGGGCCACGCAACAAAGCGTGGATTGTGAGTTCCTAACCCCAACTCGAGAGGTCACACAAAGAAGCTGTGAGTCCCTAACTCCAACTCGAGGGGCTACGCAACAAAGCGTGGATTGAGAGTCCCCAACCCCAAATTGAGGGGCCACACAACAATGCGTGCATTGTGAGTCTCTAATCCCAACCCCAGCAGCCACGCAACAAAGCGTGGATTGTGAGTCCCTAACTCCAACTCGAGGGGCTACCCAACAAAGCGTGGATTGCGAGTCCCCAACCCCAACTTGAGGGGCCATGCAACAAAGCGTGGATTGTGAGTTCCTAACCCGAACTCGAGGGGCCACACAACAATGTTTGCATTGTGAGTCCCTAACCCCAACTCGAGGGGCCACGGAACAAAGTGTGGATTGTGAGTCCCTAACCCCAACTTGAGGGGCCACGCAAGAAAGCGTGGATTGTGAGTTCCTAACCCCAACTCGAGAGGCCAAACAAAGAAGCGTGTATTTTGAGTCCCTAACCCCAACTCGAGGGGCCACACAACAAAGCGTGGATTGTGAGTCCGTAACCCCAACTCGAGGGGCCACGGAACAAAGTGTGGATTGTGAGTCCCCAACCCCAACTTGCGAGGCCACGCGACAAAGTGTGGATTGTGAGTCCCTAACCCCAACTCGAGAGGCCACACAACAAAGCGTGGATTGTTGGTCCCTAACCTCAACTCGAGGGGCCACGCAACGGAGTGTGGATAGTGAGTCCCTAACCCCACCTTGACGGGCCACGCAACAAAGCGTGGATTGTGAGTCCCTTACCCCAACTCGAGGGGCCACACAACATTGCGTGGATTGTGGATCCCTGACCCCAACTTGGAGAGCCACGCAACAAAGCGCGGATTGTGATTACCAAACCCCAACTCGAGGGGCCACACAACAAAGCGTGGATTGTGAGTCCCTAATCCCAACTTGAGGTTCACACAACAAAGCGTCGATTGTAAGTCCCCAACCCCAACTCGAGAGGTCACACAACAAAGCGTGGATTGTGAGTCCCTAACTCCAATGTAAGTGCGGTTAGCCCCATCTGCTCAGATTTTCAGACATTCTGCCCAGATTGGCTACATTTTGGTCATTTTCTTTGCTTCGGCGGAATCGCCGCCTCGCAGCTCAGTCACAGGATATTTCCTATATATTTCTGATATGCCGGATTTGATTCCGCGGTCCATTTCTCGTAAATCTGCCGCATTCTGCCATTTTAGCTGGAATCGCCATTTGCCGCTGACGCGCGCTCGCGGGCCAGATCGGCCAAACCTTTTTACATAAATGGATTATTTAAATCTTTTCAGACAGTTTTGGACACTCAGATGTATTTAGAATAATTCCCCTCAATTTCCTTCATAGACTGGGATTTTCTGCCGGACCACAATCAGCATGGACCTTGCTTCAGTTGTTGCTGCTCTCGCCTCCGTTGGTGTCCGAGTGTCCGGTTCTACCCCCAATAACAACATCCAGGGGGACTCCTCGCGTGCCTGCCCCACTGGTCTTGCCGGCCCCGAGCCCTCCGGCACCCACAACGACCCAGGGCAGCACTTTCATGGTAGCAGAGGCTACCTGAATGTTGTTCCTATGGTGTCCCAACCACAGCTAGCTCCCCAGTACGGCCCCGTAGACTCCGCCACCTCCGGAGACGTAACGATTACGCTGCCGTGGTGCTGTGCGAACGAGGCCTTGAGAGGAATGCCTTGCGCAAGCCCAAATTGCCCAAGAAGGGCACAAATCAGCAGCTGTGGAGGCCCAGATTACAATCAAGATCCCAGTCGAAATTGGCCATCAAGCAGCTGGAATCTCCCAGCCTACGTTAATGGCAACGCTCCGGTGGAGCTTACGGACCTGGCAGGTACCAATACTCCCTACCAGTGTCCACATTTTGAGACCATCGACGCCGACATTGACGACATTGAGATGGGTGGTCCAGGTGAGGTACCTACCTATAATCGACCAGCCTCATGGGCACAATGGGACAACCATTTGTCTTCCGAAGTGACCCGTAACCTTGAGGCGCTTGAGGCCCTTTGTCTGTTAGCCACGTCTAAGCTGATAGGACAAGAAAGAATCGCCTCTGATTTTTTATTCGAATATTTTTTCCTCCTTCAAGAAGAAATTAATACCAGGATGTGGTGGTGTTCTCAAGAAGATGAATCTTTTGCCATTTTTGTGCAGATCTGGGAGGCAAGTCCCTTCCCGAAGGAGAAGACCAAGGCACCTGTTGCCGGGCCCTCCGCCCCTCATCCCTCTGTTTCCATCCGCGACGATCTAGCCGCCGCGGTTGAGGAAGGAATTTTAGAGGCAGCTAGGCAGGCAAGCCTGGAAATTAGGACTGAAGGAGCTCCCCAAGTGGACTCCTGGCTGCGAACCACTGAGATTAGCGGTCCGACAGCCTGCTCAGGCCCTTCAGGACACGGTATGTACTGTCCTGCCGACTGCTCTTGCAGATTACAGCGAGATACTGAGCTCCAATTGCTCAAAGATCAAATGCAACTCATCATTCAGACGCTGGGAATTAAAGATCTTTTCAAGACCCACATGAGGTCTGAGGGCGCATCATCGGTGGAACAAACAACAGAACCGTCGGAGGAGGCGACAGAAATTTTTTCGATTGCTCCTTCGGTGGACTCTAAGACCACCGACGCAAGGATCAGCAGGACTAAGCTAAAGGAAAGGGTTACAATCTCTCGATCTCAGAGTAGATCGGCGAAGGCTAGAAATGAGGCTCAGAATGCCAAACGAACTGCCTCCCGTACTACCCTTCCTGCTGTTGATTCTAATGCAATTGCCCAGATGTTGCTCGCCCAGACCCTCGCCGGAGCTGGTGTGCCTAATGATGCCGCCAAGGTGTCTGCCATTACGGCCGGTGTTGGGCTGGATTCACTCCTAAATCCTACTTCATTGCGACTTCGTTAAGTTTGCCAAGCAGCCGAAGTATAATGGGAACCCCAGACGTTGGCCTCAGTTCCAACAGGAATTTAAACTGTGGGTTAAGACTCAAAAACTCCAGGATGATCAGTTCCTGATGGCGCTCTTGGACTGCCTTGAGGGAGCGCCGGCCAATACTTGGCTCAGGACCTGGAGTGATCATGAAGATTCAAGTTCCCCCCTTACCTTTGATGAGGTGTGGGAACAGTTGGAGGTACGTGGATCCCGGCTGCCTGAGGACCATTACCACCAGATGTTGAAGAATTTTCCTTCATTCTCGCGATTAATCTTGCACGAAGTGCAGGACAAGAGACAGCGCTTCTGGAATCTCGTAGAAGAATCTGAACATTCAGGCGAAAAATTTTCCAGTGCCGAGTTGAAAAATTCTGATTTTTGACAAGATCCCCTCAGAAACCGCCGCCACCCTTCGGAATAGACAGTCCGAAGAAAAGGTCAAGACCTGGTGGGCGGAAGTCGATGGCTTCGACGCCTCGGCCAACCGGTTTACAGTCAGGGAGGCACTTCGAAAGTGCTCCCCCACGTCGTTTACCAAGGTGAAATTCACACGTGGAAAATCAAGTTTAATGAACACGAGGATCGGGACCTGTTTGTCCAAGTCCTCAATAGGGGAGTAAGTTTCCACGGCCATCGCCTGAAGGCCAGGAACTGGGTGTTTTCGTTTACCCCGCAGGAACTGTGGGAAGAGGTTGAGAGGCTCGCTGACGCCGCCAATCAAAATTTCCATGAGGGTCTTGGGGGAAACAGGAATACCCAGCAAAACACCCAAAATGGGGCCCAAAAGGGCAACAAAAAGGTGAATGACACCCGGAATGTTCAGGATCATTGTAGCATCTGCCTTCTTTTAGGTTCTACGAACCGAGCTAAGACGCATTCTACTGCTAATCACCGATGGTCTGCTTACGATCACAAGGTGATTGGTGAAAATGTCAGTAATTCGCAGAATTCAGACAGGAATGACAGACAGGTGCATGGTGCAAAGGAGGGAAAGGGTAATTCGACCCCCTTCGGTGGAAACAAAAATACCGGAGGCCCTGGCGGGTCCCAAGGCAAAGGAAATCGGACTCCATCCGGCTTCGGTGGGCAGCCAAACGGCCAGACAAGTCCCAATGGCAACGCCGGAGGCGGAAATCGAAATCCAGGCCAAACCCCTCAATCCGGTACTAACAAAGGAAATGCTCCAGGATCACAGGGTAAAGGTAAGGGAAATCCTTCAGGAACCCCTTTCTCTGGTAAGGGCAGAGGGCGTGGCGACGGTGGTGGCCCATCATCCGGCGGCCGTTGCCGTGGACGTGGAAAGGGAAATCATCGTGTGGATCAGGTCTCAGGTGCAGATCAGGTGTCCGATGCGGATCGAGATTATGTCGAAAATGCCCTGAATCCAGCGGATGATCCGTTACAAGATGAGTGGATCGACGAATCAGGCTGTGTTCACAATGTTAACGCAGCCGCTGGAGGTCAGAACGCCTAGGGGAGCCACGAAAATCGCCCCTCGCCAGGCGATTTCAGGCATGATCCCCAAATTCCTGATCGACCATTACTTGATGTAGGGTCGCTTGTCTCCTCTCCCCTGGATCCGGCAGCGGATCCTTCTGTTGTAGTGGACGAGATTGGTGTACAGTCCAAGCACAGGGCCCGTCAGTTCGTCACAAAGCTGTGGGTCTCTGATTGCAAGGGAAATTTCCACCTCGCCACTTGTTTGTGTGACAATGGATCAGAGGTAAATCTCCAATCCAATTCATTCTTACCCGACGACTGCGTGTTTGAATCGCCTCATCCTGTTACCCTGGAGGGAGTATCTGGACATTCTCTCGCAGGTGGGCAACGCGGTTGTTATATATCAACTCATTTGGTCGCTCAAGACCTTTGGGAGGAGCAAAATGTGGAAGAAGTTGTCCTTAAGGATGACTACTTCTATCGTGCTGACATAAAATATGACCTTTATTTGGGCCATCTTTGGCTTCGCAAGAACAGGGTAGCGCCCGTAGGTCATCGTCGTTGTTTTTTGCTGGAGTCAGGTCCCTTGGAGCGTCCTGAATTTCGTTTTTTGCACGCAGGGTTTAAAAGTGCAGGAGAATTTTTGAAGCAAAAAGTGACACCAAAATTTGGTGAAGATGTCACCATTGCAGAGGTGAATGGGAGTGCCGATTACTCCCAAGAGTTAGGATGTCTTCATAGGGACTCCCAGCCACGACGCCCTTCGCGCTGGCACTCTTCATCCTACAGAGTTGTCGACAAATGGCGCGATGCAATTTGTGAATATTTTCATGAACACCATTCTTTTTGGCCCCAGTATGATGCCTTTGCTAACCGTACGAACAAGCGCTTTGATAAGCACTTTAGCGACGGTTGGACCTACAAATGGGACAAGAAGTTGTGGATTAACCCTCCGTTTCACTTAATCCAGCAGGTCATCCACAAAATCAAGCAAGATAAAACCCAGGCAATTTTAGTTGTGCCCCTGTGGGACGACAAGCCTTGGTTTCAGGAATTACAGGACATTTGTGTAGATTACATCGAACTTCCCAGGAAGATGAAGCTGTATGCCAGGGACGACACAGGTCCCCTGCCACAGCGGTCCTGGAGTTCGCTTGCATTCCTGGTGGATGGAAAGCTTTCTGACGCTAATTCTGCTGATTCTGGTACTGATTCTTGTGTTGGGTCAGAATCTGAGGTTGAGCGTGGTACTGATGATGAATCTATTTTTTCTGATTTTTGTCCGTCAGATACCCAAGGTGATTCAACGTCCAATGGATCCGCCTCGGCTCCCTCTTCCCCAATACGGTCGACATCGAAAAGAATCTTCAGTGCACGGGCGAGGAAAAATCTCCAATCGCGCCGCAAATTCAGAGTTTTTTAGGAAAAACCCCCTGTGGAAGCTTTCATGGATCCTTTCGAGGAGCTGGATCACGAGGAAAATCTCTGGGATTTCGACACAAGACCCACTTATCTTCAAGAGGCAGTTGATACGGACCTGTTTAGGGACATCCGTAAGAAGATTCTTCCTGCCAAAGCCGAAGAAGTCGCCAAAGTTTTTTCGACAGTAATTCCTGGCGACCAGGTGGACACTGAATTGTGTTCCAAGTCAAGAGAAAAGATTTTTGAGGAACGGAAGGACACAACCCTTTCAGGAAAATTGATCAAAGATCCCCCTGTCCGTGGACAGTTCGGTGAAGCCTTCATCGAGCTTCGTGAAGGGTACAAGGCAAAAAAACAGCGCCCTTATGAAAATCATGGACATAAACATGAGATCCTCAGAAAAATCATCGAGAGAAATCTCAGGGAATCTGGTTGGCTTGAGGGTTGTATGACCAGCGAATGGTGCTGTTCACCCTTCACAGTCCCGGAGCCACCGCCTGCAGACCAGAAGACCATTGATGGTTGGCGAATGGTTGTTGATTTTCGCAATCTCAACGCCGAAACCAAGGCGGATTCACACCCCCTGCCCCTCATTGAGGAGGAAATCGCTAAGAGGGCAAGAGGTCGTTTGTTCTCTGTGCTGGATCTCCGTCACGGCTTTCACCAAATGCCGTTGAGGAAGGACAGCCAACCTCTCACCTGTATGTGCACGCCATGTGGCCCAGTCCAATGGACCGTCATGCCAATGGGGCTGAAGAACGCCCCCTCATTTTTTCAAAGAATGATGGAGGATATGCTGTTCACAACCCATCCTGAGCTTCGTGCCTTCTTGAGTGTGTACATAGATGACATAATCATCGCGACGGAGGGGGAGGGACTGACCGAAGCCGAGCTGGTGGCCCTACATGAGAAGCAGCTGAACCAAGTTTTGGACATTCTTGACGCCAATCAGCTGATTTGTGGGCCAAAGAAGGGAAAATTATTTTCAAAATCAGTCGAATTTTGTGTTTCTCTCCTAGAGAATGGCACCCGACGACCCAGTCCAGGGAAGCTGGTCGCTATTCAGAAGTGGAAGCGCCCTGAGACGATCACGGAGTTGAGAGGATTCCTGGGTTGTTGCATTTTTTACCACACTCTTGTGCCGAATTATGCCAAATTTGCTGCCCCCCTCACTGAATTATTGAAGGTAGGGAGAGATGCGGGCAAGGCAGGTTCAAAGGTTCGTGTCAAGTGGACTGACGAGTGCGAGGAGGCCTTCCATCACTTGAAGGCAGCCCTCTGCGAAGTCGCCACGTTGCATGTGCCCCAATTTGACCGACCCTTCTACATTAGAACCGACGCTTCTAGGTACGCGATCGGAGCTGTCCTTGAACAGGTTGATGAAGCCACCGGCGATCATTACCCTCTTGCATTTTGGTCTCGGAAGCTAGCCCCACGCCAAATGCAATGGTCGCCGCGTGAGCAAGAGACTTACGCCATAATCTGTGCTTTAAAAAAGTACCAATCGTGGGTTGGCACCAATCGAGTCGAGGTCCTGACGGATCATCGATCTCTGGAGTATTGGGCCACTGAACACATTGATACTGTCGCGAGCCCAGCTGGTCGACGGGCCAGATGGCACGAATTTCTCTCTCTGTTTGACCTCCATGTGTCGTATTTGCCTGGAAAACATAACACGGTAGCGGATGCTCTGAGCCGATGGGCTTACCCCGCCTCAGAGGGGCTGCAAAGTACTAACATCCATGGTACGGAGCAGGACCGCCATGTCATCATCGAAGGGGATCAGGAAGAAAAGAAACTCATTCGACGTGCATGCATGCAGTGCGCTGTTAAACAGCACGCATTGCCGTGTCACGACATCACGGCCATTTCAGATCCGGCGCATGCCCATGAGATCTGCACCAAAACGCTGAAAGTCGTGGGAAAAGTCACCGATCCCTCCTCAGGGAGTGTGAAACGGTTTGACTATACCCGACAAGTAAGTCGATTTCGGTTGATCCAAGGCATTAAGCGTCGAGATCCGGCCAAAACTCCACCCCTGCCTAAAGATTCCCTGATAATCCGTGACTGGACGTCCGATTACCTGCAGGATCCCATGTTTAAAGAGGTCCTTGGAAATCTCCAATCCAAAGATGCTCACAGGGATGGGATTTTTGCTGAGTACTCGTTGGATGGGGGGAAGCTGTGGATGGAGGGTAAATTGTGTGTGCCAGACGCCCTAGCCCCCCGAGTGTTAAACTGGTGGCATAAATGGGAGTCCCCCCACGCACATGGCCGTCGACTGTGGTCGATGATTAAGCATAGGTTGTTTGGATCGAGGCTCTACACTCATTGCATGAAAGTAGCTGCCGGATGTGCCCAATGTGCTGTCTCGACGCCCCCCAGCGCGAAGAAGCACGGCCATCTGAGGCCTCATCCTATTCCGGAGCGCCTCTTTAACAGAGTCACCAGTGATTTCTTTTATCTCGGTGAACTCGATGACGAAGAGTGCCATTGGACTAACAAAAAAGTCAATGGTGTGCTCCTTATTCAGTGCCGTCATTCCGGCTACATTCAAGTGTTGCCTTGCAACATTGCGTCGATGACTGGCAAGGCTGCCGCCAAATGGTGCGCGCAGACCTGGATGGGAGGCTGGGACGTCCCATCCGAGGTGGTCACGGATTCAGGCAAAGAGTACACCTCCGAATGGTGGAGAGAATTGTGTGCTCGCCTTGGAATCCACCACCTCCGATGTGAAATCCACTCGCATCGAGCGCTGCCTGGCGAAAGAGCCGGCCGCTCAATTATTAATATGCTTCGTAAGGAGCTCGCGAGTGAAAAGGATTTCCATTGGATGGAAGTTCTCTTCGCATTGCTTCGCCGTTACCACAACACGCCTTTGTATCATGGCCTTTCTCCAAATGAAATTGTCTTTGGACGAAAGAAGTGTTGGTGGAACATGCCGTTGAATAATCCTCGCCCCTGTAAGGATGCTTCGCTGTTTTTGGACGAAGTCCAACGAGCAGATAAATCTGTGTCGAAATTAATCGAGAAGCATCAAGCTGACTGGCTTTGGGTTCAAAATCAAGGTCGAAAAAACCCCCACAATTTTGAAGTCGATGATCGAGTTTGGCTTCGAAAATCCGAAACCACCCTGGACGGAGATGACAAGCTTCTTCCCTTGTGGGAGGGGCCATTCGCTGTTACAGCGCGTCTTGGTGAGAACAGGTGGAGGATTCGTGTGGATGTCAGCAGGGAAATTGACGTTTCGGGCGATCGCCTCAAGAGAGAGATCCCCTCCCCCAAGGATCGAGTTAAACCCCTTTTTTGGACTGCAAAACACTTGTCCGATCGGGTCATCGAAGGGGGGAAGTACGAACTCAAGAGGATTGTTGAAGCAAGACGTGACGCCAAGGGCGAATGGGAATTTCTGTGTGAGTGGAGGGGCTTTGATTCCAGTCACAACAACTGGGAACCAGCCCAATCTTTTGTCCATGGGTACACCAAGGGGTTCATCGACTTCCTCAAGAAGCACCCCGAAATTGGCGTACTCCTGACAGATTGTTTGTCGGAACCAGACAGACAAGTGGAGAGCGACGGAAAACGACCTGTGGTGAATCGAGATCCAGCCTTTTACGGCCCTCAGCAGCCACATTCCAGGGCTGATCCGTCGATCCCCCCTCCTGCGGTCAGGCCAGCCCAGGAGCCAAATGAGGACCAAGCTTCAAGTTCGGCCGCTGATTTGCAGCGCCCAAGCCGTACCAGGGCCCGACCAGACAGGTTGGTGGTCACCTGTATTCGTGCTTGGCCGAATTGAGGAAGCCATCCTACCAGATTCTGCTCAATCCACTGTTCATTCTTTCTGTTTATGTCATGATGTGGAGAAATGCAAATGTTTGATAATTTGACGTCAATCAACTTTTCTTTGGTCTCCGTTCGGCAGACAAGGCGTAGATACGCTGACGGAGTGTGCTGCCGTGTTCAGAAAAAACCAAACTCAGGCTTAATTCAGGCAGATTTGGGGTAATCTTGTCTCTGTTGGTCTGTGCATCTTTGGAATTTGGCTACTCGTGCAGATGGAAGCAAATGTACATAATCAAAACGCTGGCCAGCGACATTCACCCCTACAGGTAACCCCTGTAGTACTGGCTGCCCTAGAGGCGACGCCAGGAACTCAGATCGTATCTTCATTTGCTGTGATGCTAACGCCAAAGTCGTGATTCAGATCCAGGATCCTCAAATTTACCTTGAATTTCTCAGGTTTGTCCATCATGCTGCCACTGTTGTACGAAACCCAGACGTCAATTGTTCAGACAATCTTCATCTAGGAGCTCTAGGGACTTCTAACAGCAATCTCCGAAGTCCGTAAGGTTCGTTGTATTTTTGGCACACGCCAATGTGAGCTCAATCCGACCTGAAACTGTCGAAAATGGTGAATCCAAGTGTCTTGTGGGACTCCATCGAAAGATTGGCCTTGTCCAAGTCGATTGACACCGCCGCCACTGTACATTCGGTGTCTCTCAGTTATATACTGTCAGTAAAGCGCCTTTAGTGAACCTTCGGCGCGTTACATGCCAAGGATCCAGGGCCAGCATGTCCCATCATGATGCATCATCACATGATCCACATTTTCATAGAATCTGTTAGATGCTCGCGAACCAACGTGCCGGAAAGCACAATTGAGCTGAATAAACGACAATATATATTAACTTTAGTCTAAACGAAGGTGTTAGTAGTTTCAGTTGTACACATTCCGCTTCATTTTACCTTCATCTTAGGGAAATTGCTGACATTAGGACAATTTAGATTGATTTCCTTGTCATCTCCTCTCATTCCTTGAAGATCTGTTTAGATCTAAGTGAACAGAAGAACATCTCTACCTTCGGTGGTTCACTTAGGGTCTGTAGACTACATGTGTATCTGTTTAACCTCTCTGTGATTGCTTAATCCCCTCAATCTCTGCCCAAATTCATTCTCAATTTTGCTGAATCTTGTGATCATCCACCAGATGCGCCAAATCTGAGCCACATGCTGCACTGTTCAGAACGACAAAAGCGGGATAACACGATGTAGAGTTCGGCGAGGACACCGTAGCGTGCCCGCGACAGCGAAACTGTGCCAGAGCGCTGAGATGTCACTCCAATTCTTGATCCCCCCACTCAATCCATCAATAATCTACCTCATTCTCAACCAATGCATGGTTTGGTATCGATTCTCGATACGTTTACATGCTTTTTAGCCCTTGACCTAATGTTTTACTGCACGGAGGACTGTTCGTCACTTCTCATTCTGTCTCATTTCAGGTTCATCCAGCCTGATTCAGTGCCAATTCAGCCCAAATCAGGTCAGATCAAGCAGATTTCGCCCCATCGAGGCTACATTTCTATGTTTTCCTGGGACTTACCCGCACTACGTTCTTCGTTGACGTAGCGACACACCCCAGTGTGTTTTTGGAGGGGGAGTGTAAGTGCGGTTAGCCCCATCTGCTCAGATTTTCAGACATTCTGCCCAGATTGGCTACATTTTGGTCATTTTCTTTGCTTCGGCGGAATCGCCGCCTCGCAGCTCAGTCACAGGATATTTCCTATATATTTCTGATATGCCGGATTTGATTCCGCGGTCCATTTCCCGTAAATCCGCCGCATTCCGCTATTTTAGCTGGAATCGCCATTTGCCGCTGACGCGCGCTCGCGGGCCAGATCGGCCAAACCTTTTTACATAAATGGATTATTTAAATCTTTTCAGACAGTTTTGGACACTCAGATGTATTTAGAATAATTCCCCTCAATTTTCTTCATAGACTGGGATTTTCTGCCGGACCACAATCAGCATGGACCTTGCTTCAGTTGTTGCTGCTCTCGCCTCCGTTGGTGTCCGAGTGTCCGGTTCTACCCCCAATAACAACATCCAGGGAGACTCCTCGCGTGCCTGCCCCACTGGTCTTGCCGGCCCCGAGCCCTCCGGCACCCACAACGACCCAGGGCAGCACTTTCATCCAATTCCAGGGGCCACACAACAATGCGTGCATTGTTAGTCTCTAATCCCGACTCCAAGAGCCACGCAACAAAGCGTGGATTGTGAGTCCCTAACTCCAACTCGAGGGGCTACGCAACAAAGCTTGGATTGTGAGTCCCTAACCCCTACTCGAGGGGCCACAGAACAAAGCGCGGATTGTGACTACCTAATCCCAACTCGAGAGGCCACACAACAAAGTGTGCATTGTGAGTCCCTAACTCAAACTCGAGGGGCTACGCAACAAAGCGTGGATTGTGAGTTCCTAACCCCAACTCGAGGAGCCACACAACAAAGCGTGGATTGTGAGTCCCTAACCCCAACTCGAGGGGCCACACAACAAAGCGCGGATTGTGACTACCTAACCCCAACTCGAGGGGCCACACAACAAAGCGTCGATTGTGAGTCCCCTACCCCAACTCGAGAGGCCACGCAACAAAGTGTGGATTGTGACTCTCTAACCCCAATTCGAGGGGCCACACAACGAAACGCGGATTGTGACTCCCTGACCCCAACTCGAGGGGCCACAAAACAAAGTGTGCATTTTGAGTCCCTAACCCCAACTCGAGGGGCCACGCAACAAAGCGTGGATTGTGATTCCCCAGCCCCAACTTGAGAGGCCACACAACAAAGCGTTGATTGTGAGTCCCTTACCCCAACTCGAGGGGCCACAGAACAATGTGTGCATTGTGAGTCCCTAACCCCAACTCAAGGAGCAACGCAACAAAGCGCGGATTGTGATTGCCTAACCCCAACTCGAGGGGCCACAGAACAAAGCGTGGATTGTGAGTCCCTAACCCCTACGCGAGGGGCCACACAACAAAGCGTGGATTGTGAGTCTCCAACCCCAACTCGAGAGGCCACACAACAAGGCGTGGAATGTGAGTCCCTAACCCAAACTCGAGGGGCCACACAACAAAGCGTGGATTGTGAGTCCCCGACCCCAACTCGCGAGGCCACGTGACAAAGCGTGGATTGCGAGTATCTAACCCCAACTCGAGAGGCCACACAACAAAGCGTGGATTGTGAGTCCCTTACCCAAACTCGAGGGGCCACACAACAAAGCGTGGATTGTAAGTCCCCAACCCCAACTCGAGAGGCCACGCAACAAAGCTTGGATTGTGAGCCCCTAACCCCAACTTGAGGGGCCACACAACAAAGCGTGGATTGTGAGTCCCTAACCCCAACTCCAGGGGCCACACAACAAAACGCGGATTCTGACTACCTAACCCCAACTCGAGAGGCCACACAACAAAGCGTGGATTGTGAGTCCCCAAACCCCAAGTCGAGAGGCCGAAAAACAATGCGTGCATTCTGAGTCTCTAATTCCAACTTGAGAGGCCACACAACAAAGCGCGGATCGTGATTACCTAACCCCAACTCGAGGGGCCACAGAACAAAGCGTGGATTGTGAGTCCCCAACCCCAACGCCATGGGCCACACAACAAAGCGTGGATTGTGAGTCCCCAACCCCAACTCGAGTGGCCACACAACAAGGCGTGGATTGTGAGTTCCTAACCCCAACTCGACGGGCCACACAACAAAGCGTGCATTGTGAGTCTCTAACCCCAACTCGAAGTGCTACGCAACAAAGCGTGGATTGTGAGTTCCTAACCCCAACTCAAGAGGCCACACAACAAAGCGTAGATTGTGAGTCCCTAACCCCAACTCGAGGGGCCACACAACAAAGCGCGGATTGTGACTCCCTAACCCCAACTCGAGGGGCCACACAACAAAGCGTGGATTGTGAGTCCCCATTCCAAACTCCAGAGGCCACGCAACAAAGCGTGGATTGTGACTCCCTAACCCCAACTCAAGGGGCCACACAACAAAACGCGGATTGTGACTCCCTAACCCCAACTCGAGGGGCCACACAACAAAGTGTGGATTGTGAGTCCCTAACCCCGACTTGAGGGGCCACGCAACAAAGAGTGGATTGTGAGTCCCCAACCCCAACTTGAGAGGCCACACAACAAAGCTTGGTTTGTGAGTCCCTAACCCAAACTCCGGAGGCCACACAACAAAGCGTAGATTGTGAGTCCCTCATCCCAACTCGAGGGGCCACACAACAAAGCGTTGATTGTGAGTCCCTAACCCCAACGCGAGGGGCCACACAACAAAGCTTGGATTGTGAGTCCCCAACCCCAACTCGAGAGGCCACACAACAAAGCGTGGATTGTGAGTCCCCGACCCCAACTCGCGAGGCCACGCGACAAAGCGTGGATTGCGAGTCCCTAACCCCAACTCGAGAGGCCACACAACAAAGCGTGGATTGTGAGTCCCTTACCCGAACTCGAGGGGCCACACAGCAATGCGTGCATTGTGAGTCTCTAACCCCAACTCGAGGGGCCACACAACAAAGCGTGGATTGTGAGTCCCCAACCCCAACTCGAGGGGCTACGCAACAAAGTGTGGATTGTGAGTCTCTAACCCCAACTCGAGAGGCCACACAACAAAGCGTGGATTGTGAGTCCCTAACCCCAACTCGAGAGGCCACGCAACAAAGCGTGGATTGTGAGTCCCTAACCCCAACTCGAGAGGCCACACAACAAAGCGTGGATTGTGAGTCCCGAAACCCAACTCGAGAGGCCACGCAACAAAGCGTGGATTGTGAGTCCCGAACCCCAACTCGAGGCGCCACACAACAAAGCGTGGATTGTGAGTCCCTTACCCCAACTCGAGGGGCCACACAACAAAGCGTGGATTGTGAGTCCCTAACCCCAACTCGAGGGGCCACACAACAAAGCGTGGTTTGTGAGTCCCCAATGCGAACTCGACGGGCCACACAACAAAGCGTGGATTGTGAGTCCCCAACCCCAACTCCTGGGGCCACACAACAATGCGTGCATTGTGAGTCTCGAATCCCAACTCCAGCAGCCACGGAACAAAGCGTGGAATGTGAGTCCCCAACCCCAACTCGAGGGGCCACACAACAATGCGTGTATTGTGAGTCCCTAACCCCAACTTGAGGGGCCACGGATCAAAGTGTGGATTGTGAGTCCGTAACCCCAACTTGAGGGGCCACGCAACAAAGCGTGGATTGTGAGTTCCTAACCCCAACTCGAGAAGCCACACAACAAGGCGTGGATTGTGAGTCCCTAACCCCAACTCGAGGGGCCACACAACAAAGCGTGGTTTGTGAGTCCCCAATGCGAACTCGACGGGCCACACAACAAAGCGTGGATTGTGAGTCCCCAACCCCAACTCCTGGGGCCACACAACAATGCGTGCATTGTGAGTCTCGAATCCCAACTCCAGCAGCCACGGAACAAAGCGTGGAATGTGAGTCCCCAACCCCAACTCGAGGGGCCACACAACAATGCGTGTATTGTGAGTCCCTAACCCCAACTTGAGGGGCCACGGATCAAAGTGTGGATTGTGAGTCCGTAACCCCAACTTGAGGGGCCACACAACAAAGCGTGGATTGTGAGTCCCCAACCCCAACTCGAGTGGCCACACAACAAGGCGTGGATTGTGAGTTCCTAACCCCAACTCGACGGGCCACACAACAAAGCGTGCATTGTGAGTCCCTAACCCCAACTCGAAGTGCTACGCAACAAAGCGTGGATTGTGAGTTCCTAACCCCAACTCAAGAGGCCACACAACAAAGCGTAGATTGTGAGTCCCTAACCCCAACTCGAGGGGCCACACAACAAAGCGCGGATTGTGACTCCCTAACCCCAACTCGAGGGGCCACACAACAAAGCGTGGATTGTGAGTCCCCATCCCAAACTCGAGAGGCCACGCAACAAAGCGTGGATTGTGACTCCCTAACCCCAACTCAAGGGGCCACACAACAAAACGTGGATTGTGACTCCCTAACCCCAACTCGAGGGGCCACACAACAAAGTGTGGATTGTGAGTCCCTAACCCCGACTTGAGGGGCCACGCAACAAAGAGTGGATTGTGAGTCCCCAACCCCAACTTGAGAGGCCACACAACAAAGCTTGGTTTGTGAGTCCCTAACCCAAACTCCGGAGGCCACACAACAAAGCGTAGATTGTGAGTCCCTCATCCCAACTCGAGGGGCCACACAACAAAGCGTTGATTGTGAGTCCCTAACCCCAACGCGAGGGGCCACACAACAAAGCGTGGATTGTGAGTCCCCAACCCCAACTCGAGAGGCCACACAACAAAGCGTGGATTGTGAGTCCCCGACCCCAACTCGCGAGGCCACGCGACAAAGCGTGGATTGCGAGTCCCTAACCCCAACTCGAGAGGCCACACAACAAAGCGTGGATTGTGAGTCCCTTACCCGAACTCGAGGGGCCACACAGCAATGCGTGCATTGTGAGTCTCTAACCCCAACTCGAGGGGCCACACAACAAAGCGTGGATTGTGAGTCCCCAACCCCAACTCGAGGGGCTACGCAACAAAGTGTGGATTGTGAGTCTCTAACCCCAACTCGAGAGGCCACACAACAAAGCGTGGATTGTGAGTCCCTAACCCCAACTCGAGAGGCCACGCAACAAAGCGTGGATTGTGAGTCCCTAACCCCAACTCGAGAGGCCACACAACAAAGCGTGGATTGTGAGTCCCGAAACCCAACTCGAGAGGCCACGCAACAAAGCGTGGATTGTGAGTCCGGAACCCCAACTCGAGGCGCCACACAACAAAGCGTGGATTGTGAGTCCCTTACCCCAACTCGAGGGGCCACACAACAAAGCGTGGATTGTGAGTCCCTAACCCCAACTCGAGGGGCCACACAACAAAGCGTGGTTTGTGAGTCCCCAATGCGAACTCGACGGGCCACACAACAAAGCGTGGATTGTGAGTCCCCAACCCCAACTCCTGGGGCCACACAACAATGCGTGCATTGTGAGTGTCGAATCCCAACTCCAGCAGCCACGGAACAAAGCGTGGAATGTGAGTCCCCAACCCCAACTCGAGGGGCCACACAACAATGCGTGTATTGTGAGTCCCTAACCCCAACTTGAGGGGCCACGGATCAAAGTGTGGATTGTGAGTCCGTAACCCCAACTTGAGGGGCCACGCAACAAAGCGTGGATTGTGAGTTCCTAACCCCAACTCGAGAAGCCACACAACAAAGCCTGGATTGTGAGTCCCTGACCCCAACTCGAGGGGCCACACAACAAAGCGTGGATTGTGAGTCCCCGACCCCAACTCCCGAGGCCACGCGACAAAGCGTGGATTGTGAGTCCCTAACCCCAACTCAATAGGCCACACAACAAAGCGTGGATTGTGAGTCCCTAACACCAACTTGAGGGGCCACGCAACAAAGTGTGGATTGTGAGTCCCTAACCCCAACTTGAGGGGCCACGCAACAAAGAGTGGATTGTGAGTCCCTTACCCCAACTTGAGGGGCTACACAACAATGCGCGGATTGTGGAACCCTAACCCCAACTCGAGGAGCGACGCAACAGAGTGCGAACTGTGATTACCTAACCCCAACTCGAGGGGCCACACAACAAAGTGTGGATTGTGAGTCCCTAACCCCAACGCGAGGGGCCACACACCAAAGCGTGGATTGTGAGTCCCAAACCCGAACTCGAGGGGCCACACAACGAAACGTGGTTTGTAAGTCCCTAACCCCACCTCGAGGGGCCACACAACAATGCGTGCATTGTAAGTCTCTAATCCCAACTCCCAGAGCAACGCAACAAAGCGTGGATTGTGAGTCCCTAACTTCAACTCGAGGGGCTACGCAACAAAGCGTAGATCGTGAGTCCCCAACCCCTACTCGAGGGGCCACACAACAAAGCGTCGATTGTGACTACCTCACCCCATCTCGAGGGGCCACACAACCAAGCGTGGATTGTGAGTCCCAGACCCCAACGCGAGAGGCCACACAACAAAGCGTGGATTGTGACTCCCTAACTCCAACTCGAGGGGCCACACAACAAAGCGCGGATTGTGACTCCCTAACACAAACTCGAGGGGCCACACAACAAAGCGTGGATTGTGAGTCCCCAACCCCAACTCGAGAGGCCACACAACAAAGCGTGGATTGTGAGTCCCTTACCCCAACTCGAGGGGCCACACAACAATGTGTGCATTGTGAGTCCCTAACCCCAAACCGAGGAGCCACGCTAGAAAGCGCGGATTGTGACTACCTAACCCCAACCCGAGGGGCCACAGAACAGAGCGTGGTTTGTGAGTCCCTAACCCCAACTCGAGGGGTCACACAACAAAGCGTGGATTGTGAGTCCCCAACCCCAAATCAAGAGGCCACACAACAAGGCGTGGATTGTGAGTCCCCAACCCCAACTCGAGAGACCACACAACAGAGCGTGGATTTTGAGTCCCTTAACCCAACTCGAGGGGCCACACAACAAAGCGTGGATTGTGAGTCCCTAACCCAGACTCAAGAGGCCACACAACAAAGCGTGGATTGTGAGTCCCTAACCCCATCTCGAGGGCCCACGCAACAAAGTGTGGATTGTGAGTCCCTAACCCCAGCTTGAGGGGCCACACAACAAAGAGTGGATTGTGAGTCCCTTACCCTGACTCGAGGGGCTACACAACAATGCGTGGATTGTGGAACCCTAACCCCAACTCGAGGAGCCACGCAACAAAGCGCGGATTGTGATTACCTAACCCCAACTCGAGGGGCCACACAACAAGGCGTGGATTGTGAGTCCCTAACCCCAACGCGAGGGGGCACACACCAAAGCGTGGATTGCGAGTCCGAAACCCGAACTCGAGGGGCAACACAAGAAAGCGTGGTTTGTGAGTCCCTAACCCCACCTCGAGGGGCCACACAACAATGCGTGCATTGTCAGTCTCTAATCCCGACTCCCATAGCCACGCAAAAAAGCGTGGATTGTGAGTCCCTAACTCCAACTCGAGGGGCTACGCAAGAAAGCGTAGATTGTGGGTCCCCAACCCCAACTCGAGGGGCAACACAACAAGGCGTCGATTGTGACTACCTAACCCCAACTCGAGGGGCCACACAACAAAGCGTGGATTGTGAGTCCCAGACCCCAACTTGAGAGGCCACACAACAAAGCGTTGATTGTGACTGCCTAACTCCAACTCGAGGGGCTACACAACAAAGCGCGGATTGTGACTGCCTAACCCAAACTCCAGGGGCCACACAACAAAGTGTGGATTGTGAGTCCCCAACCCCAACTCGAGAGGCCACACAGCAAAGCGTAGATTGTGAGTCCCTTACCCCAACTCGAGGGGCCACACAACAATGTGTGCATTGTGAGTCCCTAACCCCAAACCGAGGAGCCATGCAAGAAAGCGCGGATTGTGATTATCTAACCCCAACCCGAGGGGCCACAGAACAGAGCGTGGTTTGTGAGTCCCTAACCCCAACTTGAGGGGCCACACAACAAAGCGCGGAATGTGATTACCTAACCCCAGCCCGAGGGGCCACAGAACAGAGCGTCGTTTGTGAGTCCCTAACCCCAACTCGAGGGGCCACACAACAAAGCGTGGATTGTGAGTCCCCAACCCCAACTCGAGAGGACTCACAACAGAGCGTGGATTCTGAGTCCCTAACCCCAACTCAAGAGGCCACACAACAAAGCGTGGATTTTGAGTTCCTAACCCCAACTCAAGGGGCCACGCAACAAAGTGTGGATTGTGAGTCCCTAACCCCAACTTGAGGGGCCACGCAACAAAGAGTGGATTGTGAGTCCCTTACCTCAACTCGAGGGGCTACACAACAATGCGTGGATTGTGGAACCCTAACCCCAACTTGAGGAGCCACGCAACAAAGCGCGGATTGTGATTACCTAACCCCAACTTGAGGGGCCACACAACAAAGCGCGGATTGTGACTCCCTAACCCGAACTCGAGGGGCCACACAACAAAGCGTGGATTGGGAGTCCCCAACCCCGACTCGAGAGGCCACACAACAAACTGTGCATTGTGAGTCCCTTACCCCAACTCGAGGGGCCACACAACAATGTGTGCATTGTGAGTCCCTAACCCCAAACCGAGGAGCCACGCAAGAAAGCGCGGATTGTGATTACCTAACCCCAACCCGAGGAGCCACAGAACAGAGCTTCGTTTGTGAGTCCCTAACCCCAACTCGAGGGGCCGCACAGCAAAGCGTGGATTGTGAGTCCCTAACCCCAACTCAAGAGGCCACACAACAAAGCGTGGATTGTGAGTCCCTAACCCCAACTCGAGGGGCCACGCAACAAAGTGTTGATGGTGAGTCCCTAACCCCAACTTGAGGGGCCACACAACAAAGAGTGGATTGTGAGTCCCTTACCCCAACTTGATGGGCTACACAACAATGCGTGGATTGTGGAACCCTAACCACAACTCGAGGAGCCACGCAACAAAGCGCGGATTGTGATTACCTAACCCCAACTCGAGGGGCCACACAACAAAGCTTGGATTGTGAGTCCCTAACCCCAACGCGAGGGGCCACACACCAAAGCGTGGTTAGTGAGTCCCTAACCCCATCTCGAGGGGCCACACAACAATGCGTGCATTGTAAGTCTCTAATCCCAACTCCCAGAGCCACGCAACAAAGCGTGGATTGTGAGTTCCTAACTCCAACTTGAGGGGCTACGCAACAAAGCGTAGATCGTGAGTCCCCAACCCCAACTCGGGGGGCCACACAACAAAGCGTCAATTGTGACTACCTAACCCCAACTCGATGGGCCACACAACAAAGCGTGGATTGTGAGTCCCAGACCACAACTCGAGAGGCCACACAACAAAGCGTGGATTGTGAGTCCCTAACACCAACTCGAGGGGCCACACAACAATGTGTGCATTGTGAGTCCTCAACCTCAACTCGAGGGGCCACACAACAAAGCGCGGATTGTGACTCCCTAACCCAAACTCGAGGGGCCACACAACAAAGCGTGGATTGTGAGTCCCCAACCCCAACTCGAGAGGCCACACAGCAAAGCGTAGATTGTGAGTCCCTTACCCCTAGTCGAGGGGCCACACAACAATGTGTGCATTGTGAGTCCCTAACCCCAAACCGAGGAGCCACGCAAGAAAGCGCGGATTGTGCTTACCTAACCCGTACCCGAGGGGCCACAGAACAGAGCGTGGTGTGTGAGTCCCTAACCCCAACTCGAGGGGCCACACAACAAAGCGTGGATTGTGAGTCCCCAACCCCAACTCGAGAGGCCACACAACAAAGCGTGGATTGTGAGTCCCCAACCCCAACTCGAGAGGCCACGCAACAAAGCGTGGATTGTGACTCCCCAACCCCAACTTGAGTTGCCACACAAAAAAGCGCGGAATGTGATTACCTAACCCGAACTCGAGGGGCCACACAACAAAGCGTGGATTGTGAGTCCCTAACCCCAACTCGAGGGGCCACGCAACAAAGCGTGGATTGTGAGTCCCCAACCGCAACTTCAGAGGCCACACAACAAAGCGTGGATTGTGAGTCCCTAACCCTAACTCGTGAGGCCACACATCAAAGCGTAGATTGTGAGTACCTTACCCCAACTCGAGGGGCCACGCAACAAAGCGTGGATTGTGACTCCCTAACCCCAACTCGAGGGGCCACACAACAAATCGTGGATTGTGACTCCCCAACCCCAACTCGAGAGGCCACACGACAAAGCGTGGATTGTGAGTCCCTAACCCCAACTCGAGGAGCCACGCAACGAAGAGCGGAATGTGATTACCTAACCCCAACTCGAGAGGCCAAACGACAAAGCGTGGATTGTGAGTCCCTAACCCCAACTCGAGGGGCCACACAACAAAGCGTGGATTGTGAGTCCCCGACCCCAACTCGCGAGGCCACGCGACAAAGCGTGGACTGCGAGTCCCTAACCAAAACTCCAGAGGCCACACAACAAAGCGTGGATTCTGAGTCCCAAACCCCAACTCGAGGGGCCACACAACAAAGCGTGGATTGTGAGTCCCCGACCCCAACTCCAGGGGCCACACAACAAACTGTGCATTGTGGGTCCCTAACCCAACTCGAGGAGCCACTCAACAAAGCGCGGATTGTGATTACCTAACCCCAACCCGAGGGGCCACAGAAAAAAGCGTGCATTGTGAGTTCCTAACCCCAACTCGAGAGGCAATCCAACAAAGCGTGGATTGTGAGTCCCTAACCCCAACTTGAGGGGCCACGCAACAAAGCGTGGATTGTGATTCCCTCACCCCAACTCAAGAGGCCACACAACAAAGCGTGGATTGTGAGTCCCTAACCCCAACTCGAGGGGCCACGCAACAAAGTGTGGATTGTGAGTCCCAGACCACAACTCGAGAGGCCACACAACAAAGCGTGGATTGTGAGCCCCTAACACCAACTCGAGGGGCCACACAACAATGTGTGCATTGTGAGTCCTCAACCTCAACTCGAGGGGCCACACAACAAAGCGCGGATTGTGACTCCCTAACCCAAACTTGAGGGGCCACACAACAAAGCGTGGATTGTGAGTCCCCAACCCCAACTCGAGAGGCCACACAGCAAAGCGTAGATTGTGAGTCCCTTACCCCTAGTCGAGGGGCCACACAACAATGTGTGCATTGTGAGTCCCTAACCCCAAACCGAGGAGCCACGCAAGAAAGCGCGGATTGTGCTTACCTAACCCGTATTTGAGGGGCCACAGAACAGAGCGTGGTGTGTGAGTCCCTATCTCAAACTCGAGGGGCCACACAACAAAGCGTGGATTGTGAGTCCCCAACCCCAACTCGAGAGGCCACACAACAAAGCGTGGATTGTGAGTCCCCAACCCCAACTCGAGAGGCCACGCGACAAAGCGTGGATTGTGACTACCCAAGCCTAACTTGAGTTGCCACACAAAAAAGTGCGGATTGTGACTCCCTAACCCGAACTCGAGGGGCCACGCAACAAAGCGTGGATTGTGAGTCCCCAACCGCAACTTGAGAGGCCACACAACAAAGCGTGGATTGTGAGTCCCTAACCCTAACTCGAGAGGCCACACATCAAAGCGTAGATTGTGAGTCCCTTACCCCAACTCGAGGGGCCAGGCAACAAAGCGTGGATTGTGACTCCGTCACCCCAACTCGAGGGGCCACACAACAAATCGTGGATTGTGAGTCCCCAACCCCAACTCGAGAGGTCACACGACAAAGCGTGGATTGTGAGTCCCTAACCCCAACTCGAGGAGCCACGCAACAAAGAGCGGAATGTGATTACCTAACCCCAACTCCAGAGGCCACACAACAAAGAGTGGATTCTGAGTCCCAAACCCCAACTCGAGGGGCCACACAACAAAGCGTGGATTGTGAGTCCCCGACCCCAACTCCAGGGGCCACACAACAAACTGTGCATTGTGGGTCCCTAACCCA
The DNA here is from genome assembly GCA_964036045.1 of Eutreptiella sp. 'Long Island Sound 2002'. Taxonomy (NCBI): domain Eukaryota; phylum Euglenozoa; class Euglenophyceae; order Eutreptiales; family Eutreptiaceae; genus Eutreptiella; species Eutreptiella sp. 'Long Island Sound 2002'. The sequence goes on from OZ038378.1 coordinate 139,631,929, forward strand.
ACTCGAGGAGCCACGCAACAAAGCGCGGATTGTGATTACCTAACCCCAACCCGAGGGGCCACAGAGAAAACCGTGGATTGTGAGTTCCTAACCCCAACTTGAGAGGCAATCCAACAAAGCGTGGATTGTGAGTCCCTAACCCCAACTTGAGGGGCCACGCAACAAAGCGTGGATTGTGATTCCCTCACCCCAACTCAAGAGGCCACACAACAAAGCGTGGATTTTGAGTTCCTAACCCCAACTCAAGGGGCCACGCAACAAAGTGTGGATTGTGAGTCCCTAACCCCAACTTGAGGGGCCACACAACAAAGAGTGGATTGTGAGTCCCTTACCTCAACTCGAGGGGCCACACAACAATGCGTGGATTGTGGAACCCTAACCCCAACTCGAGGAGCCACGCAACAAAGCGCGGATTGTGATTACCTAACCCCAACTTGAGGGGCCACACAACAAAGCGCGGATTGTGACTCCCTAACCCGAACTCGAGGGGCCACACAACAAAGCGTGGATTGGGAGTCCCCAACCCCGACTCGAGAGGCCACACAACAAACTGTGCATTGTGAGTCCCTTACCCCAACTCGAGGGGCCACACAACAATGTGTGCATTGTGAGTCCCTAACCCCAAACCGAGGAGCCACGCAAGAAAGCGCGGATTGTGATTACCTAACCCCAACCCGAGGAGCCACAGAACAGAGCTTCGTTTGTGAGTCCCTAACCCCAACTCGAGGGGCCGCACAGCAAAGCGTGGATTGTGAGTCCCTAACCCCAACTCAAGAGGCCACACAACAAAGCGTGGATTGTGAGTCCCTAACCCCAACTCGAGGGGCCACGCAACAAAGTGTTGATGGTGAGTCCCTAACCCCAACTTGAGGGGCCACACAACAAAGAGTGGATTGTGAGTCCCTTACCCCAACTTGATGGGCTACACAACAATGCGTGGATTGTGGAACCCTAACCCCAACTCGAGGAGCCACGCAACAAAGCGCGGATTGTGATTACCTGACCCCAACTCGAGGGGCCACACAACAAAGCTTGGATTGTGAGTCCCTAACCCCAACGCGAGGGGGCACACACCAAAGCGTGGTTAGTGAGTCCCTAACCCCATCTCGAGGGGCCACACAACAATGCGTGCATTGTAAGTCTCTAATCCCAACTCCCAGAGCCACGCAACAAAGCGTGGATTGTGAGTTCCTAACTCCAACTTGAGGGGCTACGCAACAAAGCGTAGATTGTGAGTCCCCAACCCCAACTCGAGGGGCCACACAACAAAGCGTCGATTGTGACTACCTAACCCCAACTCGAGGGGCCACACAACAAACCGTGGATTGTGAGTCCCAGACCACAACTCGAGAGGCCACACAACAAAGCGTGGATTGTGAGTCCCTAACACCAACTCGAGGGGCCACACAACAATGTGTGCATTGTGAGTCCTCAACCTCAACTCGAGGGGCCACACAACAAAGCGCGGATTGTGACTCCCTAACCCAAACTCGAGGGGCCACACAACAAAGCGTGGATTGGGAGTCCCCAACCCCGACTCGAGAGGCCACACAACAAACTGTGCATTGTGAGTCCCTTACCCCAACTCGAGGGGCCACACAACAATGTGTGCATTGTGAGTCCCTAACCCCAAACCGAGGAGCCACGCAAGAAAGCGCGGATTGTGATTACCTAACCCCAACCCGAGGAGCCACAGAACAGAGCTTCGTTTGTGAGTCCCTAACCCCAACTCGAGGGGCCGCACAGCAAAGCGTGGATTGTGAGTCCCTAACCCCAACTCAAGAGGCCACACAACAAAGCGTGGATTGTGAGTCCCTAACCCCAACTCGAGGGGCCACGCAACAAAGTGTTGATGGTGAGTCCCTAACCCCAACTTGAGGGGCCACACAACAAAGAGTGGATTGTGAGTCCCTTACCCCAACTTGATGGGCTACACAACAATGCGTGGATTGTGGAACCCTAACCCCAACTCGAGGAGCCACGCAACAAAGCGCGGATTGTGATTACCTAACCCCAACTCGAGGGGCCACACAACAAAGCTTGGATTGTGAGTCCCTAACCCCAACGCGAGGGGCCACACACCAAAGCGTGGTTAGTGAGTCCCTAACCCCATCTCGAGGGGCCACACAACAATGCGTGCATTGTAAGTCTCTAATCCCAACTCCCAGAGCCACGCAACAAAGCGTGGATTGTGAGTTCCTAACTCCAACTTGAGGGGCTACGCAACAAAGCGTAGATTGTGAGTCCCCAACCCCAACTCGAGGGGCCACACAACAAAGCGTCGATTGTGACTACCTAACCCCAACTCGAGGGGCCACACAACAAACCGTGGATTGTGAGTCCCAGACCACAACTCGAGAGGCCACACAACAAAGCGTGGATTGTGAGTCCCTAACACCAACTCGAGGGGCCACACAACAATGTGTGCATTGTGAGTCCTCAACCTCAACTCGAGGGGCCACACAACAAAGCGCGGATTGTGACTCCCTAACCCAAACTCGAGGGGCCACACAACAAAGCGTGGATTGTGATTCCCTCACCCCAACTCAAGAGGCCACACAACAAAGCGTGGATTTTGAGTTCCTAACCCCAACTCAAGGGGCCACGCAACAAAGTGTGGATTGTGAGTCCCTAACCCCAACTTGAGGGGCCACGCAACAAAGAGTGGATTGTGAGTCCCTTACCTCAACTCGAGGGGCTACACAACAATGCGTGGATTGTGGAACCCTAACCCCAACTCGAGGAGCCACGCAACAAAGCGCGGATTGTGATTACCTAACCCCAACTTGAGGGGCCACACAACAAAGCGCGGATTGTGACTCCCTAACCCGAACTCGAGGGGCCACACAACAAAGCGTGGATTGGGAGTCCCCAACCCCGACTCGAGAGGCCACACAACAAACTGTGCATTGTGAGTCCCTTACCCCAACTCGAGGGGCCACACAACAATGTGTGCATTGTGAGTCCCTAACCCCAAACCGAGGAGCCACGCAAGAAAGCGCGGATTGTGATTACCTAACCCCAACCCGAGGAGCCACAGAACAGAGCTTCGTTTGTGAGTCCCTAACCCCAACTCGAGGGGCCGCACAGCAAAGCGTGGATTGTGAGTCCCTAACCCCAACTCAAGAGGCCACACAACAAAGCGTGGATTGTTAGTCCCTAACCCCAACTTGAGGGGCCACGCAACAAAGTGTTGATGGTGAGTCCCTAACCCCAACTTGAGGGGCCACACAACAAAGAGTGGATTGTGAGTCCCTTACCCCAACTTGATGGGCTACACAACAATGCGTGGATTGTGGAACCCTAACCCCAACTCGAGGAGCCACGCAACAAAGCGCGGATTGTGATTACCTAACCCCAACTCGAGGGGCCACACAACAAAGCTTGGATTGTGAGTCCCTAACCCCAACGCGAGGGGCCACACACCAAAGCGTGGTTAGTGAGTCCCTAACCCCATCTCGAGGGGCCACACAACAATGCGTGCATTGTAAGTCTCTAATCCCAACTCCCAGAGCCACGCAACAAAGCGTGGATTGTGAGTTCCTAACTCCAACTTGAGGGGCTACGCAACAAAGCGTAGATTGTGAGTCCCCAACCCCAACTCGAGGGGCCACACAACAAAGCGTCGATTGTGACTACCTAACCCCAACTCGAGGGGCCACACAACAAACCGTGGATTGTGAGTCCCAGACCACAACTCGAGAGGCCACACAACAAAGCGTGGATTGTGAGTCCCTAACACCAACTCGAGGGGCCACACAACAATGTGTGCATTGTGAGTCCTCAACCTCAACTCGAGGGGCCACACAACAAAGCGCGGATTGTGACTCCCTAACCCAAACTCGAGGGGCCACACAACAAAGCGTGGATTGTGAGTCCCCAACCCCAACTCGAGAGGCCACACAGCAAAGCGTAGATTGTGAGTCCCTTACCCCTAGTCGAGGGGCCACACAACAATGTGTGCATTGTGAGTCCCTAACCCCAAACCGAGGAGCCACGCAAGAAAGCGCCGATTGTGCTTACCTAACCCGTACCCGAGGGGCCACAGAACAGAGCGTGGTGTGTGAGTCCCTAACGCCAACTCGAGGGGCCACACAACAAAGCGTGGATTGTGAGTCCCCAACCCCAACTCGAGAGGCCACACAACAAAGCGTGGATTGTGAGTCCCCAACCCCAACTCGAGAGGCCACGCAACAAAGCGTGGATTGTGACTCCCCAACCCCAACTTGAGTTGCCACACAAAAAAGCGCGGAATGTGATTACCTAACCCGAACTCGAGGGGCCGAACAACAAAGCGTGGATTGTGAGTCCCTAACCCCAACTCGAGGGGCCACGCAACAAAGCGTGGATTGTGAGTCCCCAACCGCAACTTCAGAGGCCACACAACAAAGCGTGGATTGTGAGTCCCTAACCCTAACTCGAGAGGCCACACATCAAAGCGTAGATGGTGAGTACCTTACCCCAACTCGAGGGGCCACGCAACAAAGCGTGGATTGTGACTCCCTAACCCCAACTCCAGGGGCCACACAACAAATCGTGGATTGTGACACCCCAACCCCAACTCGAGAGGCCACACGACAAAGCGTGGATTGTGAGTCCCTAACCCCAACTCGAGGAGCCACGCAACGAAGAGCGGAATGTGATTACCTAACCCCAACTCGAGAGGCCAAACGACAAAGCGTGGATTGTGAGTCCCTAACCCCAACTCGAGGGGCCACACAACAAAGCGTGGATTGTGAGTCCCCGACCCCAACTCGCGAGGCCACGCGACAAAGCGTGGACTGCGAGTCCCTAACCAAAACTCCAGAGGCCACACAACAAAGCGTGGATTCTGAGTCCCAAACCCCAACTCGAGGGGCCACACAACAAAGCGTGGATTGTGAGTCCCCGACCCCAACTCCAGGGGCCACACAACAAACTGTGCATTGTGGGTCCCTAACCCAACTCGAGGAGCCACGCAACAAAGCGCGGATTGTGATTACCTAACCCCAACCCGAGGGGCCACAGAAAAAAGAGTGGATTGTGAGTTCCTAACCCCAACTCGAGAGGCAATCCAACAAAGCGTGGATTGTGAGTCCCTAACCCCAACTTGAGGGGCCACGCAACAAAGCGTGGATTGTGATTCCCTCACCCCAACTCAAGAGGCCACACAACAAAGCGTGGATTGTGAGTCCCTAACCCCAACTCGAGGGGCCACGCAACAAAGTGTGGATTGTGAGTCCCAGACCACAACCCGAGAGGCCACACAACAATGTGTGCATTGTGAGTCCTCAACCTCAACTCGAGGGGCCACACAACAAAGCGCGGATTGTGACTCCCTAACCCAAACTCGAGGGGCCACACAACAAAGCGTGGATTGTGAGTCCCCAACCCCAACTCGAGAGGCCACACAGCAAAGCGTAGATTGTGAGTCCCTTACCCCTAGTCGAGGGGCCACACAACAATGTGTGCATTGTGAGTCCCTAACCCCAAACCGAGGAGCCACGCAAGAAAGCGCGGATTGTGCTTACCTAACCCGTATTCGAGGGGCCACAGAACAGAGCGTGGTGTGTGAGTCCCTAACTCAAACTCGAGGGGCCACACAACAAAGCGTGGATTGTGAGTCCCCAACCCCAACTCGAGAGGCCACACAACAAAGCGTGGATTGTGAGTCCCCAACACCAACTCGAGAGGCCACGCGACAAAGCGTGGATTGTGACTACCCAACCCTAACTTGAGTTGCCACACAAAAAAGTGCGGATTGTGACTCCCTAACCCGAAATCGAGGGGCCACACAACAAAGCGTGGATTGTGAGTCCCTAACCCCAACTCGAGGGGCCACGCAACAAAGCGTGGATTGTGAGTCCCCAACCGCAACTTGAGAGGCCACACAACAAAGCGTGGATTGTGAGTCCCTAACCCTAACTCGAGAGGCCACACATCAAAGCGTAGATTGTGAGTCCCTTACCCCAACTCGAGGGGCCACACAACAAGACGTGGATTGTGACTCCCTAACCCCAACTCGAGGGGCCACACAACAAATCGTGGATTGTGAGTCCCCAACCCCAACTCGAGAGGTCACAGGACAAAGCGTGGATTGTGAGTCCCTAACCCCAACTCGAGGAGCCACGCAACAAAGAGCGGAATGTGATTACCTAACCCCAACTCGAGAGGCCAAACGACAAAGCGTGGATTGTGAGTCCCTAACCCCAACTCGAGGGGCCACACAACAAAGCGTGGATTGTGAGTCCCCGACCCCAACTCGCGAGGCCACGCGACAAAGCGTGGACTGCGAGTCCCTAACCAAAACTCCAGAGGCCACACAACAAAGCGTGGATTCTGAGTCCCAAACCCCAACTCGAGGGGCCACACAACAAAGCGTGGATTGTGAGTCCCCGACCCCAACTCCAGGGGCCACACAACAAACTGTGCATTGTGGGTCCCTAACCCAACTCGAGGAGCCACGCAACAAAGCGCGGATTGTGATTACCTAACCCCAACCCGAGGGGCCACAGAAAAAAGCGTGGATTGTGAGTTCCTAACCCCAACTCGGGAGGCAATCCAACAAAGCGTGGATTGTGAGTCCCTAACCCCAACTTGAGGGGCCACGCAACAAAGCGTGGATTGTGATTCCCTCACCCCAACTCAAGAGGCCACACAACAAAGCGTGGACTGTGAGTCCCTAACACCAACTCGAGGGGCCACGCAACAAAGTGTGGATTGTGAGTCCCTAACTCCAACTTGAGGGGCCACGCAACAAACCGTGGATTGTGAGTCCCTTACCCCAACTCGGGGGGCTACACAACAATGCGTGGATTGTGGAACCCTAACCCCAACTCGAGGAGCCACACAACAAAGCGCGGATTGTGATTACCTAACCCCAACTTGAGGGGCCACACAACAAAGCGTGGATTGTGAGTCCCTAATCCCAACTCCCAGAGCCACGCAACAAAGCGTGGATTGTGAGTTCCTAACTCCAACTTGAGGGGCTACGCAACATAGCGTAGATCGTGAGTCCCCAACCCCAACTCGAGGGGCCACACAACAAAGCGTCGATTGTGACTACCTAACCCAAACTCGAGGGGCCACACGACAAAGCGTGGATTGTGAGTCCCAGACCACAACTCGAGAGGCCACACAACAAAGCAAGGATTGTGACTCCCTAACTCCAACTCGAGGGGCCACACAACAATGTGTGCATTGTGAGTCCTCAACCTCAACTCGAGGGGCCACACAACAAAGCGTGGATTGTGACTCCCTAACCCAAACTCGAGGGGCCACACAACAAAGCGTGGATTGTGAGTCCCCAACCCCTACTCGAGAGGCCACACAGCAAAGCGTAGATTGTGAGTCCCTAACCCCTACTCGAGGGGCCACACAACAATGTGTGCATTGTGAGTCCCTAACCCCAAACCGAGGAGCCACGCAAGAAAGCGCGGATTGTGCTTACCTAACCCCAACCCGAGGGGCCACAGAACAGAGCGTGGTTTGTGAGTCCCTAACCTCAACTCGAGGGGCCACACAACAAACCGTGGATTGTGAGTCCCCAACCCCAACTCGAGAGGCCACACAACAAAGCGTTGATTGTGAGTCCCTAACCCCAACTCGAGGGGCCACGCAACAAAGCATGGATTGTGAGTCCCCAACCGCAACTTGAGAGGCCACACAACAAAGCGTGGATTGTGAGTCCCTAACCCTAACTCGAGAGGCCACACATCAAAGCGTAGATTGTGAGTCCCTTACCCCAACTCGAGGGGCCACGCAACAAAGCGTGGATTGTGAGTCCCTAACCCCAACTCGAGGGGCCACACAACAAAGAGTGGATTGTGATTCCCCAACCCCAACTCGAGAGGCCACACGACAAAGCGTGGATTGTGAGTCCCTAACCCCAACTCGAGGAGCCACGCAACAAAGAGCGGAATGTGATTACCTAACCCCAACTCGAGAGGCCAAACGACAAAGCGTGGATTGTAAGTCCCTAACCCCAACTCGAGGGGCAACACAACAAAGCGTGGATTGTGAGTCCCCGACCCCAACTCCCGAGGCCACGCGACAAAGCGTGGACTGCGAGTCCCTAACCCCAACTCCAGAGGCCACACAACAAAGCGTGGATTCTGAGTCCCTAACCCCAACTCGAGGGGCCACACAACAAAGCGTGGATTGTGAGTCCCCGACCCCAACTCGAGGAGCCACGCAACAAAGCGCGGATTGTGATTACCTAACCCCAACCCGAGGGGCCACAGAACAAAGCGTGGATTGTGAGTTCCTAACCCCAACTCGAGGGGCCACGCAACAAAGCGTGGATTGTGACTCCCCAACCCCAACTTGAGTTGTTACACAACAAAGTGCGGATTGTGACTCCCTAACCCCAACTCGAGGGGCCACACAACAAAGCGTGGATTGTGAGTCCCTAACCCCAACTCGAGGGGCCACGCAACAAAGCGTGGATTGTGAGTCCCCAACCGCAACTTGAGAGGCCACACAACAAAGCGTGGATTGTGAGTCCCTAACCCTAACTCGAGGGGCCACACATTAAAGCGTAAATTGTGAGTCCCCTACCCCAACTCGAGGGGCCACGCAACAAAGCGTGGATTGTGAGTCCCTAGCCCCAACTCGAGGGGCCACACAACAAATCGTGGATTGTGAGTCCCCAACCCCAACTCGAGAGGCCACACGACAAAGAGTGGATTGTGAGTCCCTAACCCCAACTCGAGGAGCCACGCAACAAAGAGCGGAATGTGATTACCTAACCCCAACTCGAGAGGCCAAACGACAAAGCGTGGGTTGTGAGTCCCTAACCCCAACTCGAGGGGCAACACAACAAAGCGTGGATTGTGAGTCCCCGACCCCAACTCGCGAGGCCACACGACAAAGCGTGGACTGCAATTCCCTAACCCAAACTCCAGAGGCCACACAACAAAGCGTGTATTGTGAGTCCCTAACACCAACTCGACGGGCCACAAAACAAAGTGTGTATTGTGAGTCCCTAACCCCAACTCGAGGAGCCACGCAACAAAGCGCGGATTGTGATTACCTAACCCCAACCCGAGGGGCCACACAACAAAGCGCGGATTGTGAGTCCCTAACCCCAACTCGAGGGGCCACACAACAATGCGTGGATTGTGAGTCCCTAACCTCAACTCGAGGAGCCACACAACAAAGCGCGGATTGTGATTACCTAACCCCAACTCGAGGGGCCACACAACAAAGCGTGGATTGTGAGTCCCCAACCCCAACTCGAGAGGCCACACAACAAAGCGTGGATTGAGAGTTCCTAACCCCAACTCGAGGGGTCACACAACAATGCGTGCATTGTGAGTCTTCAATCCCAACTCCAAGAGCCACGCAACCAGGCGTGGATTGTGAGTCCGTAACTCCAACTCGAGGAGCCACACAACAAATCGTGGATTGTGAGTCCCCAACCCCAACTCGAGAGGCCACACGACAAAGAGTGGATTGTGAGTCCCTAACCCCAACTCGAGGAGCCACGCAACAAAGAGCGGAATGTGATTACCTAACCCCAACTCGAGAGGCCAAACGACAAAGCGTGGGTTGTGAGTCCCTAACCCCAACTCGAGGGGCAACACAACAAAGCGTGGATTGTGAGTCCCCGACCCCAACTCGCGAGGCCACACGACAAAGCGTCGACTGCAATTCCCTAACCCAAACTCCAGAGGCCACACAACAAAGCGTGTATTGTGAGTCCCTAACACCAACTCCAGGGGCCACAAAACAAAGTGTGTATTGTGAGTCCCTAACCCCAACTCGGGGAGCCACGCAACAAAGCGCGGATTGTGATTACCTAACCCCAACCCGAGGGGCCACACAACAAAGCGCGGATTGTGAGTCCCTAACCCCAACTCGAGGGGCCACACAACAATGCGTGGATTGTGAGTCCCTAACCTCAACTCGAGGAGCCACACAACAAAGCGCGGATTGTGATTACCTAACCCCAACTCGAGGGGCCACACAACAAAGCGTGGATTGTGAGTCCCCAACCCCAACTCGAGAGGCCACACAACAAAGCGTGGATTGAGAGTTCCTAACCCCAACTCGAGGGGTCACACAACAATGCGTGCATTGTGAGTCTTCAATCCCAACTCCAAGAGCCACGCAACAAGGCGTGGATTGTGAGTCCGTAACTCCAACTCGAGGTGCTAAGCAACAAAGCGTGGATTGTGAGTCCCTAACCCCAGCTCGAGAGGCCACACAACAAAGCGTGGATTGTGATTCCCTAACCCGAACTCGAGGGGCCACACGATAAAGCGCGGATTGTGACTACCTAACCCCAATTCGAGGGGCCACACAACAAAGCGTGGATTGTGAGTCCCCAACTCCAACTCTAGAGGCCACGCAACAAAGCGTGGATTGTGACTCCCTAACCCCAACTCAAGGGGCCACACAACAAAGCGCAGATTGTGACTCCCTAACCCCAACTCGAGGGGCCACACAACAAAGCGTGGATTGTGAGTCCCTAACCCCAACTCTAGGGTAGACGCAACAAAGCGTGTATTGTGAGTCCCCAACCCCAACTCGAGAAGCCACACAACAAAGCGTGGATTGTGACTCCCTAACCCCAACTCGAGAGGCCACACAACAAAGCGTAGATTGTGAGTCCCTTCCCCCAACTCGAGGGGCCACACAACAATGTTTGCATTGTGAGTCCCTAAAACCAACTCGAGGAGCCACGCAACAAAGCAGGAATTGTGATTACCTAACCCCAACTCGAGGGGCCACAGAACAAAGCGTGGATTGTGAGTCCCTGACCTCAACGCGAGGGGCCACACAACAGAGCGTGGATTGTGAGTCTCCAACCCCAACTCGAGAGGCCACACAATAAAGCGTGGATTGTGAGTCCCTAACCCCAACTCGAGGGGCCACACAACAAAGCGTGGATTCTGAGTCCCCGACCTCAACTCCCGAGGCCGCACCAAAGAGCGTGGATTGCGAGTCCCTAACCCCATCTCGAGAGGCCACACAACAAAGCGTGGTTTGCGAGTCCCCAACCCCAACTCAAGGGGCCAAACAACAAAGCGCGGATTTCCAGTCCCCAACCCCAACACGAGGGGCCACGCAAAAAAGTGTGGATTGGGAGTCCCCAACCCCAACACGAGGGGCCACGAAACAAAGCGTGGACTGTGGGTGCCTAACCCCAACACGAGAGGCCACGCAACAAAGCGTGGATTGTGAGTGCCTAACCCGGACTCGAGGGGCCACACAACAAAGTGTGGATTGTGAATCCTTAACCCCAACTTCGAGAGGCCACCCAAGAAAGCATGGATTGAGAGTCTCCAACCCCAAGTGAAGTAGGCCACACAACAGAGCGTGGATTGTGGGTCCCTAGCCCCAACTTGAGAGGCCACACAACAAAGCGTGGATTGCGAGTCCCTTACCCCAACTCGAGGGCCACACAACAAAGCGTGGATTGTGAGTCCCTAACCTCAACTCGAGGAGCCACACAACAAAGCGCGGATTGTGATTACCTAACCCCAACTCGAGGGGCCACACAACAAAGCGTGGATTGTGGGTCCCTAACCCCAACTCGAGGGGCCACACAACAAAGCGTGGATTGTAAGTCCCCAACCCCAACTCGAGAGGCCACACAACAAAGCGTGGATTGAGAGTCCCCAACCCCAACTCGAGGGGTCACACAACAATGCGTGCATTGTGAGTCTCTAATCCCAACTCCAAGAGCCACGCAACAAGGCGTGGATTGTGAGTTCGTAACTCCAACTCGAGGGGCTAAGCAACAAAGCGTGGATTGTGAGTCCCTAACCCCAACTCGAGAGGCAACACACCAAAGCGTTGATTGTGAGTCCCTAACCCCAACTCGAGGGGCCACACAAAAAAGCGCTGATTGTGACTACCCAACCTTAACTCGAGGGGCCACACAACAAAGCGTGGATTGTGAGTCCCCAACCCCAACTCTAGAGGCCACGCAACAAAGCGTGGACTGTGACTCCCTAACCCCAACTCAAGGGGCCACACAACAAAGCGCAGATTGTGACTCCCTAACCCCAACTCGAGGAGCCACACAACAAAGCGTGGATTGTGAGTCCCTAACCCCAACTCGAGGGTCCACGCAACAAAGCGTGGATTGTGAGTCCCCAACCCCAACTCGAGGGGCCACAGAACAAAGCGTGGATTGTGGCCCCTCGAGTTGGGGTTGGGGACTCAAAATCCACGCTTTGTTGTGTGGCCTCTCGAGATGAGGTAGGGACTCGCAATCCACGCTTTGTCGCGTGGCCTCGCGAGTTGAGGTCGGGGACTCACAATCCACGCTTTATTGTGTGGCCTCTCGAGTTGGGGTTGGGGACTCACAATCCACGCTCTGTTGTGTGGCCCCTCGCGTTGAGGTTAGGGACTCACAATCCACGCTTTGCTCTGTGGCCCCTCGAGTTGGGGTTAGGTAATCAAAATCCGCGCTTTGTTGCGTGGCTCCTCGAGTTGGTGTTAGGGACTCACAATGCACACATTGCCATGTGGCCCCTCGAGTTGTGTGTGGACTGGAACCCCCCAAAAAAGCGCGGATTGTGATTCCCTAACCCCAACTTAGAGGGGCCACACAACAAAGCGTGGATTGTCAGTCCCCAACCCCAACTCCAGAGGCCACGCAACAAACCGTGGATAGCGAGTCCCTAACCCCAACTCGAGAGGCCCCACAACACAGCGTGGATTGCGATTCCCCAACCCCAACTCGAGGGGCCAAACAACAAAGCGTGGATTGTGAGTCCCAAATCCGGACTCGAGGGGCCACACAACAAAGTGTGGATTGTGAGTCCCTAATCCTAACTTGAGGGGCCACACAACAAACCGTGGATTGTGAGTTCCTAACCCCAAATCTCGAGAGGCCACACAACAAAGCGTGTATTGTGAGTCCCTAACCCCAACTCGAGGGGCCACACAACAAAGCGCGGATTGTGACTACCTAACCCCAACTCGAGGGGCCACACAACAAAGCGTGGATTGTGAGTTCCCAACCCTAACTCGAGAGGCCACACAACAAAGCGTGGATTGTGACTCCCTAACCCCGACTCCAGGGACCACAGAACAAAGCGCGGATTGTGACTCCCTATCCCCAGCTCGAGGGGCCACAAAACAAAGCGTGGATTGTGAGTCCCTAACCCCAACTCGAGGGGCCACGCAAGAAAGCGTGAATTGTGAGTGCCCAACGCCAACTCGAGAGGCCACACAACAAAGCGTGGATTGTGGCCCCTTGAGTTGGGGTTGGGGACTCGCAAGCCACGCTTTGTTGCGGGCCTCTGGAGATGGGGTTAGGTCCTCGCAACCCACGCTTTGTCGTGTGGCCTCGCGAGTTGGGGTCGGGGACTCACAATCCACGCTTTGTTGTGTGGCCCCTTGAGTTCGGGTTAGGGACTCACAATCCACGTTTTATTGTGTGGCCTCTCGAGTTGGGGTTGGGGACTCACAATCCACGCTCTGTTGTGTGGTTCTTTGAGTTTGGGTTGGGGACTCGCAAACCACGCCTTGTTGCGGGCCTCTCGAGATGGGGTTAGGGCCTCGGAACCCACGCTTTGTCGTGTGGCCTCGCGAGTTGGGGTCGGGGACTCACAATCCACGCTTTGTTGTGTGGCCCCTCGAGTTCGAGTTAGGGACTCACAATCCACGTTTTATTGTGTGGCCTCTCGAGTTGGGGTTGGGGACTCACAATCCACGCTCTGTTGTGTGGCCCCTCGCGTTGAGGTTAGGGACTCACAATCCACGCTTTGTCCTGTGGCCCCTCGAGTTTGGGTTAGGTAATCACAATCCGCGCTTTGTTGGGTGGCTCCTCGAGTTGGTGTTAGGGACTCACAATGCACACATTGCCGTGTGGCCCCTCGAGTTGTGTGTGGATTGGAACCCGAAATCGAGGGGCCACACAAAAAAGCGCGGATTGTGAGTCCCCAACCCCAACTCGAGGGGCCACACAACAAACCGTGGATAGCGAGTCCCTAGCCCCAACTCGAGAGGCCCCACAACACAGCGTGGATTGTGAGTCCCTAACGCCAACTTGAGGGGCCACGGAACAAAGTGTGAATTCTGAGTCCCTAACCCTAACTTGAGGGGCCACGCAACAAACCGTGGATTATGAGTTCCTAACCCCAACTCGAGAGGCCACACAACAAAGCGTGTATTGTGAGTCCCTAACCCCAACTCGAGGGGCCACACAACAAAGCGCGGATTGTGACTACCTAACCCCAACTCGAGGGGCCACACAACAAAGCGTGGATTGTGAGTTCCCAACCCCAACTCGAGAGGCCACACAACAAAGCGTGGATTGTGACTCCCTAACCCCGACTCGAGGGGCCAAAGAACAAAGCGCGGATTGTGACTCCCTAACCCCAGCTCGGGGGGCCACAAAACAAAGCGTGGATTGTGAGTCCCCAACCCCAACTAGAGAGGCCACACAACAAAGCGTGGATTGTGACTCCCTAACCCCAACTCGAGGGGCCACACAACAAAGCGCGGATTGTGAGTCCCTAACCCCAACTCAAGGGCCCACGCAACAACACGTGGATTGTGAGTCCCCAACCCCAACTCGAGAGGCCACACAACAAAGCGTGGATTGTGAGTCCCTAACCCCAACTCGCGAGGCCACACAACAAAGCGTGGATTGTGAGTCGCTGACCCCAACTCGACGGACCACAGAAACAATGTGTGGATTGTGAGTTCCTAACCCAAACTCGAGGGGCCACAGAACAAAGCGTGTATTGTGAGTCCCTAACCCAAACTCCAGGGGCCACAAAACAAAATGTGGATTGTGAGTCCCCGACCCCAACTCGCGAGGCCACACAACAAAGCGTGGATTGTGGGTCCCTAACCCCAACTCGAGGGGCCACGCAACAAAGTGTGGATTGTGAGTCCCTAACCCCAACTTGAGGGGCCACGCAACAAACCATGGATTGTGAGTTCCTAACCCCAACTCAAGAGGCCACACAACAAAGCGTGGATTGTGAGTCCCTAACCCCAACTCGAGAGGCCACACAACAAAGCGTGGATTGAGAGTCCCTAACCCCAACTCCAGGAGCCACGCAACAAAGCGTGGATTGTGAGTCCCTAACTCCGACTCGAGGGGCTACGCAACATAACGTGGATTGTGAGTCCCTAACCCCAACTCGAGAGGCCACGCAACAAAGCGTGGATTGTCAGTCCGTAACCCCAACTCAAGGGGCCACACAACAATGCGTAGATTGTGAGTCCCTAACCCCAACTCGAGGGGCCACACAACAAAGCGTGGTGTGTGAGTCCCTAACCCCAAATTGAGGGGCCATGCAACAAAGCGCGGATTGTGATTACCTAACTCCAACTCGAATGCCACAGAACAAAGCGTGGATTGTGAGTCCCGGAACCCCAACTCGAGGGGCCACACAACAAAGCGTGGATTGTGAATCCCCAACCCCAACTCGAGAGGCAACACAACAAAGCGTGGATTGAGAGTCCCTAACCCCAACTCGAGGGGCCACACAACAAAGCGTAGATTGTGAGTCCCTAACCCCATCTCGAGGGGCCACGGAACAAAGTGTGGATTGTGAGTCCCTAACTCCAAATTGAGGGGCCACGCAACAATGCGTGGATTGTGAGTTCCTAGCCCCAACTCGAGAGGCCACACAACAAAGTGTGGATTGTCGGTCCGTAACCCCAACTCGGGGGCTCGGCAACAAAGCGCGGATTGTGCTTCTCTAAACCCAGCTCGAGTGGCACACAACAAAGTGTGGGTTGTGAGTCCCTAACCCCAACTCCAGAGGCCACGCAACAAAGCGTGGCTTGTGATTCCCTAACCCCAACTCGAGGGGCCACACAACAATGCGTGCATTGTGAGTCCCGAACCCGGACTCGAGGGGCCACACAACAAAGCGTAGATTGTGAGTCCCTAACCCCATCTCAAGGGGCCACGGAACAAAGTGTGGGGTGTGAGTCCCTAACCCCAACTTGAGGGGCCACGCAAGAAAGCGTGGATTGTGAGTTCCTAACCCCAACTCGAGAGGCCACACAACAAAGCGTGGATTGTCGGTCCGTAACCCCAACTCGGGGGCTCCACAACAAAGCGCGGATTCTGCCTCTCTAAACCCAGCTCGAGGGGCCACACAACAAAGTGTGGGTTGTGAGTCCCTAACCCCAACTCGAGAGGCCCCGCAACAAAGCGTGGCTTGTGATTCCCTAACCCCAACTCGAGGGGCCACACCACAAAGCGTGGATTGTGAGTCCCTAACCCCAACTCGAGGGGCCACGCAAGAAAGCGTTGATTCCGAGTCCCTTACCCCAACTCGAGGGGCCACACAACAATGCGTGGATTGTGAGTCCCTAACCCCGACTCGAGGAGCCACGCAACAAAGCGTGGATTGTGACTCCCTAACCCCAACTCAAGGGGCCACACAACAAAGCGTGGCTTGTGAGTCCCTAACCCCAACTCAAGGGGCCACACAACAAAGCGTTGATTGTAAGTCCCCAACCCCAACTCAAGAGGCCACACAACAAAGCGTGGATTGTGAATCCCTAACCCCAACTCAAGGGGCCACACAACAATGCGTGGATTGTGAACTCTGATCCCAACTCCAGGAGCCACGCAACAAAGCGTGAATCGTGAGTCCCTAACTCCAACTCGAGGGGCTACACAACAAAGCGGGGGCTGTGAGTTCCTAACCCCACTTTGAGAGGCCACACATCAAAGCGTGGATTGTGAGTCCCTAATACCAACTCGAGGGGCCACACGACAAAGCGCGGATTGTGACTACCTAACCCCAACCCGAGGGGCCACACAACAAAGCGTGGATTGTGAGTCCCCAACCCCTACCCGAGGGGCCACACAACAAAGCGTGGAATCTGACTCCCTAACCCCAACTCGAGGAGCCACACAACAAAGCACCGGTTGTGACGCCCTAACCCCAACTTGAGGGGCCATACAACAAAGCGTGGACTGTGAGTCCCTAACCCCAACTCGAGGGGCCACACAACAAAGCGTTGATTGTGAGTCGCAAACCCCAACTCGAGAGGACACACAAGCGTGGATTGTGAGTCCCTTACCCCAACTAGAGGGGCCACACAACAATGTGTGCATTGTGAGTCCCTAACGCCAACTAGGGGAGCCACGCAACAAAGCGCGGATTATGATTACCTAACCCCAACTCGAGGGGCCACAGAACAAAGCGTGGATTCTGAGGCCACACAACAAAGCGTGGATTGTGAGTCCCCAACCCCAACTCAAGAGGCCACACAACAAAGCGTGGATTGTGAGCTCCTACCCCCAACTCGAGGGGCCACACAACAAGGCGTGGATTGTGAGTCCCCGACCCCAACTCGCGAGGCCAGGCGGAAAAGCGTGGATTGCGAGTGCCTAACCCCAACCCGAGAGGCCACACAACAAAGCGTGGATTGTGAGTCCCTAACCCCAACTCAAGGGGCCACGCAAGAAAGGCTGGATTGTGAATCCCCAACCCCGACTCGAGAGGCCACGCAACAAAGCATGGATTTTGACTCCCTAACCCCAGCTCGGGAGGCCACACAACAAAGTGTGGATTGTGAGTCCCTTACCCCAACTCGATGGGCCAAACCACAATGCGTGCATTGTGAGTCCCTAACCCCAACTCGAGGAGCCACACAACAAAGCGCAGATTGTGATTACCTAACCCCAACTCGAGGGGCCACACAACAATGCGTGCATTGTGAGTCCCTAACTCCAACTCGAGGGGCTACGCAACAAAGCGTGGATTGTGAGTTCCTAGCCCCAACTCGAGAGGCCACACCACAATGCGTGGACTGTGAGTCCCTAACCCCAACTCGAGGGGCCGGACAACAAAGCGCGGATCGTGACTACCTAACCCCAAGTCAAGGGGCCACACAACAATGCGTGCATTGTGAGTCCCCAACCCCGACTCGAGAGGCCAAACAACAAAGCGTGGATTGTGAATCCCTAACCCCAACTCGAGGGGCCACGCAACAAGGCGTGGATTGTGAGTCCCCAACCCCAACTCGAGAGGCCGGACAACAAAGCGTGGATTGTGAGTCCCTAACCCCAACTCAAGAGGCCACACAACAAAGCGTGGATGGTGAGTCCCTTACCCCAAATCGAGGGGCCACACAACAATGTGTGCATTGTGACTCCCTAACCCCAACTCGAGGAGCCACGCAACAAAGCGCGGATTGTGAGTCCCCAACCCCAACTCGGGAGGCCACACAACAAAGCGCGGATTGTGAGTCTCTAATCTCAACTCCAGGAGCCACGCAACAAAGCGTGGATTGTGAGTCCCTAACTCCAACTCGAGGGGCCACGGAACAAAGTGTGGAATGTGAGTCCCCAACCCCAACTCGAGGGGCGGCACAACAAAGCGTAGATTGTGAGTCCCTAGCCCCAACTCGAGGGGCCACGGAACAAAGTGTGGAATGTGAGTCCCTAACCCCAACTTGAGGGGCCACGCAACAAAGTGTGGATTGTGAGTTCCTAACCCCAACTCGAGAGGTCAGACAACAAAGCGTGGATTGTGAGTCCCTAACCCCAAGTCGAGGGGCTCCACAACAAAGCACTGATTATGCCTCTCTAACCCCAACTCCAGGGGCCACGCAAGAAAGCTTGGATTGTGAGTCCCTAACCCCTACCTGAGGATCCACACAACAATGTGTCCATTGTGAGTCCTTACCCCAACTCGAGGGGCCACACAACAAAGCGTGGATTGTGAGTCCCTAACCCCAACTCGAGGGGCCACACAACAAAGCGTGGTTTGTGAGTCCCTAACCCCGAGTCTAGGGGCCACGCAACAAAGCATGGATTGTGAGTCCCTAACCCCAACTTGAGAGGCCACACAACAAAGCTTGGATTCTGAGTCCCGAACCCCAACTCGAGGGGCCACACAACAAAGTGCGGATTCTGAGTCCTTACCCCAACTCGAGGAGCCACACAACAAAGCGTGAATTGTGAGTCACCAACCCCCACTCCAGGGGCCACACAACAAAGCATGGATTGTGAGTCCCCTACCCCAACTCGAGAGGCCACGCAACAAAGCGTAGATTGTGAGTCCCTGACCCCAACTCGAGTAGCCACACAACAAAGCGTGGATTGTGAGTCCCTAACCCCAAGTCGAGGGGCTCCACAACAAAGGGCCGATTATGCCTCTCCAACCCCAACTCGAGGGGCCACACGACAAAGCGTGGCTTGTGAGTCCCTAACCCCAACTCGAGAGGCCACGCAACAAAGCGTGGATTGTGAGTCCCTAACCCCAGCTGGAGGGGCCACACAACAAAGCGCGAAATGTGTGTCCCTAACCCCGGCTCGAGGGGCCACGCAACAATGTGTGCATTGTGAGTCCCTAACCCCACACAAAACAAAGCGCGGATTGTGAGTCCTTACCCCAACTCGAGGGGCCACACAACAAAGCGTGGATTGTGAGTCCCTCACCCCAACTCCAGGAGCCTCACAACAATGTGTGCATTGTGAGTCCCTAACCCCACACAAAACAAAGCGCGGATTGTGAGTCCTTACCCCAACTCGAGGGGCCACACAACAAAGCGTGGATTGTGAGTCCCTAACCCCAACTCGAGGGGCCACAGAACAAAGCGTGGATTCTGAGTCCCGAACCCCAACTCGAGGGGCCACGCAACAAAGCTTGGATTGTGAGTCCCTAACCCCAACGCGAGGAGCCTCACAACGATGTGTGCATTGTGAGTCCCTAACCCCACACAAAACAAAGCGCGGATTGTGAGTCCTTACCCCAACTCGAGGGGCCACACAACAAAGCGTGGATTGTGAGTCCCGAACCCCAACTCGAGGGGCCACGCAACAAAGCTTGGATTGTGAGTCCCTAACCCCAACGCGAGGAGCCTCACAACAATGTGTGCATTGTGAGTCCCTAACCCCACACAAAACAAAGCGCGGATTGTGAGTCCTTACCCCAACTCGAGGGGCCACACAACAAAGCGTGGATTGTGAGTCCCTAACCCCAACTCGAGGGGCCACGGAACAAAGCATGGATTGTGAGTCCCTAACCCCAACTCAAGAGGCCACACAACAAAGCGTGGATTCTGAGTCCCCCATCCCAACTCGAGGGGCCACACAACAAAGTGCGGATTGTGAGTCCTTACCCCAACTCGAGGGGCCACACAACAAAGCGTGGATTGTGAGTCCCTAACCCCCACTCGAGGGGCCACACAACAAAGCATGGATTGTGAGTCCCTAAACCCAACTGGAGAGGCCACGCAACAAAGCGTATATTGTGAGTCCCTGACCCCAACTCGAGTAGCCACACAACAAAGCGTGGATTGTGAGTCCCTAACCCCAAATCGAGGGGCCACACAACAAAGCGTGGATTGTGAGTCCCCAACCCCCACTCGAGGGGCCACGCAACAAAGCATGGATTGTGAGTCCCTGACCCCAACTCGAGAGGCCACGCAACAAAGCGTAGATTGTGAGTCCCTGACCCGAACTCGAGTAGCCACACAACAAAGTGTGGATTGTGAGTCCCTAACCCCAACTCGAGGGGCCACACAACAAAGCATGGATTGTGAGTCCCTAAACCCAACGGGAGAGGCCACGCAACAAAGCGTAGATTGTGAGTCCCTGACCCCAACTCGAGTAGCCACACAACAAAGCGTGTATTGTGAGTCCCTAACCCCAAATCGAGGGGCCACACAACAAAGCGTGGAATCTGAGTCCCTAACCCCAGAGCGAGGGGCCACACAGCAAAGCGTTTATTATGAGTCCTAACCCCAACTCGAGGGGCCACACAACAAAGCGTGAATCGTGAGTCCCACCCCGACTCGAGGGGCCACACAACAAAGCGTGGATTGTCAGTCCCTAACCCCAAGTCGAGGGACGCAAAACCGTGATGCCCGCCCCCTCCGGGAGGCGGCTAGATGGCGATCATGCGCACGTTAGTGCTCATGTAAAACCTTACCTCTCAATTGCATCCGTCCCACGACGCATGGCGTCCACCTCTGGCCCCCCTGAGTGCATGGGTTTGGTTACCAATGTATAATGGGCTGGCACTCATGATTTGGACATCATCTGTGCACTGTGGCCTTGTGTTTCCAAAAAAAAAAGCGTGGATTGTGACTCCCTAACCCCAACTCGAGAGACCACACAACAAAGCGCGAATTGTGACTCCCTTACCCCAAGTCGAGGGGCTACACAACAAAGCGTAGATTGTGAGTCTCTAACCCCAACTCGAGAGGCCACACAACAAAGCGTGGATTGTGAGTCCCTAACCCCAACTCGAGGGACGCAAAACCGTGATGCCCGCCCCCTCCGGGAGGCGGCTAGATGGCGATCATGCGCACGTTAGTGCTCATGTAAAACCTTACCTCTCAATTGCATCCGTCCCACGACGCATCGCGTCCACCTCTGGCCCCCATGAGTACATGGGTTTGGTTACCAATGTATAATGGGCTGGCACTCTTGATTTGGACAACATCTGTGCACTGTGGACTTGTATTTCCAAAAAAAAGGCGCGGGTTGTGACTCCCTAACCCCAACTCGAGGGGCCACACAACAAAGCGCGGATTGTGACTCACAAACCCCAACTCGAGGGGCCAGACAACAAAGCGTGGATTGTGAGTCCCAGACCCCAACTCGAGAGGCCACACAACAAAGTGTGGATTGTGAGTCCCTAACCCCAACTCGAGAGGCCACACAACAAAGCTTGGATTGTGAGTCCCTTACCCCAACTCGAGGGGCCACACAACAATGCGTGCGTTGTGAGTCCCTAACCCCAACTCGAGGAGCCACGCAACAAGGCGTTG
This sequence comes from Eutreptiella sp. 'Long Island Sound 2002', assembly GCA_964036045.1. Classification (NCBI taxonomy): domain Eukaryota; phylum Euglenozoa; class Euglenophyceae; order Eutreptiales; family Eutreptiaceae; genus Eutreptiella; species Eutreptiella sp. 'Long Island Sound 2002'. The sequence continues at coordinate 139,653,634 of OZ038378.1, forward strand.
ATTGTGACTCCCTAACCCCAACTCGAGGGGCAACAGAACAGAGCGTGGATTGTGAGTCCCTAGCCCCAACTCGAGGGGTCACACAACAAAGCGTGGATTGTGAGTCCCGAACCCCAACTCGAGGGCCCACACAACAAAGTGCGGATTGTGAGTCCGTACCCCAACTCGTAGGGCCAAACAACAAACCGTGGATTGTGAGTCCCTAACCCCCACTCGAGGGGCCACACAACAAAGCATGGATTGTGAGTCCCTAACCCCAACTCGAGACGCCACGCAACAAAGCGTAGATTGTGAGTCCCTGACCCCAACTCGAGTAGCCACACAACAAAGCGTGGATTGTGTGTCCCTAACCCCGAATCGAGAGGCCACGTAACAAAGCGTGGATTGTGAGTTCCTAACCCCAACTCGAGAGGCCAGACAACAAAGCGTGGATTGTGAGTCCCTAACCCCAAGTCGAGGGGCTCCACAACAAAGGGCCGATTATGCCTCTGTAACCCCACCTCGAGGGGCCACACGACAAAGCGTGGCTTGTGAGTCCCTAACCCCAACTCGAGAGGCCACGCAACAAAGCGTTGATTGTGAGTCCCTAACCCCAACTCGAGGGGCCACACAACAAAGCTTGGATTGTGAGTCCCTAACCCCAACTCGAGAGGCCACACAACAAAGCGTGGATTCTGAGTCCCGAACCCCAACTCGAGGGGCCACACAACAAAGTGCGGATTGGGAGTCCCTAACCCCCAGTCTAGGGGCCACGGAACAAAGCATGGATTGTGAGTCCCTAACCCCAACTCAAGAGGCCACACAACAAAGCGTGGATTCTGAGTCCCGAACCCCAACTCGAGGGGCCACACAACAAAGTGCGGATTGTGTGTCCTTACCCCAACTCGAGGGGCCACACAACAAAGCGTGGATTGTGAGTCCCTAACCCCCACTCGAGGGGCCACACAACAAAGCATGGATTGTGAGTCCGTAAACCCAACTGGAGAGGCCACGCAACAAAGCGTAGATTTTGAGTCCCTGACCCCAACTCGAGTAGCCACACAACAAAGCGTGGATTGTGAGTCCTAACCACAAATCCAGGGGCCACACAACAAAGCGTGGATTGTGAGTCCCTAACCCCCACTCGAGGGGCCACGCAACAAAGCATGGATTGTGAGTCCCTGACCCCAACTCAAGAGGCCACACAACAAAGCGTAGATTGTGAGTCCCTGACCCCAACTCAAGGGGCCACACAACAAAGCATGGATTGTGAGTCCCTAACCCCAACTCGAGGGGCCACACAACAAAGCGTGGAATCTGAGTCGCTAACCCCAGAGCGAGGGGCCACACAGCAAAGTGTTCATTATGAGTCCCTAACCCCAACTCGAGGGGCCACACAACAAAGCGTGGATCGTGAGTCCCACCCCGACTCGAGGGGCCACACAACAAAGCGTGGATTGTGAGTCCCTAACCCCAACTCGAGGGACGCAAAACCGTGATGCCCGCCCCCTCCGGGAGGCGGCTAGATGGCGATCATACGCACGTTAGTGCCCATGTAAAACCTTACCTCTCAATTGCATCCGTCCCACGACGCATGGCGTCCACTTCTGGCCCCCCTGAGTGCATGGGTTTGGTTATCAATGTATAATGGGCTGGCACTCTTGATTTGGACAACATCTGTGCACTGTGGACTTGTATTTTCAAAATAAAAAGGGTGGATTGTGACTCCCGAACCCCAACTCGAGGGGCCACACAACAAAGCGCGGATTGTGACCCCCTAACCCCAACTCAAGGGGCTACACAACAAGACGTGGATTGTGAGTCCCTAACCCCAACTCGAGGGACGCAAAACCGTGATGCACGCCCCCTCCGGGAGGCGGCTAGATGGCGATCATGCGCACGTTAGTGCTCATGTAAAACTTTACCTCTCAATGGCATCCGTCCGACGACGCATGGCGTCCACCTCTGGCCCCCCTGAGTGCATGGGTTTGGTTACCCACGTATAATGGGCTGGCACTCTTGATTTGGACAACATCTGTGCACTGTGGACTTGTATTTCCAAAAATAGAAGCGTGGATTGTGACTCCCTAACCCCAACTCGAGGGGCCACACAACAAAGCGCGGATTGTGACTCCCTAACCCCAACTCAGGGGGCCACACAACAACGCGTGGATTGTGAGTCCCCAACCCCAACTCGAGAGGCCACGCAACAAAGTGTGGATTGTCCGTCCCTAACCCCAACTCGAGAGGCCACACAACAGAGCTTGGATTGTGAGTCCCTTACCCCAACTCGAGGGGCCACACAACAACGCGTGCGTTGTGAGTCCCTAACCCCAACTCGAGGAGCCACGCAACAAAGCGTTGATTGTGACTCCCTAACCCCAACTCGAGGGGCAACAGAACAAAGTGTCGATTGTGAGTCCCTAACCCCAACTCGAGGGGTCAGACAACAAAGCGTGGATTGTGAGTCGAAATCCCGAACTTGAGAGGACACACAACAAAAAGTGGATTGTGAGTCCGTAACCCCAACTCGAGGGGCCACACAAGAATGCTTGCATTGTGAGTCTCTAGTCCCAAATCCAGGAGCCACGCAACAGAGCGTGGATTCTGAGTCCCTAACTCCAACTCAATGGGCTACACAACAAAGGGCGGATTGTGACTACCTAACCCCAACTCGAGGGGCCACACAACAAAGCATGGATTGTGAGTCCCCAACCCCAACCCGAGAGGCCACACAACAAAGCGTGGATTGTGACTCCCTAACCCCAACTCGAGAGGCCACACAACAAAGCGCGGATTGTGACTTCCTAACTCCAACTCGAGGGGCCACACCACGAAGCGTGGATTGTGAGTCCCCAACCCCAACTCGAGAGACCACGCAACAAAGTGTGGATTCTGAGTCCCCAACCCCACCTCGAGGGGCCATATACCAAAGCGTGCATTGTGAGTCCCTAACCCCAACTCGAGGAGCCACACAACAAAGCGCAGATTGTGACTAACTAACCCCAACTGGAAGGGCCACAGAACAAAGCGTGGATTGTGAGTCCCTAACCCCAACTCGAGCGGCCACACAACAAAGTGTGGATTGTGAGTCCCTAACCCCAACTCGAGTAGCCACACAATAATGCGTGCATTGTGAGTCTCTAATCCCAACTCCAGGAGCCATGCAACAAAGCGCAGATTGTGAGTCCCTAACTCCAACGCGAGGGGCCACGCAACAAAGCGTGGATTGTGAGTCCCTAACCCCAATTCAAGGGGCCACGGAACAAAGTGTGGATTGTGAGTCCCTAACCCCAATATGAGGGGCCACGCAACAAAGCGTCGATTGCGAGTCTCCAACCCCAACTCGAGGAGCCACACAACAAAGCGTGGATTGTGAGTCCCTAACCCCAACTCGAGGGGCCACACAACAAAGCGTGGATTGTGAGTCCCTAACCCGGACTCAAGGGGCCACGCAACAAAGCGTGGATTGTGAGTCTCTAAACCCACCTCGAGAGGCCACACAACAAAGCGTGGATTCTGAGTCCCTAACCCCAACTTGAGGGGGCACACAACAAAGCGCGGATTGTGAGTCCCTAACCCCAACTCGAGGGGCCACACAATAAAGCGCGGACTGTGACTACCTAACCCTAACTCGAGAGGCCACACAACAAAGCGTGGATTGTGAGTCCCTAACCCCAACTCGAGGGGCCACACAACAAAGCGTGGATTGTGAGTCCCTAACCCCAACTCCAGGAGCCACACAACAAAACGTGGATTGTGAGTCCCTAACCCCAGCTCGAGGGGCCACACAACAAAGCGTGGATTGTGAGTCCTCAACCCCAAATTGAGGGGCCACACCACGAAGCGTGGATTGTGAGTCCCTAACCCCAACTCGAGGGGCCGCACAACAAAGGTTTAATTATGAGTCCCTAACCTCAACTCGAGGAGCCACACAACATAGCGCGGATTGTGAGTCCCCAACCCCAACTTGAGGGGCTACACCACGAAGCGTGGATGTTGTGTCCCTAACCCCAACTTGAGGGGCCACATAACAAAGCGTGGATTGCGTGTCCCCAACCCCAAAATTGAGAGGCCACACAACAAAGCGTGGATCGTGAGCCCCTAACCCCAACCCAAGAGGCTACACAACAAAGCGCATATTGTGACTACCTAACCCGAACTCGAGGGGCCACACAACAAAGCATGGATTGTGAGTCCCCAACTCCAACGCGAGAGGCCACACAACAAAGCGTGGATTGTGACTCCCTAACGCCAACTCGAGGGGCCACACAACAAAGCGCGGATGGTGACTCCCTAACTCCAACTCGAGGGGCCACACCACGAAGCGTGGATTGTGAGTCCCCAACCCAAACTCGAGAGACCACGCAACAAAGTGTGGATTGTGAGACCCTTACCCCAACTCGAGGGGCCACACAACAATGCGCGCATTGTGAGTCCCTAACCCCAACTCGAGGAGCCACGCAACAAAGCGCAGATTGTGACTACCTAACCCCAGCTGGAAGGGCCACAGAACAAAGCGTGGATTGTGAGTCCCTAACCCCAACTCGAGGGGCCACACAAGAAAGCGTGGATGGTGAGTCCCCAACCCCAACTCGAGAGGCCACACAACAAAGCGTGGATTGTGAGTCCCTAACCCCAACTCGAGGGGCCACACAACAATGGTTGCATTGTGAGTCTCTAATCCAAACTCCAGGAGCCACGCAACAGAGCGTGCATTGTGAGTCCCTAACTCCAACTCGAGGGGCTACGCAAGAAAGCGTTGATTGTGAGTCCCTAACCCCAACTCGAGGGGCCATGCAACAAAGCGCAGATTGTGAGTCCCTAACCCGCACTCGAGGGACCACGCAACAAAGCGTGGATTATGAGTCTCTAACCCAAAATTGAGGGGCCACGGAACAAAGTGTGGATTGTGAGTCCCTAACCCCAGTATAAAGGGGCCACGCAACAAAGCGTGGATTGCGAGTTCCCAACCCCAACTTGATCAGCCACACAACAAAACGTGATTCTGAGTCCGTAACCCCAACTCGAGGGGCCACACAACAAAGCGTGGATTTCGAGTCCCTAACTCCAACTCAAGGGGCCACGCAACAAAGCGTGGATTGTGAGTCCCTAACCCCAACTCGAGAGGCCACACAACAAAGGGTGGATTCTGAGTCCCTAACCCCAACTCGAGTAGCCACACAACAAAGCAATGATTGTGAGTCCCTAACCCCAACTCGAGGGGCAACACAACAAAGCGCGGATTGTGAGTCCCTAACCCCAGCTCGAGGGGCCACACAATAAAGCGCGGATGTGACTACCTAACCCCAACTCGAGAGGCCACACAACAAAGCGTGGATTGTGAGTCCCTAACCCCAACTCGAGGGGCCACACAACAAAGTGTGGATTGTGAGTCCCTAACCCCAACTCCAGGAGCCACACAACAAAACGTGGATTGTGAGTCCCTTGAGGGGCCACACCACGAAGCGTGGATTGTGAGTCCCTAACCCCAACTCGAGGGGCCGCACAACAAGGCTTTAATTATGAGTCCCTAACCTCAACTCGAGGAGCCACACAACATAGGGCGGACTGTGAGTCCCCAACCCCAACTCGAGGGGCCACACCACCAAGCGTGGATTGTGAGTCCCTAACCCCAACTTGAGGGGCCACATAACAAAGCGTGGATTGCGTGTCCCCAACCCCAACTCGAGAGGCCACACAACAAAGCGTGGATTGTGAGCCCCTAACCCCAACTCGAGGGGCCACACAACAAAGCGTGTATTGTGAGTCCCTAGTCCCACCTCGAGGGGACACAAAACAAAGTGAGGAGTGTGAGTCCCTAACCCCAACTCGAGGGGCCACACACCAAAGCGTGGATTCTGAGTCGCACCCCGACTCGAGAGGCCACGAAACCAAGTGTGGATTGTGAGTCCCCAACCCCAACTCGAGGAGCCACGCAGAAAAGCGTCGATTGTGAGTCCCCGACCCCAACTCAAGGGGCCACACAACAAAGCGCGGATTGTGACTCCCTAACCCCAACTAGATGGGCCACACGACAAAGTGTGGATTGTGACTCCCTAACCCCAACTTGAGGCCACACAACAAAGCGTGGATCCTGAGTCCCTTACCCAAGCTCCAGGGGCCACACAACAATGCGTGCATTGTGAGTCCCTAACCCCAACTCGAGGAGCCGCGCAACAAACCGCGGATTGTGACTACCTAACCCCAACTCGAGTGGCCACACAACAAAGCGTGGATTGTGAGTGCCACCCCAACTCGAGAGGCCACGAAACCAAGTGTGGATTGTGAGTTCCCAACCCCAACTCGAGGAGCCACGCAGAAAAGCGTGGATTGTGAGTCCCCAACCCCAACTCAAGGGGCCACACAACAAAGCGCGGATTGTGACTCCCTAACCCCAACTCGAGGGGCCACACAACAAAGTGTGGATTGTGAGTCCCACCCCAACTCGAGGAGCCACGCAGAAAAGCGTGGATTGTGAGTCCCTAACTCCAACTCGAGGGGCTACGCAACAAGGCGCATATTGTGACTACCTAAACCCAACTCGAGGGGCCACACAACAAAGCATGGATTGTGAGTCCCCAATCCCAACTCGAGAGGCCACACAACAAAGTGTGGATTCTGTGTCCCACCCCAATTCGAGGGGCCACGAAACAAAGCGTGGATTGTGAGTCCCTAACCCCAACTCAAGGAGCCACACGGCAAAGCGCGGATTGTGACTCCCTAACCCCAACTCGAGGGGCCACACAACAAAGCGTGGATTGTGAGTCCCTAACCCCAACTCGAGGGGCCACACAACAATGCGTGCATTGCGAGTCCCTAACCCCAACTCGAGGAGCCAGGCAACAAAGCGCGCATTGTGACTACCTAACCCCAACTCGAGGGGCCACAGAACAAAGCCTCGATTGTGAGTCCCTAACCTCAACTCGAGGGGCCACACAACAAAGCGTGGATTGTGAGTCGAAATCCCCAACTCAAGAGGCCACACAACAAAGCGTGCATTGTGAGTCTCTAATCCCAACTTCAGGAGCCACCCAACAGAGCGTGGACTGTGCGTCGGTAACTCCAACTCGAGGGACTACACAACAAAGTGCATATTGTGACTACCTAAGCCCAACTCGAGGGGCCACACAACAAAGCATGGATTGTGAGTCCCCAATCCCAACTCGAGAGGCCACACAACAAAGCGTGGATTGTGAGTCCCACCCCGACTCGAGGGGCCACGAAACAAAGTGTGGATTGTGAGCCCCCAACAACAACTTGAGGAGCCACGCAAAAAAGCGTGGATTGTGAGTCCCTAACCCCAACTCAAGGGGCCACACAACAAAGCGCGGATTGTGACTCCCTGACCCCAACTCGAGGGGCCACACAACAAAGCTTGGATTGCCAGTCCCAAACCCCAACTCGAGAGGTAACGCAAGAAAATGTGAATTGTGAGTCCCTAACCCCAACTCGAGAGGCCACACAACAAAGCGTGGATTGTGAGTCCCTTACCCCAACTCAAGGGGCCACACAACAATGCGTGCATTGTGAGTCCCTAACCCCAACTCGAGGAACCACGCAACAAAGCGCGGATTGTGACTACCTAACCCCAACTCGAGGGGCCACAGGACAAAGCGTGGATTGTGAGTCCCTAAGCCGAACTCGAGGGGCCACACAACATTGCGTGGATTGTGAGTCCCTAACCCCAATTTGAGGGGCCAAACAAACAAAGCGTGGATTCTGAGGCCCTAACTCCAACTCGAGAGCCCACACAACAAAGCGTGGATTGTGAGTCCCTAACCCCAACTAGAGGGGCCACACAACAATGCGTGCATTGTGAGTAACTAACCCCAACTCGAGGAGCTACGCAACAAAGCGCGGATTGTGACTACCTAACCCCAACTCGACGGGCCACACAACAAAGCGTGGATTGTGAGTCCCTAACCCCAACTCGAGTGGCCACACAACAAGGCGTGGATTGTGAGTCCCCAACCCCAACTTGAGAGGCCACGCAACAAAGCGTGGATTGTGAGTCCCTAACCCCAACTCGAGGGGCCACACAACAATGCGTGCATTTTGAGTCTCTAATCCCAACTCCAGGAGCCACGCAACAGAGCGTGGATTGTGAGTCCCTAACTCCAACTCGAGGGGCTACGCAACAAAGCGTGGATTGCGAGTCCCCAACCCCAACTCAAGGGGCCATGCAACAAAGCGCAGATTGTGAGTCCCTAACCCCAACGCGAGGGGCCACGCAACAAAGCGTGGATTGTGAGTCCCTAACTTGAACTCGAGGCGCCGGGGAACAAAGTGTGGATTGTGAGTCCCTAACCCCAACTCCAGAGGCCACACAACAAAGCGTGGATTGTGAGTCCCTAACCCCAACTCGAGGGGCTCCACAACAAAGCGCGGACTGTGCCTCTCTAAACACAACTCCAGGGGCCACACAACAAAGCGTGGATTGTGAGTCCCTAACCCCAGCTCGAGGGGCCACGCAACAAAGCTTGGACTGTGAGTCTTCAACTCCAACTTGAGAACCCACACAAGAAAGCGTGGATTCTGAGTCCCTAACCCCAACTCGAGGGGCTCCACAACAAAGCGCGTCTGTGCCTCTCTAACCCCAACTCCAGAGGCCACACAACAAAGCTGGATTGTGCGTCCCTGACCCCAGCTCGAGGGGCCACACAACAAGGCGCGGATTGTGAGTCCCTAACCCCAACTCCAGGAGCCACACAACAAAGCGTGGAGTGTGAGTCCCTAACTCCAGCTCGAGAGGCCACACAGCAAAGCTTTTCTTATGAGTCCCTAACCCCAACTCGAGGGGCCACGCAAATAAGCGTTGATTGCGAGTCCCTAACCCCAAATAGAGGGGCCATGCAACCAATGTGGATTGTGAGTCCCTAACCCAAGCTCGGAGGGCCACACAACAAAGCGTGGATTGTGAGTCCTTAACCCCAACTCAAGGGGCCGCACAACAAAGCTCTAATTATGAGTCCCTAACCTCAACTCGAGGAGCCACACAACATACCGCGGATTGTGAGTCCCTAACCCCAACTCGAGGGGCCACACCACGCAGTGTGGATTGTGAGTCCCTAACCCCAACTCAAGGGGCCGCACAACAAAGCTCTAATTATGAGTCCCTAACCTCAACTCCAGGAGCCACACAACATACCGCGGATTGTGAGTCCCTAACCCAAACTCGAGGGGCCACACCATGAAGCGTGGATTGTGAGTCCCTAACCCCAACTCGAGGGGCCACACAACAAAGTGTGGATTGCGTGTCCCCAACCCCAAATCGAGAGGCCAGACAACAAAGCATGGATTGTGAGCACCTAACCCCAACTCAAGGGGCCACACAACAAAGCGTGGATTGTGAGTCGAAATCCCCAACTCAAGAGGCCACACAACAAAGCGTGCATTGTGAGTCTCTAATCCCAACTTCAGGAGCCACGCAACAGAGCGTGGACTGTGAGTCCGTAACTCCAACTCGAGGGGCTACACAACAAAGCGCATATTGTGACTACCTAAGCCCAACTCGAGGGGCCACACAACAAAGCATGGATTGTGAGTCCCCAATCCCAACTCGAGAGGCCACACAACAAAGCGTGGATTGTGAGTCCCACCCCGACTCGAGGGGCCACGAAACAAAGTGTGGATTGTGAGCCCCCAACTCAACTCGAGGAGCCACGCAAAAAAGCGTGGATTGTGAGTCCCTAACCCCAACTCAAGGGGCCACACAACAAAGCGCGGATTGTGACTCCCTGACCCCAACTCGAGGGGCCACACAACAAAGTGTAGATTGTGAGTCCCAAACCCCAACTCGAGAGGTAACGCAACAAAGTGTGGATTGTGAGTCCCTAACCCCAACTCGAGAGGCCACACAACAAAGCGTGGATTATGAGTCCCTTACCCCAACTCAAGGGGCCACACAACAATGCGTGCATTGTGAGTCCCTAACCCCAACTCGAGGAACCACGCAACAAAGCGCGGATTGTGACTACCTCACCCCAACTCGAGGGGCCACAGGACAAAGCGTGGAATGTGAGTCCCTAAGCCCAACTCGAGGGGCCAAACAACAATGCCTGGATTGTGAGTCCCTAACCCCAACTTGAGGGGCCACACAACAAAGCGTGGATTCTGAGTCCCTAACTCCAACTCGAGAGGCCACACAACAAAGCGTGGATTGCCAGTCCCTAACCCCAACTCGAGGGGCCACACAACAATGCGTGCATTGTGAGTCCCTAACCCGAACTCGAGGAGCTACGCAACAAAGCGCGGATTGTGACTACCTAACCCCAACTCGACGGGCCACACAACAAAGCGTGGATTGTGACTACCTAACCCCAACTCGAGGGGCCACACAACAAGGCGTGGATTGTGAGTCCCCAACCCCAACTTGAGAGGCCACAGAACAAAGCGTGGATTGTGAGTCCCTAACCCCAACTCGAGGGGCCACACAACAATGCGTGCATTTTGAGTCCCTAATCCCAACTCCAGGAGCCACGCAACAGAGCGTAGATTTTGAGTCCCTAACTCCAACTCGAGGGGCTACGCAACAATGCGTGGATTGCGAGTCCCCAACCCCAACTCAAGGGGCCATGCAACAAAGCGCAGATTGTGAGTCCCTAACCCCAACACGAGGGGCCACGCAACAAAGCGTGGATTGTGAGTCCCTAACTCGAACTCGAGGCGCCGGGGAACAAAGTGTGGATTGTGAGTCCCTAACCCCAACTCCAGAGGCCACACAACAAAGCGTGGATTCTGAGTCCCTAACCCCAACTCGAGGGGCTCCACAACAAAGCGCGGACTGTGCCTCTCTAAACCCAACTCCAGGGGCCACACAACAAAGAGTGGATTGTGAGTCCCTAACCCCAACTCGAGAGGCCACACAACAAAGCGTGGATTGTGAGTCCCTAACCCCAGCTCGAGGGGCCACGCAACAAAGCTTGGACTGTGAGTCTTCAACTCCAACTTGAGAACCGAAACAAGAAAGCGTGGATTCTGAGTCCCTAACCCCAACTCGAGGGGCTCCACAACAAAGCGCGTCTGTGCCTCTCTAACCCCAACTCCAGGGGCCACACAACAAAGCGTGGATTGTGCGTCCCTGACCCCGGCTCGAGGGGCCACACAACAAAGCGCGGATTGTGAGTCCCTAACCCCAACTCCAGGAGCCACACAACAAAGCGTGGAGTGTGAGTCCCTAACCCCAGCTCGGGAGGCTAGACAGCAAAGCTTTTCTTATGAGTCCCTAACCCCAACTCGAGGGGCCACGCAAATCAGCGTTGATTGCGAGTCCCTAACCCGAAATAGAGGGGCCATGCAACCAATGTGGATTGTGAGTCCCTAACCCCAGCTCGGAGGGCCACACAACAAAGCGTGGATTGTGAGTCCTTAACCCCAACTCAAGGGGCCGCACAACGAAGCTCTAATTATGAGTCCCTAAACTCAACCCGAAGAGCCACACAACATACCGCGGATTGTGAGTCCCTAACCCCAACTCGAGGGGCGACACCACGAGGTGTGTATTGTGAGTCCCTAACCCCAACTCAAGGGGCCGCACAACAAAGCTCTAATTATGAGTCCCTAACCTCAACTCGAGGAGCCACACAACATACCGCGGATTGTGAGTCCCTAACCCCAACTCGAGGGGCCACACCATGAAGCGTGGATTGTGAGTCCCTAACCCCAACTCGAGGGGCCACACAACAAAGTGTGGATTGCGTGTCCCCAACCCAAACTCGAGAGGCCAGACAATAAAGCATGGATTGCGAGCACCTAACCCCAACTCGAGGGGCCACACAACAAAGCGTGTATTGTGAGTCCCTAATCCCACCTCGAGGGGACACAAAACAAGGTGAGGATTGTCAGTCCCTAACCCCAACTCGGGAGGCCACACAACAAAGCGTGGTTTGTGAGCCCTTAACCCCAACTCGAGGGGCCACACAACGAAGCGTGGATTGTGAGTCCCACCCCGACTCGAGCGGCCACACAACAAAGCGCGGATTGTGACCCCCTAACCCCAACTAGAGGAGCCATGCAACAAAACGTGGATTGTGATTCCCTAACCCCAGCTCGAGGGGCCACACAACAAAGCGTGGATTGTGAGTCCTTAACCCGAACTTGAGGGGCCACACCACGGAGCGTGGATTGTGAGTCCCTAACCCCAACTCGAGGGGCCACGCAACATAGCACGGATTGTGAGTCCCTAACCCCAACTTGAGGGGCCACACCACGAAGCGTGGATTGTGAGTCCTCAACCCCAACTCGAGGGGCCACACAACAAAGCGCGGATTGTGAGTCCCTAACGCAACTCGAGGAGCCACACAATAAAACGTGGATTGTGAGTCCCTGACCCCAACTGGAGGGGCCACGCCGCGAAGCGTGGATTGTGAGTCCCTAACCCAAACTCAAGGGGCCACACAACAAAGTGAGGATTGTGAGTCCCTAACCCCAAACCGAGAGGCCACACAACAAAGCGTGTATTGTGAGTCCCTAACCCCAACTCGAGGGGCAACACATCAAAGCGTGGATTGTGAGTCCGTAACCCCAACTCGAGGGCCCACGAAACAAAGTGTGGATTGTGAGTCCCCAACCCTAACTCCGGAGGCGACACAACAAAGCGTGTATTGAGAGTCCTCAACCCCAACTCGAGGACCACGCAAAAAAAGCGTGGATTGTGATTCCGTAACCCCAACTCGAGGGGACACACAACAAAGCATGGATGGTGACTCCCTAACCCCAACTCGAGGGGCCACACAACAAAGTGTGGATTCTTACTCCCTAACCCCAACTCGAAGGGCCACAAAACAAAGCGTGGACTGTGAGTCCCTGACCCCAACTCAAAGGGCCACACAACAAATCGTGGAATGAGAGTCCCCAAACCCAACTCGAGGGACCACACAACAAAGCGTGGATTACGAGTCCCTAACCCCAACTCGAAGGGCCAAAGAACAAATCGTGGAATGAGAGTCCCCAAACCCAACTGGAGGGGCGATGCCACAAAGGGTGGATTGTGAGTCCCTAACCCCAACTCGAGGGGCCGCACAAGAAACCGTGGATTGTGAGTCCCTAAGCCCAACTCGAGGGGCGACGCAACAAAGCGTGGATTGTGTGTCCCCAACCCCAACTCGAGGGGCCACGCAACAAAACGTGGATTGCGTGTCCATAACCCCAACTCTTGTCGAGGGGCCGGGCAACAAAGCGTGGATTGCGTGTCCCCAACCCCAACCCGAGGGGCTACACAACAAGTCGTGGATTGTGAGGCCCTAACCGCAACTCGAGGGGCCACGCAACAAAGCGTGGATTGCGAGTCCCCAACCCCAACTCGAGGGCCATGCAACAAAGCGTGGAATGAGAATCCCGAGACCCAACTCGAGGGGCCATGCAACAAAGCGTGGAATGAGAGTCCCCAAACACAACTCGAGGGGCCGCGCAACAAAGCGTGGATTCTGAGTCCCTGACCCCAACGAGAGGGGCCACGCAACAAAACGCGGATTGCGAGTCCCTAACCCAAACTGAAGTCGAGGGGCCACGCAACGAAGCGTGGATAGTGAGCCCCTAACCCCAACTAGAGGGGCCACTCAACAAAGTGTGTATTGTGAGTCCCTAACCCAACCTCGAGGGGCCACACAACAAATCAATGAATGAGAGTCCCTAACCCAACCTCCAAGGGCCACACAACGAATCGTGGAATGATAGTCCCTAACCCCAACTCGAGGGGCCACACAACAAAGAGTGGAATGTGAGTCCCTAACCCCAACTCCAGAGGCCACACAACAAAGTGTGGATTGTGAGTCCCTCACCCCAACTCGAGGGGCCACGCAACAAAGCTTCGATTGTGAGTCCCTAACCCCAACTAGAGGGGCCACACAACAAAGTGTGTATTGTGAGTCCCTAACCCAACCTCGAGGGGCCACACAACAAATCGTGGAATAAGAGTCCCTAACCCCAACTCGAGGGGCCACACAACAAAGAGTGGATTGTGAGTCCCTAACCCCAACTCGAGACGCCACACAACAAAGTGTGGATTGTGAGTCCCTAACCCCAACTCGAGGGGCCACGCAACAAAGCTTGGATTGTGAGTCCCTAACCCCAACTAGAGGGGCCACACAACAAAGTGTGTATTGTGAGTCCCTAACCCAACCTCGAGGGGCCGGAAAACAAATCGTGGAATAAGAGTCCCTAACCCCAGCTCGAGGGGCCACACAACAAAGCGCGGATTGTGAGTCCCTAACTGAAACTCGAGGGGCCACACAACAAAGCGCGGATTGTGAGTCCCTAACCCCAACTCGAGAGGCCACACAACAAAGCGTGGATTGTGAGTCCCTTACCCGGGCTCGAGGGGCCACACAACAAAGCGCGGATTGTGAGTCCCTAACCCCAACTCCAGGAGCCAGACAACAAAGCGTGGATTGTGAGTCCCTAACCCCAGCTGGAGGGGCCACACAGCAAAGCATGGATTGTGAGTCCCCAATGCAAACTCGAGAAGCCACACAACAAAGCGTCGATTGTGATTCCCTTACCCCAGCTCGAGGGGCCGAAGGACAAAGCGCGGATTGTGAGTCCCTAACCCCAAGTCCAGGAGCCAGACAACAAAGCGTGGATTGTGAGTCCCTAGCCCGAGCTCGAGGGGCCACACAGCAAATCGTTTATTCTGAGTCCCTAACCTCAGGTCGAGGAGCCACACAACAAAGCGTGGATCGTGAGTCCCTAACGTCAACTCGAGGAGCCACGCAAAAAAGCATGGATTGCGAGTCCCTAACCCCAAATAGAGGGGCCATGCAACAAAACGTGGATTGTGAGTCCCTAACCCCAGCTCGAGGGGCCAGACAACAAAGCGTGGATTGTGAGTCCTGAACCCAAACTTGAGGGGCCAAGCATCTCCAACCTCAGCTCAAGGGGCGGCACAACAAAGCTTTAATTATGAGTCCCTAACCTCAACTCGAGGAGCCACACAACATAGCGCGGATTGTGAGTCCCTAACCCAATCTCGAGGGCCCACACCACGAAGCGTGGATTGTTAATTCCTCGCTCCAACTCGAGGGGCCACACAACAAAACGTGGATTGCATGTCCCCAACCCCAACTCGAGAGGCCACACAGCAAAGCGTGGATTGTGAGCCCCTAACCCCAACTTGAGGGGCCACACAACAAAGCCTGTATTGTGAGTCCCTAATTCCACCTCGAGGGGACACAAAACAAAGTGAGGATTGTGAGTCCCTAACCCCAACTCGAGAGGCCACACAACAAAGCGTGGATTGTGAGTCCCTAACCCCAACTCGAGGGGCCACACAACAAAGCGTGGATTGTGAGTCCCAACCCGACTCGAGGGGCCACGAAACAAAGTGTGGATTGTGAGTCCCCAACCCCAACTCGAGGAGCCACACAAAAAAGCGTGGATTGTGAGTCCCTAACGCCAACTCAAGGGGCCACACAACAAAGCGCGGATTGTTACTCCCTAACCCCAACTAGAGGGTCCACACAACAAAGCGTGGATTGTGAGTCCCTAACCCAAACTCGAGGGGCCACAAAACAAAGCGTGGATTGTGGGTCCCTAACCCAACTCGAGGAGCCACAAAACAAAGCGTGGATTGTGGGTCCCTAACCAAACTCAAGAAGCCACAGAACAAAGGGTGGACTGTGAGTCCCTGACCCGAACTCGAGGAGCCACACAACAAAGCGTGGATTGTGAGTCCCTAACCCCAACTTGAAGGGCCACACAACAAATCGTGGAATGAGAGTCCCCAAACACAACTCGAGGGGCCATGCCACGAAGCGTGGATTGTGAGTCCCTAACCCCAACCCGAGAGGCCGCACAACAAACCGAGGATTGTGAGTCCCTAACCCCAACTCGAGGGGCGAAGCAACAAAGCGTGGATTGCGTGTCCCCAACGCCAACTCGAGGGGCGACGCAACAAAACGTGGATTGCGAGTTCCTAACCCCAACTCTTGTCGAGGGGCCGGGCAACAAAGCGTGGATTGCATGTCCCCAACCCCAACCCGAGGGCCTACACAAGAAAGCATGGATTGTGAGTCCCTAACCCCAACTCGAGGGGCCACGCAACAAAGCGTGGATTGCGAGTCCCTAACCCCAACTCGAGGGCCATGCAACAAAGCGTGGAATGATAATCCCGAAACCCAACTCGAGGGGCCACGCAACAAAGCGTGGGATGAGAGTCCCCAAACACAACTCGAGGGGCCACGCAACAAAGGGTGGATTGCGAGTCCCTGACCCCAACACGAGGGGCCACGCAACAAAACGTGGATTGTTACTCCCTAACCCCAACTAGAGGGTCCACACAACAAAGCGTGGATTGTGAGTCCCTAACCCAAACTCGAGGGGCCACAAAACAAAGCGTGGATTGTGGGTCCCTAACCCAACTCGAGGAGCCACAAAACAAAGCGTGGATTGTGGGTCCCTAACCAAACTCAAGAAGCCACAGAACAAAGGGTGGACTGTGAGTCCCTGACCCGAACTCGAGGAGCCACACAACAAAGCGTGGATTGTGAGTCCCTAACCCCAACTTGAAGGGCCACACAACAAATCGTGGAATGAGAGTCCCCAAACACAACTCGAGGGGCCATGCCACGAAGCGTGGATTGTGAGTCCCTAACCCCAACCCGAGAGGCCGCACAACAAACCGAGGATTGTGAGTCCCTAACCCCAACTCGAGGGGCGAAGCAACAAAGCGTGGATTGCGTGTCCCCAACGCCAACTCGAGGGGCGACGCAACAAAACGTGGATTGCGAGTTCCTAACCCCAACTCCTGTCGAGGGGCCGGGCAACAAAGCGTGGATTGCATGTCCCCAACCCCAACCCGAGGGCCTACACAAGAAAGCATGGATTGTGAGTCCCTAACCCCAACTCGAGGGGCCACGCAACAAAGCGTGGATTGCGAGTCCCTAACCCCAACTCGAGGGCCATGCAACAAAGCGTGGAATGATAATCCCGAAACCCAACTCGAGGGGCCACGCAACAAAGCGTGGGATGAGAGTCCCCAAACACAACTCGAGGGGCCACGCAACAAAGGGTGGATTGCGAGTCCCTGACCCCAACACGAGGGGCCACGCAACAAAACGTGGATTGCGAGTCCCTGACCCCAACTGTAGTCGAGGGGCCACGCAACAAAGCGTGGATAGTTAGTCCCTGAACCCAGCTCGAGGGGCCACACAACAAAGCGTGTATTGTGAGCCCCTAACCCCAACTCAAGAGGCCACACAGCAAAGCGTGGATTGTGAGTCCCTAACCCCAATTCGAGGGGCCACGCAACAAAGCTTGCATTGTGAGTCCCTAACCCCAACTCGAGGGGCCACACAACAAAGCGTGGATTCTGAGTCCCTAACCCCAACTCGAGTAGCCACACAACAAAGCGTGGATTGTGAGTCCCTGACCCCAGCTCAAGGGGCCACAAAACAAAGCGCGGATTGTGAGTCCCTAACCCCAACTCGAGGGGCCACACAACAAAGAGTAGATTGTGAGTCCCTAACCCCAACTCCAGGAGCCACACAACAAAGCGTGATTGTGAGTCCCTAAGCCCAGCTCGAGGGGCCACACAGCAAAGCTTTTATTATGAGTCCCTAACCTCAAGTCGAGGAGCCACACAACAAAGCGTGCATTGTCAGTCCCTAACCCCAACTCAAGGGGCCACGCAAAAAAGCGTGGATTGCGTGTCCTGAACGCCAAATAGAGGGGCCACGCAACATAGCTTGGATTGTGACTCCCTAACCCCAACCCGAGGGGCCACACAACAAAGCGTGGATTCTGAGTCACTAACCCCAACTCGAGTAGGCAGACAACAAAGCGTGGATTGTGAGTCCCTGACCCCAGCTCGAGGGGCCACACAACAAAGCGCGGACTGTGAGTCCCCAACCCCAACTCGAGGGGCCACACAACAAAGAGTGGATTGTGAGTCCCTAACCCCAACTCCAGGAGCCACACTAAAAAGCCCGGATTGTGAGTCCCTGACCCCAGCTCGAGGGGCCACACAGCAAAGCTTTTATTATGAGTCCCTAACCTCAAGTCGAGGAGCCACACACGAAAGCGTGGATTGTGAGTCCCTAACCCCAACTGAAGGGGCCACGCAAAAAAGTGTGGGTTGCGAGTCCCGAACCCCAAATAGAGGGGCCATGCAACAAAACGTGGATTGTGAGTCCCGAACCCCAGCTCGAGGGGCCACACAACAAAGCGTGGATTGTGAGTCCTTAACCCCAACTCGAGGGGCCACACAACAAAGCGCGGATTGTGAGTCCCTAACCCGGACTCGAGGGGCCACACAACAAGACGTGGATTGTGAGTCCCTAACCCCAACTCGAGAGGCAACACAACAAAGCGTGAAATGTGACTCCTAACCCCAACTCGAGGGGCCACACAACAACGCGTGTATTGTGAGTCCCTAATCCCACCTCGAGGGGACACAAAACAAAGTGAGGATTGTGAGTCCCTAACCCCAACTCGAGAGGCCACACAACCAAGCGTGGATTGTGCGTCCCTAACCCCAACTCGATGTGCCACACAACAAAGCGTGGATTGCGAGTCCCATCCCCCGACTCGAGGGGCCACGAAACAAAGTGTGGATTGTGAGTCCCCAACCCCAACTCGAGGAGCCACGCAAAATAGCGTGGATTGTGAGTCCCTAACCCCAACTAGAGGGGCCACGCAACAAAGCGTGGATTGCGAGTCCCTAACCCCAACTCGAGGGCCATGCAACAAAGCGTGGAATGAGAATCCCGAAACCCAACTCGAGGGGCCATGCAACAAAGCGTGGAATGAGAGTCCCCAAACACAACTCGAGGGGCCGCGCAACAAAGCGTGTATTGTGAGTCCCTGACCCCACCGAGAGGGGGCCACGCAACAAAACGTGGATTGTGAGTCCCTAACCCGAACTGCAGTCGAGGAGCCACACAACAAAGCGTGGATAGTGAGCCCCTAACCCCAACTAGAGGGGCCACACAACAAAGCGTGTATTGTGAGTCCCTAACCCCATCGCGAGCGGCCACACAACAAATCGTGGAATGAGAGTCCCTAACCCCAACTCGAGGGGCCACACAACAAAGAGTGCATTGTGAGTCCTTAACCCCAACTTGAGGGGCCACACAACAAAGCGTGGATTGTGAGTCCCTAACCCCAACTCGAGAAGCCACACAACAAAGCGTGGATTGTGAGTCCCTTACCCAAGCTCGAGGGGGCACACAACAAAGCGTGGATTGTGAGTCCCTAACCCCAACTCGAGGGGCCACACAACAAAGCGCGGATTGTGAGTCCCTAACCCCAACTCGAGGGGCCACACAACAAAGCGTGCATTGTGAGTCCCCAACCCCAACTCGAGAGGCCACACAACAAAGCTTGGATTGTGAGTCCCTCACCCCATCTCGAGGGGCCACACAAAAAAGCGCGGATTGTGAGTCCCTAACCCCAACTCCAGGAGCCAGACAACAAAGCGTGGATTGTGAGTCCCTAACCCCAGCTCGAGGGGCCACACAGCAAAGCGTGGATTGTGAGTCCCCAACTCCAACTCGAGAAACCACACAACAAAGCGTGGATTGTGAGTCCCTTACCCCAGCTCGAGGGGCCACACAACAAAGCGCAGATTGTGAGTCCCCACCCCGAACTCCAGGAGCCAGACAACAAAGCGTGGTTTTGTGAGTCCCTAACCCCAGCTCGAGGGGCCACGCAAAAAAGTGTGGATTGCGTGGATTATTATGACGCCCCAACCTCAAGTGGAGGAGCCACACAACAAAACGTGGATTGTGAGTCCCTAACCTCATCTCGAGGAGCCACGCAAAAAAGCGTGGATTGCGAGTCCCTAACCCAAAATAGAGGGGCCATGCAACAAACCATGGATTGTGAGTCCCTAACCCCAGCTCGAGGGGCGAGACAACAAAGCGTGGATTGTGAGTGCTTAACCCCAACTTGAGGGGCCACACCACGAAGCGTGGATGGTGAGTCCCTAACCCCAACTCGAGGGGCCGCACAATAAACCGTGTATTGCGTGTCCCCAACCCCAACTCGAGAGGCCACACAGCAAAGCGTGGATTGTGAGCCCTCATCCCGAACTGGAGGGGCCACACAACAAAGCGTGTATTGTGAGTCCCTAATTCCACCTCGAGGGGAGACAAAACAAAGTGAGGATTGTGAGTCCCTAACCCCAACTTGAGAGGCCACACAACAAAGCGTGGATTGTGAGTCCTTAACCCCAACTCGAGGTGCCACACAACAAAGCGCGGATTGTGAGTCCCACCCCGACTCGACGGGCCACGAAACAAAGTGTGGATTGTGAGTCCCCAACCCCAACTCGAGGAGCCACACAAAAAAGCTTGGATTGTGAGTCCCTAACCCCAACTCGAGGGGCCACAAAACAAAGCGTGGATTGTGGGTCCCTAATGCAACTCGAGGAGCCACGAAACAAAGCGTGGATTGTGGGTCCCTAACCCAACTTGAGAAGCCACAGAACAAAGCGTGGACTGAGCGTCCCTGACCCCAACTTGAGGAGCCACGCAACAAAGCGTGGATTGTGAGTCCCTAACCCGAACTAGAAGGGCCACACAACAAAGCGTGGATTCTGAAACCTTAACCCCAACTCGAGTAGCCACACAACAAAGCGTGGATTGTGAGTCCCTGACCCCAGCTCAAGGGGCCACACAACAAAGCGCGGATTGTGAGTCCCTAACCCAGACGCGAGGGGCCACACAACAATGCGCAGATTGTGAGTCCCTAACCCCAACTTCAGGGGCCCGACCCCGGACGCCCCACACCCAGGCAAGAGGAGCCCCCCCCGGGCACCCTCATGCCGCCCCCACAGCGCGCAAAGCCAGCTCACAAGAGCGCGCGCTGTTGGACTGGTGACGGGTCCCCACGCCCGCACCCCCCCGCACCCACAGCCAGTGCGTAGCGGGCCCCGGCAGCCGGCCCAGAGGGCGGGCAGTCGGGGGTGGGAGAGCGCCCGACCCCGGACGCCCTACACCAAGGCAGGAGGCGCCCCCCCTGGGCGCCCTCGTGCCGCCTCCACAGCGCAAAGCCAGCTCGCAAGAGCGCGCGCTGTGGGGTCGGTGACGGGTCTCCACGCCCGCACCCCCCTGCACCCACAGCCAGTGGGTAGTGGGCCCCAGCAGCCCGCCCAGAGGGCGGGCAGTCGTGGGTGGGAGAGCGCCCGACCCCGGACGCCTCACACCCAGGCAAGAGGCGCCCCCCCCGGGCACCCTCATGCCGCCCCCACAGCACGCAATAGCGCGCGCTGTGGGGTTGGTGACGGGTCCCCACGCCCGCACCCCCCCGCACCCACAGCCAGTGGGTAGTGGGCCCCGGCAGCCCGCCCAGAGCGCGGGCACTCGGGGTTCGGAGAGCGCCCAACCCCGGACGCCCCACACGGAGGCAGGAAGCGCCCCCCACCAGGCGCCCTCGTGCCGCCCCCACAGCGCGCAAAGCCAGGTCGAAAGAGCGCGCTCTGTGGGGTTGGTGACGGGGGTGATGGGTCCCCATGCCCGCGCCCCCCCGCACCCACAGCCAGTGGGTAGGGGGCCCCGGCAGCCCGCCCAGAGGACGGGCGGTCAGGGGAGGGAGAGCGCCTGAAGCCAGACGCCCCTCACAACAGTGGCAGGCCACCCCCCCCCGGGGAAGCCCCCCCACCACACCACCCCCGCGGCACGCAGCCCCCACAGGGCATGCAGGCCAAGGGGACAATGTTGGGCCCCCCCACTCACACATCCGCGCCCACAGCACGTGGGTTGCGGACCCCAACAGCCCGCCCAGTGGGCAAGCAGTCGGGGGAGGGGGAGCGCCTGACCTCAGACGCCCCTTGCAACAACAGCCAGGTAGGGGGGAACCGGGACCGGACCGCCCCCCCCCAAGCACATCAGACGGAGCAAGGGACCAGGGCAGGACACGCGGAGGGGCACGGACCACGTGGAACGGCCCTACCAGCGCCCAGTGCCGGGACCGCGCGAGGTGCGCACGCCACACCACCGAGGGGGTGGGGGAGCGGACGCCGCGGGAGCGCTAGCGCACACACACGCAAAGGGCACGCAGGGACTACCAGAAGGGCAACCGGACCGAGCACGCAGAACGCACAGACTGCGTGGAATGGCGTACCAGCGAGGAAGGGTAAGGGACACCCGGACGGGACGGCCCGCCACACGCAGCGCGGGACACGCGGGGCGGGATGGGGGAAACGGGGGAGACACAACACCAGGTACCGGCCCGAGCCCCCTGAACCGGCCGCGAGCGCCGCGCACACAGGGACGGGGCACTGCACCCGTCAGGGCAGTAGTGGCGCACTGCGCCACGCCCCAACCCCTAGGCTAGGCAGCCTCCGCGCCAGCCCAAGGGGGTCCCACTGGTGACAAGCCAGTAGCACGGGCCCGGCGGCGCCGGCGCCCCGGGCGACCACGCATTAGGGGGGCAACGCGGTGGGTAAGCGCCAGCAGCCACGGCTGCGAATTGATGCACTGACCGGGGAGTGGCGAAACAGGGAAAGCCGGGGAGGGACGGGGCTCCAAGCCCTGTGAACCCGGGGGATTCCGCCACCAGGCAGGAGGTGCGTCTTCGGGGGCCCCTCACTAGGACCCGGTGGGGAGGATATCACCTGGCCCGACCAGGTGGCCCCCCGGGGCCGAAAGCCGTCTAGTACCCGCAAAATCAAACCTCAAACCTCAAACCCCAACTTCAGGGGCCACACACCAAAGAGTGGATTGTGAGTCCCTAACCCCAACTCCAGGAGCCACACAACAAAGCGTGGATTGTGAGTCCCTAACCCCAGCTCGAGGGGCCACACAGCAAAGCTTTTGTTATGAGTCCCTAACCTCAAGTCGAGGAGCCACACAACAAAGCGTGGATTGTGAGTCCCTAACCCCAACTCGAGGGGCCACGCAAAAAAGCGTGGATTGCGAGTCCCAAGCCCCAAATAGAGGGGCCATGCAACAAAACGTGGATTGTGAGTCCCTAACCCCAGCTCGAGGGGCCACACAAAAAGGCTTGGATTGTGAGTCCTTAACCCCAACTTGGGGGGCCACACGACGAAGCGTGGATTGTGACTCACTAACCCCCACTCGAGGGGCCACACAAAAAAGCTTGGATTGCGTGTCCCCATCTCCAACTCGAGAGGCCACACAACAAAGCGTGGAACGCACCTTCGAGTTTACCGGGGAAAAAGTGGCCAAACTATGAATGTCCCGCCGACAGGTTCCATTGATTTAGCACTTAGAGTTTTATCAACCTCTTTAAGACGTCACAAATTTCTCAGTGCGGAGCCAGTGATACTATCATACAAAGCCAGAAGCTAATGTACAAAGTCATGGACTCGCATAACCCACGGGCCCCACAGGTTCCATTGATTTAGCACTTAGAGTTTTATCAACCTCTTTGTCAGCTGTACCAATTTTATGTGTGTTTGTTCTTCTCCTGCACTGTTATTGTAGGTAGTAGGCTGTGAAACCTTTGGAATGTGCAACGGTTGGTTCAACCTTTCGGGTTGCTTTTGTGCATATTTGAATCATCTTTCCGACATCCACTCTGCGTACCAGATGTTTCTGTCAAACAATACTAGATAGTGTGTTTCTGCATGCTTCCAGGCAGTTTTCACATTGAAAAAGTATGCCAGGGATCTTCGAACCAAACCTCGCTCCAGTCGGCGCGACAATTGGTTCGATGTTTATTTTCTGGTTGCTTTTGTTCATATTATTGGACTGTCTACAACATCCACTCTGTGTCTCAGATCTTTCTTCCAAGGAATAATAGAACTTTATTTTCTGCATGCTTCGAGCCCGTTTGCAGAGTGAAAAAATCGGAACCAATCGTCGAATCAAACGTCGCACTAATCGGCGCAACGATTGATTCGACGTCTAGTTTCTGGTTCCTTTGGTTCAGATTGTAAGACTGTGTTACACATACCTCACACATCTCTCATACATGTGGCACAGACACACAAGGCAACCATTAGTTGTTCACATAACAATTTGCAGAGAATTTGGGATGTGCAACAAAATCTGAAACTGAAATCGAATAGAGGCACCATTCTTAACCTTCCTCTTAGTCTGAAGCACTGCTTTTCTTCCTCTTTGCCGGTGGCAACATTGCAGCCAAATTGTCCTCAAGACAGCGCACACGTGCTTCAAGTGCTTTCAACCGAGCAGACAGTTCACCATTCTCCCTTTCCTTCTCCTTCTCATCATTCACCGTCTCAACTTTCACACAACCGGGTGGATGAATCAAAACCAGATACAGACGCTGCTTGCGGTGCGGCCGGACCTTGAATACCATTGTCGTTGCGAGGTGCCATGCTTCGTGCGTGTGCAGCACTGTTCGCGTCGCCGAGGACACGGAAGGATACAGCAGCAAAACGTTGAAGCCGTTGGCTGGATGATTATTGAACCAATCGTCGAACCAAACGTCTTGACGATTCAACACTGGCGATTCAACACACCTTTGGGACATACTTCCAGCATCTTGCACCAACCGACTACAACCACGGTGGTATACTCCAGCACCGCGTCGTCAATCACCACTTCAAACGTCTCCTCGGTGGTGCCTGGACCGACCCGCAAAGCAGTGCACTTGCTCTTGGACCTCACCGGATGTTCCCCATCAAATTTTGTAATTGCATCAGTCAAGGTCTGTGGGATGCAGGAGAGCTCTGACACTGCACCTGAGACATCTGTCCATTTGAACATCGGCTGACGATGTAACACACTTGCAAAGGTGTTGAAGATTTCGCTGCTGTCCAAGGTCACTTGTGTAGGCGAAAGGTCGGGGTCCTCATCTTCCTCGTCTTCTTCTTCCTGGTCTACCACTTCCTGTTCTTCATCTCCAGCTTCTTCCTTGGCGTCGTCAAGCTCTGATTCTTGCTCAGCTCGAACGTCGACCTTGACCTTTTCTGATGATGACGAAGAAGAGGATGTACTGTCGTCTGTACTGTCGTCAGAGAACATCCTTTGGCACAGCTAAGCAAAAAATGCAGAAACAGGCGCAAATCAATCAACAGACCAATCAGTGCGACGTTTGATTGGTTTTTCTGACAGAACAACTGTAACGTTACAAGGAACCAGGATTATCAAATTGAATGTTAATTCAGGCGGAATGGAATGTTTCGGGCACAATTGTTGACATTGCGGCTGCAAATTCAAATGTCCTGTTGATTTGGTGCGACGATTTCGTCGATCGACGATCTGGCGACCAATTGTGCGGTATTTCAGTTATGGCCGGACTACTCCCCGTAAAATCATAGGTGGTGAGCCCCTAACCCCAGCTCGAGGGGCCACACAACAAAGCGTGTATTGTGAGTCCCTAATCCCACCTCGAGGGGACACAAAACAAGGTGAGGATTGTGAGTCCCTAACCCCAACTCGAGAGGCCACACAATGAAGCGTGGACTGTGAGTCCCTAACCCGAACTCGAGGTGCCACACAACAAAGCGTGGATTGCGAGTCCCATCCCCCGACTCGAGGGGCCACGAAACAAAGTGTGGATTGTGAGTCCACAACCCCAACTCGAGGAGCCACGCAAAAAAGCGTGGATTGTGACTCCCTAACCCCAACTCAAGGGGCCACACAACAAAGCGCGGATTGCGACTCCCTAACCCCAACTAGAGGGGCCACGCAACAAAGCGTGGATTGTGAGTCCATAACCCCAACTCGAGGGGCCACAAAACAAAGCGTGGATTGTGGGTCCGTAACCCAACTCGAGGAGCCACACAACAAAGCGTGGATTGTGAGTCCCTGACCCCAACTCGAGGAGCCACACAACAAAGCGTGGATTGTGACTACCCAACCCCAACACGAGGGGCCACACAACAAAGCGTGGATTGTGAGTCCCTAACCCCAGCTCGAGGGGCCACGCAACAAAGCCTGGATTGTGAGTCCTTAACCCCAACTTGAGGGGCCACACCACGAAGCGTGGATTGTGAGTCCCTATCCCAACTCAAGGGGCCACACAACAAAGCCTGGATTGTGACTCCCTAACCCCAACTAGAGGGGCCACACAACAAAGCGTGGATTGTGAGTCCCTAACCCCAACTCGAGGGGCCACAAAACAAAGCGTGGATTGTGGGTCCCTAACCCCAACTCGAGGGGCCACACAACAAAGCGTCGATTCTGAGTCCGTAACCCCAACTGGAGGGGCCACAAAATAAAGCGTGGATTGTTGGTCCCTAACCCAACTCGAGGAGCCACAGAACAAAGCGTGGACTGTGAGTCCCTGACCCCAACTCGAGGAGTGACGCAACAAAACGTGGATTGTGAGTCCCTAACCCCAACGCGAAGGGCCACACAACAAATCGTGGAATGAGCGTCCCCGAAACCAAATCGAGGGGCCGCACAACAAAACGTGGATTGTGAGTCCCTAACCCCAACTCGAGGGGCGACGCAACAAAGCATGGATTGCGTGTCCCCAACCCGAACTCGAGGGGCCAGGCAACAAAACGTGTATTGCGAGTCCCTAACCCCAACTCTTTTTTTTTTTTTTTTTTATAAACACAAGGCCAAAGTCCAAGAGTCCACGTCCAAACTCAGGAAGGGTGAGCCCATCATACAGAAGTGACCCCATCCCATTGGGTCAGGGTCAGGCATGTGGGACGCGGACAGGGAAGAGGAAAATGGGCACAAGCAGATTTTTACGTAATAGAATACATGGATGGCGACATGCGAGCAAACGCCCCTTCTCAGGGCCCCGGGGGACCAAGAATCATGCGGGGGTGCCAGGCATGTGGGCTACAGCCTGAGGAGAAGCCCTGGGAGAGTGGACAGTGCAAAAGACACGCACTGTCTGGGCAAGGTATGCTGGGGGGGGGGGGGGCAGCGCTGATGGCGTATGTCGCGTGGACTGTATGGGGCTGCGGGTGGGGACAGTGCAGAAATCTGATTTAACGTGGGTAGCTGTGACACTATTGGGCTGGGGGGAGGGGGGGGGGCTGGGTGTGCGCCACCGCCACAGGGCTCCGGCAGGCCCCAGCGTCAGACACGGGGGAGTCACAGCCACAGGTTAGGTCCAATTAAAAGCGCAACCAGGGGGTACATCTGTCATGTGTCATCCATCGGCGGCGTGCAGAACGAAGGCAGCGTGAGCATCACTGTGATGACAAAGCATGTACAGTCGCGGCGGAAACTGAGTAAAGTACAGCGCCCTGGCGGCACGAGCACCACTTAGTTTAAGAGAGGGCAGCCAATGCAGCTTCAGGTGGTTGCCTGTGAAGAGAGGGGGGAAGGGGGGCAGGGGGGCATTGGAGGACCATTACAGGGTAGTGACACCGTGCGGTTTGAGCACACACGCATGCAGAGGGCGAGAGGGGGTCAGCATAGGCTCAGGGGCTGGGACCAATCAGCGGGGTTGAAGGGATTGGGCCGTGCCTGGGGCTTGGTGGGGACCGAATCGGCCAGAACCGCGGTGACATTATCCAGCACATGCTGCTGGAAGTGCCTGACGGTCTTCCGCGCCTCGCGCAGTCCCCCAAGTCTGGTCTTAAGGAAGCGGTACAGGGACTGAGGGATGGCCAGTCTGCCAACGATGCGAAGGTCCTTGCGCTGGGCGGACCGGCGCCACGTCAGGACCTCTGATCTTACCGTCCAAGAGGAGAGCCAAGCAGCAACCAGTGGGTGGGTCTGTGTGCAGAAGGCCAGTGTGCCGTGTAGGCTCTGGTTGTGGAAGCGGTGGCAGTGGGGGCAGGGGTGTTTGACGGGTGCGTCGGTCCAGAAGGTGGCATAGTGCGCGTACCCCAGGCGGGACTGCAGGCCAAAGAGCCACTTGTGCCATGCCAGCCTCCGGAAACGCAGGGGCCGCCAGGACAAAGGGTGGAAGCCTTCGTGGGCGTGTGTGGGGAACAGTCCATGGGTCCACACTTTATGGGGGGGCGCCATGCGTTCACCGTGTCGGACCACATCCCAGGGGGTCACCCTTGTCTGTGGGGGGGGCAGGGGGAGGGCCGTACCGATTTTGGCATACTTGTCCGACATTTCATTGTGGACTTCCCCAGTGTGCCCTTCAACCCACTCCAGACCTTGGCATTTAGCCAGGATGGAAGTGCGCACTTCCTGCACCCAAAATGCCTGCCTGACTGGCCGGCGCGCGCTCTGCGCAGATGCAATGGCGCCCTGGCAATCCAGTCGGATGGTGTCCCCTACTTCCGAAAAATGGGAGCCCAGGAGCATTCCTACTAACTCCGCTTTATAGGAATTTGGGTCACCAGGCACTCTGCACACGGCAATGCGGCCATCTTTCAGCACAGCGGACGCCCCAGATGAGGGGGGTTGACCCATCTTGCTGCCGTCCGTGTAGGTGGCTGGCGGCTGGCATTGCGGGGGTAAAAGGTACACTGTAAGCCCGGCTACGTGGGCCACCTCGACGGCGTCGCGCTGTAGTTGTTGAGCTGCCCACGTAGTGTGTACGGGTGGCTGGCGAGGGTCGGGGTCAGGGTTGAGGAGGGAGACAGCGGCGATGAAGGCATGGTATGGGGAGACAGTGGTGTGGGGGGACGTGGAGAGTGTATGTAGTCGCTGATTGCGGTGCAGCGAGTCCAGTACCCTAGTGGGGTGCAGGATTGGAAAGTATCCGAGGCCAAGGCCACGACTACGATGCGTGTAGAGTGTTTTCTTGGCGACGAGGGACGGAAGACCCATGACGCCGAAGATAAACTTCTCCAACAGGGAAGTGATGGACATTAGCTGCGAGGCGCGGAGTGGGATGCACTCTGTGCGATAGAGGAGCCTCGGTAACACCATAGTGTTGACTAAGAGGACTCGGTCAATCACTTGAATGGGTTGGGAGTGCAGCTCATTTAACTGGGCTTTCAGCTCTTGCAGCACAACCTCAACGCAGGCATCAGGGTGGAGGCAGGGGGAGATAGGGTGGCCCAAATGCATGAGGTAGGGGGCACGTGCAAAGGTGTGCAGTACCTGTACACTCCACTCTGGCGGGTACGGCGCAGAGACGGTGTACCATGGCGACGGACTGGCAGCCTGAACGGGGGAGGGTGGGTGCAGATACTTGGGGAGGGTGGGCAGGACAGGGGGCAGGGGTTGCATGTGTAGTGATTCGCTTTTGGCGACGTTCACCTGGCAAGCAATCAGACTGAGGGCGGTCTGTACGACCTCGGCAACGTGCTGGCTCTGGCCATACGGTGCGGGGGAGCATATGTCGTCGACATAAGCCGAGAAAGGGATGCCGTGTTGGTCTAACACTCGCAGGGGGATCTCAAAAACAACGACAAACAAAAAACAGGAAAGGGGGCAGCCCTGCTTGACGCCATGTGTCGTCCTAAACACTGTCTCCTCCGCTCCTCGTAAGAATGTGGACCCTTGCTCCATTACCAGGGAGATTATTCGCAGTAATTTGGAGGGGGTCCCCATTCGGTCGAGTACACCTAGGATAAGAGCTTTGGGTGGACTGTCAAAAGCGTGATAGACGTCGAAGGCGAGTAGGGCTTCCTTGTCCCGTACGGAGTCGATGGCATCCAGAAAAATTTGTGTGGCATGTGCTGTGGACGTGCCCTGTCTGCCGCCGAATTGGTTGGGGTGCAGGTGGGGGGACACTAAGGGGTAGAGCTTGGAGTAAACCCAGCGCATAAAAAGGCGGTAGATAGAATTGCTCATGGCAATTGGTCTCCACCGATCAGGGTCTTGCCACTGGCCCTTACCTTTAAACAAACAAAATGTCTCTGAGACCAGCCAGGGCTGTGGTAAAAAGCCTTCAGAGTAACAAAGGGAGATACAGCTGTGAACTAACTTGAAGACGGGGTCGGGGAGAATGTGCAGTAGGTACGGCGGGACTCCGTCCGGTCCGGGAGATTTTTTCCTAGACGCACGGGCAAGGGCACGCAGTTCACTGAAGGTGGGGGGGGGGGGGTCGCACAGTCGTGCTCTTTGGGGTATGAGGTCTAAAGCGTGAGAGGACCACGGCGTGTTCCGTTGCAATATGCGTTGTATTTTCCTGGTGGGGGTGGGGAGTGTAGACTGGGCGGGGGGGGTGAGGAGGGTATGCTTGATGCGGCGGTAGAAGGTCTTGGACCTTCGCTTGGCTTGTTTGGCCAGTTGGCGTACTACAGACGACCAATCACTGACATCGTCAGAGGCTGGCGGGGAAGGTGGCCTCTGCGAGTTAACCCGGCGCATGGCAGTGAGCATGCGTGTGCACAGTTGTTGGTATGTGTGTGCAGTATCACTGGCAACGGTGGGGAGAGGCAATGCAGCTGTGGCTGCAGATATGTCACGGCGGAACCGCGATACATCCCTACGGTTCCACTGGGCGCAGCGCGCCTCAGGGATATGGGGCTGCGCCCAGGGTATAGTGTGGATTAGTATGGGGTTGTGGTCCTGTATGCCTGTGACCGAGGAAAAGTCTACTACCTGGGCACCAGAGGTCTGAAAGAGTGCACCGAACAGCCTCGTGCCGTATGCGCGGTCAAGGTAGCTGCGCGTGCCCGCATAGCGACGCACCCTGGTGTATGGGGTGCACGTCTGGTGTGGGATCAAGAGGTCAGAGAGCGAGCCGGCCCGTTCTTTGGCAATCAGCCACGGCCACAGGGGTGCACGGAGGGCTGTGGTATGGCCGGTATGTGTCACAGCATTGTAATCACCTAAGATAATAGCGCACTCGCGGGCAAGGCGATCTAGATGTCTCTCACAGGATGACCGCTCCCTAGACGTGTGGGGACCGTAAAAGGACGCTACAGTGACAGGGGGCATCGACGGGTCGCTGTGTAGTTGCAGGGAGGTGGTGATGAGCCTCCCGTCAATGATGGTCTTCATAGTGGGCCTGTGTGGTGCGATGGAAGTATGTACAAGCAAGGCTACTCCGGCCTTTCTGGAGGGAGAGCTGTGTAGCAGGTGATATCCCCAGTACATAGCCACTCTCTCGTGGTCCCGCAGGGAGGACGAGGCACTGGGCCGGAATTCCTGCAAGGATAATGTGTGGGGGAGGGGGTGAAAACCGGCCAGTAAATGACATAGGCGGTTCGGTGTGATTTCGACACCGCCGACATTGAGGGCGCCAAATGTGAGCGTGGGGTGTGTAAGCGTGCGCGTGAGGTGTGTGGTGGTTGGGGGTGGGCTCATACTTGTGGGTGCATCTGAACCAGGGTTGACTGAGTCGTCCCGGATGTGGCGCGTCGAGTCGACCGGCCGGGCAGGCCCTGTGGGCGAGCAGTGTTTTATAGTGGCACACACCAGTGTGAGGGTGGTCAAGCGGGACAAAAGATAAACGACGGTGGCGAGCATGCGCAAGATGCCTAGCACAGCCAAGGAGGTCACCGTGGGACAAGCCAATTTACAACCTTGCAGGTGAGTTGGCTCCCGGTTATTTCCTATAGCTCCATCTGGTGGCAACTGCAGACGAAGTGCAGCGGTGGGGTCGGGGGCAGTGGGGTGGGGCTGGGTATGTGGGGGCAGCACTGTGTGACGCACCGGCGGGCGTTTTCCGTGGCATGCGCGAGGTGTGACACCGAGGATAGTGCACATAGCAAGGGCCGACAACGCGGAAACTGCGACGGAGCAGATGACCTGTTGTGCCATTCGGAGATTGTGGTGGGCGTTGATGACCACTGCAGCAAGGTGGCACCAATAAAAACACAATTGGGAACCTGCATACCATTGTTTGAGGATCGACCCCAGCTCTGCATAGGAGGATGCAGTCCACCTGGCATCATGTACGAGTGTCTGCAGAGGTACAGGAAGACGTTGGAGGGCAGTGGGGGTGAAGCAAGCAAGGGCAGCGTTCACCTCAGGGGAGTTTTGCGTTTCAGTGAGGGGGAAAAGTACAAGGGGAGGCAACGTCCTCAGCTGGCGGCATGGCACTAACATCGTCGATGGTTCTCTTGCTCTGACCAGTCATACGGTCGTCCTCCTCTTGTTCTGCGGCTGGAGGGGAAATCGACAGGGGGGGTGAGACAGGTAGTGCACCAGATGGGGGAGGGAGGCCCACATTAATGTCCGGAAGGGAGAAGGAGGGCAGAGCATTAGGTACCGCCGCGAGATTGGACTCATTCAGTGCTGCCGTGGGCAAGCTACTGAGGTCAAGACGCTGCAACCTTTCCTCAAGTGAGAGTGCTGTGTCGGTGGCAAGGGACCCTGATGTGAGGAAAACTGGTCCTGGCAGTGTGGAGCCGTAGGCTGCAGTCGCGGACTGCGGCGCCTGGAAACTTACCAAAAGCAATCCAGCCTGCTGAAACAGCTGGTGCGAGGTGACTGGCCCAAACACGGACACTGCATGCAGCACATCGGCAACACTGAAGGAGGGTGAAAAGCGCACCAAGACATGAGGGGGCTGCACCGTGCGTACCACATCCTTAGCACGTAGGCGTTGGTGGGTAGTCGCAGAGATGACCAGGAGATCACCAAGGTTTTCGATCTCTTGGATCGCTGGTTGCAGGAGTATTTCGTCCTTCACCATGCAAAAAGCATCGTATTTGTTCAAAAAGGTGATGAACTCGAATTTCTTCCTCAAATGAGGATTCATGTCTATGGCATCGCGGATTTCATTGGCAGGCATTTTTTTCTTCCGCTGCGCACCGGGCTTGAATGGTGGCTGGTGGGTAACTATGATACTACAACTCTTGATGGAGGAGTGTAGTAGGGCAAAAGAAACCCCCATATCTGCTAAGGCCTCTTCCTCCTCGTAGAACCTAGCCATGATATCCATAGGGACATGGAAATCAAAAACTTTGTACCCATCGGGAGCCGAACTAACGGTCACCGGCCAGTGGTTTTTGGTAATGCGCGGTACTGTAATGTTGCGCAAGACGGTGGAACCGTCGTCCGGTGATAAACCGTTGATAAGCAACATCAAGGGTAGTGTACCGCTGATGTGCCAACG
Organism: Eutreptiella sp. 'Long Island Sound 2002'; assembly: GCA_964036045.1. Lineage (NCBI taxonomy): Eukaryota > Euglenozoa > Euglenophyceae > Eutreptiales > Eutreptiaceae > Eutreptiella > Eutreptiella sp. 'Long Island Sound 2002'. Next base: position 139,686,376 of record OZ038378.1, read on the forward strand.
GGTCTCCGTACCATCAATGTCCCGCACAATGTCTTGGGGCACATCCAAGCGGATTTGGAAGTTGGTCGAGGTGGGTGTGAAAAGCGGCCGGGTGTGCCCATCGACGGAAACGGCAGGTTCTTGTGCTCGGGGGTAATATTCTACCACCTTGGGAACGTGGTCCTTAGCCAGAGGTTTTGAAGTCAATTGAAAAATGATCAATGGGTTGTCGTTTGGAGTGGGGAGATCCTCAATCAGTCGAGTGACCGCAGCGCGTTGGGCGAGGTGGATGACGGGGCATACAACGGACAAATTTAGGTACGGCAGGGAGGGGATAAGATCTATCCGGCGATCCAAAATGGTCGCAAGTTCAGAGTCCGCAACGTTTGTGCGGGATGGGTAGGCAAGCCAAAACAGTGTTTGTTTGTTTTGCTTTTTCGATTCGCGCAAAACGTTGACTAATTGTTTCACGATGGTCTTATGTGAAAGAAAGGGACCATCATCCTGAAAGGGGGCGAAGGCGGAAAGCATGAGGAACGATACTGTGCCGATTAGTTTGGCCCAATCAAAGCCCGGCATGTCCGCGACGGAAAACGATCGCAGGAAGCCGGGGTATTGTAGGCCATCCCCACTCAATAGGATTTGGGGCGGTGGTGAGAGTGCCCTGAGTAAGTCCGTGGGTGGAAGGGGAGAAGTGTCCAAGTACAAAGGGGGCGTGGCCGAAAACTGGTCTACGTTTGAAAATCTTGATTGTCCACGAATTTGCACTTTGCCGGACTGAACATCGGCGGTCAAGTCCCTGGCCTCGGGAAAGCCATTTGGCAGGGTGCCTTGTGATTGAAAGGTGCGTGCAAACCTTATGGGGTTCATGGGAAGGGGAGCGGACAGACCGGTATCGGAGGCTAGAGTAAACGAAGCTTGGCTTAGCGCATTGCGCGGTGGAATATGATGGCGAGTATCAACTTGCTCGTTGGCACTACGCAAGAGAGAAGGTGGTCCATAGCCCAAACCGTCGGGGTTTCTCTCTAAGGCGCATCGATACAATTCTTTATACCCGTTTGAGGGCCGGACTCGTTTGGAGTTCGGGGTCTCGTTGGCGGCAGCGGCTATTGATGCATGAGGGTCTGCGATAGAGTGGCCAAGGAGAGAGTCGTGTTCCGAATCGAAAGACACGTCTATCCTGTCTACATAGGCCATGTCTTCGTCCTCTTGAGAGAGGGCGGGAGGTCCCTTTGTGGGTGTTGGGCGAAAGAACACGCTTGTGGCTTTTTTTTCCCCGTCTTTTTTTTCCCCGCCTTTTTTTTCCCCGTCTTTTTTTTCCCCGTCTTTTTTTTCCCGACTCATGTCATCACTTGGATGAGAAGTTGTTGCATGCGCATGATCTTTTTTTTCACTTCCGACATTTTTTTGAGCCCGAGCTTGGGCTATGACGCCTTTGGCACGAAGCGGTTTGGGCGCAATGAAATGGGAACCATGAGAGGAGGCCTCTTGTGGGTTAGCACCAAGACTCCGTGCTCCATATGAGACGTATGAGGATTGAGAAGGAGCCTTCTCGGTGCGGGCATGTGCTTGCATTGCGCCGCCCATATGCGCCATTATGTTTGGCAAGCTTGCGCGTGGGGTCACCTTTTTTTTTGGCCTCACTGGAAGAGACTCTTTCGGTGAAATAGAGCGAGAGCGAGTGGCATTGTCTCTTGGGGAGACCGACCTTTGTGAGAACCTTGAGGCGGTGGAAACCGAGTTACGCTCTTGGGAACTGCGAAGCGCCTTTCCACTAGCATTGGTCGTTGAGGGTTGCTGATTCATGATGCAAATTCAAAAGTGCGTGAAACCGGAAATCAAAGGTCTCAGTATAATTGGAAGGTTCCGAAACCGTAACAAATGGTATAAAAAAAAAAGGAAACTGCACGGAAAAGGAAAAGTCCTGTCAGATTAGCAGGCGTCAGAAAGATCGGCCCACAAATCGCACGCGCGCACGTCGGATGTCCCTAACCCCAACTCTTGTTGAGGGGCCGGGCAACAAAGCGTGGATTGCGTCTCACCATCCCCAACCCGAGGGGCTACACAACAAAGCATGGAAGGTGAGTCCCTAACCCCAACTCGAGGGGCCACGCAACAAAGCATGGATTGCGAGTCTCTAACCCCAACTCATGGGCCATGCAACGAAGCGTGGAATGAGAATCCCGAAACCCAGCTCGAGTGGCCATGCAGCAAAGCGTGGAATGAGAGTCCCCAAACACAACTCGAGGCGCCACACAACAAAACGTGGATTGCGAGTCCTTAACCCCAACTAAAGTCGAGGGGCCATGCAACAAAGCGTGGATAGTGAGCCCCTAACCCCAACTCGCGGGGCCACACAACAAAGCGTGTATTGTGAGTCCCTAACCCCACCTCGAGGGGACACACAACAACGTGAGGATTCTGAGTCCCTGACCCCAACTCGAGGGGCCACACAACAAAGCGTCGATTGTGAGTCCCTAACCCCAACTCGAGGGGCCACACAACAAAGCGTGGATTGTGAGTCCCTAACCCCAACTCGAGGGGCCACACAACAAAGCGTGGATTGTGAGTCCCTAACCCCAGCTCGAGGGGCCACGCAACAAAGCGTTGATTTTGAGTCCTTAACCCCAAATTGAGGGGCCACACCACGAAGCGTGGATTGTGAGTCCCTAACCCCAACTAGAGGGGCCAGGCAACAAAGCATGGATTGCGAGTCTCTAACCCCAACTCTTCGGCCATGCAACAAAGCGTGGAATGAGAATCCCGAAACCCAGCTCGAGGGGCCATGCAGCAAAGCGTGGAATGAGAGTCCCCAAACACAACTCGAGGGGCCACGCAACAAAGCGTGGATTGTGAGTCCCTGACCCCAACACGAGGGGCCACACAACAAAACGTGGATTGCGAGTCCCTAACCCCAACTAAAGTCGAGGGGCCACGCAACAAAGCGTGGATAGTGAGCCCCTAACCCCAACTCGAGTGGCCACACAACAAAGCGTGTATTGTAAGTCCCTAACCCCACCTCGAGGGGACACACAACAACGTGAGGATTCTGAGTCCCTGACCCCAACTCGAGGGGCCACACAACAAAGCGTCGATTGTGAGTCCCTAACCCCAACTCGAGGGGCCACACAACAAAGCGTGGATTGTGAGTCCCTAACCCCAACCCGAGGGGCCACACAACAAAGCGTGGATTGTGAGTCCCTAATCCCAGCTCGAGGGGCCACGCAACAAAGCGTGGATTGTGAGTCCTTAACCCCAACTTGGGGGACACACCACGAAGCGTGGATTGTGAGTCCCTAACCTCAACTCGCGGAGCCACACAACATAGCGCGGATTCTGAGTCCCTAACCCCAGCTTGAGGGGCCACACCACGAAGCGTGGATTGTGAGTCCCTAACCCCAACTCGAGGGGCCACGCAACAAAGTGTGGATTGCGAGTCCCTAAAACAACCCGAGGAGCCACACAACAAAACGTGGATTGTGAGTCCCTGACCCCAACTGGAAGGGCCACGCCACGAAGCGTGGATTGTGAGTCCCTAACCCAAACTCGAGGGGCCACACAACAAGGTGAGGTTTGTGAGTCCCTAACCCCAAATCGAGAGGCCACCCAAAAAAGCGTGGATTGTGAGTCCCTAACCCCAACTCAAGGGGCCACACAACAAAGCCCGGACTGTGGGTCCCTAACCCCAACTCGAGGGGCCACACAACAAAGCGTGGATTGTGAGTCCCTAACCCCGACTCGAGGGGCCACGAAACAAAGCGTGGATCGTGAGTCCCCAACCCCAACTGGAGAGGCCACACAACAAAGCGTGTCCTGAGAGTCCCCAACCCCAACTGGAGAACCAGCAAAAAAAGCGTGGATTGTGAGTCCCTAACCGCAACTCGAGGGGCCACACAACAAAGCGTGGATGGTGCCTCCTTAACCTCAACTCGAGGGGCCACACAACAAAGCTTGGATTCTGAGTACGTAACCCCAACTGGAGGGGCCACAAAATAAAGGGTGGATTGTGCGTCCCTAACCCAACTCGAGGAGCCACAGAACAAAGCGTGGACTGTGAGTCCCTGACCTCAACTGGAGGAGCGACTCAATAAAGCGTGGATTGTGAGTCCCTAACCCCAACTCCAAGGGCCACACAACAAATCGTGGAATGAGAGTCCCCAAACCCAACTCGAGGGGCCACGCAACAAAGCGTGGATTGTGAGTCCCTAACCCCAACTCGAGTGGCCACACAACAAAGCGTGTATTGTGAGTCCCTAACCCCACCTCGAGGGGACACACAACAACGTGAGGATTCTTAGTCCCTGACCCCAACTCGAGGGGCCACACAGCAAAGCGTCGATTGTGAGTCCCTAACCCCAACTCGAGGGGCCACACAACAAAGCGTGGATTGTGAGTCCCTAACCCCAGCTCGAGGGGCGACGCAACAAAGCGTGGATTGTGAGTCCTTAACCCCAACTCGCGGAGCCACACAACATAGCGCGGATTCTGAGTCCCTAACCCCAGCTTGAGGGGCCACACCACGAAGCGGGGATTGTGAGTCCCTAACCCCAACTCGAGGGGCCACGCAACAAAGTGTGGATTGCGAGTCCCTAACGCAACCCGAGGAGCCACACAACAAAACGTGGATTGTGAGTCCCTGACCCCAACTGGAAGGGCCACGCCACGAAGCGTGGATTGTGAGTCCCTAACCCCAACTCGAAGGGCCACACGACAAAGTGAGCATTGTGAGTCCCTAACCCCAAATCGAGAGGCCAAACAAAAAAGCGTGGATTGTGAGTCCCTAACCCCAACTCGAGGGGCCACACAACAAAGCCTGGACTGTGAGTCCCTAACCCCAACTCGAGGGGCCACACAACAAAGCGTGGAATGTGAGTCCCTAACCCCGACTCGAGGGGCCACGAAACAAAGCGTGGATCGTGAGTCCCCAACCCCAACTGGAGAGGCCACACAAGAAAGCGTGTCCTGAGAGTCCCCAACCCCAACTGGAGAACCAGCAAAAAAAGCGTGGATTGTGAGTCCCTAACCGCAACTCCAGGGGCCACACATCAAAGCGTGGATGGTGACTCCCTAACCTCAACTCGAGGGGCCACACAACAAAGCGTGGATTCTGAGTCCGTAACCCCAACTGGAGGGGCCACAAAATAAAGCGTGGATTGTGGGTCCCTAACCCACCTCGAGGAGCCACAGAACAAAGCGTGGACTGTGAGTCCCTGACCTCAACTCGAGGAGCGACTCTATAAAGCGTGTATTGTGAGTCCCTAACCCCAACTCGAAGGGCCACACAACAAATCGTGGAATGAGAGTCCCCGAACCCAACTCAAGGGGCCACACAACAAGGCGTGGATTGTGAGTCCCTAACCCCAACACAAGGGGCGACGCAACAAAGCATGGATTGCGTGTCCCCAACCTGAACTCGAGGGGCCAGGGAACAAAACGTGGATTGCGAGTCCCTAACCCCAACTCTTGTCGAGAGGCCGGGCAACAAAGCGTGGATTGCGTGTCGCCAACCCCAACCCGAGGGGCTACACAACAAAGCGTGGATTGCGAGTCTCTAACCCCAACTCGAGGGCCATGCAACAAAGCGTGGAATGAGAATCCCGAAACCCAGCTCGAGGGGCCATGCAGCAAAGCGTGGAATGAGAGTCCCCAAACACAACTCGAGGGGCCACGCAACAAAGCGTCGATTGTGAGTCCCTGACCCCAACACGAGGGGCCACACAACAAAACGTGGATTGCGAGTCCCTAACCCCAACTGAAGTCGAGGGGCCACGCAACAAAGCGTGGATAGTGAGCCCCTAACGCAACCCCAGGAGCCACACAACAAAACGTGGATTGTGAGTCCCTTACCCAAAGTCGAGAGGCCACACAACAAAGCGTGGATTGTGAGTCCCTAACCCCACCTCCAGGGGACACACAACAAAGTGAGGATTGTGAGTCCCTAACTCCAACTCGAGGGGCCACACAACAAAGCGTGGATTGTGAGTCCCTAACCCCAACTCAAGGGGCCACACAACAAAGCGTGGATTGTGAGTCCCTAACCCCGACTCGAGGGGCCACGAAACAAAGCATGGATAGTGAGTCCCCAACCTCAACTCGAGAGGCCACACAACAAAGCGTGTCCTGAGAGTCCCCAACCCCAACTCGAGGACCACGCAAAAGAAGCGTGGATTGTGAGTCCCTAACCGCAACTCGAGGGGCCAGAAAAACAAAGCGTGGATGGTGATTCCCTAACCTCAACTCGAGGGGTCACACAACAAAGCGTGGATTCTGAGTCCGTAACCCCAACTGGAGGGGCCACAAAATAAAGCGTGGATTGTGCGTCCCTAACCCAACTCGAGGAGCCACAGAACAAAGCGTGGACTGTGAGTCCCTGACCCAAACTCGAGGAGCGACGCAACAAAGCGTGGATTCCGAGTCCCTAACACCAACTCGAAGGGCCACACAACAAATCGTGGAATGAGAGTCCCCAAACCCAACTCGAGGGGCCACACAACAAGGCGTGGATTGTGAGTCCCTAACCCCAACTCGAGGGGCGACGCAACAAAGCATGGATTGCGTGTCCCCAACCCGAACTCGAGGGGCCAGGCAACAAAACGTGGATAGCGAGTCCCTAACCCCAACTCTTGTCGAGGGGCCGGGCAACAAAGCGTGGATTGCGTGTCGCCAACCCCAACCCGAGGGGCTACACAACAAGGCTTGGATTGCGAGTCTCTAACCCCAACTCGAGGGCCATGCAACAAAGCGTGGAATGAGAATCCCGAAACCCAGCCCGAGGGGCCATGCAGCAAAGCGTGGAATGAGAGTCCCCAAACACAACTCGAGGGGCCAAGCAACAAAGCGTGGATTGTGAGTCCTTGACCCCAACACGAGGGGCCACACAACAAAACGTGGATTGCGAGTCCCTAACCCCAGCTGAAGTCGAGGGGCCACGCAACAAAGCGTGGATAGTGAGCCCCTAACCCAAACTCGAGGGGCCACAGAACAAAGCGTGTATTTTCAGTCCCCAGCCCCGCCTCGAGGGGACACACAACAACGTGAGGATTCTGAGTCCCTGACCCCAACTCGAGGGGCCACACAACAAAGCGTCGATTGTGAGTCCCTAACCCCAACTCGAGGGGCCACACAACAAAGCGTGGATTGTGAGTCCCTAACCCCAACTCGAGGGACCAGGGAACAAAGCGTGGATTCTGAGTCCCCAACCCCAACTCGAGGGGCCACACAACAAAGCATGGATTGTGAGTCCCTAACCCCAACTCGAGGGGCCACGCAACAAAGCGTGGATTGTGAGTCTCTAACCACAACAGGAGCTGAGACGCAACAAAATGTGGATTGCGAGTCCCCAACCCCAGATCGAGGAGCCACACAACAAAGCGTGGATTGTGAGTCCCTAACCGCAACTCGAGGGGCCGCAAAACAAAGCTTTAATTATGAGTCCCTAACCTCAAGTCGAGGAGCCAGCAAAACATAGCGCGGATTGTGTGTCCCTGACCCCAACTTGAGGGGCAACACCGAGAAGCGTGGATTGTGAGTCCCTAACCCCAACTCGGGGGGCCACGCAACAAAGCGTGGATTGTGAGTCTCTAACCCCAACAGGAGCTGAGACGCAACAAAATGTGGATTGCGAGTCCCATACCCCAACTCGAGGAGCCACACAACAAAGCGTGGATTGTGAGTCCCTAACCCCAACTCCTGGGGCCACGCAAAAAAGCGTGGATTGCGAGTCCGAAACCCCAAAAAGAGGGGCCATGCAACAAAGCGTGGATTGTGAGTCCCTAACCCCAGCTGGAGGGGCCACAGAACAAAGCGTGGATTGTGAGTCCTTCACCCCAAATCGAGGGGCCACATAACAAAGCGTGGATTGCGTGTCCCCAACCCCAACTCGAGAGGCCACGCAACAAAGCGTGGAACGTGAGCCCCTGACCCCAGCTCGAGGGGCCACACAACAAAGCGTGTATTGTGAGTCCCTAATCCCACCTCGAGGGGACACAAAACAAAGTGAGGTTTGTGAGTCCCTAACGCGAACTCGAGAGGCCACACAACAAAGCGTGGATTGTGAGTCCCTAACCCCAACTCGAGGTGCCACACAAAAAACCGTGGATTGCGAGTCCCATCCCCCGACTCGAGGGGCCACGAAACAAAGTGTGGATTGTGAGTCCCCAACCCCAACTCGAGGAGCCACACAAAAAAGCGTGGATTGTGAGTACCTAACCCCAACTCAAGGAGCCACACAACAAAGCTCGGGTTGCGACTCCCTAACCCCAACTAAAGGGGCAACACCACAAAGCTTGGATTGTGAGTCCCTAACCCAAACTCAAGGGGCCACAAAACAAAGCGTGGATTGTGGGTCCCTGACCCCAACTCGAGGAGCCACACAACAAAGCGTGGATTGTGAGTCCCTGACCCCAACTCGAGGAGCCACACAACAAAGCGTGGATTGTGACTACCTAACCCCAACTCGAGGGGCCACACAACAAAGCGTGGATCCTGAGTCCCTAACAGCAGCTCGAGGGGCCATGCAACAAAGCGTGGATTGTGAGTCCTTAACCCCACCTTGAGGGGCCACACAACGAATCTAAAATTATGAGTCCCTAACCTCAACTCGAGGAGCCACACAACATAGCGCGGATTCTGAGTTCCTAACCCCAGCTTGAGGGGCCACACCACGAAGCGTGGATTGTGAGTCCCTAACCCCAACTCGTGGGGCCACGCAACAAAGCGTGGATTGCGAGTCCCTAACCCAAACACGAGGTGCCACGCAACAAAAAGTGGATTGCGAGTCCCTAACGCAACTCCAGGAGCCACACAACAAAACGTGGATTGTGAGTCCCTGACCCCAACTGGAAGGGCCACGCCACGAAGCGTGGATTGTGAGTCCCTAACCCCAACTCGAGGAGCCACACAACAAAGTGAGGATTGTGAGTCCCGAACCCCAAATCGAGAGGCCACACAACAAAGCGTGGATTGTGAGTCCCTAACCCCACCCTCAGGGGACACACAACAAAGTGAGGATTGTGAGTCCCTAACCCCAACTCGAGGGGCCACACAACAAAGCGTGGATTGCGAGTCTCTAACCCCAACTCGAGGGCCATGCAAGAAAGCGTGGAATGAGAATCCCGAAACACAACTCGAGGGGCCACGAAACAAAGCGTGGATTGCGAGTCCTTAACCCCAACTGAAGTCGAAGGGCCACGCAACAAAGCGTGGATAGTGAGCCCCTAACCCAAACTCGAGGGGCCACACAACAAAGCGTGTATTGTGAGTCCCTAACCCCACTTCGAGGGGACACACAACAATGTGAGGATTCTGAGTCCCTAACCCCAACTCGAGGGGCAACAGAACAAAGCGTCGATTGTGAGTCCCTAACCCCGACTCGAGAGGCCACACAGCAAAGCGTGGATTGTGAGTCCCTAACCCCAACCCGAGGGGCCACAGAACAAAGCGTGGATTGTGAGTCCCTAACCCCAACTCGAGGGGCCACACAACAAAGCGTGGATTATGAGTCCCAAACACCAACTCGAGGGGCCACACAACAAAGCGTGGATTGTGAGTCCCTAACCCCAGATCGAGGAGCCACACAACAAAGCGTGGATTGTGAGTCCCTAACCTCAAGTCGAGGGGCCACGCAACATAGCGCGGATTGTGAGTCCCTGACCCCAACTTGAGGGGCCACACCACGAAGCGTGGATTGTGAGTCCCTAACCCCAACTCAAGGGGCCACACAACAAAGCGTGGATTGTGAGTCCCTAACCACAACTCGAGGGGCCACGCAACAAAGCGTGGATTGTGAGTCCCTAACCCAAACTCCAGGGGCCACACAACAAGATGTGGATTGTGCGTCCCCAACCCCGACCCGAGGGGCCACACAACAAAGCGTGGATTGCGAGTCCCTAACCCAAACTCGAGGGGCCACACAACAAATCGTGGAATGAGAGTCCCCAAACCCAACTCGAGGGGCAACACAACAAAGCGTGGATACCGAGTCCCTAACCCCAACTGGAGGGGCCACGCCACAAAGCGTGGATTGTGAGTCCCTAACCCCAACTCGAGGGGCCACACAACAAACCGTGGATTGTGAGTCCCCCACCCCAACTCGAGGGGCCACGCAACAAAGTGTGGATTGCGTGTCCCCAACCCCAACTCGAGGGGCCACGCAACAAAACGTGGATTGCGAGTCCCTAACCCCAACTCGAGTCAAGGGGCCGGGCAACAAAGCGTGGATTGCGTGTCCCCAACCCCAACCCGAGGGGCTACACAACAAAGCGTGCATTGTGAGTCCCTAACCCGAACTCGAGGGGCCACGCAACAAAGCGTTGATTGCGAGTCCCTAACCCCAAATCGAGGGGCCATGCAACAAAATGTGGAATGAGGGTCCCCAAACCCAACTCGAGGGGCCATGCAACAAAGCGTGGGATGAGAGTCCCAAAACCCAACTCGAGGTGCCACGCAACAAAGCGTGCATTGCGTGTCCTGAACCCCAACTTGAGGGACCGTGGGACAAAACGTAGATTGCCAGTCCCTAACCCCAACTGAAGTCGAGGGGCCACGCAACAAAGCGTGGATTGTGAGCCCCTAACCCCACCTCAAGGGGCCACACAACAAAGCGTGTATTGTGAGTCCCTAACCCCACCTCGAGGGGACACACAACAAAGTGAGTATTGTGAGTCCCTAACCCCAACTCGAGGGGCCACACAACAAAGCTTGGATTGTGAGTCCCTAACCCCAACTGGAGGGGCCACACAACAAAGCGTGGATGGTGAGTCCCTAATCCCAACTCGAGGGGCCACACAACAAACCGTGGATTGTGAGTCCCTAACCCCAACTCAAGGGGCCACGCAACAAAGCATGGATTGTGAGTCCCTAACCCCAACTCGAGGGGCCACACAACAAACCGTGGATTGTGAGTCCCTAACCCCAACTAGAGGGGCCACGCAACAAAGCGTGGATTGCGAGTCCCTAACCCAAACACGAGGTTCCACGCAACAAAACGTGGATTGCGAGTCCCTAACGCAACTCCAGGAGCCACACAACAAAACGTGGATTGTGAGTCCCTGACCCCAACTGGAAGGGCCACGCCACGAAGCGTGGATTGTGAGTCCCTAACCCCAACTCGAGGAGCCACACAACAAAGTGAGGATTGTGAGTCCCGAACCCCAAATCGAGAGGCCACACAACAAAGCGTGGATTGTGAGTCCCTAACCCCACCTCCAGGGGACACACAACAAAGTGAGGATTGTGAGTCCCTAACCCCAACTCGAGGGGCCACACAACAAAGCGTGGATTGCGAGTCTCTAACCCCAACTCGAGGGCCATGCAACAAAGCGTGGAATGACCATCCCGAAACACAACTCGAGGGGCCACGAAACAAAGCGTGGATTGCGAGTCCTTAACCCCAACTGAAGTCGAAGGGCCACGCAACAAAGCGTGGATAGTGAGCCCCTAACCCAAACTCGAGGGGCCACACAACAAAGCGTGTATTGTGAGTCCCTAACCCCACTTCGAGGGGACACACAACAATGTGAGGATTCTGAGTCCCTAACCCCAACTCGAGGGGCAACAGAACAAAGCGTCGATTGTGAGTCCCTAACCCCGACTCGAGAGGCCACACAACAAAGCGTGGATTGTGAGTCCCTAACCCCAACCCGAGGGGCCACAGAACAAACCGTGGATTGTGAGTCCCTAACCCCAACTCGAGGGGCCACACAACAAAGCGTGGATTATGAGTCCCAAACACCAACTCGAGGGGCCACACAACAAAGCGTGGATTGTGAGTCCCTCACCCCAGATCGAGGAGCCACACAACAAAGCGTGGATTGTGAGTCCCTAACCTCAAGTCGAGGGGCCACGCAACATAGCGCGGATTGTGAGTCCCTGACCCCAACTTGAGGGGTTACACCACGAAGCGTGGATTGTGAGTCCCTAACCCCAACTCAAGGGGCCACACAACAAAGCGTGGATTGTGAGTCCCTAACCACAACTCGAGGGGCCACGCAACAAAGCGTGGATTGTGAGTCCCTAACCCAAACTCCAGGGGCCACACAACAAGATGTGGATTGTGCGTCCCCAACCCCGACCCGAGGGGCCACACAACAAAGCGTGGATTGCGAGTCCCTAACCCAAACTCGAGGGGCCATACAACACATCGTGGAATGAGAGTCCCCAAACCCAACTCGAGGGGCAACACAACAAAGCGTGGATACCGAGTCCCTAACCCCAACTGAAGGGGCCACGCCACAAAGCGTGGATTGTGAGTCCCTAACCCCAACTCGAGGGGCCACACAACAAACCGTGGATTGTGAGTCCCCCACCCCAACTCGAGGGGCCACGCAACAAAGTGTGGATTGCGTGTCCCCAACCCCAACTCGAGGGGCCACGCAACAAAACGTGGATTGCGAGTCCCTAACCCCAACTCGAGTCGAGGGGCCGGGCAACAAAGCGTGGATTGCGTGTCCCCAACCCCAACCCGAGGGGCTACACAACAAAGCGTGCATTGTGAGTCCCTAACCCGAACTCGAGGGGCCACGCAACAAAGCGTTGATTGCGAGTCCCTAACCCCAAATCGAGGGGCCATGCAACAAAATGTGGAATGAGGGTCCCCAAACCCAACTCGAGGGGCCATGCAACAAAGCGTGGAATGAGAGTCCCAAAACCCAACTCGAGGGGCCACGCAACAAAGCGTGCATTGCGTGTCCTGAACCCCAACTTGAGGGACCGTGGGACAACACGTAGATTGCCAGTCCCTAACCCCCACTGAAGTCGAGGGGCCACGCAACAAAGCTTGGATTGTGAGCCCCTAACCCCACCTCAAGGGGCCACACAACAAAGCGTGTATTGTGAGTCCCTAACCCCACCTCGAGGGGACACACAACAAAGTGAGTATTGTGAGTCCCTAACCCGAACTCGAGGGGCCACACAACAAAGCTTGGATTGTGAGTCCCTAACCCCAACTGGAGGGGCCACACAACAAAGCGTGGATGGTGAGTCCCTAATCCCAACTCGAGGGGCCACACAACAAACCGTGGATTGTGAGTCCCTAACCCCAACTCAAGGGGCCACGCAACAAAGCATGGATTGTGAGTCCCTAACCCCAACTCGAGGGGCCACACAACAAACCGTGGATTGTGAGTCCCTAACCCCAACTCAAGGGGCCACGCAACAAAACGTGGATTGTGTGTCCCCAACCCCAACTCGAGGGGCCACGCAAATAAACGTGGATTGCGAGTCCCTAACCCCAACTCGAGTCGAGAGGGCGGGTAAGAGAGCGTGGATTGCGTGTCCCCAACCCCAACCCGAGGGGTTACACAACAAAGCGTGGATTGTGAGTCCCTAACCCCAACTCGAGGGGCCACGCAACAAAGCGTGGATTGCGAGTCCCTGACCCCGAATCGAGGGCCATGCAAGAAAGCGTGGAATGAGAGTCCCCAAACCCAACTTGAGGGGCAATGCAACAAAGCGTGGAATGAGAGTCCCCGAACCCAACTCGAGGGGCCACGAAACAAAGCGTGGATTGTGAGTCCCTAGCGGCACGAGATATGACCCTCACAAGTGGCCTCACGAATCAACTTTGTTTTGCCCATATCTCTAAGACAAATCGAGGGCAAGACAAAAGGAAAGTTGATTCGTGCATAGGGAAGCACGTAGGTCCACTCGAAAGAGGTCAAATCAAGTGCGGGGATGTCGAAGTTGAAAATCCGATTTCGACATCCTGAAAAATTCGGATTAAGGTTGCGAGTGTAAGGTGTGAAAACTGCGGATGCATCAATGCAATTCCTGAAGACTTTAGAGTCTTCGTCACGATTTGCGCTAAAATATCTGTATATAACAGTTAAACTGGCGGTTACGCTAAAGTTGCGAGCTAACCGCCAGCTGTCAAAACAGTGAATATCAGAACGGAAGCGTAAAAATTGACGGAAACAATATGAAAATAAAACCCTGTTGATTCCTGATATTCTGATATATAAATCTCCGCTGGCAGTGCATCGGTTGCCGATGCGGGGCTTTACGGCACGGAACACGCTCCCGCCGGGCTCGCACCTGGCGTCAACGGGCGCCTTCCGTACATGGGGTTAGTCGACCGGAGACCGGTTGTATGCCCTACCCTAGCCATGGGGTTCTGGGTACCGCTTCAATACATGAGGGAGTCCCCATGCAGTGTGGGCGGAGGCGTCGACTCCTCAAACCACCAGTTTCCCAGGCAGACTGACCGAGGTCAGGAACACCGGAGGTCGCCACCCGACTGCAAGTGCGTCTGCGAGTCGGTAGGCTCACACTGGGACTGACAGTGGCGGACCGCTGGGAGTGCATTCAGGCAACTGGGCTTCCCGCCTGGCGCCATCAGGATCTCAGCACATCACAGCCACTAGGGCACACGGTATCACAGGCACCAAACAGAAGAATCTGTACTTAGGTACTGGTCCAGGCTGGACCTTACGTAAGAGCATGTACACGGCGACTCAGGGCGCCTTCGTAGTCGATTCGCATCCCCTCAGGGGGGAAGAACCGTCCATGCTTCAGTGATGGGCTGACACTACACAACGTACAGATGCACATATCCTGGGGGGGCAGAAAGATAAGCAATAAATGGGGTAATAGGGGTGTAAACACACTCTGGACAGAGCGCCAAACCACGCCCCGGTCGGGATAAGGCACATGCAGGAGGGTGGACAGGAAAACGCCTGAGTTCAGGCCATATAAAGTCGCGACACACGTAGACTGGTCTGGATCCCGCAAGTGCCATGGGACCAGACCACACACCAGAAAAAAATCGCAATGCCGATGACAGCGGCATCCGTTGCGCAACGTCGTATGGGCCTCAAGGCACCAAGAGCTCAGAAAATGTCAAGGTCAGTCGCCCTACCTGGTTTCCCAAGGATTTAGCAGGGGGGGAGTGACTAATAGAAGTGAAAGAGAGGGGCCATCTTCCTCTGGATTCAGCAGGGGGGGGTATATGGCCACTCTGATGGCAGGTCACCGGAAGATGGAAGAGAGCAAGCAAGTAAGGGACGATCCGTCGACCTCACAAGCGCTCAAAAATGCATCAGGGGAGAGCTCAGGGCACTGATCAGGCGCCCCTGGCTGCAATCGCCCGGGTGAGTGCTGCCAAGTCCGAGACATGGATCTTGGTCTTGTGCTTGTGGATGTACTCCATGAAGGGAGTGTTAACCCGCGGCACGAACGAGGAGACGGGTTCCCAGGTGTCGTGGGACGGCCCATAGCCTCGTCAACGAACCTTGAACTCCAGGCCTCCGGGTGCCAAGGCGTTCGGACGCTGAGCCAGGATCTTCTCGACGGTATAGTCGTCCTGCTCAGCATAGTCGTCGTCCGAATCTGCCTCATGTGCGGCATAGTCCAGGGACACATGTCGGCCACGGAGGTCGGGTTCCCGCACACGGAATTGACTCTCGTGGCGCTCCCGGAACTGTCCGTGATCAACCTTGATGCGGTAGGTGTCCTCACCAATCCTGCGGACCACCTTTCCGGTTGTGAACCAGGTTTTGGTGCGGTGGGTGCTCATAGGGCGGGGTCTGATCACCCACACCGGGTCTCCCACCCTTAACTTCTGCGCTGTCGAGCTCGGGGCGGACTTCTGACGCTCAGCATGCTCCTTCTCGAGCTGCTGGCGGATGTCCCGCGCCGCTGCCTCTTGCCGCGCAAAGAATTCCTTGGCATACATAGCCATGCCATCACCAGACAAGGGAAGTCCCCGACCCAAGGGGTCCCTGCCGAACAGAATCTGGTGAGGGGACAAACCACCCGGAGTGGGGGTGCCATGATGGGCCTTCAGAGCGGGCCACATCTCCTCAAACCACTTCCGACGTGGATTGGTGATGTGAATCTTGCGCAGCTTCTCGAACAGCTGCCGTCCAGCCACTTCAGCTCGGCCGTTAGACCGGCTGAGATAGGCGACGCCTTGGCGTGACGTATTCCCATAAGGGAACACATAGCCTTGAACCAGCCACCAGTAAACTGGGGCCCCCGGTCACTGCAAATTGTGCAGGGGATGTCAAAGACGGTCAGCCAATGACGAATCATCGTGACTGCCACTTCCTTGGCAAGCAACCCTTTTTTGTGTGCCGGAGCGGCTACTACGTAGCCACTGTGGCGATCCACACAGAGAACCACACAGTCAAAGGTCTC
Organism: Eutreptiella sp. 'Long Island Sound 2002'; assembly: GCA_964036045.1. NCBI lineage: Eukaryota > Euglenozoa > Euglenophyceae > Eutreptiales > Eutreptiaceae > Eutreptiella > Eutreptiella sp. 'Long Island Sound 2002'. The sequence goes on from OZ038378.1 coordinate 139,702,489, forward strand.
CTTGCCAATGTGGACTTCGGGCATGGAGAAGACGTCCATGGCCACGCGCTCCATGGGCTGGTCAGGAACCGGGGTTCATTGGGCTTCCCCCTTGACGTTCCGGTTATCGGGATTGCAGGCCTGACAGACCGAGCAACCCTTCCTGACCTTCTTGATGGCGGTGTAGAGACCGATCTGGTCGATCTCGAACCGGCGCTGCGTGTCAAGGGCTTGCTTCTTGACCCCTGGGTGCAGCATGTGGTGGTGCCAAGCTTCACATAGCTCGAGCACTCGGGACTCTGGTACTAGCAGCTTACCCTTCCGGTAGAGCTTGCCATCTTCCTCAGTCAGCCCCTTTGGCCACTTCTGCCCGTCATCAGGGTCGGTCACAGCCCTATACTCGGCCGCAAAGGCCTCAGACTTGGCGTAGTCGTCGGTCCAGTTGTCCTGGAGGCAAGACTCAGGGAAGAGGTGCTTGTCGGACTCAGCTCCATCAGGGGCGAGTACTCTGACCGCTCTGCCCATCCTCGTTCCGAGCGGGGCATCCGCAGCCATAACGACGAAGCATTTGACACCCTCCTCCTCCATCAGGCGCTCCATTTCAATGATCTTCTTGGCTTCAGCGGTCTCAGCCTCATCGCCATGGGCAGAGATATCCGTCATGCCCTTGCTGGCGGGATAAGCCCACCTGCTGAGACAGTCCGCCACGGTGTTGTCCTTTCCAGGAATATAAACAACCGTAAGGTCGAACTTGGCCAAGGTCTCATGCCATCTTGCCTGTCGGGAGGCGGGACCAGAGGGTGTGTCCACGTGCTCTTTGTGCCACGACTGCAGACTCTGATGGTCGGTGCAGACGGTGACGGGATGGAGGGCTATGTACCCAGCACATTTCCTGAGAGCCATGACGATGGCATACGCCTCCTTTTCTCGGGGCGTCCACGTCCGTCTCTGGCCTTCCGCCAGGACTGGGCTCCAGAAGGCCACGGGCACGTGCCTCCCATCGTCAAGCACTTGTTCCATCACAGCGCCAACGGCGTACTCGGAAGCGTCGGTGCGCAGGACGAACCCTCGGTCGGGATCCACGAGGTGCAGACCCACTGCGGATAGCAGCGCCTGCTTCATCCCCTCAAAGGCACGGTCGGACTCAGCAGTCCAGACTAGCGCCTTCTTGGACCCCTTCTTGGTCTCCTCACGGTTGCCCTTGAGCATGGTCGTCATGGGGGCTGCATACTCGGCATACATCTTGATATACCCCGAGTAGTAGTTGCAGAACCCCAAGTACGCCCGTAGCTCAGAGACCGCTTTGGGCTTTCCCCAGTGCTCGATCGCAGCCACCTTGCCAGGTATGGGCTTTCGCTTCCCGTTCCCGACTACGTGGCCAGCGAAGTCCACCTCGCTTACCGCAATGGTGGCCTTGTCACTGCTGCCCGTGAGTTTGTGCCGAACCAGAAGGTCCAGCTCTCGAGTGACGTCCCTTTCATGTGCCTCCAGGAGCTCCTCGTAGCTCATACTGGGGTCCCCGGACGCGATGATCACGTCGTCCACGAAGAGGTCCGCACAGTCACGCACCGGCTCAAGCAGGTTCTCCAGCATCCGCTGAAAAGCCGCATTGCCGTTGGTAACGCCCATGGGCATCACCTTCCACTGGAGAGGTCCAAGTGGAGTGCTCATGGCTGTGCAGGCACGGGACTCCTCGGCGAGAGGCATCTGATGATAACCATGTTTGAGGTCAATCACCGTGAAGATCCTCCGCCGGTGTTGTTTTTGCAGCATGTCCTCAATGAGGGGCAGCGTATAGCTGTCATGCTGCGTTTGGGCGTTTAGGCCGCGGTAGTCGACCACGAGCCGCCATTCACCGGCCACCTTCTTGGGGACGACGAAGCACGGAGAGGCCCATTCGGAGTGGCACGGCCCGAGCCAGCCTCTCTCGATGAAGTCACGGAGGATCTTCTCCATGGCCTCCTTCCTCTCGCCCCTCAGGGCAAACTCCCGGTGCTGATACACACGGGGGTCCTGCTTCAGTCGTATCTTGGCCTCGCCATACGGTCCACGCACCGGTGCGGGAAACACAGGCTTTCCGCTGAAGAAGGTGTCCCCATACTTCTGCTTCAGCCTGGCCCTCAATGCCTGGATCTTGGGGCAATCATCGGACTCTGCCTTGGCTTTTCCGGGCACCTGGACCACTGAGCTTACTTGAGGGGTAGCGACCTCGCTCGGCTTCGGCTCAGGTGGTCTTCCCAGGTAGCCCAAAGGGCCATCTCTGGTCTTGCCTCGGAGGAGATCGCCGTAGGTGGGTGGGTTACCCCCGATTGGCTCGTCCTGGCTGGACATATGATCCAGCACCCTCTGCACGAAGGTATTCCCATCATAGGAACCGGAGACGATCGAGTCCACTTCCCACCAGGCTTTGTCCTGGCCCTTGCCCTCACGCTGGTTTCCCCAGTCGTGAAAGGGCTGATCCATATACCCCTGAACCAGATTCAACTCCTCCTCAGTGAGGGGGTCTTCCGATTCTCCGATGCCAACAGGGGGAACCGCAAAGCATTGTCGCCATGGCTATGCTATGATGCGGTTGACACAGACGAAGTCCGTGGTGTCGGCCTGATCAAGGCCGCCATCCACATAGTGGAATTCCGTTGGCCATCTCTGGGGTGGACTGGGCTGTCCCTTAGCGTCCTGATAGACACTCTCTCCAGCCGGTAGGACGACCTTGTTTAAGGTCATGTTGGTCAATGAGACTACCCAATGTCGGGTACTTTCCTCCTCGGTGCATCCCATAGGAACAACCAGCACTGCCTTGGAGCGGTCCTTGCGAATCTTCGCTATCGCTCTTGGAATGTCCCAACGGGGGCAATGGATCCACATCAATCCCTGATGCGGACCCCAGTGCTTCTTCCACGCGGAGTCCTGTGCACTCCAGTACTTCTCACAAACCCGCAGATGGGCGGAGGTTCCTGAAGAGAACGCATCCAGGGCCAGATCCGAAGCTCCCAGGTCCGCAACCACTCGGCTCGCCACTTCCGGCATTACGCCGTACTCCTGGTTTGCTGGCCCAGTTGGCTCAGTGTCCAGCGCGGCCACTTCGAGCTGATTGCGTTCCGGGTGGATCCATTGGCAATCCACATGGTGCTCAGGTGACGAAAGCCACGAGAGCTGGTCGTCCTGATACAGGGTCATAGAGGCCTGGGCCGGGAGGACGCCGGAGTCCGTCTCGGTCATGAAGTGGTACCCAACAATCATGTCCCAGTCCATCTCGGCCTCGTAGAAGCGACCTTGCTGGAGGATTTCCTTGCCGAGGTCTGGGCGGCTCAGCTCACGGTGGTTTACGAACTGCAGCCCAATGGCCGCTTCCTTCGTGCCTCCCACCATGTACTGGCCGTTCGCCACCTTCAGCCTGACAGGTTTCCAACTGTCGGTCAAACACTCTGGTGGAAGTAGGCCAGCCTTGACCAAGCTGACCTGTGCTCCCGTGTCGACCAACACGTCGAAGACCTTTTCCACTTCCCCGCATAAGGCACGGAACTTATGGTGCAACTGCCGCTCACGCCCCACTCGGCGCACAGCGTGCAAGCTCAGGATTTCCGGCCGTTCCAGAAGCTCAACAAGCGACTGGTGCAGGTCGTGGACAATGGGCTCAGGCTGCCGATCTGCAGCATCGAGCTGCGGTCCGGGTGATCCTCCAATACTCTCGGATAGATCTTGTAGTACATCAAACACATTCTTGGTCGCGAAGGATGGACGGGTGCAAGGGTTCGTGCCTTCACTTGCCCTCACCCCGCCTCCGCGACTGGGTGCCAGACCGGGCCTTCCGCCCGCGGCAGTCCCTTTGTGCTTACCGACTCCCGACAGGGATGGTGTGGCGCTTCCCACGACACCATCCTGCGACCGCCCTAGCTGGGGCCCTTGGCTGCAGGGGCCCGCTAGGGGGCGTCGGTTGTGGTGGAAGTAGGGGTATCCTCCTCCGCGTCAACCTCGTTGACACCCTTCTTCCTCCTATTCCTAGGCTTCTGGTCCTTGTCCTTGTTCTGGTCATTCTGGTTGTTCTCCTTGTTCTTATTGTCCGACCTGGGGACCCAGTTCCTCTTGATCTCCTGGATCTCCTTGGCCAACTCGGTCCCCTGCGACATCAGCTTGGAGAGCTCGTCCTTGTCCACCTCCACTTCGGCCTCCCGGATACCCGCAGGTGCACGCTTCTTCGACCCGTGCGCCTTCTTGTAGGCCTCCGTGTCAGCCTGGTGGGTGGGGCATGTTCGGTGGTCATGGTTGAAGCCTTTCTTCCTCCCATAACACACGAAACAGCCCTGCGGGTGAGCTCGTATGAACTCCCCAAAGGACAGCGGAGGGTCGCCAATGCGGCGAGGGTCCCTCTTCTCCTTCTTCCTCCAACCCGACTGCAGGGGCTTCAGGCTTCCCCGGTTGTTCCCCGCGCCGTTGTTGGCCACGAAGGCGCAAACGGCCATCTCAGCGGGCTCATCGTCGTCGTCATCGTCGACGAGAGCGTCATCGCCGTCGGCTCCCGCTGGGTCCATGGCAGCTTCCCCGCCAGGCCCCTCGCCAACGTAGTTGACGTCGCGGTCGCCGGGCCTCAACCCGCGGGTGTGGTGGAGGTTCCGGTACTCCTTGAGCACCTCCTCTCCAACCCACTCCAGGATCTCGTCGCAGCTCATCCGCGCCAGGATGGCCTGCAGACGGATGGTCTGGCCGCTCACGTCACACTCGTCAAGGCGCCACATCGCGGTCTTCTCGCGATCGCCCGAGACGGTGATGAAGAGAGCGTTCCGCAGGGAGTGCCGTTTGACATCCCGGGCCACGTTCTTCCTCGTCCAAGCCACCACGTTTGTATGATACTCTTTGGGGAGCATCATCTTGACCGTGTGGTCAGATGCTCACGCCGTACACCTTCCATGTATGCCTCCTCATCACGGCGCCGGCGGCTGCGTTCAGCGGCCTCCCGTCGTACACCAAGCGGCGGGGAGATGTCGAACTCCTCCAGGTCCAGGTCCAGGTCCTCACCTCCGCCAACGTCCCACTCCACGTCTCCTCCGGGGACGTCCGCCAGCCATTGGGATTGGCTCGGGGGCTGGTGCGGGGCGTCGGGGGCGTACCGGTGTCCGCGGTGGGGCACGGCGGTTGTGGTAGTCCGCCTTGAGCCACTCATCACGCCACTCTTCACTGCCACTGCCGGGCGGCACGCGCTCGTTGCGGCGGCCCGCGCTGTGGTGAGAGGGGGCAGTGAGAGAGGGGGCACTGGCGCTGGGGCGACTCCTGGGGGCTCCCCCGGGGGCGTGGGGTGTGTCTGGACCTGGTCCGGGTCCCCAGCCGTCGTCCGACGAGCCAGACTCCAGGGCTGGGTGGTCGCTGCCGACGCTCCCAGGGGCTTCCAGCGCGTGCAGCCTCTGCTGCAGGCCGCTGATGACCTTGTTCAGCGACCTGGTCTCGCCCCTGGCGATGTCCAGCAGCTTCTGGTTGGCAGTGGCGACCTGGGCGCTCTTGACCATCTCGAATTTGGCGATGTCCAGCTCTCTCTGTGCGCGCGCGTCGACCCTGGCGATGCGAGTCATCTCGCCCTTGCCCGTGTCTACCTCGCGCTCGAGGGACTGGACCCTCCTGCGGAGGTAGACAATCCACCGCCGGGTGGCATCCGGGTCGCCGTCCCCTGGTGGGTCGTCGGGGTCCCCAGGGGGTCCTCCAGGAGGGCCTCCGCCGGGTCCGCCCCCGGGGGGTCCACCTGCCGGGCGTCCTCCAGGGGGTCCTGATGGTCCTCCGCCAGGGGGTCCCTGTGGGTCTCCGCCGGGTCGCCTCGGTCGGTCCGAGGATGGGCGCTTCCTCGTGATGTCGAAGTCCATGTCGTCATCCTCGTCCATGTCACCCCACCTGGGCGTCCTCGTCTCGGAAGACTCCGAGCTCCGGTAGGGAGGGAGGGGATCCTCATCCTCACCTTCTGGCTCCATGGGGACGTCTCCGCCTCCTCCGCCAGCCACTCCTCGGCGATGTCGGCGGCCTGGTTCATCCCCGTCGCTGGCGGTGAAGAAGGGGTCGCTGTCGTGGGGGTGTCCGCCCGCTGGCCTCCGTGGCCTCTCGGGGGTCTTCCCCTTACCCTTCCTCCGTCGGTAGGCAGTGGGGCCACTGCTCCCACTGCTGCCCGTGTCGGCCTCGTCCAGCGTCATCTTGGAGGAGGTGTCCCCTTCGAAAAGGTTTCGAGGGGTCTCCACTCGTGATCCTCCCCTGGGGAGTCTCGCGGCGGAGTTTGGCCTCTTCCTCCTCCATTGCGGCGGCGGTGGCTGAGGCAGCTCGCCCTTCGGCTTCCTCCCAGGCACGAGCCGCTTCGGCTTCCCGGGCCCGCTGCAGCCGAGCCTTCTCCGCTTCCAACGCCGCCAACTCCGACTCCGTCTTGGCCCTCTCCTCAGCGACCTTCCGTCGCGCGACCTCGATGGCGTCCTTCTTGGCGGCGTCCGCCCGGGCCTTAGCCGTTGCCTCGGCATGGGCCCTTTCCTCCGCCTCCTTCTCTGCCCTCTCTTGGGCAAGCGCCTCTTCCAGCGCCTTCGGCTCGGCCTCCTTGCAGGCAATGGCCTCCTGCGTCAGGCCGGCTTCCTCGGCGGTTGCCGCCACCTCACCCCTGATCCGGGCAGCCAGTGCCTCGGGGGCGGCCGCGGCCGTGAGACCGGCCGCGATGGCTGCCACGGTCGAGGCGTGGTAGTCCATGCCTCTGCCGCACTCGGTGGCCTCCTCATGGGCGATGCCGACGGCGCCCTCCACGGCAGCGTTCTGCTGCGTGGCCGGTTGCCGGGCAACCTGAAGGTTGCAGGGCACCCCACAGGTGCGCTCGCAGGCGCGCGCCACATCCCTTTGGTGGGGAGCGACGCTGCTGCTGGAGCTGGCCTGGTCGGCCGGCATCCTCCCGCGGTGGGCCGACTCCACGTCGCTGCTGGGGCCTGACTTCCTCAGGAGCAGCGGACGGGGCTTGGCCCTGGCCTGCTTGGCGACTTCCAGGAAGTCACCAAGGGTGGTGTGGCCGGGGTGGTGACCGCCATTGGCCCGTTGGGGACTGTGGGCTGGGGTTCCGCCCCTGGCGCCTTGGGCGGCTTCGGCGGCCAGGGACTCCTGGTACTCCCGCCACTTCCTGTCCCGCCTCCTGTCCCCGGCGGAACGCTTCTCCTTCCGAGGAGAGACGCGCTGCTGCTGCTGCCCTGCAGCCTGCGCTCGTTCCCCAGCGCCGGGAATTCCTTCTCGATCATGTCCCACATGAAGACATTGATCGAGGCGCCCGACGGGTACTCGTTGGGCTTCTCGTCCTCCTCAATCCTGTCGGGGCGCAGCCCCTCGCCGGGCCTGTCCGGGCGGGTCCAGGTCCTCCAGCGCTTGCGGCGGAAGCGGTACTCATACCCTTCCGCCCGCAGCCATTCCTCCACTGCCCGCAGGCGGTCCTCGCCCATGTCCTCGCGGAGCTCGAAGCTCCCGGGCATGCCGCCTTCGCACTGGGGATTTCTGTGGCGGTACTGCTGCCCCCACAGCAACCCAAGCAGTACGCGCGCCGCATGGGGGTGGGGCTGCGGCCAGGTCTTGCCCGCCTCGTCCCAGTTCACCATCTGTGCTCTGGATGGAGTGGTCCTGGGGTGGTTGTTGAGGTGGGTGATGTAGCACTGGACTGGGAGTGCGGCCGGTGCTTGTCGGCCGGTGGTTGTGGAAGTGGTTGACGCGACTGGGTGTGCGGCCTTGCTGGTCGGCCGATAGGACTCGCTGATGAGGGAGTCCTGCTCCCTGCACTTCCTTCACGGACTCGGCGCTGTCGCTGGGCAGCGCTGCCAGCCGCTGCGCTGCGCTGCGAGCTGCGAGCTGCGAGCTGCTGCGCCGCGCTGCTCGGGGTTGGTGGCCCCGAGTGGCACGCGGGGGATGGGCAACCCCGCGGCGGTGAAACGCTTTCGACGCGTTCCCGTGGGGGGCCGGGCCACGGGACGCTGCGGTGGACACGCACAGGTGAGCAGGCAGGCAAAGAACTACGCTCACAAGGGCATCATTACGCTCGTGTCATGTGACAAAGCGTTTCAGGATCCTTGCCACTCTGAAACAAGGGAACAAAAGTATGTACAGCAACACATCAGGATATGTACACATGGGGTTGAACCTGGACTGGGGTAAGGGCATCACAGGACAATAGACACTGAGTCCCAACTCCTATCCCAATCCCAGGTCCGACCCTCCCAGTGGCTGGTGGGGGCGGGGGCTCAAACACAACCCATGCCCTACTCAGTCCGGACCCTGAAACCCTGCCAATGGGGGAGGTGTCCCGCCCAGCCACAAGCGAGTTCTCGGGAACCAAGGAGCTCCAAGGCCAACCAACAGTGGCTCCGCATGCTCCCTCAACCGCTAGTCCCAACTCACCTCTGAGCCAGAATAATGGCCTCGCCATTATCCCCTAGGAGTTGGTAGCTCAAAATGGGCTTTTTCAGCCCAGACTGAAATTAGCTCGGAAATCTCCTAAATTGACCCCTGATCCGGACCCGCCAGAGGTAAGGACGAGGCAACTGACCCTATGCCCCTCGCCTACAAACTCTCTGGAGCCCTCACCTAACCTGGTTCCCTCTGAGGTCCCGGCATCAGGGCACCACGGGTTCGTCAACTGGGGTCATGATGCCAAAATCACCAAAATTGGCATCATTCTCACGCGTGGCTTGCCCAGCCAATGGCTCGCAGGATAGGAGGCAGGACCTAGGACTTATATCTGAGTGTACAACTTGAAAAAAGGTCCAAGCTCTCTGTGGGCAAAGAGATATGGGGCCGCCAATTGACCACACAGGGGGGGGTGAAATTAGGGTCCCAAAAGGGGGTGATTTTGGCTGCTGGAAATGAGCCAAAATTCGGGGGTGCTCCCAATAGTATATCTCCACGCCGGCTTAGAGATCAGATCCGCCATTCCAAACGCGATCCACCAGGAGTACAACGAAGACTCCCATGCCCTTGGCCCTTGGAGATATTCATGCCACTTGGCGTGGTGACAGTCCCAATTGGGTCCACAAACGCCAAAATGGCAAAATTGTCCACACTCACTTTGGGCTAGCACCCTAACGAAGGTTGCTTCGCCTCGCCCACGTGGTGTGTGAGCCATGGGGACCAATGTCCATAACACCCATGTCATATATGGTCCATTGGTCCATGAGTCCGGCGTGCACGAGGTGGCTGAACATGGTGCACGGCGGGCAGAAAATGTGGAAAATTGCTCAAAATGGCCGAAAATGCGCACACTCATGGTTGGGGCAAATGAGGCACATGCCCGACTTGGACCGGAGTGTGCCATAGGATTGGTATCAAGTCATATGTGTCCAACATATCTTTTGGGCGTCGCCCAACTCCTGCGGTTTTGGGAATGGCAGGGTCGCCAAGTGAGCCCATGATTTGGGATAGTCCCAAATCGCCAACATGGCGGCCACGGTATGCCAAGCCCAAGAGGAGTTATTCGCCGGGTTCAAGATATGTTGGGCACCGAAGTGTGTAACCTCAGAACATACTTGAATCATGATGTCAATCGAGCGCAACGTTGAGATACACGGTCGCCACTTGACATCAAGACGGGCATAAACAGCAATATTGGCGAAAAAACACCCAAAAGGGCCTTGAAAGGCGCACAAATATATTATAATATCTTCGGCTTGGATTGAGTAATGGACAAATCCTCCTAAACACAATGACTTGACACCAATGACCTCCGATTCCACATATGTGCTCCACTTGGGGCGCTTTGAAAGGTCACGAGCGCTACTTCCCAAGTGGGCACATGAAAATATGGAAAATTGCAAAACACACACCTTGCTCCCAACGCATCGCTTTGGGATCGCCACACAATCTTCCCTCCACGAAGGTTAGGCTTGCAACTGATTGTGGGGAGTATAAGGAAGGGCCTCGTGCAATATGATCTCCATTGGTGGGTGTATCGCTCTTAGCCAAACCCGCCAAATGGGCACGCAATACAACACATGGCACATAATAAATATTGCCCAAAAAGGTAGCTCCCCCCACGATATGTCATTCCCCATCCAAGGGCATAGCTTTGTGTCATTCGCTCATAGGAACTCAAGTAAAGTTCCTATGCAACACCAACACTCGCGCGCTACACTCCAAAGTTATCTTAACGCACGCAATATCATGGCCGAAGAGTTATAACGCAAACTCTACCCTCCTGACCATGATCCATTACGCTAGCGCGCACGTGTGGAGACGCAAGGCGTATAAAGCTTCCTAAATTACGTCCGGAGTATTGTGAATACATCCCATGCTTCATTATTGTCATTCCTTGCAAGCGGCACGAGATATGACCCTCACAGGTGGCCTCACGAATCAACTTTGTTTTGCCCATATCTCTAAGACAAATGGAGGGCAAGACGAAAGGAAAGTTGATTCTTGCATAGGGAAGCACGTAGGTCCACTCGAAAGAGGTCAAATCAAGTGCGGGGATGTCGAAGTCGAAAATCTGATTTCGACATCCTGAAAAATTCGGATTAAGGTTGCGAGTACACAATGTGAAAATTGCAGATGCATCAATGCAATTTCTGAAGACTTTAGAGTCTTCGTCACCGATTGCGCTAAAATGTCTGTAAATAACAGTTAAACTGGCGGTTACGCTAAAGTCGCCCGCCAATCGCCAGCAGTCAAAACATTGATCATCAGAACGGAAGCGTGAAAATTTACAAAAACAATATAAAAATAAAACCCTGTTGATTCCTGATATTCTGATGTGTAAATCTCAGCGGGCGAAGCATCGGTTGCCGATGCGGCCGCTAATAGCTGAAATGCCCAGATCTCTCACACAAACACGTCTTACCTACATTTGTTGTTAGGGTTAGGTTGCTGAATCGACGGCCGAAGGCGGTGCGGGGCAGATTGGCGTGAAATAGTAAGATACCGGCAAATGGCAGTTTGCCGGTACATGGTGACATGCCCCAAGTGGCCGGAATGCCGTCACGGGGGCTTTACGGCAAGGGACACGCTCCTGCCGGGCTCTCACCGGGCTTCACCGGGCGTCTCCCCCTCCGTACATGGGGTTAGTGGGCACACGAAGACCGGTTCTACACCCCACCATGGTCATGGGGTTCTGGGGCTGGCTCAGCTAGCAATACACAATCCCCATATATGGGCCAACTCCTTAAAACCGGTTTGTTTTCTCTGTTTTCTGCTCTTTTGGTGCCCTTTGCTACCTTTCATTGAAACGGGCACCCTCAAAATATACACAAAAATGGTATTATACATGAAAAATGAAATTTTTGACCTCAAATACCCCCTCCATGGGGTTTGAACCCACGCTCTACCAACCTTAGAGTTGTGTTTTTCCTCTAAGCTACGACCTGTCGTCGACGACCTCAGAGAAAACCGTAGTATAATAAAAAATTTGGAAAATCAGTACTCCTTACATGCTCCAACCACTATTAACCTCCCATGCTCTTAAAACCGGTCACGCGCTCACTGAGTTGTTCAACTAGTGATTTGCTGTACCCAGAGCTTTGATTTCTGATGCAATCCAAAATGTTTTAAGGATATAAATTTTAACAAAATGACAGAAGGAAATGAGACACTGGATTTTCACGAGTTCGTGCTGAAATTGCCGGATTCGGCGTGGAACCTGAGTTCTGAGTCGTTGGAACATGCAGCACAGTTGGCAAAGGAAGGCGCAATGAGTGGTCTCAGTCCTTGGCAGGCAGCGTCACTGTATTCCAAACTTACAGGAAAGAAAACACTGGCCACTGTCAAAGACACGATGGCCTTGGTTCGTGATGCCTTACTCACCTTAAAGGGCGACGAGCTTGGCAGAACAGGAACGTCGTCGCATCGCGAAGACGTCTTCTTGGCATGCGAAACTTTGAGCGGTCCCAAGGACCACGCTGGCCCCGCGTCGGACAAGGAGTCCACGTTCGTGTGGCGCGATGAGGTTCTGTCGCTTCCTTCACGCTTGTCTGCACTCCTGGAAGAGCGAAAGGTTTTGCAAGACGAGTTTCGCAGAAAAAAGATGTTGAAGCACCTTCCAGTGTTCGACGAGTTCCATAGGGCAGCTGTTAATAACGCGCCAACGCACAAACATCCAGCGGACGCAGAGAAGCGTCGTTGGGAACAACAGGTAAAAGACGCCATGCGAGTCCTGGGAGTAGTCTTAGCACGCGAAGATGACACGACGGTGGCTCCGGAAGCACCTGTTTCATTGGTACTATGTGAACATTTGTTTGCAATGTTGGGTGCGTTGGACTACAGCATCCAAAGCTCCCGGCGAGTGGCAGTAGATAAACGGTTTGAACAACCTGCGATTGCACCAGAGTTACTCTCGAAGGATGACATGTCACTACTTCAGTCGCGCAACAAATTACAAAAAGACCTGAGAGGCACGCGTTTCTCCCCTTACTCGCATCGTAGTTCTTTCCGTTCGTTTTGAACACGAGGTCGTTCTGATCCACGGAGATCTGGCAAAGGAGGCAAAGGCAAAGGTAAGGGTTTCACCCAAAGATTTGTGCCACGTAACGACAAGTTAGATGAACGACCACAGCAGTAGCTTGACCGTAGAGGATTTATTGGCGCCAGCCGTGTGCGTGCCACTGCCGATCCATCCCCACATGCCACTCTGTTTGCGCTGTCGTGCACAATTGCATGAATGGGAAGCGTTGAAGGACACATACGCGGCGTCAGTGATTCGCAATGGGCTGCAGCTTGATTGGGTTGACGGTTTTGATCCGGATCGGCCAGCCGACGACTTCCGTCCTCGTTCTTCCCACGCAGAGGTAACCGACCCTGAATTGGTAAAACACGTGTTGGATGCAGTGCAACAGGGTTGCATGGAACGCGTCGAGTCAAAAGACATTAAGTGTTGTGCAAGTATGTTCGCAGTGGACAAAGCGTCAGACGAGGCACATCCTGAGGGAGGCCGTCGACCTATCACCAATTTGAAGAACGTGAACCAGTTTGTACAGACCACCTATTTTCGTTTGGTCACTCTGTGGGGCATTTTACCGTTCTTGAGACCCGGTCAGTATGCTTGCAAAATTGACTTGAAAAGTGCTTATTTCCACATGGGTATCCATCCGCGGGATCGACCTTATTTGGGGGTCTACGTCGACGGTGAATTTTACAGGTGGTGCGTTTTGCCGTTTGGAATCAACGTTGCACCACGGGAATGGCAACGCCTCATGCAACCAATTTTAAATGCCGTGCGCGAACGCGGAGCACTCGTTTGGGTCTACTTGGACGATTGGCTCATCATTGGCAATACTTACCGTGAATGTCTGGAACACACACGTTTTTTGGTACAACTTTTGCATCGGTTGGGTATATTGGTCAATGTCCCAAAATCATGTTTGGAGCCGTCTCAAGAAATTATAATGCTTGGTTTTATGCTAAACTTCAGGGAAGGATTCGTCGCGGTACCTCCAAAGCGCCTACAAGCAATTTTTCGGGACGTGAACAGACTGGCACACAGTCACACACCATCAGTGAGGCGATGCGCCTCCGTTCTTGGAAGAATCTGTTCCTTGTTGTTCGCCATGCCCCATATCCGACTCCTCAGCGACGCCCTGGCGGTGCACGTGGCGGTGGCAGTCCAGGCTGGCTGGGAGGCAGACGTGGCGCTCCCGGAGCGCGTGTCACGTCAGTTGATGGATCTGGCGGACGAGTTACACCAGTGGAAGGGACGCACCTTCGTAGTTTCCATGGGTCACGTCAGGGACATGTACTCGGACGCGTCAGATCTGGCGTGGGGCGGAGTCCTTCAAGGGAATGCCCAAGCAGCGTTCGGTGGGTTCCTGAATCGAGAGGAACACATAAACGTCAAAGAGTTCAGGGGAGCCCTACTGACTATTCAAGCGTATGCGCTGAGGGACACCACGCTGCGATTTTTCACCGACTCAATGGTCCTTTACTGGTATCTCTGCAAGGGGGGAGGTCGCAAGCCGCGGTTCAACGCATTGATTCTCCAACTGTGGAATTTTACACAAGCCAATCGCATCGAGATTCAACCGTTTTACGTGCACACCTCGGTGAATCCGGCGGACATTTGGTCTCGGCTTCGTTGGACACCGTCGGAGGCTACCTTCCCGTCGGACGTGTTGACTTGGATCCTGGAGGAGTTCAAAAGTTGGATTCAGCCGGAAATCGATTGGATGTCAAGGAGTTCCAATGCGGTGTGCAGCAAGTTCGTCAGTCCGTGTCCTCAGCCGGGGGCTTACGCCATCGATGTCTTCTCCCAGAATCTAACTTTACTTTCAGCGGGGTGGGTCTTCCCGCCGTTCAAGCACATACCTCAGTTGGTCAACAAAGTGTTGGAGTCACCAGGTGTGAAGGTTCTCATGGCTCTGCCGTACAGGCCGCGCGAGGTTTGGTGGAACCTATTGATGAAACACGTGAAGTTAGCAGTGAACACGTCGGAGTTCCGTTTGCAAATGCCAGACGGCACGGAGACACAACCACGTTTCGTGTTGACCTTGGCGTATGTTTGCGTGAATACTATCAATTGCGAGGAGCTACCAACGAAGAGGCGACGCTTATCATTAATGAAATCGGGAAGGACACCTTGAAACGTTACAATTCTGCGTGGCACATGTTTGGTACGTTCTTGTTACAAGACGCGGCGCTTGCTCCACTGTTAAAGGTGGAGCGCTTTGGTCAAATCCCACTGATGACGGTGGCGGTGCAACTTTTAAAGTTTTCACGCACGCATTCCTTAAGTGCTGGGCGTATGGCGTATTCAGCAGTGTGTTTATTCCCGTGCTTTTCGCAACTACGTTTCGAGGGTATGCTACGCAACTTGATACGTGACTGGTTCGTCAGTGTTCCTCATTATCATCGTTTCTATGATGTACGGCGTCTTATACAAGTCATGCATCAGCAACCTGTGGAGACGGAAGCTCAGCTGCGCTTGCAAGCCATTTTGTCCTTGAGATTCTTTGCCTTGTTCCGAGGCGTTGATCTGGCGCGATCACGTAGGGATATCCAACGCGCTGCTCAGCCTTGGTTCATTTCTGCTAAGCGCAAAGGGAGGAGATACTATGCATGTTATCCTATTCACAATGTTACGCCACCGTCAATTGATCCGCAGCGCTGCTTAGCGCGTTATTTGGAGGCTACTGGTGATTACGAGGGTTCTGAGATTTTTGTGTCCCTACGAAAGCCACGGAAGCCTTTATCATCTGATACCATCAACGGTCTCACTACTCGCTGGTTAAGGAAACACCTACTGGAATTGGGGGAACTGGAGACGGATTCGTTTTCCGCGCATTCTACACGAGGAGCAGCAGCAACTGCACTAATCTATCTTGGCGTGGATCCGCATGTGGTAGCAGCATTGGGTGATTGGTCCTGTTACGATACATTCAGAAAGTTTTACGACAGGACCAGAGCTCTGTTGCGCATTGCGCAAGTTCTGGTCCCTCCTGATCTGGCGACTGGAGAAGCGGCGCGCGCTTCGCGCCTGGCGATTAATTAATTCTTATGAAGGGTTCAGTTCACGGGAGCTCAGTCTTCCGTTCTGTTGCCCATATATGGGGATTGTGTAGTGCTAGCTGAGCCAGCTCGGATTTACCCGAATAGGTGAGGAGGAAAGAAGAGATGGCGAAGCGGTAGCACTACACAAGACACATATATGCCCACCCTGTCCCTCCCTTAAGTTCTTCGCTCACCGTGAAAAGCAGTTGACACTTGGGTTGTCGGTTGCCACGGTTTTAAGAGCATGGCAGGTTAATAGTGGTTGGAGCATGTAAGGAGTACTGATTTTCCAAATTTTTTATTATACTACGGTTTTCTCTGAGGTCGTCGACGACAGGTCGTAGCTTAGAGGAAAAACACAACTCTAAGGTTGGTAGAGCGTGGGTTCAAACCCCATGGAGGGGGTATTTGAGGTCAAAAATTTCATTCTTCATGTATAATACCATTTTTGTGTATATTTTGAGGGTGCCCGTTTCAATGAAAGGTAGCAAAGGGCACCAAAAGAGCAGAAAACAGAGAAAACAAACCGGTTTTAAGGAGTTGGCCCATATATGTGTCTTGTGTAGTGCTTTTGCTTCGCCATCTCTTCTTTCCTCCTCACCTATTCGGGTAAATCCGATACCGCTTCACTAGGTCTGCCACCGTCCACCAGTTATGAGCTTCCAGAAAAACACTTCGGTGAAGAGTTTTCAAATTCTCTAATTGAGCCCCGTGACATTTCAAATGTCTATTACAATCATGGATACAAAGCAGCAACTGACTGTCAAGACCTATTGAACCGGTTGCTTGCTGCCAAAAAGAACGACCCACGTTGGGTGGTGGTACCTGAGACCGAGCCGGGCACTAACAGGTTGACACACTTGTTTTGGATGTCCCCAAGCCAAGTGGAAATTGCGCAAAGGTTCAACTATCTTGTTGTGCATGATAACACTTACAATTGTAATCAATTTTTTCACCTCGGCTGCTTCACGACCATTAATGAGCATGGAAAATCTTTGCTCACCGTACAGGCACTGGTCCTCAGAGAGAGAGATTGTGATGATGATTGGCAGCCGCGCCAATGGTTGAACAATGTCCCCGCAGCCCCAAAAGTGTTAATGACTGACGCAGATGTAGCATGTGCCAATGCAGTTCGCTCACTGCTCAAGAAAACACGGCATTTGTGGTGCATCTGGCACATCATTGAAAACATCCGTAAAAAGTTGCTCTGAAAAATGGGCAAGCATAGGTATCAGGCTATGATGGCCCTTTTCCATGATTTGCGCAAGGATTGCAATAAGCAGATTTTTCATCGCCAATGGAATGCCCTGTTGGATGCTTATCCCGACGCGCGAGATCATTTGGAATCAACTTGGGGCAAGGAAAAATGTAAATACTGGGCAACCTGCTACCATTGGGAGTGCTTCACCGACGGTATTCAGAGTTTTCAAAGGGGGGAGAACATAAACCGGTGGGTGAAAGCCCTATGCACCAAGGTTCGCACGCGCTGCAGCGTGAATAAAATTTTTGATGCCGTGGAAAGGCTAGTGAAATGCCAAATGCGCACTCAAAACCGTTGCCTCGCGATTGATGACCTCAAAAAAACGATAACCACGTTTCATAAAGCACTCACCACCGTGATTCCGTTGGTGCAAGCAAGCTTGACCAACTACAGTTTGCAACATTTTCTTGTACAAGTAGACATGGGCACCACCATGTACGACGTGCAATCCAGTTTGCTTGTGTACATCTACACACAGACTGTTTCTTGTTCTACTGACAGACTGATTCCCTTCGCACAACCCTACCCTCTAAAGACTTACTATGGTGCAAACCCCCCCAACCTCCAACCCATGGTGGTCCGACCGCCCCAAGCCGGTGTGAAACAGCCTGGCACAACCATGCACATTCGAAAAGTAGACACTTCAGGCTTTCCAACAATCCAAACAGATTGGGGAAACTCCCCCGTGGTGCCAAGTTACCCCCCCGGTACTTCTGGCGACCCGGTTTTGAAAAAAAAATTTGTCATTTTTTTGACCAACCTCCAACCCATGACGGTCCGATAGCTCAGAGCCAGTGTAGGAGAGCCATGCACGGCCATGCACATTCAGGAAGGGGACACCTTAGGCTTTCTAATGGTGCAAACAAATTGGAAAAACTCCAGGGTGGCGTCAAGTTGGCCCCCCGGTACTTCTGGCAACCGGGGTTTGAAAATGTTTTTTTGTCATTTTTTTGACCAACCTTCAACCCATGACGGTCCCACCGCTCCAGGTCGGTGCGCGACGGCTAGCACGGTCATGTATATTCAAAAAGTAAAAACCCTAGGCTTTCCAACGGTCCAAATGGATTGGAAAAAATCCATGGTGGCGCCCAGTTACCCCCCCAGTACTTTCTGGCAACCCGGTTTTGAAAAAACAATTGTTGCCATTTTTCTGACCAACCTCCAACCCATGACGGTCCGACAGATCCAAGCCGATGTGCGACGGCTGGCAAGGCCATTCATTTTCAGAAAGTAGACACCTCAGGCTTTCCAACAGTCGAATCGGATTCGAGGAACTGTACGGTGGCGCCAAGGTATCCCCCCAGTACTTCTGGCAACCCGGTTCCGAGAAAAAGGTTTTTTGTCATTTTTTTGACCAACCTCCAACCCAGGATGGTCCAACCGCTCCGAGCCGCTGTCGGTTAGCTAGCTGAGCCATGCATATTTATGAAGTACAAACTTCGGGCTTTCTAACAGTCCAAACAGATTGAAAAAACTCCACGATGGCGCCAAGTTCCCCCCCCAAAACCTTTGCACCATGGTTTGTCAAAAACACTTTTGGGTCCAAAAAAAGGGCACTTCCACCTTGTCACACACCGCCAAACCTGATCGTAAGGCATTGCAGGTGTGAACATGTGTCGTGCAATGTTGTGTGCAAGCCCCATTGTCAGCTTGTGGTCAGTGTGGCCCCAGGCTTGGCCCGGGGCCTTTGGTTTTTTTTTAAACTTTCACTTTTTTGGGGACATATCTATGTAAAGTAATTTGCGGCATTATAGCAGTGCTGCAGTACCTGAGCGTTCCCGTGGGGGGCCTGGTGGACACGCACAAGTGAGCAGGCAGGCAAAGCACTACGCTCACAAGGGCATCATTGCGCTCGTGTCATGTGACAAAGCGTTTCAGGATCCTTGCCACTCTGAAACAAGGGAACAAAAGTATGTACAGCAACACATCAGAATATGTACACATGGGGTTAAGACTGGACTGGGGTAAGGGCATCACAGGACAATAGACACTGAGTCCCAACTCGTATCCCAATCCGAGGTCCGACCCTCCCAGTGGCTGGTGGGGGCGGGGGCTCAAACATAACCCATGCCCTGCTCAGTCCGGACCCTGAAACCCTGCCAATGGGGGAGGTGTCCCGCCCAGCCACAGGCGGGTTTTTGGGAACGGAGTGGCTCCAATGTGAACTGACAGTGGCCACCCATGCTCCCCTAACTGCAGGTCCGAACTCCCCTCTGAGCCAGAGATATGGCCCAGCCATTATCCCCTAGGAGTTGGTAGCTGAAAATGGGCTGTTTCAGCCCAAACTGATATTAGCACAAAAATCTCCAAAATGGACCCCTTGTCTGGACCCGCCAGTGGTAAGGACAAGGCAACTGACCATATGCCTTTCAAGTACGAACTCTCTGGAACCCTCACCCAACCTGGCTCCCTCTGAGGTCCGCGCATCAGGGCACCACGGGTTCGTCAAGTGGGGTCATGATGCCAAAATCACCAAAATTGGCGTCATTCTCACGCGTGGTTTGCCCGGCCAGGGCAAGGCCAATGGTTCACAGGATGGGAGGCAGGACCTAGGACCTATATCTGAGTTTACAACTTGATATTAGGTCCGGGCTCTCTGTGGGCATAGAGGAATGGGGCTGCCAATTGACCACACGGGGGGGTGAAATTGGGCTCCCAAAAGGGGGTCATTTTGGCTGCTCGAAATGAGCCAAAATTCGGGGGTGCTCCCAATAGTATATCTCCACGCCGGCTTAGAGATCAGATCTGCCATTCCATACGCAATCCAGCGGGAGTCCAACAGAGAGTCCCATTCCCTTGGCCCTCAAAGATCTCCATGCCACTCGGCCTGGTGACAATCCCAATTGGGTCCACAAACGCCAAAATGGCGAAATTGTCCACACTCACTTTGGGCTAGCACCCTAACGAAGGTCGCTCCGCTTCGCCCACGTGGTATGTGAACCATGAGGACCAATGTCCATAGCACCCATGTCATATATGGTCCATTGGTCCATGAGTCCGGCGTGCACGAGGTGGCTGAACATGGTGCACGGCGGGCAGAAAATCTGGAAAATTGCTCAAAATGGCCGAAAATGCGCACACTCATGGTTGGGGCAAATGAGGCACATGCCCGACTTGGACCGGAGTGTGCCATAGGATTGGTATCAAGTCATATGTGTCTAACATATCCTTTGGGCGTTGCCCAACTCCTCCGGTATTGGGAATGGCAGGGTCGCCAAGTGAGCCCATGATTTGGGATAATCCCAAATCGCCAACATGGCGGCCATTGTATGCGAAGCCCAAGAGGAGTTATTCGCCGGGTTTAAGATATGTTGGGCATCGAAGTATGTACCCCCATAACATACTTGAATCATGATGTCAATTGAGCGCAACTTTGAGATACACGGTCGCCACTTGACATCATGACGGGCAAAAAACAGCAATATTGGCGAAAAAACACCCAAAAGTGCCTTGAAAGGCGCACAAATATATTATAATATCTTCGGCTTGGATTGAGTAATGGACCAATCCTTCTAAACACAATGACTTGACACCAATGACCTTCGATTCCACATATGTGCTCCACTTGGGGCGCTTTGAAAGATCACGAGCGCTACTTCCCAAGTGGGCACATGAAAATATGGAACATCGCAAAACACACACCTTGCTCCCAACGCATCGCTTTGGGATCGCCACACAAGCTTTCCTCCACGAAGGTTAGGCTTGCAATTGATGGTGGGGAGTATAAGGAAGGGCCTCGTGCAATATGAGGTCCATTGGTGGGTGTATCGCTCTTAGTCAGACCCTCCAAATGGGCACGCAATACAACACATGGCACATACCACATACTGCCCAAAAAGGTAGCTCCCCCCACGATATGTCATGCCCCTCCAAGGGCATAACTTTGTGTCAATCGCTCATAGGAACTCAAGTAAAGTTCCTATGCAACACCAACACTCGCGCGCTACACTCGAAAGTTATCCCAACGCACGCAATATCATGGCCATAGAGTTATAACGCAAACTCCACCCTCCTGACCATGATCCATTACGCTAGCGCGCACGTGTGGAGACGCAAGGCGTATAAAGCTTCCTAAATTACGTCAGGAGTATTGTGAATACATCCCATGCTTCCTTATTGTCATTCCTCGCAAGCAGCACGAGATATGACCCTCACAGGTGGCCTCACGAATCAACTTTGTTTTGCCCATATCTCTAAGACAAATGGAGGGCAAGACAAAAGGAAAGTTGATTCGTGCATAGGGAAGCACGTAGGTCCACTCGAAAGAGGTCAAATCAAGTGCGGGGATGTCGAAGTCGAAAATCTGATTTCGACATCCTGAAAAACTCGTATTAAGGTTGCGAGTGTACAATGTGAAAATTGCAGATGCATCAATGCAATTCCTGAAGACTTTAGAGTATTCGTCACGGATTGCGCTAAAATGTCTGTAAATAACAGTTAAACCGGCGGTTACGCTAAAGTCGCGAGCCAACCGCCAGCAGTCAAAACATTGATTATCAGAACGGAAGCGTGAAAGTTTACGGAAACAATATGAAAAAAAAACCCTGTTGATTCCTGATATTCTGATGTGTAAATCTCAGCGGGCGACGCATCGGTTGCCGATGCGGCCGCTAATAGCTGAAATGCCCAGATCTCTCACACAAACACGTCTTACCTACATCTGTTGTTAGGGTTAGGTTGCCGAATTGACAGCTGAAGGCGGTGCGGGGCAGATTGGCGTGAAATAGTAAAATACCGGCAAATGGCAGTTTGCCGGTACATGGTAACATGCCCCAAGTGGCCGGAATGCCGTCACGGGGGCTTTACGGCAAGGGACACGCTCCTGCCAGGCTCTCACCGGGCTTCACCGGGCGTCTTCCCCTCCGTACAGTTAGTGGGCACACGGAGACCGGTTGTATACCCAAACATGGTCACTGGCGCGCTACACTCGAAAGTTATCTTAAGGCACGCAATATCATGGCCAAAGAGTTATAACGCAAACTCTACCCTCTTGACCATGATCTATTACGCTAGCGCACACGTGTGGAGACGCAAGGCGTATAAAGCTTCCTAAATTACGTCGGGAGTATTGTGAATACATCCCATGCTTCCTTATTGTCATTCCTCGCAAGCGGCACGAGATATGACCCTCACAAGTGGCCTCACGAATCAACTTTGTTTTGCCCATATCTCCGAGACAAATGGAGGGCAAGACAAAAGGAAAGTTGATTCGTGCATAGGGAAGCACGTAGGTCCACTCGAAAGAGGCCAAATCAAGTGCGGGGATGTCGAAGTCGAAAATCCGATTTTGACATCCTGAGAAATTTGGATTAAGGTTGCGAGTGTACAATGTGAAAATTGCAGATGCATCAATGCAATTCCTGAAGACTTTAGAGTCTTCGTCACGGATTGCGCTAAAATGTCTGTAAATAACAGTTAAACTGGCGGCTACGCTAAAGTCGCGAGCCAACCGCCAGCAGTGGAAACATTCATTATCAGAACGGAGGCGTGAGAATTTACGGAAACAATATGAAAAAAAAACCCTGTTGATTCCTGATATTTTGATGTGTAAATCTCAGCGGGCGACGCATCGGTTGCCGATGTGGCCGCTAATAGCTGAAATGCCCAGATCTCTCACACAAACACATCTTACCTACATCTGTTGTTAGGGTTAGGTTGCCGAATCGACGGCCGAAGGCGGTGGGGGGCAGATTGGCGTGAAATAGTAAGATACCGGCAAATGGCAGTTTGCCGGTACATGGTAAGGTGCCCCAAGTGGCCGGAATGCCGGCACGGGGGCTTTACGGCAAGGGACACGCTTCTGCCGGGCTCTCACCGGGCTTCACCGGGCGTCTCCCCCTCCGTACATGGGGTCAGTGGGCACACGGAGACCGGTTGTATAGGCCACCATGGTCATGGGGTTCTGGATACCGCTTCACCCCCCTCCTTAGAGCAAACCCTGGGGGGGGCTCGATAACACCACGCATGGCAGCGGGTACCAAGGGCCATCCCCTGAGGGGGGGGGATGTCACATCCTCACTTCAGGCTGATTCGCAGGTTAGGCTGCCTAAAATCCCACAGTAAGACAGGTACAGTGCTGTAGCTGTTAGTAACTGCAAGTATAGTATCAAGTATCAAGTCCCGGGTCCTGGCGGCGATTGTTCGGCATCCAAAGGACCCGTTAACCCATACCAGGCGCACCGGGTGCCGGCTGCGACGGTCACCACCACAGTGGCAGTGGCATTCACGGCCAACATAGGCGTCACACGACGACTGAGGTGGTCCCACAGGTCGAAAGCCACCGCAAAGATCCATCAGGCTACCCCAAGCTTCCCAAGGCCCGCCGGCTGGGGGAGAGTCCCCACGGGTCCTTCCTCGGGCGCACCATGTCCATATCCACGACGCGAGTCGAGAGTGGTACAGCCGAACGAGCTCCTCCTTAAGGGATCGGGCATCAAGGCCGTCTTTTCCCTCGCCCTATTACCACGAAGGCCATACATGAGGGAGTCCCCATGCAGTGTGGGCGGAGGCGTCGACTCCTCAAACCACCAGTTTCCCAGGCAGACTGACCGAGGTCAGGAACACCGGAGGTCGCCACCCGACTGCAAGTGCGTCTGCGAGTCAGTAGGCTCACACTGGGACTGACAGTGGCGGACCGCTGGAAGTGCATTCAGGCAACTGGGCTTCCCGCCTGGCGCCATCAGGATCTCAGCACATCACAGCCACTAGGGCACACGGTATCGCAGGCACTCAAACAGAAGAATCTGTACTTAGGTACTGGTCCAGGCTGGACCCTACGTATGAGCATGTAAACGGCGACTCAGGGCGCCTTCGTAGTCGATTCGCATCCCCTCAGGGGGGAAAAAACAGTCCATACTTCAGTGATGGGCTGAGAACACGTAACATACAGATGCACATATCCTGGGGAACAGGAAAACAAGCAAGAAACGGGGTAATAGGCGTGTAAACACACTCTGGACAGAGCGCCAAACCACGCCATGGTTAGGATAAGGCAAATGCAGGAGGGTGGACAGGGAAGCGCCTGAGTTCAGGCCATATATAGTCTGCAGACACACGTCGACTGGTCTGGACCCCGCAAGTGCCATGGGACCGGACCACACACGAAAAAAAAGCAATGCCGATGACAGCGGAATCCGTTGCGCAACGTCGTATGGGCTTCAAGGCCCCAAGAGCTCAGAAAATAGGTCAGTCGCCCTACCTGGTTTCCCAAGGATTCAGCAGGGGGGGAGTGACGAATAGAAGTTGAAGAGAGGGGCCATCCTCCTCTGGATTCAGCAGGGGGGGGTATATGGCCACTCTGATGGCAGGTCACCGAAAGATGTAAGAGAGCAAGCAAGTAAGGGACGATCCGTCGACCTCACAAGCGCTCAAAATGCATCAGCGGAGAGCTCAGGGCGCTGATCAGGCACCCCTGGCTGCAATTGCCCGGGTGAGTGCTGCCAAGTCCGAGACATGGATCTTGGTCTTGTGCTTGCGGATGTAGTCCATGAAGGGGGTATTGATCCGCGGCACGAACGAGGAGACGGGTTCCCAGGTGTCGGGGGACGGCCCATTGCCTCGCCAACGAACCTTGAACTCCAGGCCTCCGTGTGCCGAGGCGTCCGACGCTGGGCCAGGATCTTCTCGACAGTATAGTCGTCCTGCTCAGCATAGTCGTCGTCGGAATCAGCCTCATGTGCGGCATCGCTCAGGGACACATGTTGGCCACGGAGGTCGGGTTCCCGCACACGGAGTTGACTCTCGTGGCGCTGCTGGAACTGTCCGTGACCCACCGTGATGCGGTAGGTGTCCTCAACAATCCTGCGGACCACCTCTCCGGGTGTGAACCAGGCTTTGGTGCGGCGGGTGCCCATGGGGCGGGGTCTGATCACCCACACCGGGTCTCCCACTCTGAACTTCTGCGCTGTCGAGCTCGGGGCGGACTTCTGCTGGCGGATGTCCCGTGCCGTTGCCTCTTGCTGTGCGACGAATTCCTTGGCATCCATTGCCATACCATCACCCGACAAGGGGAGTCCCCGACCCAGGGGGTCCCTGCCGAACAGAATCTGGTGAGGGGACAAACTGCCCGGAGTGGGGGTGTCATGATGGGCCTTCAGAGCAGGCCACATCTCCTCAAACCAATTCCGACGTGGATTGGTGATGTGAATCTTGCGCAGCTTCTCGAACAGCTGCCGTCCAGCCACTTCAGCACGGCCGTTAGACCGGCTGAGAAAGGCAACGCTCTTGGCGTGACCTATTCCCATGAGGGAACAAATGGCCTTGAACCAGCCACCAGTAAACTGGGGCCCTCGGTCACTGCAAATGGTGCGGGGGATGTCAAAGACGGTCAGCCAATGACGAATCATCATGACTGCCACTTCCTTGGCAAGCAACCCCTTTTTGCGTGCCGGAACGGCTACTACGTAGCCACTGTGGCGATCAACACAAAGAACCACACAGTCAAAGGTCTCCTTGCCAATGTGCACTTCGCGCATGGAGAAGACGTCGATGGCCACGCTCTCCATGGGCTGGTCAGGAACCGGAGTCCATTGGGCCTCCCCCCTGACTTTCTGGTTATCGGGATTGCAGGCCTGACAGACGGAGCAACCCCTCCTGACCTTCTTGATGGCGGTGTAGAGAACGATATGGTCGATCTCGAACCGGCGCTGCATGTCAAGGGCTTGCTTCTTGACCCCTGGGTGCAGCATGTGGTGGTGCCAAGGCTCGCACAGCTCGAGCACCCAGTACTCCGGTACTAGCAGCTTACCATTCCGGTAGAGCTTGCCATCTTCCTCGGTCAGCCCCTTTGGCCACTTCTGCCCGTCATCAGGGTCGGTCACAGCCCTATACTCGGCCGCAAAGGCCTCAGACTTGGCGTAGTCGTCGGTCCAGTCGTCCTGGAGGCAGGATTCAGGGAAGAGGTGCTTGTCGGACTCAGCTCCGTCAGGGGCGAGTACTCTGACCGCTCTGCCCATCCTCGTTCCGAGGGGGGCATCCGCAGCCATGACGACGAAGCATTTAACACCCTCCTCCTCCATCAGGCGCTCCATCTCAATGATCCTCTTGGCTTCAGCGGTCTCAGCCTCATCACCATGGGCAGAGATATCTGTCATGCCCTTGCTGGCGGGATAGGCCCACCTACTGAGACAGTCCGCCACGGTGTTGTCCTTACCAGGAATATACACAACCGTGAGGTCGAACTTGGCCAAGGTCTCATGCCATCTTGCCCGTCGGGAGGCGGGACCAGAGGGTGTGTCCACGTGCTCCTTGTGCCACGACTGCAGACTCTGGTGGTCGGTGCAGACGGTGACGGGATGGAGGGCTATGTACCCAGCCCATTTCCTGAGAGCCATGACGATGGCATACGCCTCCTTTTCTCGGGGCGTCCACGTCCGTCTCTGGCCTTCCGCCAGGACTCGGCTCCAGAAGGCCACGGGCACGTGCCTCCCATTGTCAAGCACTTGCTCCAACACAGCGCCAACGGCGTAGTCCGAAGCGTCGGTGCGCAGGACGAACTCTCGGTCAGGATCCAGGAGGTGCAGACCCACTGCGGATAGCAGCGCCTGCTTAATTCCCTCAAAGGCACGGTCGGACTCAGCAGTCCAGACCAGAGCCCTCTTGGACCCTTTCTTGGTCTCCTCTCGGTTGCCCTTGAGCATGGTCGTCATGGGGGCTGCATACTCGGCATACATCTTGATATACCCCGGGTAGTAATTGCAGAACCCCAAGTACGCCCGTAGCTCAGAGACCGTTTTGGGCTGTTCGCAGTGCTCGATCGCAGCCACTTTGCCAAGTATGGGCTTTCGCTGCCCGTTCCCGACTACGTGGCCAGCGAAGACCACCTCGCTTACCGCAATGGTGGCCTTGTCACTGCTGCCCGTGAGTTTGTGCCGAACCAGAAGGTCCAGCTCTCGAGTGACGTCCCTCTCATGTGCCTCCAGGAGCTCCTCGTAGCTCATACTGGGGTCCCCGGACGCGATGATCACGTCGTCAACGAAGGGGTCCGCACAATCACGCACCGGCTCAAGCAGGTTCTCCAGCATCCGCTCAAAAGCCGCATTGCCGTTGGTAACGCCCATGGGCATCACCTTCCACTGGAGAGGTCCAAGTGGGGTGCTCATGGCTGTGCAGGCACGGGACTCCTCGGCGAGAGGCATCTGATGATAGCCATGTTTCAGGTCAATCACCGTGAAGATCCTCCGCCGGTGTTGTTTTTGCAGCATGTCCTCAATGAGGGGCAGCGTATAGCTGACATGCTGCGTTTGGGCGTTTAGGCCGCGGTAGTCGACCACGAGCCGCCACTCACCGGCCATCTTCTTGGGGATGACGAAGCACGGAGAGGCCCACTCGGAGTGGCACGGCTCAAGCCGGCCTCTCTCGATGAAGTCACGGAGGATAATCTCCATGGCCTCCTTCCTCTCGCCCCTCAGGGCAAACTCCCGGTGCCGATACACACGGGGGTCCTGCTTCAGTCGTATCTTGGCCTCGCCATACGGTCCACGCACCGGTGGGGGAAACACAGGCTTTCCGCTGAAGAAGGTGTCACCATACTTCTGCTTCAGCCTGGCCCTCAATGCCTGAATCTTGGGGCAGTCATCGGACTCCGCCTTGGCTTTTCCGGGCACCTGGACCACTGAGCTTACTTGAGGGGTAGCGACCCCTTGGTTTCGGCTCAGGTGGTCTTCCCAAGTGGCCCAAAGGGCCATCTCTGGTCTTGCCTCGGAATAGATCGCCGTAGGTGGGTGGGTTACCCCCGATTGGCTCGTCCTGGCTGGACATGTGGTCCAGCACCCTCCTTACGAAGGTATATCCATCAAAGGAACCAGAGACGATCGAGTCCACTTCCCACCAGGCTCTGTCCTGGCCTTTGCCCTCACGCTGGCTTCCCCAGTCGTGAGAGGGCTGATCCATATACCCCTGAACCAGATTCAACTCCTCTTCTGTGAGGGGGTCTTCCGATTCTCCGATGTCAACAGGGGGAACCGCGAAGCATTGCCGCCATGGCTCCGCTACGATGCGGTTGACACACACGAAATCTGTGGTGTCGGCCTGATCAAGGCCCCCATCCACATAGTGGAATTCCGTTGGCCATCTCTGGGGTGGCATGGGCTGTCCCTTAGCGTCCTGATAGACACTCTCTCCAGCCGGTAGGACGAACTTGTTTAAGGTCATGTTGGTCAATGAGACTACCCAATGTCCGGTATTTTCCTCCTCGGTGCATCCCATAGGAACAACCAGCACTGCCTTGGAGCGGTCCTTGCGAATCTTCGCTATCGCTCTTGGAATGTCCCAACGGGGGCAATGGATCCACATCAAGCCCTGATGCGGACCCCAGTGCTTCTTCCACGCGGAGTCCTGTGCGCTCCAGTACTTCTCACAAGTCGGCAGATGGGCGGAGGTTCCCGGAGAGAACGCATCCAGGGCCAGATCCGAAGCTCCAAGGTCCGCGACCACTCAGCTCGCAACTTCGGGAATTACGCCGTACTCCTAGTTTGCTGGCCCAGTTGGCTCAGTGTCCAGCGCGGCTACTTCGAGCTGATTGCGTTCGGGGTGGATCCATTGGCATTCCACATGGTGCTCAGGTGACGAAAGCCACGAGAGCTGGTCGTCCTGGTACAGGGTCATAGAGGCCTGGGCCGGGAGAACGCCGGAGTCCGTCTCCATCATGAAGTCCTACCCAACGATCATGTCCCAGTCCATCTCGGCCTCGTAGAAGCGACCTTGCAGGAGGATTTCCTTGCCGAGGTCCGGGCGGCTCAGCTCACGGTGGTTCACAAATTGCAGCCCAATGGCCGCTTCCTTCGTGCCTCCCACCATGTACTGGCCGTTCGCCACCTTCAGCCTGACAGGTTTCCGACTGTCGGTCAAACACTCTGGCGGAAGTAGGCCAGCCTTGACCAAGCTGACCTGAGCTCCCGTGTCGACCAACACGTCGAAGACCTTTACCACTTCCCCGCATAAGGCACGGACCTTAAGATGCAACTGCCGCTCACGCCCAACTCGGCGCACGGCGTGCAAGCTCAGGATCTCCGGCCGTTCCAGAAGCTCAACAAGCGACTGGTGCAGGTCGTGGACAATGGGCTCAGGCTGCCCATCTGCAGCATCCAGCTGCGGTCTGGGTGATCCTCCGATACTCTCGGATAGATCTTGAAGTACATCAAACACATTCTTGGTCGCGAAAGATGGACGGGTGCAAGGGTTCGTGCCTTCACTTGCCCTCACCCCGCCACCGCGACTGGGTGCCGGACCGGGCCTTCCGCCCGCCGCAGTCCCTCTTGTGCTTACCGACTCCCGATTGGGATGGTGTGGCGCTTCCCACGACACCATCCTGCGACCGCCCTAGCTGGGGCCCTTGGCTGCAGGGGCTCCGCTAGGGGGCGTCAGTTGTGGAAGTAGGGGTGTTCTCATCCGCGTCAACCTCGTTGACACCCTTCTTCCTCCTATTCCTAGGCTTCTTGTCCTTGTCCTTGTTCTGGTCGTTCTGGTTGTTCTCCTTGTTCTTGTTGTCCGACCTGGGGACCCAGTTCCGCTTGATCTCCTGGATCTCCTTGGCCAACTCGGTCCCCACCGACATCAGCTTGGAGAGCTCGTCCTTGTCCACCTCCACTTTGGTCTCCCGGATACCCGCAGGTGCACGCTTCTTCGACCCGTGCGCCTTCTTGTAGGCCTCCGTGTCAGCCTGGTGGGTGGGGCATGTTCGGTGGTCATGGTTGAAGCCCTTCTTCCTCCCATAACACACGAAACAGCGCTGAGGGTGAGCTCGTATGAACTGCCCAAAGGACAGCGGTCACTTTCTGAGTGTCTATTTTCTTTCGATTGCCCCTTCAGATGGACAATGTCGCACCACTAGTCAAAAAAACAAGCCGTTCAGGACTAGTGGCATTTGGGCGCATTTCACCGAAGTTTGAGCATCTACCTTGGTTGGCATCGATCGTGCCACCTACGCTATTTCACCGCCGTCGCCGACATTTCTCGTCTTTGCCAACCTCTAGTCCCATTTCGCAATTCTGACGTGAACGCGCCTATTTTCACGCTACCATGTTCCCAAGCCCATATACGCTCCTTGGTTGGTCCAATGCTTCTCAAACGCAAAACTCTATGGATATTGACGACTCCAAACATCCCACTTTGCCGAAAAATAAAAAACTTCATCCACGTCTGCCTAGCGGTTCTCCGCTCACCTTTGGACAATACTCACATATTGACCAAGCGGCGCCTACGGCCCTACAACGATGGGCTTCCGTTGAAAGCAACGCCGAACTCCTCATATCTCGAACACGAAGCATCAAAGTGCAAGGCAACATGGCGTATGATGCCAAGAAGCGAATCCACACGTGTGCCACGTTGCGAAAATTATGGGACACTTGCCAATGGAACCATGAGTTGAACGTCTCCGACAAAAAGAACTCCTTCACGGCTTTCAACACCACTTTCCTGAAAGGCTCGGGCTTCTACTAAAATTGTGCACACGAAGACTTCGCGCACGTCTATGATATTTTGCACATCCACAAGACCTTCCTAGTGTGCCCGGTGCCGTACAACTACGTGGACCACGACTTGGGAACCACGGTAGAGACCGTGACAGATTGGGCGGCCTCCATAGGACACGCCCTTCAATTAGCCCGCTCGCGCAACGAAGAGTTCGAGGGATGGTTCATGTTACCGGCGCCCATTAAAAATTGGAATGCGGAAAATTGCTTGTTGGTTGACCCCCGTTTGCTTCTCACTCCCTTACGCCCCTTTATTACGCAACGCTTCAGCTTCCATGATGCAAAGCAATGGTGGATCCCCGGCAACCAAAACGTTGAGAACGCCCAATACATTTTGGGGAATGCTCTCGCCGTGCCATACATCGCCTACCGACTTCATTCCCAATCATGGTATGCTCCGTCTAAGCACCCGAGCGTCACCGTTGACCACTCCTCGAGCCTACGTCGCTTCGTACATCAAAGTACCAACTGGGATATAGAGCAAGCGCATGTCCTACTTCGATTTGACGTGCTACGAGAGATCATTGATCAACGAGAGCTCCCGAGTGACCAAGAAGACACCAACACCAAAAAGAAAGCGGAGCTAGGCAACGTGCGGGACTTCTACAAATGGTTGAACAATACGCTTGCACCGGACTTTGAGGGCGCGGCGAGTACCACCAATTGCAAATATTATTTTGAGAACAGAGAAGTCCTTCGTGCCCCACACCCAAATTATCATCGGTACGACTATACCATGGCTCCGGCTCTTGCAAACGAACTTATGTCTGTGGCTTTGGAGCATGGAGATTTCTTAAGAGGGCGATTCTATGTGATTGAAGTGGCAAAAATGGTTGACCAACACTCTTTTTTTGTGAACCCGTCACGCAACGAGAGAAACCGCCACAAGGGAGAATTTACACCCACCGAGGTCATGAACACCCTCATGGGCCACATGATTGGGGGACGAGGGCGCACCCGTGTCATGGGCACGTCAATCAAGAGCCGGGATAGCGTGATAGTCCGATTGGACCTTAGCAATACCCCAAGCGACAAGGGGCGCTCGCCTCTCTCTACCTTTGCCTCTTTCCTCCACACTAATGGAGCGATGGTAATGTGCACCTCAAAGGACGGAGCGTTGATCACCTTCAATGCATTTGGACAAGGAGGCAAGCAGGACGCTCACCCTAAATCTCCGCTGACCATGGTCTCTATTCCGCCGCCGATGCCTAGTCAGAGAGAGCCAAACGAAGTGGATGTCCAAGCGCCCAACACGACCTCACGTTTTGACATTCAATGTGCGGCGGGTCTCCTAGGCCCATTCACGCGGTTTGAACTCCACTCGAGGTCCGAAAATCCTCCTATAAGCTTCTACTCCGTCACCTATGAGAAGCTCCAATCCGCTCAAATTGCCACGGGTTTTGCTATGGGCCCCATTTCCTTTCACCTGTCCCAACCTTATCCACAGGTTGACACACTCCTACAACTCGACCCCTCGGTGGCTGAGGAGGATCGCCCGGCGGAAGCACGAGTGCGAGCGGGCCTGAACGTCGGCGCGGGGGCCTTCCTCAAGGACTACATCGCCAACTACAAGGAGCATCAAACACTCCTACGCCCGCCTCGCCGCCCGCCGCGACAAGAAGATCGACAACCGAAGGGCCTCACAGAGGAAGACCTCCCGGGCTTACGCATTATCGAGGACGTCATCGACATGACTATGGAGACCACCCTAATGGCCTACCTCGAGAAGCAGGAATGGGAGCGAGAGACCCAGAGAGACAAGCTGCACTACTTATGGAAGTATGTGGATGCCTCCCACACCCTCAAACGAGCGGAGGAGCTCCCCACGGAGCTCATGAATCTCATCGACAACCTCATGGACGCTAAAGACTCGGAGGACATCCCCCTGCTAGCGGTGCAGCCGAACCAAGTCAGCGTGAACGACTATGAACCTGGGGTGGGCATAGGATGGCATAAGGACATCGATGACCTAGGCGACACTATCACCTCTATTTCACTCATGGGGGCTACCACCATGGAGTTCCTTAAAGGAAATGGCCCGGTGGTGAGTGTGCGGGTACCACGATACTCAGCCCTCCAAGTCACGGGAGAACTTCGAGAACAATGGCAGCATCAGGTGCCCTACCGCATGAGCGATTTGGTGGATGGGGCCGAAGTCCCTCGGGACCGGCGAGTGGCGGTCATCCTTCGCAACGTGCAGTGTGCTCTGGACGCCGAGCCCGACGCCGAGACTCAAGACGGCAGCGGGCAAGCTTAGCGAACTGCTTCAACGCCTCGGCGTCCCTCAATGCAGCGCGCATCGTTTGAGCACCCCCCCTCCATCCTCTGAACCCCTCCGCCCCCGCCCCACTCCTAAAACCCCGCGACCATCACGCTTGCCAGACCTGGCTTGCTTTGGTCTTGAGCCCCCTCCCGTGACCAGTTGGAGGCAAAGCAAGGGGTATGTGCGCCCAGCTGCAAAGCTCAACAACCCCCCGCCCCCCACGCTCAAAATCCTTTCACACAACCTGGAAAAGAAACCCCCCACCCCCTCCATTTTCCACCACCTACAAAGAGGATACCATGTCTTGCTCCTCCAGGAACTGAACGAAGAGCCCAGCCTCCCACACGTCTTTAGCCACGGGGGAGAAAAATGCAAAATTTTCACCAACATCAACAAGAGAGAGAAAAAGAATGGCACTGCCATCGTGGTCTCTTCGGCTCTGCGGCCCTACGCAAACTTTGTTCCGAACTCAGACAACGATGGACCCATGTGCTCGGTTGAAATAACCCTCCCGGGCGGCCCCCCCACACTCCTCACTTCTCTCTACTCTCCCCCACCCGCAATATACCAGGCGCCCCCTGATTGAAATCAACCTGTCGTGTCTTCTTTCCCGATACCCTTATCATGTGGTGGGAGGTGATTTCAACTGCATCCGCAATCCCCATCTAGACTCCTTGCACGCTGACTCCAACCCGTTGGCCTGGGTCACTTCCAAAACATGGGGCGGTAACCCGTCATGGATAGATACGTACCGACACATGCACAGCACTGCCCTGGGGTGGACCCGACTGGCGCCTGAGAACAGATTGGACTACATCTTTGCTTCGAGGAGCCTCTTCGATGACCAAAGAATTGCTGACGCTTCAATTCTCTATGGTGATTGCTCTACCGACCACCACCCTGTCACAGCACAACTGCACTCACCCCTCATCCCCACACAATCCCCCCCACCTCTCCGTAAACGCTTCCCAAGGCTAAAGAAACAGGAATTGCTCCGTCTTCAAGGGGGACTGCAACCCCTCGAGAAATGGTGTGAGAACTTCAACAAACACCTCCCTGACGTCCCGACCTCTGACCTGGTCCCGATAGTGGACGCCATTCTCCGGGAGTGCTCGGAGGCCTACCACTCGATTACCACCCCGGCGGGAGGGACAGCCCCGTCCAAAATTCAAAGAGAATTCACTCAACTGGCCAATGCCCTCCCCCCAGCCTCCCACCCCCGTTTTGGAGAAAAAATAAGGCAGCTCAATGACTACCTCGATGAATGGCAGAAAGCGAAACAGAAATCGGCCCGGACCGCGGTACACAGAGCGATCGTCCAGGGCCGCCAACTCAAGAGTGCCATCCAGAAACACCTCCAACCCCCGGATCAGGCTCCAATCTCCCTCAGGCGCTCTGACGGAACCCTTGCTACAGACACCAAAGAGGTTGCAAACATATATTCGGATACGTTCCTCCACTTGGGGGGTTCGCCTGACTACACCCCCCCCGACGATTTCACAGAGCGCCTCCTGAGCCACACCCCCCAGTGCCCTTCGGGCACAGAAACTCAGAACATCCCGGACATGACATGGTCAGAGTTTACCGACATCCTCCATTCGGCTAACCCGCGCAAGGCAGGAGGAGACGACAACACCAACACCTACCTGCTCTCCGTCCCCCCCCCCCACCTGCAGACGCTCTTCTTTCTGGTGGTAAATCGCTTCCTGCATGAGCCCCTGCCTCCCCACTGGACGACCACCCAAGTATGTTTGATCTACAAGAAAAAATGCCCCAACCACACCGCAAACTACCGCCCAATAGCCCTTTTAAACACTGTCTACAAGGTAGTGGCCCGACATGCCGCCTGCGCCCTCCAAACCTTCATCAGAGATCATTCCCTCATGCACCACAGCCAACACGGGGGCATTCCAAATTTCCGAACAATGGACCACCTTTTTCACGTCACGGCAGAAATAGCCCGAAGCCCCCAGGCCTACCATTTTTACATTGATTTTAACAAGGCCTTTAACAGCGTTCCCCACCCCACCCTCCGTCGGGTCCTCCACCACTATCGAATGCCGGCGGGACTGGTAAACCTGATCAGTGGACTCTACGCTCACCCTCAGGATGCCCCTCTTGTCAACAATGTCACACCCTACCACTACCTCCAAACCAGGGGCCTCCGCCAGGGATGCCCCATGTCCCCTGTCCTGTTCATCCTTTATTCTAACGTGCTGCTCCATGCAGCCTCTCAACCCTCTCCGTTGGAGAGACCAGCCGAGACCTCAGCACACGCTTTCATCGATGACAAATTGTACCGATCACCCTCCCAGACCTACATCCAAAAGTTAATTGACTTCTACGACACGGATGCCAGGACATGGGGGCTCCAAATGAACTGTGACAAGTCAGAGGTGCACGCCCTGGGTGGCGTCCCACAGCATGACTTCCAGAGCCCAAGCGGCTTCACACTTTCCACTGTCGACCCGGATACCAAACAGCCACGGAAGCGCTACAAATACCTGGGTGTTTACATCTATAACGATAAGCACCCCCCGCAACTCCGACACCAAATATACTCGGAACTGAACAGCTACTTCGTACACCTTTCCCCGCTTCGCCTCACCCTCCTTGAGCTGGTGGAACTGGTGAATGTCCAACTAATACCAATCCTCACCTTCCGCCTCATTGCCCACCCTTTTCTCCCCAGCGAAATAGATGAACTCACGGCAGCGGTCTGGAAAGAGCTGGCTACGCATGGCAGAGTCTCGCCCAAAGTCTCCACTAAGGACATATACCAGCCACGTGCTAAACTGGGGCCAGGCCTCAGCCTCCTGGGAATAGCGGTTCACTCATCTTTTGTTGAGGCGGGACTAAGGTACCTGAACCAGGACGGACCCCCGGCCAGTTGTGTGGCAGTTAGAGACGCCCTCCTTTCGACACGGCAAAATGCCCTTCAAGATAGCTTCCTGGATGCGGCCAACCGCCTGAGTCTTCGATTCCACGCCCCTTGACCATGGAACCCCTGCCTCCCCTGTGAACTACACGAGCGAGAACAACTGTATGCTGCACCCCGAAATGCCCCCCCCTGCCTGGCCACGGTTACCAAAGTCTACAAAAAAACAGCCACCATTTGCTTCGACACCGGGGAGTCCGCTACCATCACGGAACGGAGTAATTTCACCTTCACCCCCCCCAACACCCCTCCTCTCCCCCCGGGTGACATAACCCACTACCACCTTTTCCCACCCTTCTCTTCCCCGCAAACCCGCAACCCCGACATCCCGGTTCCTCTACAAGCGGACCTCATGGATAGCACCTGTGAAGGACACTGGTTCCACCTGCCTAACCTCCGCCACGTTCTAAACCATGAGGATCTAATGGGGTGGGGGTGCATTCAGGCGGCTAACCTCCTCGCCGAGCTCCCCTTTGATGACACGGCGTGGATCTATACGGATGGAAGCTCAGGTGATGGGGGCCATGGCAGCGCCTTCGCTATCTTTTGGCAACAACAGTGTTATGTCCTCTGCCGCTCGTCACCCTCGCCCACTTCAGGGGGCTCCGAGCAATGGGCGATGGCAATGGCGTTAGCACACCTCCCCAACATCCTCCCCAATACTCCGGTGGTGATCCTGGGTGATAACCTTGACACAGTCGAAGCGGTCAACCGGGCCCTTTCCAGCCCCCCCCCAGCGAGGCCGACCACTTACACACAGGGCACACGAGACACTGCCTACACATCCCTCCTCGCCCCCCTCCCCCACCTGATCCATGTGGCTTGGAACAAGGGCCACGCACACTTTATGGGAAACGAGCTCGCGGACTATTTCTCAAAATGGGCCGCTCAAGCATTACTGTGGCACCCCTCCCTCCTACCCCCCCCCCCTGCGGGAGTGGTCACTAGTGGTGGCCTAGCACTCATCTCAAAAATTCCGAAACACCACACCCGTTCCCTCTTCCCGACCCACCCACACACGCGCCTGCACTTCGGCACCAGCGCAAGCTTTCTCCGACAGAGCAGCTTTTTTTCGGCAATCGAATTCAAGTGGGTGTCAGGCACGTATGGTTGTCAGGACTACAGACCTCACTGTGACACCAGTGACCGAACATGCCGTAAATGTCAAGAAGTGCACCCGATGGATCCCATCTCATTCTGCGCCCTCTGTCCCACGATGCAGTGGTTCCAGCAGTGTCTCTCCAGCGCCTGGCCACCCCCTCTTGACAAATTAGCACTCGAATGGTGGATAGCCAGCGACCGTGGGGACAGACGACTCGCTACCAGAACGCTCGTCCCAAAAACGCTCCACACAACGCTTGCAACGTCCCCGTCAGGCAAGGACCCCGCTATGCATGCTAAGGACTTTGACAGCGCCCTGGTTGAACGCAATAGGGCGCTCACGCCACTCATCGAGGACGCCAACAAATTTCTCTACGACAAACCACCCGGGGCCATCGGCCCACCAGTAACCAGAAACAATTATTTTGTTTCCTTGGGTGAATTCAGTACCTCCAGAGGCCATGCCCCCCGGGACCCGCCAAAATACGTTCCCCCCTCGGCCCTGCCTGAGGCGGTGTTGACACCCCCGAAGCGCAAAGCCTCGGATCAACCACAGCGGAAAAAACGCCCCCCCCCCCGGCACCGCCAAAGCCAGCAAAGCCCAGCGCAGCGCAACGTGCTCTGGACGCCTACCTACAGCCTATTGGCCCCGGTCCCCCCCCCCTCCTCCCCCTGCGCCACCCCGACGCGACGGAGCCCAGGTGCAGCACAAAGGGCGAAAGCGCAGTGAACCCGCCCCCCCCCCGGCCGCACACCCTGCTGATCCCGAACAGCCTCGGATCGACAGATTCTTCCCCCCGAACTAGCGGCCTGAACCTGTTGTATGTCTCTCCTCATGCCTCCAGTAATTTCACACGATGTAGCCAGTAATCCACCCTGACCACAGCCTAAAGTACCCTCTGTTAGCCAAGCCTCGCTTACAGTTTCGAATGCACATCCAACCCTCATGATATATTGCATATATCACCCCCTCATGTGCCGGCGGACGCCCTGCAGGATCTTGAGGCGCCGAGCACCCGAATTTCCACTGACCCAATGGCGTAAGGGGCATCCATCGGGTGACTCTGCCTACTGGGTTCTCCTGTAAAGTAGTTTTGCAGTGTAAATTTGATCGAACAGTCTTCACCGGACTCAAAATGTGTCTACGTGCAAAAAACTCCCCAAAGGACAGCGGAGGGTCGCCAATGCGGCGAGGGTCCCTCTTCTCCTTCTTCTTCCAACCCGGCTGCAGGGGCTTCCAGCTTCCCCGGTTGTTCCCCGCGCCGTTGTGGGCCACGAAGGCACAAACGGCCATCTCGGCGGGCTCATCGTTGTCGTCATCGTGGACGAGAGCTTCATCGCTATCGGCTCCCGCTGGGTCCATGGCAGCTTCCCCGCCAGGTCCCTCGCCAACGTAGTTGACGTCGCGGTCGCCAGGCCTCAACCCGCGGGTGTGGTGGAGGTTCCGGTACTCCTTGAGTACTTCCTCTCGAACCCACTCCAGGATCTCGTCGCAGCTCATCCGCGCCGGGATGGCCTGCAGACGGATGGTCTGGCCGCTCACGTCACACTCGTCAAGGCGCCACATCGCGGTCTCCTCGCGATCGCCCGAGACGGTGATGAGAAGAGCGTTCCGCAGGGAGTGCCGTTTGACATCCTGGGCCACGTTCTTCCTCGTCCAAGCCACCACGTTCGTATGATACTCCTTGGGGAGCATCATCTTGACCGTGTGGTTGGACTTGGCCCTCTTGGCTTCCTCCTTGGTGACCCTCTTGATCCATGCTTCCGGCAGCATGGAGAGCAGGCGAGCCTGCTCGTCACCCTCGTTCCAGTCCTCCACGTTGCGGCGGAAGAGGGTGTATTGTCCTCGGAAGTCTCGCCAGTCCCGTAGGCGGATCTCCCGTCCATCATGCTGAAGGTTGATGGACTTCCACCGCTTGGCAGCCACCTGCGGAGCGTCCACCCGCTCCTGCTCGTTGAGCCACTTCTTGGCTTCCTTGAGGGTCTTGATTTTCCCCTCCTTGGTCGCCACGAAGTATAGCTCTTGGAGCACTTCCGGCTGGCAGTACCTGAACCGTCTGAAGACATATTTCTCCGCATCTGCGGGATCCATGTCTTCAGTGACGGTCACCCCCCAATCGTCCAGCTTCTCCAAGAAGCGGTGCAGGTTGAGGGGGTTGCCATCGTACATGGGGGGCTTGATGTCCTTCAGGACTTCCCACACGGCGGCATCCGCGGCCTTAGAGACCATGAACGCCGGCCGCGAGGTCGACCGAGGTTCCCATCGGCCTCACCCACGGACTCC
The DNA here is from genome assembly GCA_964036045.1 of Eutreptiella sp. 'Long Island Sound 2002'. Classification (NCBI taxonomy): domain Eukaryota; phylum Euglenozoa; class Euglenophyceae; order Eutreptiales; family Eutreptiaceae; genus Eutreptiella; species Eutreptiella sp. 'Long Island Sound 2002'. The sequence goes on from OZ038378.1 coordinate 139,741,231, forward strand.
CACGGCTGCCACTTCCATCTCCTCCCCGATATCCGCGTGGCCACGCCGTGGTTCCTCCATGTACGCTGAACCTAGATGTTCACGCCGTACTCCTTCCATGTATGCCTCCTCATCACGGCGCCGGCGGTTGCGTTCAGCGGCCTCCCGTCGTACACCACGCGGCAGGCTAATGTCCAACTCCTCCAGGTCCAGGTCGGGGTCCTCACCTCCGCCGACATCCCATTCCACGTCTCCTCTGGGGACCTCATCCCTGAGTCCACCATAACGTCCACCAGCCATTGGAATTGGCTCCGGGGCTGGTGCGTGGCGTCGGGGGCGTACCGGTGTCCGCGGTGGAGCACGGCGGTTGTGGTACTCCGCGCTGAGCCACTCGTCACGCCAATCCTCACTGCCACTGCCGGGCGGCACGCGCTCGTTGCGGCGGCCCGCGCTGTGGTGAGAGGAGGCGGTGAGAGAGGGGGCACTGGCACTGGGGCGACTCCTGAGGGCTCCGTCGGGGGCGTGGGGTCTGCCTGGACCTGGTCCGGGTCCCCAGCCGTCGTCCGACGAGCCAGACTCCAGGGGTGGGTGGTCGCTGCCGACGCTCCCACGGGCTTCCAGCGCGTCCAGCCTCTGCTGCAGGCCGCTGATGACCTTGTTCAGCGACCTGGTCTCGCCCCTGGCGATGTCCAACAGCTTCTGGGTGGCGGTGGCGACCTGGGCGCTCTTGACCATCTCGATCTTGGCGATGTCCAGCTCTCTCTGAGCGCGCGCGGCGACCCTGGCGATGCGAGTCATCTCGCCCTTGCCCGTGTCTACCTTGCGCTCGAGGGACTGGACCCTCCTGCGGAGGTAGACAATCCACCGCCGGGTGGCATCCGGGTCGCCGTCCCCTGGTGGGTCGTCGGGGTCCCCAGGAGGTCCTCCAGGAGGGCCCCTGCCGGGTCCGACCGGTCCAGGGGGTCCTCCTCTACCAGGGGGTCCGCCTCCGGGGGGTCCACCTGGTGGGCGTCCTCAAGGGGGTCCTGATGGTCCTCCGCCAGGGGGTCCCGGTGGGTCTCCACCAGGTCGCCTCGGTGGGTCCGAGGATAGGGGCTTCTTCGTGTAGTCGAAGTCCATGTCATCATCCTCGTCCATGTCGCCCCACCTAGGCGTCTCGCTCTTGGAAGACTCCTGGCTCCGGTACGGAGGAGGGGGATCTTCATCCTCACCTTCCGGCTCCATGGGGTTGTGTCCGCCTCCTCCGCCAGCCACTCCTCGGCGATGTCGGCGGCCTCGTTCATCCCCGTCGCTGGCGGTGAAGAAGGGGTCACTGTCATGGGGGTGTCCGCCCGCTGGCCTCCGTGGCCTCTCGGGGGTCTTCCCCTTACCCTTCCTCCGTCGGTAGGCAGTGGGGCCACTGCTCCAACTGCTGCCTGTGTCGACCTCGTCCAGCGTCATCTTGGAGGAGGCGTCCCCTTCGAAAAGCTTTCGAAGGATCTCCACTCGGGATCCTCCCAGGGAAGTCTCACGGCGGAGCTTGGCCTCTGCCTCCTCCATCGCGGCGGCTGTGGCTGCGGCAGCTCGCCCTTCGGCTTCCTCCCGGGCACGAGCCGCTTGGGCTTCCCGGGCCTGCTGCAGCCGAGCCTTCTCCGCTTCCAACGCCGCCAACTCCGCCTCTATCTTGGCCCTCTCCTCAGCAACCTTCTGTCGCGCGGCCTCAATGGCGTCCTTCTTGGCGGCGTCCGATTGGGCCTTAGCCGTTGCCTCGGCATGGGCCCTTTCCTCCGCCTCCTTCTTTGCCCTCTCTTGGGCAAGCGCCTCTTCCAGCGCCTTCACCTCGGCCTCCTTGCAGGCAATGGCCTCCTGCGTCAGGCGGGCTTCCTCGTCGCCTGCCGCCACCTCACCCTTGACCTGGGCAATCGCTGCCTCACGGGCGGCCGCGGCCGGGAGACCGGCCGCAATGGCCGCCACCGTCGAGGCGTGGATGACCATGCCATGCGCCCACTCCGCAGCCTCCTGCTGGGCGATGCCGACGGCGCCCTCCGTGGCAGCCTTCTGCTGCGTGGCCCGTTGCCGGGCAACCCGAAGGTTGCGGGGCACCCGACAGGCGCGCTCACAGGCGCGCGCCACGTCCCTTTGGTCAGGAGCGACGCTGCTGCTGGAGCTGGCCTGGTCGGCCGGCATCCTCCCGCGGTGGGCCGACTCCACGTCGCTGCTGGGGCCTGACTTCCTCAGGAGCAGCTGACGGGGCTTGGCCTTGGCGTGCTTGGCGACTTGGAGGAAGTCGCCGAGGGTGGTGTGACCGGGGTGGTGACCGCCACTGGCCCGTGGGGACTGGGGGCTGGGGTTCCCCCCTTGGCGCCTTGGGCGGCTTCGGCGGCCAGGGACTCCTGGTACTCCCGCCACTTCCAGTCCCGCTTCCTGTCCCCGGCGGACCGCTTCTCCTTCCCCGGAGACGCGCTGCTGCTGCTGCCCTGCAGCCTGCGCTCGCTCCCCGGTTCCGGGAAGTTCTTCTCGATCATGTCCCACATGAAGACATTGATCGTGGCGACCGACGGGTACTCATTGGAGTTCTCGTCCTCCTTAATCCCGTTGGGGCGCAGCCCTTCGCCGGGCCTGTCTGGCCGGGTCCAGACCCTCCAGCGCCTCTGCTGGAAGCGGAAGGCAAACCCTTCCACCCGCAGCCAGTCTTCGACTGCCTGCAGGCGGTCGGGGCCCATGTCCACGCGGAGCACGAAGCTCCCGGGCATGCGGCCTTCGCACTGGGGGTGGCTGTGGCGGTAGTGCTGGTCCCACACCAACCCACGCAGTAGGCGCACCGCATGGGGATGGGGCCGCGGCCACGTCTTGCCCGCTTCTTGCCAGTTTACCATGGCAGCGGGGGGCGTAGTTGGTCTTGAGGTCCTTGGTGGTGTCTCGTTCCGCTCAACGGACTGGTCCTGGTGGTGGTTGTTGGAGCGGTTTGACGTAGCACTGGACTGGGAGTGCGGCCGGTGCTGGTCGGCCGGTGGTTGTGGAAGTGGTTGCTGTAGCTGGGAGTGCGGCCTTGCTGGTCGGCCGAGGGAACTCGTTGATGACGGAGTTCTGCTCCCTGCAGTTCCTCCACGGACTCGGCGCTGTCGCTGGGCGGCGCTGCGAGCCGCTGCGCTGCCCTGCGAGCTGCGAGCCGCCAGCTGCTGCGCCGCGCTGCTCGGGGTTGGTGGCCCCGAGTGGCACGCGAGGGATGGGTAACTGCGCGGCGGTGAAACGCTTTTGACGCGTTCCCGTGGGGGGCCTGGCCATCGGAGGCTGCGGTGGACACGCACAGGTGAGCAGGCAGGCAAAGCACTACGCTCACAAGGGCATCATTACGCTCGTGTCATGTGACAAAGCGTTTCAGGATCCTTGCGACTCTGCAAACGAGGGAACAAAAAGTATGTACAGCAACACATCAGGATATGTACACATGGGGTTAAGACTGGACTGAGAAAGGGCATCACAGGACAATAGACACTGAGTCCCAACTCATATCCCAATCCCAGGTCCGACCCTCCCAGTGCCTGGTGGGGGCGGGGGCTCAAACACAACCCATGCCCTGCTCAGTCCGGACCCTGAAACCCTGCCAATAGGGGGGGAGTCCCGCCCAGCCACAGGCGAGTTCCTCAGAACCAAGGAACTTCAAGGCCAACAGACAGTGGCCCCCTATCCTCCCTTAACGGCAGGTCCCAACTCCACCCTGAGCCAGAGATTTGGCCCCGCCATTATCCCCTAGGAGTTGGTAGCTGAAAATGGGCTGTTTCAGCCCAAACTGAAATTAGCTCAAAAATATCCAAAATTGACCCCTCGTCGGGACCTGCCAGAGGTAGGGACCAGACACCCGACCCTATGCTCTTCGAGTACAAACTCCATGGAGCCCTCATGCAACCTGGTTCCCTCTGAGGTCCCGGCATCAGGGCACCACGGGTTCGTCAACTGGGGTCATGATGCCAAAATCACCAAAATTGGCATCATCCTCACGCGTTGCTCGCCCGGCCAGGGCAAGGCCAATGGCTCACAGGATAGGAGGCAGGACCTCGGACTCTCATCTGAGTGTACAAGTTGAAATTGAGTCCGGGCTCCACATGGGCATAGAGATATGGGGCCGCCAACTGACCACACGGGGGGGTTGAAATATGGGTCCCAAAAGGGGGTCGTTTTGGGCTACTCAAAATGAGCCAAAATTCGGGGCCGCTCCCAATAGTATATCTCCACGCCGGCTCGGAGATCGAATCCGCCATTACATACGCGATCCACCGGGAATCGAACAGAGACTCCCATGCACTTGTCTCCCAAAGATCTTCATGCCACTTGGCGTGGTGACAATCCCAATTGGATCCACAAGTGCCAAAATGGCCAAAATTGTCCACACTGACTTCGGGCTAGCACCTCGACGAAGGTTGCTCTGCCTCGCCCATGTGGTGTGCGAGCCATGGGGACCAATGTCCATATCACCCATGTCATATATGGTCCATTGGTCCATGCGTCCGGCGTGCACGAGGGTGCTGAACATGGTGCACGGCGGGCAGAAAATGTGGAAAATTGCTCAAAATGGCCGAAAAAGCGCACACTCATGGTTGGGGCAAATGAGGCACATGCCAGACTTGGACCGGAGTGTGCCATAGGATTGGTATCAAGTCATATGTGTCCAACATATCTTTTGGGCGTCGCCCAACTTCTCCGGTTTCGGGAATGGCAGGGTCGCCAAGTGAGCCGATGATTTGGGATAGTCCCAAATTGCCAACATGGCGGCCACGGTATGCCAAGCCCAAGAGGATTTATTCGCCGGGTTCAAGATATGTTGGGCACACACTTGGGGCGCTTTGAAAGGTCACGAGCGCTACTTCCCAAGTGGGCACATAAAAATATGGAAAATTGCAAAACACACACCTTGCTCCCAACGCATCGCTTTGGGATCGCCACACAAGCTTCCCTCCACGAAGGTTAGTCTTGCAATTGTTCATGCGGAGTATAAGGAAGGGCCTCGTGCAATATGAGGTCCATTGGAGGGTGTATCGCTCTTAGCCAAACCCGCCAAATGGGCACGCAATACAACACATGGCACATACCACATACTGCCCAAAAAAGTAGCTCCCCCCACGATATGTCATGCCCCTCCAAGGGCATAAATTTATGTCAATCGCTCATAGGAACTCAAGGAAAGTTCCTATGCAACACCAACACTCGCGCGCTACACTCGAAAGTTATCTTAACGCACGCAATATCATGGCCATAGAGTTATAACGCAAACTCTACCCTCTTGACCATGATCCATTACGCTAGCGCGCACGTGTGGAGACGCAAGGCGTATAAAGCTTCCCAAATTACGTCAGGAGTATAGTGAATACATCCCATGCTTCCTTATTGTCATTCCTCGCAAGCAGCACGAGATATGACCCTCACAGGTGGCCTCACCAATCAACTTTGTTTTGCCCATATCTCTAAGACAAATGGAGGGCAAGACAAAAGGAAAGTTGATTCGTGCATAGGGAAGCACGTAGGTCCACTCGAAAGAGGTCAAATCAAGTGCGGGGATGTCGAAGTCGAAAATCCGATTTCGACATCCTGAGAAATTCTGATCAAGGTTGCGAGTGTACAATGTGAAAAGTGCAGATGCATCAATGCAATTCCTGAAGACTTTAGAGTCTTCGTCACGGATTGCGCTAAAATGTCTGTAAAAAACAGTTAAACTGGCGGTTACGCTAAGGTCGCGAGCCAACCGCCAGCAGTCAAAACATTGATTATCAGAACGAAGGCGTGAGAATTTACAGAAACAATATGAAAATAAAACCCTGTTGATTCCTGATATTTTGATGTGTAAATCTCAGCGGGCGACGCATCGGTTGCCGATGCGGCCGCCAATAGCTGAAATGCCCAGATCTCTCACACAAACACGTCTTACCTACATCTGTTGTTAGGGTTAGGTTGCCGAATCGACAGCCGAAGGCGGTGCGGGGCAGATTGGCGTGAAACAGTAAGATACCGGCAAATGGCAGTTTGCCGGTACATGGTAACATGCCCCAAGTGGCCGGAATGCCGTCACGGGGGCTTTACGGCAAGGGACACACTCCTGCCGGCCTCTCACCGGGCTCCACTGGGCGTCTTCCCCTCCGTACATGGGGTTAGTGGGCACACGGAGACCGGTTGTATACCCCGCCATGATCATGGGGTTCTGGGTACCGCTTCAGTTCTGGGTACCGCTTCAGTAATGCGGTGTTTCACCAAATGCTCAGCGGCGGTTCGATTCGGATCAGCCTGTTTTGCGCCAGCTGCCGGCGCCAGCGCACTTGGGAAAAATCTGACTTTTTTGACTCTGGCGGTGTTCTGTGGCTGTTCTGGCGCCTCCGCGCGGAATTTCTCCGGATAAGCCTTATCCGGAGAAAAACGCATTTCTCCGGATAACACTTGCGCAGAGTCTGGCGCAAGTGTTATCCGGAGAAATGTGTTTTCTGCGGATAAGCGCTTATCCGGAGAATTGTGGCGCACAGCCGCCAGAATGGCGATCCCCAGCCGTGAACACGGGATTCGAACCGCCGCTGACAGCGGGCACTGACACAACAAACCAAACCAGGACCAAACACTGGCACATTGAGGGTTTCCAAATAGCAGACATCCTGAGATCCAACCGCAGCCAAAAAAGAAATTCAATTGTCAGAATTTTGGATGCATTTTTTGCTGGCGATTTATCTGTTGCTCCCTCCGTAGGTGATCCGTAGGTGATGTGCCTGGTGTTTTAATGCCTGGTTCGAATCCCACTCCCCAAATTTGTGCGGCTCAGCGCCTAAATTCGCCGAGTGGGATTCAAACCGGAGAGAGAAAAGCGTCGGGCGTGCATGATACGAATAAAGTATGCGCAGCCCGCGAACAGTGGACAGGATTATTATAATACAGCTTAGGAGTAAAACGAAATCGGCAGTGAACAATGCATCCAAAAATCTGAATTTTTTTTCACAATTGAAATATCTTTTGTGTGTGCTTTCGAAAGACCCTCATGCAATGTAGCCAACGCCAGTGTAGTAGTGTTGATCCACTGTCACAGCGGCGGTTCGAATCCCGTGTTCACAGTTGGGAATTGCCATTTCCCAGCTTTTGGCGGCCAGTTTGCCGCAATTCTTTGGATAAGCCCTTATCCGGAGAGAACGCATTTCTTCGGATAACACTTGCGCATCAGTGGGGCAAGGGGACTACCAGCGGCGGGGATGGTTCAGCAGATATGACCTCTTAAGCATACTGGTAAGATCGGCTGAGCAGATCAGGCAGATACGACCGGGTGATGATGGATTTAAAGCCGCGAACATCAAATTCAAGCCGATTATTGACGATTCAACCATCGGCTTGTAAACTGTATAAACAATTGATGATATTTCGATTATTTGCACCAACTTGTCCTCATCTGTCCCCGGGATGCATTGCAAATGACAAAATAGAATGTCACCCCAACAGCTCAATGAACTGTACATTTAGTTTCAATTCAAGTTCAGCAAGATGCAACTTTGACAAGCACTTTAAGTTTTAACTTTGCTGTTCTAAGTCTATTGTAGATGCCACTAGTATAGATGCCTAGTGAAGCGGGTTCAGAGAGACCACGATGGAACGCAAGCGCAGAATGGCGACATCTTATGGTTTTCAGAGATCTGCATGGCCTCAGCACCTGGCAGTTTTACTGCTTTTAGCAAGGTTTTTTATAGTTATTTTTATTAAGTTCCGCATACATCGAGTTATTCCGAACAGATTAGACACGTGTCCGTGCACGTGAAGAGCGCCCAAGAGCAGCGCCGCGTATGCATGTAGATACTCGCAAATAGTCTCTATTTGCGCCTGCCTGCCCTACATGTGTTTCATGTGCAGGAGACATGGTGCGAAGAGCCGGGCAAGGCTGCAAGGTTCTTAGAACTGTTTGTCAAAGCGATGCGTGAAAGCAAGAACGACCACGTGTCTTCGCCGTGTTGCCGGGGAGTTTGGGAGGAGCTCCAGTGAGAAGTTGTGGAAAAGCAGCACTTGACGGTTTTGGAAATCATCGTGGATTTGAAACATCGAAGGATTTTCAATGAAAACCTCACGAGTGCCGTCCAAAACTGGCAGCTCAGCAGCAACTGAAAAAGCGCCAAGGCTAGGTGCTAAGGCGCAGACCCAGGCCCCCCCGTCAATACCACTGCCACTACTATAGATGCTCGGACTGCTGTCTGAATCCAACTTACCATCCACAAATAAGTCAACACTTGTTGTGCCTTTTTCACTCAGAAAACAAGTGAGCACATAGCGTAGGACCTTAAACAAACTACATTGAACGGTCTTAAAACTCCTCCTTGTTGCGGTTGTCACTTTCACATTTCACCTAAATCTACCGTTGATGCTGCCACTGTCATCTCAATCCGAGTCACATTCCACCGCTAAACACTGCTTGTGCCTCCTCCACCCAAGTGCTAACTAAGTGCAAAGCACACGACTACAACAAGCGCCCACTGCCTTCCATTTCTGCCTTTGTAAGGTTGCCGATTTTACATTCAAGCCAATTCAGCTATAATCGCTCCGCAATGCAAGACACAATCACCCTTCAACCAGTCCTTGTGCCACCTTAGCCCAAAAACAAACTAAGGAAATGGAATACAACCCAAGGCAAAGCACAACAAATCTTCTTGAGTACACTTGCCACATTTATGCCAAAATCCGTATCAAATGCTACATTGGTGACCCCAAAGAAATGTGCAATCTCACACTAGGCAATCTAGTTTCTGAAAAAAACTTGAAAAAACCGTCGCTTAACAATGTTTCTTGCCCTTCCACTTGTTGGAAAGCCCTTTTGGAAAATGTCGGTCCAACGGACCCATTCTATCATGGCTTTCCAAGAAGTAGACACTTCGGCGCAACTTTTGACCTGGGTAGTGCCTAAATTAGAGCCGGTGACGCCAAGTTACACCCTGGGTACCTTTAAGAACCCGGGTTTGAAAACTAGTAAAAAAGTTCAATTTTTGGAGTGACCCCCCATCGATGGCGGCCAAATAGCTTAGAATGTCGGTCCAACAGACCCATTAGGCTATGACCTTTCAGAAAGTAGACACTTTTGCGCAACCTGTCACCTAGGTAGTGCCCAAATCGGAGCTGGTGGCGCCAAGAAAGAAGTCCTTGATTAGTGCCCTAGATATTTGATGAAATCCTGCAGGTTTTTGATGTGGAAATCCCGAAACCAAAGCAGCAAGCAGAGCAAGAACAGGATGTGGATCGAATCAATAAATAATTTGAAATCGAGTGTAACACAGAAGGGCTGCAGTTATACAAAGCAGGTATAAATACAAAGATTCAATCACAAAAGGAGAAAAAAAAAGATTTTATGTGAAAACTGGCCTGAATCTAGCCTCCAAGTTAGCATCAAGCACTTCATGTGCACTCTTTTGGGTGAAATGGTGCTGGTTAGGAATGTGGGGCATAGGAGTTGGGCCAGACACAGATTATGACTTGGCCAAGCAACTGAATTCAGAAACAGTTAAAAAGTAGAACCACGATAAGTGGTAGAAACAATTGAGTATAGGGGTCTTGGGGTGGGAGACCACTAGGCTTAACCTCCAAGGCCTAAAGCATGAAATGCCCATTTTATTTCGTTATATATCTTCCATGAAGGAAGATACCTCCGCTCAGTTGAGTGGTAGGGGTGAACTTCATGGGGGGCTAGGGTTATAACCCTAGTTACTTTGAGAAAGTGTACCTAGAGCTTCAAAAGAGGGATAGAAATACTTAAGTAAGTCTTAGCATCAACAAAAGGGTTTTAAGGGGGGCTTGGCCTGGATTGACGCATTCCCGTGGGGGGCCTGGCCACGGGACGCTGCGGTGGACACGCGCAAGTGAGCAGGCAGGCAAAGCACTACGCTCACAGGGGCATCAATGCGCTCATGTCATGTGACAAAGCGTTTCAGAATCCTTGCCACTCTGAAATGAGGGAACCAAAGTATGTACAGCAACACATCAGGATATGTACACATGGGGTTAAGACTGGACTGGGGTAAGGGCATCACAGGACAATAGACACTCTATCCTAACTTGTATCCCCATCCCAGGTCCGACCCTCCCAGTGGCTGGTGGGGGCGGGGGCTCAAACACAACCCATGCCCTGCTCAATCCGGACCCCGAAACCCTGCCAAAAGGGGGGGTGTCCCGCCCAGCCACAGGCGAGTTCCTCGGAACCAAGGGACTCCACGGTGGACTGACAGTAGCTCCCCATCCTCCCTTAACAGCAGGTCCCAATTCCATCTGAGCGAGAGATATGGCTCCGCCATCCTCCCCTAGGAGTTGGTAGCTGAAAATGGGCTGTTTCAGCCCAAACTGATATTAGCTCAAATATCTCCAAAATTGACCCCTCGTCCGGACCTGCCAGAGGTAGGGACGAGGCAACTGACCCTATGCCCTTCGAGTACGAACTCCCTGGAGCCTTCACCCAACCTGGTTCCCTCTGAGGTATCGGCATCAGGGCACCACGAGTTCGTCAAGTGGGGTCATGATGCCAAAATTACTAAAATTGGCCTCATTCTCACGCGTGGCTCGCCCAGCCAGGGCAAGGCCAATAACTCACAGGTTAGGAGGCAGGACCTATGACTCATATCTGAGTGTACAACTTCAATTTAGGTCCGGGCTCCTTGTGGGCATAGAGGAATGGGGCCGCCAATTGACCACACGGAAGGGGGAAATTGGGGTCCCAAAATGGGGTCATTTTGGCTGCTCGAAATGAGCCAAAATCTGGGGTGCTCCCAATAGTATATCTCCACGCCGGCTTGGAGATCTGATCCATCATTCAATACGCGATCGACCAGGAGTCCGACATAGACACCCATGACCTTGGCTCTCAAAGATCTCCATGCCACTTGGCGTGGTGACGATCCCAATTGGGTCCACAAATGCCAAAATGGCAAACTTGCCCACACTCACCTTGGGCTAGCGCCTTAACGAAGGTTGCTCCGCTTCGCCCACGTGGTGTGTGAACCATGGGGACCAACATGCATAACACCCATGTCATACATGGTCCATTGGTCCATGCGTCCGGCGTGCACGGGTGGGCTCAACATAGTGCACGGCGGGCAGAAAAAGTGGAAAATTGCTCAAAATGGCCAAAAATGCGCACACTCATGGTTGGGGCAAATGAGGCACATGCCCGACTTGGACCGAAGTGTGCCATAGGATTGGTATCAAGTCATATGTGTCCAACATATCTTTTGGGCGTCGCCCAACTCCTCCGGTTTTGGGAATGGCAGGGTCGCCAAGTGAGCCCATGATTTGGGATAGTCCCAAGCCGCCAACATGGCGGCCACGGTATGCCAAGCCCAAGAGGAGTTATCCGCCGGGTCCAAGATATGTTGGGCACCGAAGTATGTACCCTCACATCATACTTGGGTCATGATGTCAATTGAGCGCAACATTGAAATACACGGTCGCCACTTGACATCATGACGAGCCAAAAACGGCAAATTTGACACAAAGACACACAAAAGTGCCTTGAAAGGTGCACAATTATATTATAATATCTTCGGCTTGGATCGTGCAATCAACTAATCCTTCTAAACACAATGACTTGACACTCATGACCTTCTATTCCCCATATGTGCTCCACTTGGGGCGCTTTGAAAGGTTACGAGCGCTACTTCCCAAGTGGGCACAGGAAAATAAGGAAAATTGCAAAACACACACCTTGCTCCCAACGCATCCCTTTGGGATCGCCACACAAGCTTCCCTCCGCGAAGGTCAGTCTTGCAATTGATTGTGGGGAGTATGGAGAAGGGGCTTGCACAATATGAGGTCCATTGGCGGGTTTGGCTTGGAGCGATGGACCCGCCGAATGGGCACGCAATACAACACATGGCACATACCACATATTGCCCAAAAAAGTAGCTCCCCCCACGATATGTCATGCCCCTCCAAGGGCATAACTTTGTGTCAATCGCTCATAGGAACTCAAAGAGAGTTCCTATGCAACACCAACACTCGCGCGCTACACTCGACAGTTATCTTAACGCACGCAATATCATGGTCAAAGAGTTAAAACGCAAACTCTACCCTCTTGACCATGATTCATTACTCTAGCGCGCACGTGTGGAGACGCAAGGCATATAAAGCCTCCTAAATTATGTCATGAGTATTGTCAATACATCCCACGTTTCCTTATTGTCATTCCTTGCAAACAACACGAGATATGACCCTCACAAGTGGCCTCACAAATCAACTTTGTTTTGCCCATATCTCTAAGACAAATGGAGGGCAAGATAAAAGGAAAGTTGATTCGTGCATAGGGAAGCACGTAGGTCCACTCGAAAGAGGTCAAATCAAGTGCGGGGTTGTCGAAGTCGAAAATCCGATTTCGACATCCTGAAAAATTCGGATTAAGGTTGCGAGTGTAGAATGTGAAAATTGCGGATGCATCAATGCATTTCTTGAAGACTTTAGAACCTTCGTCACGGATAGCGCTAAAATTTCCATTAATAACAGTTAAACTGGCGGTTACGCTAAAGTCGCGAGCTAACCGCCAGCTGTCAAAACAGTGAATATCAGAACGGAAGCGTAAAAATTGACGGAAACAATATGAAAATAAAACCCTGTTGATTCCTGATATTCTGATATATAAATCTCCGCTGGCGGTGCATCGGTTGCCGATGCGGGGCTTCATGGCACGGAACACGCTCCTGCTGGGCTCGCACCGGGCGTCAACGGGCGCCCTCCGTACATGGGGTTAGTGGACCGGAGACCGGTCATCCCTGTCGTACATGGGGTTAGTGGACCGGAGACCGGTTGTATGCCCTACCCTAGCCATGGGGTTCTGGGTACCGCTTCACCCCCCTCCTTAAGGCAAACCCTGGGGGGGCTCGATAATGAAGCGGTATGGGGTGCCTCACCCATACCCGCTGCACAGCCTGTGGCGCTCTTCGCCAGGCTGGGTCAGGAATTTTCCTGTTGATGTTACGGCATCCTGATTTCTGTTGGATTTCTGTAAAATACCCGAGAAATCGTCTTTTTTCGTCATTTTTGGGCTGGCGACGACAGTCGTCGCCTGCGCGACGCAGTTCCAGATCGAGGATTTATTTGTCGATTTCTAAAGATTTTAGGCAATTTTATTATTGTTTTATCGTTTTTGGAAATAAAAGATTATAGCGTGACCTTTTTCGCGGCGTTCCGCGAAGGTCAATTTTCGCGAAAAAAGTCACGTTCACGCATTTTTCAAAAAATCCTAAGGCGATCCCAGGAATCGCCCAGGTGCCCATGGTGTGGCCCAACAGTGGGCCTTTTCATATGTAGTTTGAATTGGCGCAGAAACGCGTCGTGTAGGCTACGCGACGCGTTGGGGGGAGACGCGTGAAATGAGTGTTTTTGGCTCAAAAATCACTATATTTCATTGTTTTTCGCCCAAAAACCACTGTTTGGCCCAGTTTGGGCAGGATCTCAGTGGAGATTCTGATGGCGACGCCTCGTAGCCGTCAGATTTTCTGATGGCGGCGACGCCGTCGCCTTCATTTCGTCTTCATTTTTATGCTATTTTATAGTATAGAAGTGTTACATGTACATAACACTTGTCTACATGTTTTCTTTGTCTACATATACCTTCATCTCCTTGCCCAGGACGCCAGATTGTGTCATGGCCGAGGCAAGGATCACAGAATACTTTGGACAATCCTGAACTCGAGAGGAAGTCTTGGATTTCATGGGTTTGGGGGTTTGAATTCGTGCATGCGAAGGGAAGCTTCGAGGTTGCCCTCCCCCCAAATGCTTCAAAAGTATTCTGCCGACGCCAAGGCCACCAAGGCGGTGTGACCGCCTGCGGACGGCGACGACGCCCAGACTGCAGGAGTACGGCATCCACGCTGGGAAACTGCAGGAGCTACGGTCCAGGGCATCAACATGATGAAGGAGGAATTCCTTGACTCCTACGATGGGTATGACCTTGGCTTCCCCATGGACCGACCCTATGGAGCTCCCAAGTCTATAAATGACCTCTGGGCGACGACCACAGCGACGACGACGCCAGGTACCGAACCGCACAAGCAGGCGCGTTAATTCGTCGCCTTGGGTTGGTTGACCCTTTGGGAGGTCCCGCCCTAAATCGGCGTGGGGCGCCTTGGGTAGGAAATGACCCTAAATCCCCCAAATTAGGCGCGTTAATTCGTCGCACTGGGTTGGGAATCGACCCTAAAACGCACGAGGAATTCGTCGCCTTCGGCAGGAAATGGCCCTAAATTCAGGCGCGAGGAATTCGTTGCCTTGGGTTTGACCCAAAATTTTTTTATTGAATTATTATGTTTCCATGCCCATGGAGAAAAAGGGCCCATATGTGCGCCTAAGCGCCATCAGTCAGGGCGGAAGGCCCTGCAGCGCCTCTGTTCATGTAACTACAGGCCACAAGGAGTGCCAGGGACCAGTGTGGACGCCTGGGGGGCAATTGCCCTATGAATATATCAAGATCAAAAAAAAAAATTACATGTATGTGGCATGTAAACTACTTACGAAGCCCCCCCCCCCCCGTGTTCTGATGAATCAGTTTTGAAACCAGGGCAGTGCAGGGGTCAAAGCGCCTCCTTGGCCTTGCCTTCCTTTGGATATAGGCAAGGCTTCTAAGGAGGGGGGTGAAGCGGTATGGGGTGCCTCACCCATACCCGCTGCACAGCCTGTGGCGCTCTTCGCCAGGCTGGGTCAGGAATTTTCCTGTTGATGTTATGGCATCCTGATTTCTGTGGGATTTCTGTAAAATACCCGAGGAATCGTCTTTTTTCGTCATTTTTGGGCTGGCGACGACAGTCGTCGCCTGCGCGACGCAGCTCCAGATCGAGGATTTCTTTCTCGATTTCTAAAGATTTTAGGCAATTTTATTATTGTTTTATCCTTTTTAGAAATAAAAGATTATAGCGTGACCTTTTTCGCGGCGTTCCGCGAAGGTCAATTTTTGCGAAAAAAGTCACGTTCACGCATTTTGGAAGAAATCCTGAGGCGATCCCAGGAATCGCCCAGGTGCCCATGGTGTGGCCCAACAGTGGGCCTTTTCATATGTAGTTTGAATAGGCGCAGAAACGCGTCGTGTCGGCTACGCGACGCGTTGGGCAGAGACACGTGAAATGAGTGTTTTTGGCTCAAAAATCACTATATTTCATTGTTTTCCGCCCAAAAACCACTGTTTGGCCCAGTTTGGGCAGGATCTCAGTGGAGATCTTGATGGCGACGCCTCGTAGCCGTCAGATTTTCTGATGGCGGCGACGCCGTCGCCTTTATTTCGTCTTCATTTTTATGCTATTTTATAGTATAGAAGTGTTACATGTACATAATACTTGTCTACATGTTTTCTTTGTCTACATATACCTTCATCTCCTTGCCCAGGACGCCAGATTGTGTCATGGCCGAGGCAAGGATCACAGAATACTTTGGACAATCCTGAACTCGAGAGGAAGTCTTGGATTTCATGGGTTTGGGGGTTTGAGGTCGTGCATGCGAAGGGAAGCTTCGAGGTTGCCCTCCCCCCAAATGCGCAACCAGCGGTGCAACCACTGCAACAAGGGAACGAAAGTATGTACAGCAACACATCAGGATATGTACACATGGTGTTAACACTGGACTGGGGTAAGGGCATCACAGGACAATAGACACTCTATCCCAACTCATATCCCAATCCCAAATCCGACCCTCTCAGTGGCTGGTGGGGGCGGGGGCTCAAACACAACCCATGCCCTGCTCAGTCCGGACCCTGAAACCCTCCCAATAAGGGGGGGTGTACCGCCCAGCCACAGGCGAGTTCCTCGGAACCAAGGAACTCCAAGGCGGACCCCCAGCGGCTCCTCATGCTCCCTTAACAGCAGGTCCCAACTCCAATCTGAGCCAGAGATATGGCTCCGCCATTATCCCTCAGGAGTTGGTAGCTGAAAATGGGCTGTTTCAGCCCAAACTGATATTAGCTTGAAAAACTCCAAAACTGACCCCTCGTCCGGACCCGCCAGAGGTAGGGACGAGGCAACTGACCCTATGCCCTTTGCATACGAACTCCCTGTAGCCCCCACCCAACCTGGTTCCCTCTGAGGTCCCGGCATCAGGGCAACACGGATTCGTCAAGTGGGGTCATGATGCCAAAATCACCAAAATTGGCGTCATTCCCACGCGTGGCTCGCCCGGCCAGGGCAAGGCCAATGATCCACAGGTTAGGAGGCAGGACCTAGGACTCATATCTGAGTGTACAACGTGATATTAGGTCCAGGCTCACTGTGGGCATAGAGAAATGGGGCCGCCAATTGACCACACGGAAGGGGGAAATTGGGGTCCCAAAATGGGGTCATTTTGGCTGCTCGAAATGAGCCAAAATTCGGGGTGCTCCCAATAGTATATCTCCACGCCACCTTGGAGATGGGATTCGCCATTCCATACCCGATCCACCCGGAGTCCAACTGAGACTCCCATGACCTTGGCTCTCAAAGATCTCCATGCTACTCGGCGTGGAGACAATCCAAATTGGGTCCACAAATGCCAAAATGGCAAAATTGCCCACACTCACTTTGGGCTAGCGCCTTAACGAAGGTTGCTCCGCTTCGCCCACGTGGTGTGTGAACCATGGGGACCAATATACATAACACCCATGTCATATATGGTCCATAGGTCCATGCGTCTGCCGTGCACGGGTGGGCTCAACATAGTGCACGGCGGGCAGCAAAAGTGGAAAAATGCTCAAAATGGCCAAACATGCGCACACTCATGGTTGAGGCAAATGAGGCACATGCCCGACTTGGATCGGAGTGTGCCATAGGATTGGTATCAAGTCATATGTGTCCAACATATCTTTTGGGCGTCGCCCAACTCCTCCGGTTTTGGGAATGGCAGGGTCGCCAAGTGAGCCCATGATTTGGGATAGTCCCAAATCGCCAACATGGCGGCCACGGTGTGCCAAGCGCAAGAGGAGTTTTTCTGCCGGGTCTAAGATATGTTGGGCACCAAAGTATGTACCCCCAGATCATACTTGGGTCATGATGTCAATTGAGCGCATCGTTGAGATATACGGTCGCCACTTGACATCATGACGGGCCGAAAAAGGCAAAATTGGCACAAAGACCCACAAAAGTCCCTTGAAAGGCACACAATACTATTATAATATCTTCGGCTTGGATCGTGCAATCAACTAATCCTCCTAAACACAATGACTTGACACCAATGACCTTTGATTCCACATATGTGCTCCACTTGGGGCGCTTTGAAAGGTCACGAGCGCTACTTCCCAAGTGGGCACATGAAATTATGGAAAATTGCAAAACACACACCTTGCTCCCAACGCACCGCTTCGGGATCGCCGCACAAGCTTCCCGTCACGGAGGTTAGGCTTGCAATTGATCGTAGGGAGTATGGAGAAGGGGCTTGCACAATATGAAGTCCATTGGCGGGTTTGGCTTGGAGCGATGGACCCGCCAAATGGGCACGCAATACAACACATGGCACATACCACATATTGCCCAAAAAGGTAGCCCCCCCCACGATATGTCATGCCCCTCCAAGGGCATAACCTTGTGTCAATCGCTCATAGGAACTCAAAGAGATTGCCTATGCAACACCAACACTCGCGCGCTACACTCGAAAGTTATCTTAACGCACGCAATATCATGGCAAAAGAGTTATAACGCAAACTCTACCCTCTTGACCATGATCCATTACGCTAGCGCGCACGTGTGGAGACGCAAGGCATATAAAGCTTCCTAACTTACGTCAGGAGTATTGTGAATACATCTGACGCTTCCTTATTGTCATTCCTCGCAAGCAACACGAGATATGACCTTCACAAGTGGCCTCACGAATCAACTTTGTTTTGCCCATATCTTTAAGACAAATGGAGGGCAAGATAAAAGGAAAGTTGATTCGTGCATAGGGAAGCACGTAGGTCCACTCGAAAGAGGTCAAATCAAGTGCGGGGATGTCGAAGTCGAAAATCCCATTTCGACATCCTGAAAAATTTGGATTAAGGTTGCGAGTGTAGAATGTGAAAATTGCGGATGCATCAATGCAGTTGCTGAAGACTTTAGAGCCTTCGTCACGGATAGCGTTAAAATTTCCATTAATTACAGTTAAACTGGCGGTTACGGTAAAGTCACGAGCTAACCGCCAGCTGCCAAAACAGTGAATATCAGAACGGAAGCGCAAAAATTGACGGAAACAATATGAAAATAAAACCCTGTTGATTCCTGATGTTCTGATATAAAAATCTCCGCTGGCGGTGCATCGGTTGCCGATGCGGGGCTTTACGGCACGGAACACGCTCCCGCCAGGCTCGCACCGGGCGTCAACGGGCGCCTTCCGTACATGGGGTTAGTGGACCGGAGACCGGTCTTCCCTTCCGTACATGGGGTTAGTGGACCGGAGACCGGTTGTATGCCCTGCCCTAGCCATGGGGTTCTGGGGACCGCAACTCCTGACCTCGGTCAGTCTGCCTGGGAAACTGGTGGTACGAGGAGTTGACGCCTCCGCCCACACTGCATGAGGACTCCCTCATGTATGGCCTTCGTGGTAGTAGGGCGAGGGAAAAGACGGCCTTGATGCCCGATCCCTTAAAGAGGAGCTCGTTCGGCTGTACCAGTCTGGACTCGCGTCGTATGGATATGGACATGGTGCGCCCGAGGAAGGACCCGTGGGGACTCTTCCCAGTCGGCGGGCCTTGGGAAGCTTGGGGTAGCCTGATGGATCTTTGTGGTCGCTCTCGACCTGTGGGACCACCTCGGTCGTTGTGTGTCGCCTATGTTGGCCGTGTATGCCACTGCCACTGTGGTAGTGACCGTAGCAGCCGGCACCTGGTGCGCCTGGTATGGGTTAACGGGTCCTTTGGATGCCGAACAATCGCCGCCAGGACCCGGGACTTAATACTTGATACTATACATGTGCTACGAGCTTATACAGCATCATACCTATCTTACTGTGGGATTTGGGCAGCCTAACCTGAGCCAGCCTGAAGTGAGGATGTGACACCCTCCCCCTTCAGGAAATGGTCCTGGGTACCCGCTGCCATGCGTGGGTGTGATCGAGCCCCCCCCAGGGTTTGCTCTCAGGAGGGGGGTGAAGCGGTACCCAGAACCCCATGGCTAGGGCAGGGCATACAACCGGTCTCCGGTCCACTAACCCCATGTATGGAAGGCGCCCGTTGACGCCCGGTGCGAGCCCGGCGGGAGCGTGTTCCGTGCCGTAAAGCCCCGCATCGGCAACCGATGCACCGCCAGCAGAGATTTATATATCAGAACATCAGGAATCAACAGGGTTTTATTTTCATATTGTTTCCGTCAATTTTTACGCTTCCGTTCTGATATTCACTGTTTTGGCAGCTGGCAGTTAGCTCGCGGCTTTACCGTAACCGCCAGTTTAACTGTAATTAATGGAAATTTTAACGCTATCCGTGACGAAGGCTCTAAGGTCTTCAGGAACTGCATTGATGCCTCCGCAATTTTCATATTCTACACTCGCAACCTTAATCCGAATTTTTCAGGATGTCGAAATCGGATTTTCGACTTCGACATCCCCGCACTTGATTTGACCTCTTTCGAGTGGACCTACGTGCTTCCCTATGCACGAATCAACTTTCCTTTTATCTTGCCCCCCATTTGTCTTAAAGATATGGGCAAAACAAAGTTGATTCGTGAGGCCACTAGTGAAGGTCATATCTCGTGTTGCTTGCGAGGAATGACAATAAGGAAACGTGGGATGTATTCACAATACTCCGGACGTAATTTAGGAAGCTTTATATGCCTTGCGTCTCCACACGTGCGCGCTAGCGTAATGGATCATGGTCAAGAGGGTAGAGTTTGCGTTATAACTCTTTGGCCATGATATTGCGTGCGTTAAGATAACTTTCGATGGTAGCGCGCGAGTGTTGGTGTTGCATAGGAACTCTCCTTGAGTTCCTATGAGCGATTGACACAAGGTTATGCCCTTGGAGGGGCATGACATATCGTGGGGGGAGCTACCTTTTTGGGCAATATGTGGTATGTGCCATGTGTTGGGTTGCGTGCCCATTTGGCGGGTCCATCGCTCCAAGCCAAACCTGCCAATGGACTTCATATTGTGCAAGCCCCTTCTCCATACTCCCTACGAGCAATTGCAAGCCTAACCTTCGTGAAGGGAAGCTTGTGCGGCGATCCCGAAGCGGTGCGTTGGGAGCAAGGTGTGTGTTTTGCAATTTTCCATAATTTCATGTGCCCACTTGGGAAGTAGCGCTCGTGACCTTTCAAAGCGCCCCACGTGGAGCACATATGTGGAATCGGAGGTCATTGGTGTCAAGTCATTGTGTTTAGAAGGATTAGTTGATTGCACGATCCAAGCCGAAGATATTATAATAGTATTGTGTGCCTTTCAAGGGACTTTTGTGGGTCTTTGTGCCAATTTTGCCGTTTTTGGCCCGTCATGATGTCAAGTGGCGACCGTATATCTCAACGATGCGCTCAATTGACATCATACCTTACACCCAGCGAATAACTCCTCTTGGGCTTGGCACACTGTGGCCGCCATGTTGGCGATTTGGGACTATCCCAAATCATGGGCGAACTTGGCGACCCTGCCATTCCAAAAACCGGAGGAGTTGGGCGACGCCCAAAAGATATGTTGGACAGATATGACTTGATACCAATCCTATGGCACACTCCGATCCAAGTCGGGCATGTGCCTCATTTGCCCCAACCATGAGTGTGCGCATGTCTGGCCATTTTGAGCATTTTTCCACTTTTGCTGCCCGCCGTGCACTATGTTGAGCCCACCCGTGCACGCCGGACGCATGGACCAATGGACCATATATGACATGGGTGTTATGTATATTGGTCCCCATGGTTCACACACCACGTGGGCGAAGCGGAGCAACCTTCGTTAGGGCGCTAGCCCAAAGTGAGTGTGGGCAATTTTGCCATTTTGGCATTTGTGGACCCAATTAGGATTGTCACCACGCCAATTGGCACGGAGATTTTCGGGAGCCAAGTTCATGGGAGTCTTCGTTGGACTCCCGGTGGATCGCGTATGGAATGGCGGATCCGATCTCCAAGCCGGCGTGGAGATATACTATTGGGAGCACCCCAAATTTCGGCTCATTTTCAGCAGCCAAAATGACCCCATTTTGGGACCCCAATTTCCCCCTTCCGTGTGGTCAATTGGCGGCCCCATATCTCTATGCCCACAGTGAGCTTGGACCTAATTTCAAGTTGTACACTCAGATATGAGTCCTAGGTCCTGCCTCCTAACCTGTGGATCATTGGCCTTGCCCTGGCCGGGCGGGCCACGCGTGGGAATGATGCCAATTTTGGTGATTTTGGCATCATGACCCCACTTGACGAATCCGTGTTGCCCTGATGCCGGGACCTCAGAGGGAACCAGGTTGGGTGAGGGCTCCAGAGGGTTTGTATGCGAAGGGCATAGGGTCAGTTGCCTCGTCCCTACCTCTGGCTTGTCCGGACGAGGGGTCAGCTTCGGAGTTTTTCAAGCTAATATCAGTTTGGGCTGAAACAGCCCATTTTCAGCTACCAACTCCTGAGGGATAATGGCGGAGCCATATCTCTGGCTCAGAGTGGAGTTGGGACCTGCTGTTAAGGGAGCATAGGGAGCCGTTGTCGTTGGAGTTCCTTGGTTTCCAGGAACTCCCCTGTGGCTGGGCGGTACACCCCCCCTATTGGCAGGGTTTCAGGGTCCGGAATGAGCAGGGCATGGGTTGTGTTTGAGCCCCCGCCCCCGCCAGCCACTGAGAGGGTCGGACCTGGGATTGGGATACGAGTTGGGATAGAGTGTCTATTGTCCTGTGATTCCCTTTACCCAGTCCAGTCTTAACCCCATGTGTACATATCCTGATGTGTTGCTGTACATACTTTCGTTCCCTTGTTGCAGAGTGGCAAGGATCCTGAAACGCTTTGTCACATGACACGAGCGTAATGATGCCCTTGTGAGCGTAGTGCTTTGCCTGCCTGCTCACCTGTGCGTGTCACCGCAGCGTCCCGTGGCCGGCCCCCCACGGAAACGCGTCAATAACACCCACGCATGGCAGCGGGTACCCAGGACCATATCCTGAAGGGGGGGGTGTCACATCCTCACTTCAGGCTGATTCGCAGGTCAGGTTGCCCAAATTCCACAGTAAAACAGGTATGATGCTGTAACTGTTAGTAACTGCAAGTATAGTATCAAGTATCAAGTCCCGGGTCCTGGCGGCGATTGTTCGGCATCCAAAGGACCCGTTAACCCATACCAGGCGCACCGGGTGCCGGCTGCTACGGTCACCACCACAGTGGCAGTGGCATACACGGCCAACATAGGCGACACACGACGACCGAGGTGGTCCCACAGGTCGAGAGCGACCACAAAGATCCATCAGGCTACCCCAAGCTTCCCAAGGCCCGCCGACTGGGGAGAGTCCCCACGGGTCCTTCCTCGGGCGCACCATGTCCATATCCATACGACGCGAGTCCAGAGTGGTACAGCCGAACAAGCTCCTCCTTAAGGAATCGGGCATCAAGGCCGTCTTTTCCCTCGCCCTATTACCACGAAGGCCATACATGAGGGAGTCCTCATGCAGTGTGGGCGGAGGCGTCGACTTCTCAAACCACCAGTCTCCCAGGCAGACTGACCGAGGTCAGGAGCACCGGAGGCCGCCATCCGACTGCAAGTGCGTCTGCGAGTTGGTAGGCTCACACTGGGACTGACAGTGGCGGACCGCTGGGAGTGTAGTCAGGCAACTGGGCTTCCCGCCTGGCGCCATCAGGATCTCCACACACAGCGAATAGGGCACACGGTATCACGGGCACTCAAACAGAAGAATATGTACTTGGGTACCGGTCCAGGCTGGACCTTAAGTAACAGCAAATAAAGGGCGACTCAGGGCGCCCCTGTATTTCGATTCGCATCCCCTCGGGGGGGAGAAAACAGTCCATCTGTTGGTGATGGGCTGACAATCGTAACATACAAATGCACATATCCTGGGGAACAGAAAAAGTAAGCAATAATCAGGTAAACAGGCGTGTAAACACACTCTGAACAGAGTGCCAAACCACGCCACGGTCAGGATAAGGCAAAGCAGGAGGGTGGACAGGAAAACGCCTGAGTGCAGGCCATATATAGTCTCGAGACACACGTCGACTGGTCTGGATTCCGCAAGTGCCATGGAACCAGACCACAAACCAAAAATTGCAATGCCGATGACAGCGGCATCCGTTGCGCAACATCGTATGGGCTTCAAGGCCCCAGGAGCTCAGAAATATGAAGGTCAGTCGCCCTACCTGGTTTCCCAAGGATTCAGCAGGGGGGGGAGTGACGAATAGAAGTGAAAACGAGGGGCCATCCTCCTCTGGATTCAGCAGGGGGGGGTATATGGCCACTCTGATGGCAGGTCACCGGAAGATGGAAGAGAGCAAGCAAGTAAGGGACGATCCGTCGACCTCACAAGCGCTCATAACACATCAGGGGAGAGCTCAGGGCACTGATCAGGCGCCCCTGGCTGCAATCGCCCGGGTGAGTGCTGCCAAGTCTGAAACGTTGATCTTGGTCTTGTGCTTGCGGATGTACTCCATGAAGGGAGTATTGACCCGCGGCACGAACGAGGAGACAGGTTCCCAGGTGTCGTGGGACGGCCCATAGCCTCGCCAACGAACCTTGAACTCCAGGCCTCCTGGTGCCGAGGCTTTCAAACGCTGAGCAAGGATCTTCTCGACTGTATAGTCGTCCTGCTCAGCATAGTCGTCGTCCGAATCAGCCTCATGTGCGGCATAGTTCAGGGACACATGTTGGCCACGGAGGTCGGGCTCCCGCACACGGAGTTGACTCTCGTGGCGCTCCCAGAACTGTCCGTGACCCACCTTGATGCGGTAGGTGTCCTCACCAATCCTGCGGACCACCTCGCCGGGTGTGAACCAGGTCTTGGTGCGGTGGGTGCCCATGGGGCGGGGTCTGATCACCCACACCGGGTCTCCCACCCTTAACTTCTGCGCCGTCGAGCTCGGGGCGGACTTCTGAAGCTCAGCATGCTCCTTCTCGAGCTGCTGGCGGATGTCCCGCGCCGTTTGCTCTTGCCGCGCGAGAAATTCCTTGGCATCCATAGCCATGCCATCACCAGACAAGGGAAGTCCCCTACCCAGGGGGTCCCTGCCGAACAGAATCTGGTGAGGGGACAAACCGCCCGGAGTGGGGGTGTCATGATGGGCCTTCAGAGCAGGCCACATCTCCTCAAACCAGTTCCGACGTGGATTGGTGATGTGGATCTTGCGCAGCTTCTCGAACAGCTGCCGTCCAGCCACTTCAGCACGGCCGTTAAACCGGCTGAGATAGGCGACGCTCTTGGCATGACGTATTCCCATGAGGGAACACATAGCCTTGAACCAGCCACCAGTAAACTGGGGCCCTCGGTCACTGCAAATGACGAATCATCATGACTGCCACTTCCTTGGCAAGCAACCCCTTTTTGCGTGCCGGAACGGCTACTACGTAGCCACTGTGGCGATCCACACAGAGAACCACACAGTCAAAGGTCTCCTTGCCAATGTGCACTTCGGGCATGGAGAAGACGTCCATGGCCACGCTCTCCATGGGCTGGTCAGGAACCGGGGTCCATTGGACTTCCCCCTTGACGTTCCGGTTATCGGGATTGCAGGCCTGACAGACCGAGCAACCCTTCCTGACCTTCTTGATGGCGCTGTCGAGAACGATATGGTCGATCTCGAACCGACGCTGCATGTCAAGGGCTTGCTTCTTGACCCCTGGGT
Source organism: Eutreptiella sp. 'Long Island Sound 2002' (assembly GCA_964036045.1). Classification (NCBI taxonomy): domain Eukaryota; phylum Euglenozoa; class Euglenophyceae; order Eutreptiales; family Eutreptiaceae; genus Eutreptiella; species Eutreptiella sp. 'Long Island Sound 2002'. Next base: position 139,765,899 of record OZ038378.1, read on the forward strand.
GCAGCATGTGGTGGTGCCAAGCTTCACAAAGCTCGAGCACCCGGGACTCCGGTACTAGCAGCTTACCATTCCGGTAGAGCTTGCCATCTTCCTCGTTCAGCCCCTTTGGCCACTTCTGCCCGTCGTCAGGGTCGGTCACAGCCCTATACTCGGCCGCAAAGGCCTCAGACTGGGCGTAATCGTCGGTCGAGTCGTCCTGGAGGCAAGACTCCGGGAAGAGGTGCTTGTCGGACTCAGCTCCCTCAGGGGCGAGTACTCTGACCGCTCTGCTCACCCTGGATGCGAGGGGGGCATCCGCAGCCATGACGACGAAGCATTTAACACCCTCCTCCTCCATCAGGCGCTCCATTTCGATGATCTTCTTGGCTTCAGCGGTCTCAGCCTCATCGCCATGGGCAGAGATATCCGTCATGCCCTTGCTGGCGGGATAGGCCCACCTACTGAGACAGTCCGCCACGGTGTTATCCTTTCCAGGAATGTAAACAACCGTGAGGTCGAACTTGGCCAAAGTCTCATGCCATCTTGCCCGTCAGGAGGCGGGACCAGAGGGGGTGTCCACGTGCTCCTTGTGCCACGACTGCAGACTCTGATGGTCGGTGCAGACGGTGACGGGATGGAGGGCTATGTACCCAGCCCATTTCCTGAGAGCCATGACGATGGCATACGCCCCCTTTCCTCGGGGCGTCCACGTCCGTCTCTGGCCTTCTGCCAGGACTCGGCTCCAGAAGGCCACGGGCACGTGCCTCCCGTCGTCAAGCACTTGCTCCAACACTGCGCCGACGGCGTAGTCGGAAGCGTCGGTGCGCAGGACGAACCCTCGGTCGGGATCCACGAGGTGCAGACCCACTGCGGATAGCAGCGCCTGCTTCATCCCCTCAAAGGCACGGTCGGAATTAGCATCCCAGACCAGAGCCTTCTTGGACCCCTTCTTGGTCTCCTCTCGGTTGCCCTTGAGCATGGTCGTCATGGGGGCTGCATACTCGGCATACATTTTGATATACCCCGAGTAGTAGTTGCAGAACCCCAGATACGCCCGTAGCTCAGAGACCGTCTTGGGCTTTTCCCAGTGCTCAATCGCAGCCACCTTGCCAGGTATGGGCTTTCGCTGCCCGTTCCCGACTATGTGGCCAGCGAAGACCACCTCGCTTACCGCAATGGTGGCCTTGTCACTGCTGCCCGTGAGTTTCTGCCGAACCAGGAGGTCCGGCACTCGAGTGACGTCCCTCTCATGTGCCTCCAGGAGCTCCTCGTAGCTCATACTGGGGTCCCCGGACGCGATGATGACATCGTCCACGCAGGGGTCCGCACAGTCACGCACCGGCTCAAGCAGGTTCTCCAGCATCCGCTGAAAAGCTGCATTGCCGTTGGTAACGCCCATGGGCATGACCTTCCACTGGAGAGGTCCAAGTGGAGTGCTCATGGCTGTGCAGGCACGGGACTCTTCGGCGAGAGGCATCTGATGATAACCATGTTTCAGGTCAATCACCGTGAAGATCCTCCGCCGGTGTTGTTTTTGCAGCATGTCCTCAATGAGGGGCAGCGTATAGCTGTCGTGCTGCGTTTGGGCGTTCGGGCCGCGGTAGTCGACCACGAGCCGCCACTCACCGGCGACCTTCTTGGGGACGACGAAGCACGGGGAGGCTTATTCGGAGTGGCACGGCTCGAGCCAGCCTCTCCGGATGAAGTCACGGAGGATCTTCTCCATGGCATCTTTCCTCTCGCCCCTCAGGGCAAACTCCCGGTGACGATACACACGGGGGTCCTGCTTCAGTCGTATCTTGGCCTCGCCATACGGTCCACGCACCGGTGGGAGAAACACAGGTTTTCCGCTGAAGAAGGTCTCGCCATACTTCTGCTTCAACCTGGCCCTCAATGCCTGGATCTTGGGGCAATCATTGGACTCCGCCTTGGCTTCCCGGATACCCGCGGGCGCACGCTTCTTCGACCCGTGCGCCTTCTTGTAAGCCTCTGTGTCGGCCTTGTGGACGGGGCATGTTCGGTGGTCATGGTTGAAGCCTCGCTTCCTCCCATAACACACGAAACAGCCCTGAGGGTGAGCTCGTATGAACTCCCCAAAGGACAACGGAGGGTCGCCAATGCGGCGAGGGTCCCTGCAGGGGCTTCCAGTTTCCCGGTTTGCTCCGTGCGCTCAGGTTCTTGGCCACGAAGGCACAAACGGCCACCTCGGCGGGCTCATCGTCGTCGTCATCGTCGACGAGAGTCTCATCGCCGTTGGCTCCCGCTGGGTCCATGGCAGCTTCCCCGCCAGGTCCCTCGCCAACGTAGTTGACGTCGCGGTCGTCGGGCCTCAACCCGCGGGTGTGGTGGAGGTTCCGGTACTCCTTGAGCACCTCCTCTCCAACCCACTCCAGGATCTCGTCGCAGCTCATCTGCGCCGGGATGGCCTGAAGACGGATGGTCTGGCCGCTCAACTCACACTCGTCAAGGCGCCACATCGCGGTCTTCTCGCGATCGCCTGAGACGGTGATGAGGAGAGCGTTCCGCAGGGAGTGCCGTTTGACATCCCGGGCCACGTTCTTCCTCGTCCAAGCCACCACGTTCGTATGATACTGTTTGGGGAGCATCATCTTGACCGTGTGGTTGGACTTGGCCCGCTTGGATTCCTCCTTGGTGACTCTCTTGATCCATGCCTCCGGCAGCATGGAGAGCAGGCGAGCCTGCTCGTCACCCTCGTTCCAGTCCTCCACGTTGCGGCGGAGGAGGGTGTAATGCCCTCGGAAGTCTCGCCAGTCCCGTAGGCGAATCTTCCGTCCATCATGCTGAAGCTTGATGGACTTCCACCGCTTGGCAGCCACCTGCGGAGCGTCCACCCGCTCCTGCTCGTTGAGCCACTTCTTTGCTTCCTTGAGGGTCTTGATTCTCCCCTCCTTGGTCGCCACGAAGTATAGCTCTCCGAGCACTTCCGGCAGGCGGTACCTGAACCGTCTGAAGACATACTTCTCCGCATCAGCGGGATGCATGTCCTCAGTAACGGTTACCCCCCAATCGTCCAGCTTCTCCAAGAAGCGGTCGAGGTTGAGGGGGTTGCCGTCGTACATGGGGGGCTTGATGTCCTTCAAGTCCTCCCACACGGCGGCATCCGCGGACTTAGAGACCACGAACGCCGGCCGCGAGGTCGACCGAGGTTCCCATCGGCCTCTCCCACGGACTCCCACGGCCGCCACGTCCATGTCCTCCATGGAATCCCTGTGGCTACGCCGCGGTTCCTCCATGTACGCTGAACCCAGATGTCCACGCCGTACTCCTTCCATGTATGCATCCTCATCACGGCGCCGGCAGCTGCGTTCAGCGGCCTCCCGTCGTACACCACGCGGCGGGCTGATGTCGAACTTCTCCAGGTCCAGGTCCAGGTCCTCACCTTCGCCGACATCCCACTCCACGTCTCCTCTGGGGACCTCATCCCTGAGTCCACCATAACGTCCACCAGCCATTGGGATTGGCTCCTGGGCTGGTGCGGGGCGGCGGGGGCGTACCGGTGTCCGCGGTGGAGCACGGCGGTTGCAATACTCCGCGCTGAGCCACTCATCACGCCAATCCTCACTGCCACTGCCGGGCGGCACGCGCTCGTTGCGGCGGCCCGCGCTGTGGTGAGAGGGGGCGGTGAGAGAGGGGGCACTGGCGCTGGGGCGACTCCTGGGGGCTCCGCCGGGGGCGTTGGGTCTGCCTGGACTTGGTCCGGGTCCCCAGCCGTCGTCCGACGAGCCAGACTCCAGGGGTGGGTGGTCGCTGCCGACGCTCCCACGGGCTTCCAGCGCGTCCAGCCTCTGCTGCAGGCCGCTGATGACCGTGTTCAGCTGCCTGGTCTCGCCCCTGGCGATGTCCAGCTCTCTCTGCGCGCGCGCGGCGACCTTGGAGATGCGAGTCATCTCGCCCTTGCCCGTGTCTACCTCGCACTCGAGGAACTGGATCCTCCTGCGGAGGTAGACAATCCACCGCCAGGTGGTATCCAGGTCGCCGTTCCCTGGTGGGTCGTCGGGGTCCCCAGGGGGTCCTCCAGGAGGGCCTCCGCCGGGTCCGCCCGGTCCAGGGGATCCGCCCCCGCCCGGTGGTCCGCCTCCAGGGGGTCCACTTGGTGGGCGTCCTCGAGGGGGTCCTGATGGTCCTCCGCCAGGGGGTCCCGGTGGGTCTCCGCAGGGTCGCCTCGGTGGGTCCGAGGATGGGCGCTTCTTCGTGATGCCGAAGTCCATGTCGTCATCCTCTTCCATGTCCCCCCACCTGGGCGTCTCGGTCTCGGAAGATTCCGAGCTCCGGTAGGGAGGAGGGAGATCCTCATCCTCACCTTCCGGTTCCATGGGGACGTCTCCGCCTCCTGCGCCCGTTCAAGCGACCACTTGGCGATAACGGCGGCCTCGTTCATCCCCGTCGCTGGCGGTGAAGAAGGGGTCACTGTCGTGGGGGTGTCCGCCCGCTGGCCTCCTCGGCCTCTCGGGGGTCTTCCCCTTACCCTTCCTCCGTCGGTGGGCGGTGGGGCCACTGCTCCCACTGCTGCCCGTGTCGGCCTCGTCCAGCGTCATCTTGGAGGAGGCGTCCCTTTCGAAAAGCTCTCGAAGGGTCTCCACTCGTGATCCTCCCGGGGGAGTCTCGCGGCGGAGTTTGGCCTCTGCCTCCTCCATTGCGGCGGCCGTGGCTGCGGCAGCTCGCGCTTTGGCTTCCTCCCGGGCACGAGCCGCTTTGGCTTCCCGGGCCCGCTGCAGCCGAGCCTTCTCTGCTTCCAACGTCGCCAGCTCCGCCTCCGTCTTTGCCCTCTCCTCAGCGACCTTCCGTCGCGCGGCCTCGATGGCGTCCTTCTTGGCGGCGTCCGCCTGGGCCTTAGCCGTCGCTTCGGCGTGGGCCCTTTCCTCCGCCTCCTTCTTTGCCCTCTCTTGGGCAAGCGCCTCTTCCAGCGCCTTCACCTCGGCTTCCTTGCAGGCAATGGCCTCCTGCGTCCGGCGGGCCTCCTCGTCGGTTGCCCTGATCCGGGCAGCCACTGCCTCATGGGCGGCCGCAGCCGTGGAACCGGCCGCGATGGCTGCCACTTTCGAGGCGTGGTAGTCCGTGCCTCTGCCCCACTCGGTGGCCTCCACATGGGCGATGCCGACGGCGCCCTCCACGGCAGCGTTCTGCTGCGTGGCCCGTTGCCGGGCAACCCGAAGGTTGCAGGGCACCCCACAGGCGCGCTCACAGGCGCGCGCCACGTCCCTTTGGGCGGGAGCGGCGCTGCTGCTGGAGCTGGCCTGGTCGGCCGGCATTCTCCCGCGGTCGGCCGACTCCACATCGCTGCTGGGGCCTGCTGGGGCCTGCTGGGGCCTAAGGAGCAGCGGACGGGGCTTGGCCTTGGTCTGCTTGGCGACTTGGATGTAGTCGCCAAGGGTGGTGGAGCCGGGGTGATGACCGCCATTGGCCCGTTGGGGACTGGGGGCTGGGGTTCCGCCCTTGGCGCCCTGGGCGGCTTCGGCGGCCAGGGACTCCTGGTACTCCCGCCACTTCTGGTCCCGCTTCCTGTCCCCTGCGGACCGCTTCCTTTTCCCTGGAGACGCGCTGCTGCTGCTGCCCTGCAGCCTGCGCTCGCTCCCTGGTTCCGGGAAGTTCTTCTCGGTCATGTCCCACATGGAGACATTGATCAAGGCGCCCGACGGGTACTCGTTGGGCATCTCGTCCTCCTCAATCCCGTCGGGACGCAGCCCTTCGCCGGGCCTGTCCGGCCGGGTCCAGGTCCTCCAGCGCCTCTGCTGGAAGCGGAAGGCAAACCCTTCCGCCCGCAGCCAGTCCTCCACGGCCTGCAGGCGTTCGGGGGCCATGTCCTTGCGGAGCTCGAAGCTCCCGGGCATGCCGCCTTCGCACTGGGGGTGGCTGTGGCGGTAGTGCTGGTCCCAAACCAACCCACGCAGTAGGTGCGCTGCATGGGGGTGGGGCCGCGGCCACGTCCTACCCACTTCTTGCCAGTTTACCATGGCAGCGGGGGCGTAGTTGGTCTTGAGGTCCTTGGTGTGCACTCGTTCCGCTCAACGAACTGGTCCTGGTGGTGTTTGTTGAGGCGGGTGCTGCAGCACTGGGCTGGGAGTGCGGCTGGTGCTGGTCAGCCGGTGGTTGTGGAGGTGGTTGACGCGGCCTTGCTGGTCGGCCGATGGGACTCGCTGATGCAGGAGTCCTGGTCAGTCCACTTCCTTCACGGTCGCGGCGCGGTAGGGGCGATGCTCTGGACGGCGCTGCTGGCTCCGTGAGGAACTCGGCGCTGTCGCTGGGTGGCGCCGCGAGCCGCTGCGCTGCGCTGCGAGCCGCTGCGCTGCGCTGCGAGCCGCTGCGCTGCGCTGCGAGCTGCGAGCTGCGCCGCGCTGCTCGGGGTTGGTGGCCCCGAGTGGCACGCGAGGGCTGGGTAACCCCGCGGCAGTGAAACGCTTCTGACGCGTTCCCGTCGGGGGCCTGGCCACGGGACGCTGCGGTGGACACGCGCAAGTGAGCAGGCAGGCAAAGCACTACGCTCACAGGGGCATCAAAGCGCTCATGTCATGTGACAAAGCGTTTCAGAATCCTTGCCACTCTGAAATGAGGGAACGAACGTATGTACAGCAACACATCAGGATATGTACACATGGGGTTAAGACTGGACTGGGGTAAGTGCATCACAGGACAATAGACACTCTATCCTAACTTGTATCCCAATCCCAGGTCCGACCCTCTCAGTGGCTGGTGGGGGCGGGGGCTCAAACACAACACATGCCCTGCTCAATCTGGACCCTGAAACCCTGCCAACAGGCGGGGTGTCTCGCCCAGCCACAGGCGAGTTCCTGGGAACCAAGGGACTCCAAGGCCGACCGATTGTGGCCCCCCATCCTCCCTGGATGGCAGGTCCCAACCGACCTCTGAGCCAGAGATATGGCTCCGCCATTATCCCCTAGGAGTTGGTAGCTGAAAATGGGCTGTTTCAGCCCAAACTGATATTAGGTCAAATATTTCCACAATTGACCCCTCGTCCGGACCCGCCAGAGGTAGGGACGAGGCAACTGACCCTATGCCCTTAGAGTACCAACACCCTGGAGCCCTCACCCAACCTGCCTCTCTCTGAGGTCCCGGCATCAGGGCACCACGGGTTCGTCAAGTGGGGTCATGATGCCAAAAGCACCAAAATTGGCCTCATTCTCACGCGTGGATCGCCCGGCCAGGGTAAGGCCAATGATTCACAGGTTAGGAGGCAGGACCTAGGACTTTCATCTGAGTGTACAACTTGCAATTAGGTCCGGGCTCCCTGTGGGCATAGAGGAATGGGGCCGCCAATTGACCACACGGAAGGGGCAAAAAGGGGTCCCAAAATGGGGTCATTTTGGCTGCTCGAAATGAGCCAAAATTCGGGGTGCGCCCAATAGTATATCACCACGCCGGCTTGGAGATCAGATCTGCCATTCCATACGCAATCCACCCGGAGTCCAACGAAGACTGCCATGCACTTGGCTCTCAAAGATCTTCGTGCCACTTGGCGTGGTGACAATCCCAATTGGGTCCACAAATGCCAAAATGGCAAAATTGCCCACACTCACTTTGGGCTAGCGCCTTAACGAAGGTTGCTCCGCTTCGCCCACGTGGTGTGTGAACCATGGGGACCAATATACATAACACCCATGTCATATATGGTCCATTGGTCCATGCGTCCGGCGTGCACGGGTGGGCTCAACATAGTGCACGGCGGGCAGAAAAAGTGGAAAATTGCTCAAAATGGCCAAAAATGCGCACACTCATGGTTGGGGCAAATGAGGCACATGCCCGACTTGGACCGAAGTGTGCCATAGGATTCGTATCAAGTCATATGCGTCCAACATATACTTTGGGCGTTGTTCAACTCCTCCGGCCAAAAACGGCAAAATTGACACAAAGACACAAAAAAGTGCCTTTAAAGGTGCACAATTATATTATAATATCTTCGGCTTGGATCCTGCAATCAACTAATCCTTCTAAACACAATGACTTGACACAAATGAGCTTCGATTCCCCATATGTGCTCCACTTGGGGCGCTTTGAAAGGTTACGAGCGCTACTTCCCAAGTGGGCACATGAAAATAAGGAAAATTGCAAAACACACACCTTGCTCCCAACGCATCGCTTTGGGATCGCCACACAAGCTTTCCTCCACGAAGGTTAGGCTTGCAATTGATCGTGGGGAGTATGGAGAAGGGGCTTGCACAATATGAGGTCCATTGGCGGGTTTGGCTTGGAGCGATGGACCCGCCAAATGGGCACGCAATACAACACATGGCACATACCACATATTGCCCAAAAAAGTAGCTCCCCCCACGATATGTCATGCCCCTCCAAGGGCATAACTTTGTGTCAATCGCTCAAAGGAACTCAAGGAGAGTTCCTATGCAACACCAACACTCGCGCGCTACACTCCAAAGTTATCTTAACGCACGCAATATCATGGTCAAAGAGTGATAATGCAAACTCTACCCTCTTGACCATGATCCATTACGCTAGCGCGCACGTGTGGAGACGCAAGGCATATAAAGCTTCCCAAATTACGTCGGGAGTATTGTGAATACATCCCACGTTTCCTTATTGTCATTCCTCGCAAACAACACGAGATATCACCCTCACAAGTGGCCTCACGAATCAACTTTGTTTTGCCCATATCTCTAAGACAAATGGAGGGCAAGATAAAAAGAAAATTGATTCGTGCATAGGGAAGCACGTAGGTCCACTCGAAAGAGGTCAAATCAAGTGCGGGGATGTCGAAGTCGAAAATCTGATTTCGACATCCTGAAAAATTCGGATTAAGGTTGCGAGTGTAGAATGTGAAAATTGCGGATGCATCAATGCAATTCCTGAAGACTTTAGAGCCTTCGTCACGGATAGCGCTAAAATTTCCATTAATAACAGTTAAACTGGCGGTTACGCTAAAGTCGCGAGCTAACCGCAAGCTGTCAAAACAGTGAATATCAGAACGGAAGCGTAAAAATTGACGGAAACAATATGAAAATAAAACCCTGTTGATTCCTGATATTCTGATATATAAATCTCCGCTGGCGGTGCATCGGTTGCCGATGCGGGGCTTCATGGCACGGAATACGCTCCCGCCGGGCTCGCACCGGGCGTCAACGGGCGCCCTCCGTACATGGGGTTAGTGGACCGGAGACCGGTCATCCCTGCCGTACATGGGGTTAGTGGACCGGAGACCGGTTGTATGCCCTACCCTAGCCATGGGGTTCTGGGTACCGCTTCAGGATCAAGCCCTCCAAGAAAGACATGGTAGTGACTTTTTCTTACTCCCCCCTGGAGTACTAGTTGATCAAGCTAGTAGGACCAAGGAAAAAGGCTCAAATATTTCCAAAATTATCTCAGAAAATGCATTAAACCTACGAAAAACATTCTCATCAGTTCATAGAAGCCTATCACACTGTAGGTACCCTTGAAGAACAGTGTAATGTACCGTGAATGATGTCCCTTAGATGGGGCATGCCTCAAAAGTCGCCAGCGTGCGGCGAAAACGATTGCTACAAATTTGGGGGTAGTGGGGTTTGAACCCAGGACTCCCTCCCTGGAGCACACATGCTTGCCCACCAGGGTACAGTCGAACGCTCTAATGCGGACGGCTATCGCTGCATAAACAGCAATTCAGTAAACGTCTGACCAAGGGCCAGGGCGGAGCAATACTCCCAATGGAGGACACAAATCTCCAGGAGCTGAAAAAAATAGAAAATGAAACCAACAGGGAGTGAATCCTGTGGTTTAGCGAAAGGTGTAGCGATTTAAGAAGTCAAATCGCTAAAAATTGACGAAACAACGCGAGAAATCGTTATTTTTACACTCAAACTTAAAGTCGCAAACAAGCGCAACAGAAGCGGACTCCTTAAAAAGCGTTGCGCAAGCGTAAACGGCTCTCCGAAAGAAAGGTATGAGCCGTAGTTTTCAAAGTTCCAAAGGAAATTTTTGCACAGTTGCGTCAAAATGATTATAAACTTTAGGGAAAAGTATCAAAAATCAACCCACACCACAGGGCAGGTGGACAACCCAACTCTCAGGTATGCCAGTGTCATTTCACACACATGCATTGCGTTCGTGTTGGTTGCTTCGTTAAAATGTTAGGGTTGTCACCGCTGTGTTTGCTGGGGGGTTCGGGTGCTCCTCTCCTTTGCTCTGCACAGGTCAAAACAGAGATGAAAGGTATGCGATGCGAATGAAGCGCGCAGCGCGCACGTAGGGTTAGTATATGCGCTGTGCTCGCGATGCATGTGCCTAATTGAGGCATTCACACGCTGTGTCGCTTTCCCTGTGCCCCATTTCACCCTTGTTCTCTCTTCACAGGTAAGAAAAGAAAGTGCTTGCTTGTGTTAGTGTTGCCGTGGCGCTAAAAAAGGGTTGCTTAAAACGCTTAGGCTTGTTTTGCGCTGTGCAGTGCGCCACTCTCTCTCCTCTTTCTGCAGAGAACAAGACAAGGAAAGCATGCATGACACACAGTGCATTAATCGCTTAGGGTGGTTTATAGTTCGCTGTAGGCTTGTTTAAGCGCGTAGGGTTGTTTTGCGCTCGTGACTTCCTCGGCATTCACATGATGCGTGGTGAGTAAGGTAGGTTAGCCCAGGAGGAGCTCACCTCCTGGTTGAGTCACGCTGTGATTGGTTGTGATGGGTTAAATTAGGAGACAGTATGAGGAGTTGGAAACCCACTGCATACCTGTGCATGCATATGACGCATTAAAGGGTAGGCCACGGGAAATGCGCACAGTACAACTCTTGTTTAGGCTACCCACGGACTCCACCCCACGTTCTATAAGGGAACGGATGGAGTTCCTTATGCTTGCTTGCTTGCACCTGGGTTTGAGGACAGCGTATTTTAGGGCTACCTGAGAAGCGTATAATACGTGGAGGTGGTCTTGGTTCCTCAGCCGCAAACCCAGGCCATCTGCCTTTGCTATACAGGTGGGAAGGTAAGGGCGATTGGTGCAGTCTCCTTGAGCAGCGCTAAAATATGCTGCGCAGATCACACAAACATATAACTGCAACTCAGCCAAGAGTGGCGAGTGCAGTCCGACTTCACCGCCATCCACGCTGTGCACGCACACTGAGCACTCCTTCCCTCCAAGCCCTGACAGGGAAACACGTAGTGGCGTCCCTGTTAGGCCACAGTCGCTTAGTAGCGCTGTGTTCTCTTGCTTTCTCACAGGAGGGTCAGTAGGACCCGTGACATCTTTGACAGCACCTCCAAGTAGCGTGTGTAGGTGTTAGGGTCAGCAGGCCTGGAGTAAGAAAACGTCACTGCCATGTCTTTCTTGGAGGGCTTGATCCAGGCCAAGCCCCCCTTAAAACCCTTTTGTTGATGCTAAGACGAACTTAAGTATTTTTCTCTCTCTTTTGAAGCCCAAAGTACACTTTCTCAAAGTAACTAGGGTTATAACCCTAGCCCCCCACGAAGTTCACCCCTACCACTCAACTGAGCGGAGGTACCTTCCTTCATGGAGGATATACCGAAATAAAATAGGCATTTCATGCTTTAGGCCTTGGAGGTTAGACCTAGTGGTCTCCCACCCCAAGACCCCTATACTCAATTGTTTCTACCACTTATTGTGGTCCTACTTTGTAACTGTTTCTGAATACAGTTGCTTGGCCAAGTCATTTTCTGTGTTGGCCTGACATCTATGCCCCACATTCCTAACCAGCACCATTTCACCCAAAGGAGTGCACATGAAGTGCCTAATGCTATCTTGGAGGCCTGAGTCAGTCCAATTTTCATATAAAATCTTTTGTATTATCCATTTGTGATTGAATCTTTGTGTATAAACCTGCATTGCCTATCTGCAGCCCTTCTGTGTTACACTGGATTCCAAAACCAATCATTGATTCGATCCACATCCTGTTCTTGCTCTACTTGCTGCTTTGGTTTGAGTTTTCAACTACAAAACCTGCAGGATTTCATCAAAATATCTAGGGCATAAATCAAGGACATCTTTCTGGTAGCAGAGACAGTCCCTTGTGACCTTTTGAACCGACCCTGAGAAGAAGTGCAACACACAAAGCTCAACAACAAGTTCATGATTTCCACGCCAAGCGTCAGGACCTGGCCCATCAGAACTGTCCAAGTGCAAATGGGCAGCATGGCCCAACCCTATGAGTGAACCACCTTACCGAGCTCCACAACATCTCAGTGGCGCATCTGGGTCCCAAGGAGATCCAGAACGCAGAAGGGCGGAAGAAAACACAATCCTTACCACCGAGGCCCTAGCGGCCCACGGTGGAGACAGCCTCTCTCATCTCCACAGGCGCGTAGCAGCCTCAGTTGCCCGATCCGCCTGTCCGGCTCCATCCTCAACAGCGATTGAAGGCCCTGAGGAGTATGAGGAACTGAGGAAGAAAATGGATGAATACATCCTCCATGAGGAGTACTACAAATCCATTCATGGAGAAGATGGAGAGGAACCATTGGCAGTACACGGATCCAGACCACGTACAGACCTAGGGTCCTACACGTACTCTGGCCCGCAGTCCGGCAGAGCCGAGACAGCATCCCTGCCAAGACGACCGAGACCCGAGTATCCAAGAGCATGTTGTCCAACCCCAAGGGCTCCTGAAGTGGGCCCGACTCGAGTTGCGGAACAACATCATCCAAGGCCAACCTACGGTGCCCTGGATCATACGGCCGAACTGCTGGCCAAACTTCTGTCTGGATCAGAAGATCCAGATGTGACGGCCCTATCGGAGGCCATTAAGGCGAAACTGGGTATTGCACAACCCTTACGAAAGCCAGAGTTGTCCTTCCCCTCTCCCGGACTGAGTACCCTGGCCGAAGATCTTAAGAGATCAAGGGTCTCAAGGCTGTTGCCTAAGGTCACCTGCCCTGAAGCCGGTTCTGACCCCTGTGGCCATCTTTGGGTCACTTGGGGTGTGTATCTATGTGCCGGCAAGCCGCCATTGGCTGATATCATACTCTCCCATCCATCTGACCTAACCTGATGTGATAGTGTGATAGGTTTGGACATTCCAGCTATGAGCGGCCGTATTCAATACCGAGGCGCCGCCGGCTGAGATTTATATGGCAGAATATCAGGAATCAACAGGGTTTTTTATCATAATGTTTCCGTAATTTTTCCGCCTTCCGTTCTGATTGTCAATGTATCGGCGACTGTCAGTTGGCTCGCGATTTTGCGGTAACCGATTGGTTAACTGTTATTTGCCGATATTTTGGCAGAAACCCCGATGAAGGGTCAGATTTCATCAGTAAAGGGTTCGTTGCTTCCGCAATTTTCATGTTATACACTCGCAAAATTAATCTGATTTTTTCAGACTTTCAGAATCGGATTTTCGGCTTTGACATTGCCGCACTTGATACGATGAATTTCGAGTGGGCCTACATTTTTCCCCGATCACGAATCAACCTTCCTTTGGTTATCCCCTTCGTTTTTCTTGGACATAAAGGAGAAACGAAATTGATTCGTGAGGCCACTTTGAAAGATCATATCTCCGGCTCACGGCGAGGAATACCAATTTCGAGAATTGGGTTGGAACCGCCTTGGTCTCAATTTCAATTAGAAAGCATCAAACGCCTTTGATGTGAACACATGCCTGGTGTGGCAAGGGATAATCGTCAAGGGGGTAGAAAGTGATATATAACTCTTGGACCGTGCAACCGAATATTTTAATGCGACTTTCGAGTGTACCGCATGAGTGTTGGTGTTGCATAGAAACTTTCATTGGGTTCCTACGTATTTTTAACGTGTAGTTATGTCCATGGAGGGGCATGACATACCATGGTGGGAGCCATTTTTTGAGGGTATGTGCTATATGCATTATATGTGCTTCCATATGCTCACGCCCATGTTATATATCTCCGTTTGTAGGAAGATATATGGAGTCATACGTGGCAAGGGCTTCGCCCATGTCCCAATGCTGAGCTCCATAGCGCTAGACCAAGTCTACCGCTCATATAGTGCATGTGGGAGGGCTTACGGAGCGACCCACAAGCGCCACTATCAATTTTCCCATTTTCATGGTGCGTGTTGGGAGGAGGTTTGAAGGTGTCCCTATGCGTCCATATGGGGATCCAAGTGGGGGGATTGTTTGCAAATGGTCCCAAGCAATTGTGTTTCGAATCATATGTTGACACCATTGGTGAGCGAAGCTATATACTAGTGTAATTATCTTGAATTTGGCATTATTTGCATGTTTTTGACCTCATTTTATGCTCATTTTTGTATTTTATGTGCTCAACTGGTCGGCTAACAGTAAAGTGCCTAGAGATCCGTGAACTATGGTATGTTGCTTATATGTTGGCATATGCTTCGGTGTTGCACCTCACCATATGCCTGATCACGTGGTCACTTTGGCGTGGCACACGAGGCCTCACAAAATTAGGTCTCAAATTCATGAGTTGACTTGTGAAGCATGTCATGTACATAACTGGAGGGGTTTCGGAGCCAATGATATGATATTCTTGGGCATGGATCTTTGGTGGATATCACCCTTGTATACCACTTTCCGGTTTGACACATGCATGGAGCATTTGAATATTTGCCGTATGCATTTTTGGGTATATAATTGATTTTTGGGCATAATGGTGTGATTTCCCTGATTTTGCTAGGTTATGAGGTCATCTTCATGGGGCAGTTCTCCAAGCCCAATCGACTCCAAGTCCAACCAAGGTTATGTTGGGGTAGGGCATGGTCCTGAGTTCCACTCTAGGCCATGACACACCACCCCCCCTATTGGGCTAGGATTTAGAGGCTTGGGAGAGAACACATTTTTGGGGTTTATGTAGTGACTTTTGACACATGGCATTTAGCCATCTTATTTGACTGGGTTCAGGGCATCATGTTGGTGAGTCAAGGGAAGGTCTTGAGTCCAGGGAATGAGGGGTCTATGGCTGTGATTGTGTACATTTCCATCTTTCCCCAACTCTGCTTTATTTCTGTTTATATGCCAGTTTCAGGGCTTCCTCTTTGGTGCAATTCTTGTACATGCCCTACGCCCGTGTCTCCGTGTGCACCGCGAGACGATTGGCGTACTGAAAGGAAGCCAACAGTGTGGATTGGATTTGGATTGTACTTGGGAGTTGGGTATTGCAAGGGCTTTGTGTGAAGGAGCCTATTTTTCTTTTTTTTGTGGGAAATTGTGCAGGATAGGGCAAGAGAATGCAGACCCTGGTGAGGAGCAAGACCCTAGGAGTGACGGGTTATGGTGGAAGGGGTACAGCAGGGGCCGGTCCTGGTAGGGACCTTCTTTATGGTAGCAGAGGAGTACCTGCCCCCTACCGCCGCACCGGGGACTTGGGCCCCCATGAGCCCTGCCCAAGGACACCCCGGGTGCAGGTCGTGGAGTCCGTCGAGTCGACGCCGGACTGGGAAGCCCGAGAAGAGCGAAGGTGCTCAGAATGGAGAGCCGTTGCAGGACATGGGCTAGACATGGAGGACCTGGCCTCCATGTGTGAAAGGCAATGCCGCAAGGCTTGCAATCTCCGCTCCGCTGCGGAAGAGTTGGAGGAGACTGGCAGCAACGGCAGAGCCGGGCGTTACCGGAAGCGTGGGTCCCCAAAACCTGCGGCGGAAGCCAGGGCGATGGAGACGTATCCCAGCCCGGTCAGGCTGTGGTCAGCTGCAGATTCCGAGGGGCACTCCAAGGGCTATCGGACAGCTTACCCTTCGGAGTCAGAGGAGATGGCCAGACCGCCCACAAGGGCGAACACGGCCCCCGAACCCAGCCTGGAGCATGACGCCGAGGCTTTGGAGAGGCCTGCCAGAGCCAGAACAGCGCCTGTGGCCCGGCACACGGAGCCAACGCGCGATAGCATGGGCGACACACCCATGGCGGAGGAGTCCGAGGCGCCGGGAACAGTGGGATGCGCCGGATCAGGTGGAAAGCACGTTGAGTGCCACCGCGAGCACGTGTACTTCCTCATCGGCAAGTACCCAAAGATGGGGATGGACGCCATCGTGCAGCACCTCGACCGCCTGGACAACGCGAAGGACGGTCTAGAGGAGGACGTAGCGGGGATCCTGGATGACCAGTCGGCAGCGGAGAGAGACATGGCGGAGCTGCGAGCAGAACAGGACCGGTACCGGGAGAATCTGGAGCTGGCGCTGCAGAAGCAGCAGCAAGTGGTGGATAGCCTCCTCCACCTAGTGGAGGACATGTTGGGACGCCTGAAAAGGCTAGAGGAGTTACAACCCCTCGCCTCGGGTCCGGAGCTCCCGGCAAAGCCGGCAGCGGCAGAGCTGGTGGAGCGGGTTGAGACCCTTAGGAGCGCCATGGATAAACCCATGGGCGGTTCTGCAGAGGCACCATACGCGCCTCCACGTGTTGACCCGGGTGCGCTGCCAATTGTTCCCATGTTCAGAGAATCCACAATGCTCGGGGACCACACGGCACCGGCTTGGTCCATGCGGGAAGGGCACGCAACCACGGACCTGAGGAGCCTGACGGTACAGATGTCCCATGCCGCCCAGGACCCACCGACCACTACGACTGCCCATGCAGTTTATGCGGAAGAGGAGATTCAGAGCCAGACCATACAGGGGCGAACCAAGGGAAGCGCCCACGGACATGGTCGAGGCCATCAAGGCGGAAACCTGTGGGTGAAGGACCCCACTACGGGGATATGAACAGCCGGTGGAGCAAGTCCTTCCCGCATTCCAAACCCCATGGGATCAGGCCCAACCGGACTGCACTCCATGGAGAAGAGGGATGTACGGGGAGTGTACCCTCAGCCCCCGGCCACAGGTGGTATCCGTCTCAGTGGAGTGGTGGCTGCGGACGTCGGAGAGGCCATCAGGATTGACGACCTCAGGGGGATCAAAATTCCCTACCACGATGGCAACCCCTCCAACCTGGATGACTTCATCCTGGATTGGGAGGACTTCGCCGAGGGGGTCGTCGGCGAGATGAAGGGAGCGCCAAGGGACAAGTGGGTATGTCGGACATTCCCACACAGGCTGGCGCAGGACCTCAAGGAGGAGCTCAGGGATCAGATCCGCGAGGGAGTGATCCAGAGGGAGCAGGCCTGCCTCCAGTGGCTGGAGGACGAGGAGCGAGTGGACGCCCCCAACCAGAAGCTGGAGGATTTGTGGTCCATTCCGCTGCTGCTGGAGCGCGGGGAACTGAGGGTCCGAGAATGGAATCGGTACATCCGCAAGTACCGAAGAAGCCTCAAGCTGGTGGAGGACTGGAATGAGGCCAGCGAGATCCGACACCTGCTGAAGGACGTCCTCCCCGGGCACTGGAAGAGAAGAGCGGAGGATGAGGAGAAGAGGAGAGCAAAGAAGCGCGTGGCCGTACAGATAATGGCATCAGAGGACACCCACGCCGGAATAATGGAGTTTTTCCGGCGAAACCTCGGCGAGCCCAGCCGAGTGTTGGGGTTGAAGAACGCCCTCTACGTGGAGGTATTCGGCGACACCATGGGGCAAAGGCTGATGCGCCTCAACAACGTGGAGTGGAGGTGCGGAGAACCGCTGAGGATGCAGGTCATCTTCGCCCGCATGAGCCTGGACGAGATTGTGAAGTACATCACGGTGGAGCTGAAGCTCATCGCCAAGAACGAGGCCCACGTGCAGGATCGACAAGGCCAAGGACATCGAGGTCATCGAGAAGATCGCCACCACCGAGAGGTCAAGGGGGACACGGTCGGCACCGCGGAGGAAGGGAGTGGAAGCGGCCAAGATCTCTGGACTGTGACCACCCAGGAGGATCATGAAGAAGCCCACTTCTTCGCGTTCGTAGCGCACAACATGAAGGAGAATGGGCAGGACAGGTCCAGGTGGAACCGTCTGGACCCGAGGACCAAGAACCGCAGAGAACCGCGGAGGATCGGGAACCCGCCGCTCTCGTTCCGCGAGTACAGATCGCAGCACACCGGTTGCTGGGTCTGCTACGGCAAGGGGAACAACCATGCACATGACCAGCGGCATTTCAAGGTATATGAGGAGGACAAGAAGACCTACTTCGCCGCCCATCCCGACAAGAAGCCCAAGGAGCAACGAATTGCCGATTGGAAGGCAAAGGGCGGAGACGGTGGAAAAGGCCAAGGAAAGGGCCAAGGAAAAGGCAGAGGAAAAGGCTATGATGGAGGACCCGGCCCAGACCGACGCGTGAGGTCGATCGAGGAGGTTGCTGAGGACATGTTGAGGACGTTGGAGGAACTCAAAGCCCAGCAACGTGGTGGACAAAGTCTGAGCGGATCGCAGCAGGAGAGAGCTGCGGCAGGCCATGTCTAGAGGAGCCCCCACGGGGATGGGAACTCGGATGTCTCTGCTCTGAAAATCAGTGGAATCCCAGAGAAAGCGAAGGCACATCGGGTGCCGAAGAAGGCTCCAGAAGAGCCAAAACCACTGAGTTTCGCCACTCCCAACCCCTGGAGCGCCCTGCCAAGGGAAGTTTATGTGGGCAAGGGACGTGGCAAGAAGGACGGAGCAACCACGGAGAGCCCCGTGGACGGGCAGGACCAGCCCAAGATCTACACCATCCGTGACCATACCGTCGAAGTCCTGATGCACCCGGATGTGCTAGAGTTGCATGCCGTGAGAGTCGTCCATACACCGCATGGTGACGATCCTTGGTCCTGCGCCAGCCTGTGTGGGAATGTCCGACATACCCACTTGTCCCTTGGCGCTCCCTTCATCTCGCCGACGACCTCCTCGGCGAAGTCCTCCCAATCCAGGATGAAGTCATCCAGGTTGGAGGGGTTGCCATCGTAGTAGGGGATTTTGATCCCCCTGAGGTCGTCAATCCTGATGGCCTCTCCGACGTCCGCAGCCACCACTCCACTGAGACGGATACCACCTGTGGTCGGGGGGTGAGGGTACACTCCCCGTACATCCCTCTCCTCCATGGAGTGCAGTCCGGTTGGGCCTGATCCCATGGGGTTTGGAATGCGGGAAGGACTTGCTCCACCGGCTGTCCATATCCCCGTAGTGGGGTCCTTCACCCACAGGTTTCCGCCTTGATGGCCTCGACCATGTCCGTGGGCGCTTCCCATGGTTCGCCCCTGTATGGTCTGGATCTGGATCTCCTCTTCCGCATAAACTGCATGGGCAGTCGTAGTGGTCGGTGGGTCCTGGGCGGCATGGGACATCTGTACCGTCAGGCTCCTCAGGTCCGTGGTTGCGTGCCCTTCCCGCATGGACCGAGCCGGTGCCGTGTGGTCCCCAAGCATTGTGGATTCTCTGAACATGGGAACAAACGGCAGCGCACCCGGGTCAACACGTGGAGGCGCGTATGGTGCCTCTGCAGGGCCGCCCATGGGTTTATCCATGGCGCTCCTGAGGGTCTCAACCCGCTCCAACAGCTCTGCCGCTGCCGGCTTTGCCGGGAGCTCCGGACCCGAGGCGAGGGGTTGTAACTCCTCTAGCCTTTTCAGGCGTCCCAACATGTCCTCCACTAGGTGGAGGAGGCTGTCCACCACTTGCTGCTGCTTCTGCAGGGCCAGCTCCAGATTCTCCCGGTACCGGTCCTGTTCTGCTCGCAGCTCCGCCATGTCTCTCTCCGCTGCTGACTGGTCATCCAGGATCCCCGCTACGTCCTCCTCTAGACCGTCCTTCGCGTTGTCCAGGCGGTCGAGGTGCTGCACGATGGCGTCCATCCCCATCTTTGGGTACTTGCCGATGAGGAAGTACCCGTGCTCGCGGTGGCACTCAACGTGCTTTCCACCTGATCCGGCGCATCCCACTGTTCCCGGCGCCTCGGACTCCTCCGCCATGGGTGTGTCGCCCATGCTATCCCGCGTTGGTTCCGTGTGCCGGGCCACAGGCGCCGTTCTGGCTCTGGCAGGCCTCTCCGACGCCTCAGCGTCATGCTCCAGGCTGGGTTCGGGGGCCGTGCTCGCCCTTGTGGGCGGTCTGGCCATCTCCTCTGACTCCGAAGGGTAAGCTGTCCGATAGCCCTTGGAGTGCCCCTCGGAATCTGCAGCTGACCACAGCCTGACCGGGCTGGGATACGTCTCCATCGCCCTGGCTTCCGCCGCGGGTTTTGGGGACCCACGCTTCCGGTAACGCCGGGCTCTGCCGTTGCTGCCAGTCTCCTCCAACTCCTCCGCAGCGGAGCGGAGATTGCAAGCCTTGCGGCATTGCCTTTAACACATGGAGGCCAGGTCCTCCATGTCTAGCCCATGTCCTGCAACGGCTCTCCATTCTGAGCACCTTCGCTCTTCTCGGGCTTCCCAGTCCGCCGTCGACTCGACGGACTCCACGATCTGCACCCGGGGCGTCCTTGGGCAGGGCTCATGAGGGCCCAGGTCCCCGGTGCGGCGGTAGGGGGCAGGTACTCCTCTGCTACCATATAGAAGGTCCCTACGAGGACCGGCCCCTGCTGTACCCCTTCCACCATAACCCGTCACTCCTAGGGTCTTGCTCCTCACCAGGGTCTGCATGCTCTTGCCCTATCCTGCACAATTTCCCACAAAAAATAGAAAAATAGGCTCCTTCACAGAAAGCCCTTGCAATACCCAACTCCCAAGTACAATCCAAATCCAATCCACAGTGTTGGCTTTCTTTCAGTACGCCGGTCGTCTCGCGGTGCACACGGAGACACGGGCGTAGGGCATGTACAAGAATTGCACCAAAGAGGAAGCCCTGAAACTGGCATATAAACAGAAATAAAGCAAAGTTGGGAAAAGATGGAAATGTACACAATCACAGCCATAGACCCCTCATTCCCTGGACTCAAGACCTTCCCTTGACTCACCAACATGATGCCCTGAACCCAGTCAAATAAGATGGCTAAATGCCATGTGTCAAAAGTCACTACATAAACCCCAAAAATGTGTTCTCTCCCAAGCCTCTAAATCCTAGCCCAATAGGGGAGGTGGCGTGTCATGGCCTAGAGTGGAACTCAGGACCATGCCCTACCCCAACATAACCTTGGTTGGACTTGGAGTCGATTGGGCTTGGAGAACTGCCCCATGAAGATGACCTCATAACCTAGCAAAATCAGGCAAATCACACCATTATGCCCAAAAATCAATTATATACTCAAAAATGCATACGGCAAATATTCAAATGCTCCATGCATGTGTCAAACCGGAAAGTGGTATACAAGGGTGATATCGACCAAAGATCCATGCCCAAGAATATCATATCATTGGCTCCGAAACCCCTCCAGTTATGTACATGACATGCCTCACAAATCAACTCATGAATTTGAGACCTAATTTTGTGAGGCCTCGTGTGCCACGCCAAAGTGACCACGTGATCAGGCATATGGTGAGGTGCAACACCGAAGCATATGCCAACATATAAGCAACATACCATAGTTCACGAATCTCTAGGCACTTTCCTGTTAGCCGACCAGTTGAGCACATAAAATACAAAAATGAGCATAAAATGAGGTCAAAAATATGCAAAAAATGCCAAATTCAAGATAATTACAATAGTATATAACTTCGCTCACCCATGGTGTCAACATATGATTCAAAAAACAATTGCTTGGGACCATTTGGAAACAATCCCCCCACTTGGATCCCCATATGGACGCATAGGGATACCTTCAAACCTCCTCCCAACACGCACCATGAAAATGGGAAAATTGATAGTGGCGCTTGTGGGTCGCTCCGTAAGCCCTCCCACATGCACTATATGAGCGGTAGACTTGGTCTAGCGCTATGGAGCTCAGCATTGGGACATGGGCGAAGCCCTTGCCACGTATGACTCCATATATCTTCCTACAAACGGAGATATATAACATGGGCGTGAGCATATGAAAGCACATATAATGCATATAGCACATACCCTCAAAAAGTGGCTCCCACCATGGTATGCCATGCCCCTCCATGGACATAACTACACGTCAAAAATACGTAGGAACCCAATGAAAGTTTCTATCAAACACCAACACTCATGCGGTACACTCGAAAGTCGCATTAAAATATTCGGTTGCACGGTCCAAGAGTTATATATCACTTTCTACCCTCTTGACCATTATCCCTTGCTACACCAGGCATGTGTTCACATCAAATGCGTTTGATGCTTTCTGAATCCAATTGAGACCAAGGCGGTTCCAACCCAATTCTCGAAATTAGTATTCCTCGCTGTGAGCCGGAGATATGACCTTTCAAAGTGGCCTCACGAATCAATTTTGGTTCTCCTTTATGTCCAAGAAAAACGAAGGGGATAACCAAAGGAAGGTTGATTCGTGATCGGGGAAAAATGTAGGCCCACTCGAAATTCATCGTATCAAGTGCGGCAATGTCGAAGTCGAAAATCCGATTCTGAAAGTCTGAAAATATCGGATTAATTTTGCGAGTGTATAACATGAAAATTGCGGAAGCAACGAACCCTTTACTGATGAAATCTGACCCTTCATCGGGGTTTCCGCCAAAATATCTGCAAATAACAGTTAACCAATCGGTTACCGCAAAATCGCAAGCCAACTGACAGTCGCCGATACATTGACAATCAGAACGGAAGGCGGAAAAATTACGGAAACATTATGATAAAAAACCCTGTTGATTCCTGATATTCTGATATATAAATCTCAGCCGGCGGCGCCTCGGTATTGAATACGGCCGCTCATAGCTGGAATGTCCAAACCTATCACACTATCACATCAGGTTAGGTCAGGTGGATGGGAGAGTATGAGATCAGCCAATGGCGGCTTGCCGGCACATAGATACACACCCCAAGTGACCCAAAGATGGCCACAGGGGTCCAAACCGGCTTCAGGGCAGGTGACCTTAGGCAACAGCCTTGAAACCCTTGATCTCTTAAGATCTTCGGCCAGGGTACTCAGTCCCGGAGAGGGGGGAGGCAACTCTGGCTTTGGTAAGGGTTCTGCAATACCAAGTTTCGCCTTAATGGCCTCCGATAGGGCCGTCACATCTGGATCTTCTGATCCAGACAGAAGTTTGGCCAGCAGTTCGGCCGTATGATCCAGGGCACCGTAGGATAGCCTTGGATGATGTTGTTCCTCAACTCGAGTCGGGCCCACTTCGGGAGCCCTTGGGGTTGGACAACATGCTCTTGGATACTCGGGTCTCGGTCGTCTTGGCAGGGATGCTGTCTCGGCTCTGCCGGACGGCGGGCCAGAGTACGTGTAGGACCCTAGGTCTGTACGTGGTCTGGATCCGTGTACTGCCAATGGTTCCTCTCCATCTTCTCCATGAATGGATTTGTAGTACTCCTCATGGAGGATGCATTCATCCATTTTCTTCCTCAGTTCCTCATACTCTTCAGGGCCTTCAATGGCTGTTGAGGATGGAGCCGGACAGGCGGATCGGGCAACTGAGGCTGCTACGCGCCTGTGGAGATGAGAGAGGCTGTCTCCACCGTGGGCCGCTAAGGCCTCGGTGGTAAGGATTGTGTTTTCTTCCGCCCTTCTGCGTTCTGGATCTCCTTGGGACCCAGATGCGCGACTGAGATGTTGTGGAGCTCGGTAAGGTGGTTCACTCATAGGGTGGGCCATGCTGCCCATTTGCACTTGGACAGTTCTGATGGGCCAGGTCCTGACGCTTGGCGTGGACATGATGAACTTGTTGTTGAGCTTTGTGTGTTGCACTTCTTCTCAGGGTCGGTTCAAAAGGTCACAAGGGACTGTATCTGCTACCGGAAAGATGTCCTTGATTTATGCCCTAGATATTTTGATGAAATCCTGCAGGTTTTGGAGTTGAAAACTCAAACCAAAGCAGCAAGTAGAGCAAGAACAGGATGTGGATCGAATCAATGATTGGTTTTGGAATCCAGTGTAACACAGAAGGGCTGCAGATAGACAATGCAGGTTTATACACAAAGATTCAATCACAAATGGATAATACAAAAGATTTTCTATGAAAGTTGGACTGACTCAGGCCTCCAAGATAGCATTAGGCACTTCATGTGCACTCCTTTGGGTGAAATGGTGCTGGTTAGGAATGTGGGGCATAGATGTCAGGCCAACACAGAAAATGACTTGGCCAAGCAACTGTATTCAGAAACAGTTACAAAGTAGGACCACAATAAGTGGTAGAAACAATTGAGTATAGGGGTCATGGGGTGGGAGACCACTAGGCTTAACCTCCAAGGCCTAAAGCATGAAATGCCTATTTTATTTCGGTATATCCTCCATGAAGGAAGGTACCTCCGCTCAGTTGAGTGGTAGGGGTGAAGTTCATGGGGGGCTAGGGTTATAACCCTAGTTACTTTGAGAAAGTGTACTTTGGGCTTCAAAAGAGAGAGAAAAATACTTAAGTTAGTCTTAGCATCAACAAAAGGGTTTTAAGGGGGGCTTGGCCTGGATCAAGCCCTCCAAGAAAGACATGGCAGTGACTTTTTCTTACTCCAGGCCTGCTGACCCTAACACCTACACACGCTACTTGGAGGTGCTGTCAAAGATGTCACGGGTCCTACTGACCCTGCTGTGAGAAAGCAAGAGAACACAGCGCTACTAAGCGACTGTGGCCTAACAGGGACGCCACTACGTGTTTCCCTGTCAGGGCTTGGAGGAAAGGAGTGCTCAGTGTGCGTGCACAGCGTTGATGGCGGTGAAGTCGGACTGCACTCGCCACTCTTGGCTGAGTTGCAGTTATATGTTTGTGTGATCTGCGCAGCATATTTTAGCGCTGCTCAAGGAGACTGCACCAATCGCCCTTACCTTCCCACCTGTAAAGCAAAGGCAGATGGCCTGGGTTTGCGGCTGAGGAACCAAGACTACCTCCACGTATTATACGCTTCTCAGGTAGCCCTATAATACGCTGTCCTCAAACCCAGGTGCAAGCAAGCAAGCATAAGGAACTCCATCCGTTCTCTTATAGAACGTGGGGTGGAGTCCCTGGGTAGCCTAAACAAGAGTTGTACTGTGCGCATTTCGCGTGGCCTACCCTTTAATGCGTCATATGCATGCACAGGTATGCACTGGGTTTCCAACTCCTCATACTGTCTCCTGTTTTAACCCATCACAACCAATCACAGCGTGACTCAACCAGGAGGTGAGCTCCTCCTGGGCTAACCTACCTTACTCACCACGCATCATGTGAATGCCGAGGAAGACACGAGCGCAAAACAACCCTACGCGCTTAAACAAGCCTACAGCGAACTATAAACCACCCTAAGCGATTAATGCACTGTGTGTCATGCATGCTTTCCTTGTCTTGTTCTCTGCAGAAAGAGGAGAGAGAGTGGCGCACTGCACAGCGCAAAACAAGCCTAAGCGTTTTAAGCAACCCTATTTTAGCGCCACGGCAACACTAACACGAGCAAGCACTTTCTTTTCTTACCTGTGAAGGGAGAACAAGGGTGAAATGGGGCACAGGGAAAGCGACACAGCGTGGGAATGCCTCAATTAGGCACATGCATCGCAAGCACAGCGCATATACTAACCCTACGTGCGCGCTGCGCGCTCCATTCGCATCGCATACCTTTCATCTCTGTTTTGACCTGTGCAGAGCAAAGGAGAGGAGCACCCGAACCCCCAACAAACACAGCAGTGACAACCCTAACGCTTTAACGAAGCAACCAACACGAACGCAATGCATGTGTGTGAAATGACACTGGCATACCTGAGAGGTGGGTTGTCCACCTGCCCTGTGGTGTGGGTTGATTTTTGATACTTTTCCCTAAAGTTTATAATCATTTTGACGCAACTGTGCAAAAATTTCCTTTGGAACTTTGAAAACTACGGCTCATACCTTTATTCGGAGAGCCGTTTACGCTTGCGCAACGCCTTTTAAGGAGTCCGCTTCTGTTGCGCTTGTTTGCGACTTTAAGTTTGAGTGTAAAAATGACGATTTCTCGCGTTGTTCCGTCAATTTTTAGCGATTTGACTTCTTAAATCGCTACACCTTTCGCTAAACCACAGGATTAACTCCCTGTTGGTTTCATTTTCTATTTTTCTCAGCTCCTGGAGATTTGTGTCCTCCATTGGGAGTATTGCTCCGCCCTGGCCCTTGGTCAGACGTTTACTGAATTGCTGTTTATGCAGCGATAGCCGTCCGCATTAGAGGGTTCGACTGTACCCTAGTGGGCAAGCATGTGTGCTCCAGGGAGGGAGTCCTTGGTTCAAACCCCACTACCCCCAAATTTTTACCAAACGTTTTCGCCGCACGCTGCCGACTTTTGAGGCATGCCCCATCTAAGGGACATCATTCACGGTACATTACACTGTTTTTCAAGGGTACCTACAGTGTGATAGGCTTCTATGAACTGATGAGAATGTTTTTGGTAGGTTTAATGCATTTTCTGAGATAATTTTGGAAATATTTGAGCCTTTTTCCTTGGTCCTACTAGCTTGATCAACTAGTACTCCAGGGGGGAGTAAGAAAAAGTCACTACCATGTCTTTCTTGGAGGGCTTGATTCAGGCCAAGCCCCCCTTAAAACCCTTTTGTTGATGCTAAGACTTACTTAAGTATTTCTATCCCTCTTTTGAAGCTCTAGGTACACTCTCTCAAAGTAACTAGGGTTATAACCCTAGCCCCCCATGAAGTTCACCCCTACCACTCAACTGAGCGGAGGTATCTTCCTTCATGGAAGATATATAACGAAATAAAATGGGCATTTCATGCTTTAGGCCTTGGAGGTTAAGCCTAGTGGTCTCCGACCCCAAGACCCCTATAATCAATTGTTTCTACCACTTATTGTGGTTCTACTTTTTAACTGTTTCTGAATTCAGTTGCTTGGCCAAGTCATAATCTGTGTCTGGCCTAACTCCTATGCCCCACATTCCTAACCAGCACCATTTCACCCAAAAGAGTGCACATGAAGTGCTTGATGCTAACTTGGAGGCTAGATTCAGGCCAGTTTTCACATAAAATCTTTTTTTTCTCCTTTTGTGATTGAATCTTTGTATTTTACCTGCTTTGTCTAACTGCAGCCCTTCTGTGTTACACTCGATTTCAAAATATTCATTGATTCGATCCACATCCTGTTCTTGCTCTGCTTGCTGCTTTGGTTTCGAGATTTCCACATCAAAAACCTGCCGGATTTCATCAAAATATCTAGGGCACTAATCAAGGACTTCTTTCTTGGCGCCACCAGCTCCGATTTGGGCACTACCTAGGTCACAGGTTGCGCAAAAGTGTTTACTTTTTCAGAAGCCATGGCCTGATGGGTCTGTTGAACCGACATTTTAAGCTATTGGGCCGCCATTGATGGGGGGTCACTCCAAAAATTGAACTTTTTTACTAGTTTTCAAACCCGGGTTCTTAAAGGTACCCAGGGTGTAACTTGGCGCCACCGGCTCCCATTTAGGCACTACCTAGGTCACAAGTTGCGCCGAAGTGTCTACTTTCTGGAAAGCTATGGTAGAATGGGTCCGTTGGACCGACATTTTCCAAAAGGGCTTTCCAACAAGTGGAAGGGCAGGAAACATTGTTAAGCGACGGTTTTTCAAGTTTTTTTCAAAAACTAGATTGCCTAGTGTGAGATTGCACATTTCTTTGGGGTCACCAATGTAGCATTTGATACGGATTTTGGCATAAATGTGGCAAGTGTACTCAAGAAGATTTGTTGTGCTTTGCCTTGGGTTGTATTCCATATCCTTAGTTTGTTTTTGGGCTAAGGTGGCACAAGGACTGGTTGAAGGGTGATTGTGTCTTGCATTGCGGAGCGATTATAGCTGAATTGGCTTGAATGTAAAATCGGCAACCTTACAAAGGCAGAAATGGAAGGCAGTGGGCGCTTGTTGTAGTCGTGTGCTTTGCACTTAGTTAGCACTTGGGTGGAGGAGGCACAAGCAGTGTTTAGCGGTGGAATGTGACTCGGATTGAGCTGACAGTGGCAGCATCAACGGTAGATTTAGGTGAAATGTGAAAGTGACAGCCGCAACAAGGAGGAGTTTTAAGCGAAAGACCGTTCAATGTAGTTTGTTTAAGGTCCTACGCTATGTGCTCACTTGTTTTCTGAGTGAAAAAGGCACAACAAGTGTTGACTTATTTGTAGATTGTAAGTTGGATTCAGACAGCAGTCCGGGCATCTATAGTAGTGGCAGTGGCATTGACGGGGGGGCCTGGGTCTGCGCCTTAGCACCTAGCCTTGGCGCTTTTTCAGTTGCTGCTGAGCTGCCAGCTTTGGACGGCACTCGTGAGGTTTTCATTGAAAATCCTTCGATGTTTCGAATCCACGATGATTTCCAAAACCGTCAAGTGCTGCTTTTCCAAAACTTCTCACTGGAGCTCCTCCCAAACTCCCCGGCAACACGGCGAAGACACGTGGTCGTTCTTGCTTTCACGCATCGCTTTGACAAACAGTTCTAAGAACCTTGCAGCCTTGCCCGGCTCTTCGCATCATGTCTCCTGCACATGAAACACATGTAGGGCAGGCAGGCGCAAATAGAGACTATTTGCGAGTATTTACATGCATACGCGGCGCTGCTCTTGGGCGCTCTTCACGTGCACGGACACGTGTCTAATCTGTTCAGAACAACTCGATATATGCGGAAATTAATAAAAATAACTATAAAAAACCTTGCTAAAAGCAGTAAAACTGCCAGGCGCTGAGGCCATGCAGATCTCTGAAAATCATAAGATGTCGCCATTCTGCGCTTGCGTTCCACAGCAGAGCGCGGCGACTTCAGCGGGGAATCGCGGTCTCTCTGAACCCGCTTCACCCCCCGAGAGATCTGCCAAGGCCGGCAGTTCCCAACACTTACGGCAGACGTATGCCCCCTTGTGGCGCCTCCACCTCATTTTTTTTTACTTTGTGACGACTCCTCGGCTTGTCTTCCGGCTGCCCCAGTGGTGGTTGTGTCCTCCGGCTTGTCGCAGTGCGAGCCTCTACCTGTCTTTCTGCACTCGGCACCTTCGGCGTTGGTGTGGCTTCTGGCAGCACGAGCTCCTACTCGGCGTTCTGCTCTTGGCACGCTGGACGCCTCCGTGGCTTCTGGCAGCGCAAGCTCACTCGGCGTTCTGCTGTCCGCCTGCTTGGACCCATGCTTCCTGAAGCTGTCGCGCAAGCTCTTGTTGTCTCCACTCGGTTTCGGAAGCTTCAACGCTTGACCCACTCCTCATACAAGGCGTTCACCGTAGCCATAGGAAAGTAGTCCGGCGTCCCTGGCAGTGGATGGTTCACGGGCTGCTTGTACTTCTGACGGTGCACCACTGCACAGCGCTGTAGCTCCCACCAGGTCTTCGAATCCTCGCCCGGTTTCTTCCTCAGCCACCTGGCCACATTTTTTTTTTTTTTTGGTGCATGGGGGTTGCGCCCCGGCGAGCATAACACAAAAGCGGCCTAACCACGGGCAGAAAAGTTTATAGTGTTTTCAGCACTGCGTTTTGCCTCTCCTGCTGCTTGCTGTTGGTGTAGGGTTTCCTGCTGCTTGTTTTTGGAGATGAAAAGCTTTGTTTTGATGAAATACAGTCACTCCAAGTCACTCCAGGATAGCCCAAGCCGATAGTATGCAAAGAGAAGAGGATTCAGGATCAAAGCATGAAGGGCTGCAGTGTAAACAGTGAAAGATGATTGGATATTCACCGAAACTGCAACTCAGGTGACAAATGAATGCATATTCACAAAGATAGCTGAAATGTTTTTGGAAAAGAGTTAGAAAACTGCCCCATGGTCACTCTCTCTTCATAGTGCCATCTCAGGAGATGTGCACTCTTTGTTTTGGGTCCCATATGTGCTGAGGTGGCATGGTATGTGGCGATGAGGTCACTGCCATGTCACATGGGATCTTCCTACTTAGCTAGGCTGACCAGGAATTGGACCCAGGACCTCTCAAAAAGAGGTGCCCAGCCCCCTAGGGTGCATACCACTAGGATAGCTAAGAATTCATGGAACAACATAGATAAATTCATAGGCTCTACTTTAGATATGTCAGTGCTCAGTCAACTCAGGAAAAGATGTTTTGCTTCACAATGAAAGGGAATTAAGGGGTCCACTCCATATCCTGATTGGGTGTTTGGTTCCATAGGTCAAAATGTGTTATCACCAGTTTTGGTGGGTCCAATACTAAGATAAAAATGCATGGATGCTCAGTGCATCTCTAATACAACTAGAGTATGCCTCAAAGCAAAGGAAAAGCACTTTTTCTTACTTCCCCCTTGTGCTGTGGTGGCCACCACTGTCGCATTTTAGGAAAAAGGGAATTATACTTGGCCTTTCGTTTGGTTTCCACATCTACTTTAAAATACCTACAGTTTCCCTCACACTGAAAAATGGGCGCTCACCATGGCTGGCGTCCTTTTGCTGCTCTGATTGTATCATATCCTACAGAAGACTCAGCGCTCATGGCGCTGCCGGGGCTCCTGTGGCTTGGTTGGGTTAGTATGGGAGCATGCCAAACATGTGCATATGCATCCCTCCCTCCAAGACGCAGCGTCGACACAACCCAAACGCAAGACACAATCTACACACTCCAATGGGTTCTCGTAAACCTGCTGGCGACCTGTGACCTGTCTTAGGGCGAAGGGAGTCTCAAACAAATTAAATTTGCCCCTTGGTGGGGTCTTGGTTCTGCTCAGTCTCTCCAGGCACCTGCGTTTCGGCCCGAACACGGCCTACTCAGCGAGGCTGCGCGTGGGTATCTGCAGAGGCAGGAATGGGAGGATTATGGACGAATCCACGCAAAAACGAAGCGACGACACCAAAATCCGTCAAATGACGGCCTAGAATTTTTCTGAAACGACACACCTGAGCAGAATCCAATTGTGCATCTGAAGCACATTTTTATAGAAATTATAGTCATCTCTGGATTCTTTAAATCCAGAAATTCATACGCATAAAATGGCGGCGCGCAGGAGCGGCTCCTAGCGAAGCGCCGGAAAATGGAGAAATAATGGAATTATAAACGTATGTCTGTCGTAGTCTTGAAAATGACGAGACACACATTAATAAATAAACATACAGATTTCACCCACACTAATAGAAGCTTCAAAAATTCAAGAATTCGAATATCAATTGAAAAGACTTCAATGAATCAGGTATAAACTACAGGTATGCTTGTTTCGTATGCCGCATACACATTGCTCGTCTCGTGTTTCCGTGAACGAGCCTTGTAGCAGCGCTAAGAAAGATAGAACGCGATAGAGGGATTGATTAGAAAGATTGCAGATGATTAGCGGTCAGATCAGGGTGATTAGACATACACACAAGTGCATAGCAACGTTCTTCGCGTGCGCCCCTCACTTGCTCTCTCTCCCAGCGGTAGGTAAGATGAGTAAGCCCAGGCGGGGCCACCCCCTGGTGGAGTTCGTGATTGGCGTCCAGATGGGCAGGTTTGCCCACCATCTCGGTGCACACACGCGCATGCACACACGCATTAAAGGGTAGGCCACGCGAAGTGCGCACGGTAAACCTTGTTTAGGCTACCCAGGGGCTCCTCGGTACGTTCTTTAAGAGAACCTGAGGAGTCCCTTAACGCTTGCTTGCTTGACAAGGGTAGCTGGACTTCCAGCGTGTTTGCGGACAGTGTATTATAGGTCACACTGAGAAGGGTATAATACCTGGAGTGTGGCTTGGTTCCTCCGCCGCAAACGCCCTTTCATTTGCCTTTGTTTTACAGGTGGGCAGGTAGGGTGATTGGTGCAGCAGCCTTTTTTTTTATGCCCTGCTAGACAAGGGCGCAGATCACACAAACAAGTAACTCCGCTCCGCCTGTGGCAGAGCAGGGAGTCCGACTTCATCGACATCTGCGCCTTGCACGCGAGAGCACTCCTTCCCTCCAAGACCTAGCAGGGGAAACGCGTTGTGGCGTCCCCTGTTAGGCCACAGTTGCTTAGCAGCGCTGTGTTCTCTTGTCATTCCACAGGAGGGTCGCTAGGACCCACGACACCTTTGACTTCGCAACGCCCAGTAGAGTGTGCGTGTAGGAGTGGTAGTCCTGAGTGGGGGCTTGAGCCAGTTGCCCCAGTGCTCGCCCACCAGGATGGTGCCACTGTAGGGTGTGTAGGACCTGTAGTGCGTGTGTCACTGTCCCACCCGTTTCCTGCAATTTTAGCAGGGTTGGTGGGCTGTGGCAGTGGTTAGGTCAGTGTTTTGGCCACATAGCAAAACGGCGTTTTCATGCCTTCATAGCTTTTGGCCACCCCTCCCTGTAGTAGACAGCTAGGTAGGGAAAACAATACCTGGATTAGCACGCTGGGTATTCCCCCAAGGTTTTGCGCCAGCACAGAAATTGGGCGCATAGGGGAGGGGAGACCCGGGGCGTACCCCGTGGCATCAATAAGCCAACCCTCCAGGTTTAGCAAGGGCGCAGACTTGGGTATAATTAGGACACCACTTCTGCGGCTTGCTCTCAGGACCTTAGGAATAGCACACTCACACATACGCTTTGGCAGGTAAGGGTAAGGTTCAGTCCCTAGCTTTAGTCTTGGAGGCAAGCGTCTCAGCGAGACTCAGCAACTCACCAAGGTTGTTCTGGGACAAGTAGTCAACCAGAACTGAGTTTAGGCGTCCCTCAGGTAGAACAAATGCAGAGAAGGGCTCCCAGGTGGCCTCTTCGACTCCAAACCCTTCCCAGAGGGTGAGGAAGCGCCAACCCTGGCGATAGCGGTGGCGTAGGACAGACTTCACCAGGTAGAAGCCCTCCTTAGCCATCTCCTCGGCGTTCAAGTCGGGGAGTTCACCTTCAACTTTTATAGGGCTGGCAGCCCCTTGTAGGTCCAGAGCGGCGATTTCCTCGTCGTTCAGCTCCCACTCCTCCCCACAGAGGTCTTCAGGATCATGGTAGCGCTTCAGGTGTTGAGCAGCGCACACCAGGGTCCCCCCTAGACGGGGAGAACACCGCACGGTGATACGGTGTCCAACCACAGATAGGATCTTGTACGGCCCGAAGTATGGGTCATCGCTGGTAGAGCGTGGCCAGGCGGGTAGTCGACTGTGGTGCACCAGCACCCAGCTCCCCTCTTGGTAGGTGGCCGGTACACGGTGCTTGTTCTTCTTGTTCCACTGACGCTCCCTCACTCTCTGGAGCATAGCCTTGGCCTTGTCCACCTTCGCTTGTTGCTCTTGGACCCATTCACCCACAGAAGAATGGGTGTCCTCTGGATAGGGGGCATGTAGGAACCATGCCGGGCGCCCCATGAATAGCTCATGTGGCGAGTAACCAGTAGCTGAACTCTCTTGGGAGTTCATCATCAAGGATATGACGGGGAGTAGTCTCACCCAGTCTCTGGTGCGTTCAGTTTTGCACCATATCCTGACGTTCTCCTTCAGGACACGAATCTGTCGCTCACATAGGGGGTTGCTCGTGTGAGAGTAGGGAATCCCCGTAGACACCTGGACATTGAGGGATCTCAGGACCCTCTTGTACCAGCCAGTGTCTGAGCGTACTCGCACGTCCTCATCGGAGTTGATCTCCTTGGGCGCCCCATAGACACAAAACCACTCCTCCAGGAGTATCTTGATAGTCTCCTCACCGGTGATGTGCTTGGTACATGGGAACACCCTGGTAAACCTGGTCAACCCACAGGTTACCACGAGGGCCAAGTCATAGCCCCCGAACTTCGGCATCTCCGTGTAGTCCACGTATAGAACACTATTGGCACAGTTTGGGATGGGCAGGGTCGAGTAGAGACCTCTGTCCCTGATATCCCCTGGTTTACAGGACCTGCACTGGCACTTGTCCACGATAGGCTGGAGTGTCTTCCGCAGTTGGTCGTCAGTCCACGTAGTGTGGAACCACTGCTTGAACAGCCTCAGGGTACGGTCAGCACCCACATGACCACTGGACTCATGGGTCCACTTCAGCAGCGCTGGGACTCGGTCACTAGGCACCACGATGCGGTCCTCGTGCCATAGGTAGCTCTTGTCCCGCTTCCACTGGTCCTGGTTGACCAGGATGGGTTCAAGGCGTTTCTCCAGGCGCTTGTAGATGTCCCCGAACTCCTTCAGGTACTCCGATTGTTGGAGTCCATCCAGGGGGCGTATCATGGTCATGTTCAGGTCCAGGTGTACGTCCATACGGCTGAACGCCTCCTTAGCCAGCGCTTCAGACCGGGCACCAATCAGGGCGTCGAAGTTGTTGCGGCTGATGTAGTCGGCACACTCATTCTTCACTCCCTGGATATGGTGTACCGTCAGCCGTAGTTGACTGAGGTAGGTCCACCAGCGCCGTAGCTTGGCCTTCTCAGGTGGGGAACCCTTCTGGAAACTGCGGACCGGCTCTTGGTCGCATAGCCAGACCACAGGGTTACTCCCCAACAGTCGTGCTTGTGAGGATAGCACCAGCATACCCGCGAGCAGTTCCTGCTCATAGGTGGAGTAGTTCCCCCTGGCCTGGTTCCACTTCCAGTTCCAGTGGCCCAGAGGTACTAGGACCCACTTGTCGTCAGGGTAGCTGTGCTTGTGGGTTCCATCTCGGTTGAGACCTTCCGTTCCCATTGGGAAATGGCCGAGTCGAACTCCTCCTTCTCTAGTGCTTGCCATTGAAACAACGTTCCACCGCCGCCCACATTGCTGGCGTCGGTCACCAGGATAATCTCCCCTTGTGCTCTAGGCACGCCCAAGCACTTAGCGTTGGCTACCTTGTCTTTGAGCTCGTCAAACGCTTGTTGCTCTTGTGGGCCCCAGCGCCATATAGTACTCTTCTTGATCAAGTCCGTCAGAACGGCGCTGGTATAGGTGAAGTTCTTGATGTGGCGGCGATAGAAGTTGCACGCCCCAATGAAACTGCGTACATCATGAAGTCCTTTCTTGGGGTCTTCGTGTCGTACCTTGGCATCCATCAGGGGTTTGGCCTTAGAGGCCGCTGGGGTCCACCACCCATAGCCAACGTCAAACCCCAAGTACTGCATGGTCTCCTGCATGAACTCACACTTCTCCAGCTTGAGTCGTGTGTGGTTCTCCTGGCAGACCGCAAGGAACTCACCCAAGAGGATTAGGTGATCCTCCTGGGTATTGGTCCCGAGGCATACATCGTCGATGTGAGCCTCCATCTGGGCACCACGGGATATGAGCTCCTGCACCTTAGGTCTCCTTCGTAGGATGGACAAGATCTTGTTCATCAGCTCCTGGAATAGAGCGGGTGCGTTAGCCACGCCAAACGGCATGACCTTCCACTTGAACACCCTCCCCTGAGGGGTGATGAAGGCCAGTAGTTCCTGTGCGTTGGGCGTCAGGTCCACTTGCCAGAATCCGCTTCGCTTGTCCATCTTGGTCTTGTAGCGGCAGGAGGCTATCTTCTCCAGGGTAGACTCCATATTGGGAATGGACCCTGAGTGGTTCAACGTCTTCTTGTTCAGCTCTCCATAGTCCACTGCCAGCCGTTTGGCTGTAGACCCAGGTTTAGCCACCAGGAAACAGGGGCTGCAGTGTAGGGGGTAGTCCCCGTCCTTGTACTCCAGGACTACGCCAGCAACGATACACTCTTGTATCTGTCGCTCGATCTCGTCGGCCTGCTCTTTAGGAGCTGGATAGGGTCTCCTCCGGATCTTGTGACCCACTAACTCGGGTTTCAGCTTGAGGTCCATCTGTACCAGCTTGTCACATGAGGCTGGAGGGGGTAGTTCTCCGAACACCTCCAGATAGGTCCTTATAAGCTTCTGTACCCGCGGGTCCAAAACCTTGATCTTGTCCTCCATGTCCTCGTCGGAGTGTAAGTTGCTTGCCCCTTGAATAGACGTCGGGAGGTGGTCCTCCACCAACTCTTCGCCCGCGGTAGTATCCTTCAGCCCTTGGTAGGCATAAGGAAGGTCTTGTTCAACCATCTCCGATGGACGATGGCAACATAGGCACGCTCGAGGGGGTTCACATACACATTCCTCCGAGAGGTCGTCCTCCTCTGGGGTCCTCACATGGGCGCCCCACACGCTCTTCATAAGCTTGACATCCACCTCCCTTTGCCAGGTGGTGATCTTCTGTTCGAGGTCCTCCTTCAATTGGGATAGGTCTCCCATACGTCCTTGCTTCAGTTGCCACGAGCTGCGGGTAGGCTTCGCGTAGCATAGCTCTTTCGCCACCAACTTCCTCTTGGAATCCACATACTCCCTGAGCTTGGATCGAGGGTCCAGCTCCTCGTCCACGGGGTCCTCCACCCTCATGGAGAGTAGGGGTTTCAGTGGGGCGACGTACTCGGCGTTCTCCACTTCCTCCACACAGGTCTGCACGAAGAAGGCGTCGTGCTCAGTTTCGTCATCTGAGTGGATAGAGCTAGGTAGCTCAGATAGTCCACACTCAGAGACTCCATCAGGTACAGGTACATGGCAGGGTGAGTTGGGGGCGTTGGTGTCGGTCACGACGTACTCATCTCCTCCGGGTGTAGTCTCAACAGCATCTTGAGGTCGTAGGCGATCCTTCAAGTCACCGAAGGCGAGTCCATCGCTTTCTCGTTGTATAGCCTGGACCAGAGTCGGGTCCAGGTCCTCCCAGGGAATGGAGGTAAGACCTCCGTCCACCACGCTTAGCATACTCCCCCATCCGGGCTTCCCAATGGGCGTCTTGCGTCCCAGAGGCACGTAGATGGCCTCATCAGGTAAACGCACAGAGCTGATAGTCAGCTTGTCAAGGAGGGTTCGCCAGTGCTCGTTGCCCCCATGGGCTCCCCAATCGGGGGAACACAGGACCATACGGGAACGTTCCAAGGCCACCTTGGTCAGCACCTTCCCCAGTTCACTGAACCTGGGGTTCCCGTAGGCCATCCCGAAAGAGGGCCAGTAAGATTTGTAGCTGCAGTTCTTCCCCTTGCTGCAGTAAAGGCCCAGTACATGTTGCTTGTCGCTGGCGAACAACTCCACACTTAGGTCTTCTCGAGAGTAACCCAACTTCTTCAGACCTTGGTCTAGGACTTCCCCCAATAGTTGATAGTCCTCAGTTTTGGAGGCCGCCATCATGTTCGAGAGGACCGATGGGCGATAGTCCTGGAGCCCATAGGTACCTCCACTTCACAGTCCCCGCAGCTGTGCACCACATGTCCACCCTCATGCGTATAGCGGCGGTGGTCATGGTGTTCTTCAGGCTCC
The DNA here is from genome assembly GCA_964036045.1 of Eutreptiella sp. 'Long Island Sound 2002'. Taxonomy (NCBI): domain Eukaryota; phylum Euglenozoa; class Euglenophyceae; order Eutreptiales; family Eutreptiaceae; genus Eutreptiella; species Eutreptiella sp. 'Long Island Sound 2002'. Next base: position 139,802,669 of record OZ038378.1, read on the forward strand.
CACAAGGTAAAATTTTCTTGGCCACTATCGATATTGTGGCGCCAGTATCCAGTACCCCCAGGTATTCACGTCCCCCTAGTCGGATACGTACCCAAAACACCAGGTCTTGGGTGCCACCAGAGCGTCCCCGTCAGAACTCCGCGGGACAGGTCACCTCGAACCCCTTGTTCCGCAACTTGCGGGCCATCCTCATGAAACGGCTCCTCTTCTTAGCGTTGCCGTCGTCACCACCTTCATGCTCACGCTTGGCTCCTTGTTCTTGTTGGGCCTGCGTCTGTGAGCGTGTGGTAGGACCAGTCTGCCCTCCAGAGGGCTCGGAGTTCCCCCCTGGATTGGGGTTGGGGTTGCCTCCGTTCTTGTCCTTGTTCTTGTTGTCGGGCTGGCGGTTAGCGCCTCCTCCTCGTCCACCTTGACCCTTGTCTTGACCACCTTGACCACGTCCTTTCGACTTGCCCTTGCCGGAGTCGTTGCCTTTGGCCTTGCCTCCACCTTTGCCCGAGCCTTTGCCAGGATCTTCCCCCTTAAGCTTCGCCGATAGGCGTTGCTTATGGTAGCACTCATCCTCGTAGTGCTTCCGCTTACCGCAGAATGCACACGTGATGGTGCAGCGGTAATGATCCGGCAGCTTCGCTTTAGCGCCGGTGTTCTTTTCCTGCTGCTTCCCCTGGACGACGAAGCAGTCTCGCTGCTCGCAGTCAGAGGCGTGCTGCAGGTGGCCCTGCTCATCTCTGGCATCACACCAGAATAGCTCCTTCACGTTCTCCATTAGACGGGCGTGGGCGTGTTTGGGGGTAGTCCCCTGCCCAGGTCGTAACCCTTGGTACCCTTTGCCTCCAGAACCTCCACCACCAGGACGGTAGTTGTTCAAGTGCTGGTCGCTCTCCTTCTCCAGCGCCATCTCCAGGAGCAGCACGCATAGATCCTCGTAGCGGAGGGATCTAGCCTTGCGCTCAGCCGTCAAACGGCACTCGTCCCATAGCTCTCGGGGGAGCTTGGCGCACAACCAGAACAGCAGGTCGTCGCTGCTGTAGGAACCGGGCGTCAGTCGTCGGGCCCAGTGATCCAGGTCAGCCAACAGCTCGGAGACCCTGCCAGGTTTGGGGTTGTTGGGCAGCACGAGCAGGTTCGGGATCTCGGCCCTGATGGAGAGGTCGGTTTCGTAGGTTGGGTACTGCCTCTCCAGGGCAACCAACACGTCGGCAAAGCTGGCGGAGTTAGTTACGATCTGCCTGACCTGCTTCTCCAGGTACTTGGTCTTGCAGCACTGCAGGAGCAGATCGCACTTCACTCGCCCACTCGCGTGGGTTTGGCCGGTCAGTCGCAGGAACCGGCCAAAGTTCTCCGCGAACTCGCTGAGGTCCTTGCCTGTGAACTCAGGCAGGTTGACCACTATCTTGGAGGTGGCAATAGCCTTCGCCTCCTGAGCTCGGCGTCCTTCAGGGCGTCGGGTCTTCTTCTTCTTCTTCTTCTTCTTCTTACCCTTGGGGTCCTCGGGGTCATCGTCATCTGAGGGCGATGAAGAATCCATCGACGGCGGCTCGTCATCGGAGGGGTCTCCGCCAAGATCACTAGAGCCATAAGGCTCTACGTCCACCATAGCCCTTAAGGCTGTCAGCCCCAGCTGGTCCAGCTCGGCCCTCGTCGAGTTCGTCACGTGGCTGTAGGGCGGCTGGGCCGTTCTCGGGACGAATGGACTTCTCGGTACTGCTGCAGGAGTCGGCATCGGTCGGCTCCTCAGGCTCCCCAGGGTATTTGTCAACCCTGCTGCCAGGTGGTTAGCCTGTACTCGGTGGGGTGACATTCCCACCGTCGTAGCTGACGCATGGGACGGGATCATCAGGGGCTCCAGCTTCTCACGGATCTCTTGTGTGAGGTCGCCCACGATTTTTGAAGTGGCTCCTCGGAGCACCTTGTTGATCTCCGACCGCGTCAGGGACCTGTTGGAGGATCTCCCCGATCCTCTACTCCTGCCTCCAAGGGACTCAGGTCCTCTCCTCAACCCACTCAAGGGTGCATACCCAGGTGCATACCCAGGAGCATACCCAGGAACTTCCACATAAGTTCCTGTAGCGTGTAGTGGATGGGGATAGTCAGCCGCATACCATCGCGGCGCGGAGCTGGAAGCCACAGGCTCGCTGGCAGTAGTTGCCTCATGGAGCGCAGTGGTAGGTGGGCCCATACCATAGGCGGGGTAGGGAGGCATGCCAGTAAAGCCTGTGCCCTCTGCCATAGGCAGGTTGGTTGAGGAAGTGGATGTTGCAGCGGCTGGGAGTGTGGTGGTTAAAGGAGAGGGTGATGCGTGGAGGCCAGAAGCGCTTGGTGCGCCTTCGAAGGTAGGGTCATGCGTCGGGTCTTGCCCTTGTTCCTCTCCTTCGTCTGCTCCTTCTCAAGCATCCTTCTCGCTCTCGTTCTCTCTCTTCCTCTTCACAGGCTGAGGCTGAGAGACCACTTCTTCGACCGACAGGGCCCCAAAGGCCGTCTGGAGGCCATCCAGGGAGTCCTCAGCCGCATCCACTGGCCCATGTAAGGGCTCCGCCGAAGGTACAGCGCCAGGTGCCGGCCTTGCCGGTGCCTCAGGCGCTGGCGCTGTCTTCACGTCAGCGTCCTCCTTTCCTGGATCCATCTTAATCCGCCCTTCTGCTTATTATTGCCTGTACTCGGAGCACTGGTTGTACGGCGCGGGGTCGCTGCCGGTGCACAGAGACAGGCTGCCTCTTGCTACCAGAAAAGTTTATAGTGTTTTCAGCACTGTGTTTTGCCTCTCCTGCTGCTTGCTGTTGGTGTAGGGTTTCCTGCTGCTTGTTTTTGGAGATGAAAAGCTTTGTTTTGATGAAATACAGTCACTCCAAGTCACTCCAGGATAGCCCAAGCCAATAGTATGCAAAGAGAAGAGGATTCAGGATCAAAGCATGAAGGGCTGCAGTGTAAACAGTGAAAGATGATTGGATATTCACCGAAACTGCAACTCAGGTCACAAATGAATGCATATTCACAAAGATAGCTGAAATGATTTTGGAAAAGAGTTAGAAAACTGCCCCATGGTCACTCTCTCTTCATAGTGCCATCTCAGGAGATGTGCACTCTTTGTTTTGGGTCCCATATGTGCTGAGGTGGCATGGTATGTGGCGATGAGGTCACTGCCATGTCACATGGGATCTTCCTACTTAGCTAGGCTGACCAGGAATTGAACCCAGGACCTCTCAAAAAGAGGTGCCCAGCCCCCTAGGGTGCATACCACTAGGATAGCTAAGAATTCATGGAAAAACATAGATAAATTCATAGGCTCTACTTTAGATATGTCAGTGCTCAGTCAACTCAGGAAAAGATGTTTTGCTTCACAATGAAAGGGGATTAAGGGGTCCACTCCATATCCTGATTGGGTGTTTGGTTCCATAGGTCAAAATGTGTTATCACCAGTTTTGGTGGGTCCAATACTAAGATAAAAATGCATGGATGCTCAGTGCATCTCTAATACAACTAGAGTATGCCTCAAAGCAAAGGAAAAGCACTTTTTCTTACTCGGGCAAGTGAGCGTTCATGGCGAGCCGAAGTTCATCGAAGGACAGCAGCCATATGTACAGTAACTCAAGGGGTGTGACCCTGCTCCAAAATGCACCAATGGCCTGGTTACTGTGGGCTGTGGCTTCGCCATTAGCCCTGTGGTTGGTGTTATGACGCAAGACGAATCGAAAATAAAAGGGACTCTATGTATATTTATATATATATATATATATAGAAGTCAGAAACAAACAAATAATCCCGGCCTTAGAACATCAGGGGTATCAAAAAAGACCTCCAGTTAAGTGGAAACCACTGACTTCAGAAGCGTTCGGAAAGCTCTGAGAACCGAGTGATGGCTGAGGTGTACTTACCGTAGTAATTGAGCTGTTGCCGGTTTCAAATAGACCTCAAAGGCTAAGGGACTCACAGGCCAACTTCAATGTTCAAGGAGACGGGAACGAGGATCTCAGGATACTTTATCAATCTGTTGGCATGCAGCGTAAGGGCAAACGCCGTATGTGAGCGGGCTCGGAGCACTCTAATGCTGTGTTCTTTTAATCCAGGTACCACAGGACTTCCGGGGACGGCCCCCGAGGTTCCGGTATCCGGAACCAGCAATGATAGTATCCAAAACCTTCTGGTTCATACCACCAGTGAATGCCGAGGTACCACATGACAGCAGTGGCTGGGGAAAAAGGCTGTAAATTGGATGATTGATTGGAAGGTGTGCGAGACGGAGCTGGAAGAGAGCATCAAAAAAAATGCTGACGTGGTCCCATCTCATCGATCTGCCAACTGGTGTCAGGGGGGGGGGGTGCAGATCGCAGGTGGTGAAGATGAGGAGGACGGAAAGAAAGACAAAAAGAAAAAAGAACAAGAGGGGGGGAGAAACTCGTCACCCGGAGACCAAAGCGGGGCAGAAACCCCCCAGTCGCTTGCGGAGCATAGTTTCTTTTCGCGATGGCTTTTTGAGGGTAACGTGTTCCTAAGTGGGTAGTTACTGTAAATTAAGTAGTTGGGATTTGGTTTTTTTGTTTTTGCTGTGAACGTGTCTGTGTTTGTGGGGGTGTTTATTGGTGACTGTTGTGTTTGTCCTTTTTGGGTAGGTCAACAAGGTGGGGTTGTGAGACGAAGTGCTGTAGATGGAGTATTGGTTGTTCCATGGGTTGTCTTCGGAATCTGGTTGGAGTAAGTGCAGATCGTTAATTGGGTTTTGTCTGAGCCAGGTTTGTGTCTCTTGCAGTGCTGTTTTGAGTCGTTTTCTTCTGTGTTTAAAGGCTGTTTTCAGGTTTTGTAGGTGTTGGAAGTAGGGAGTGTTGGGTGGGATTGCCCTTAGTGAATTACTGGGTGAGTTGGGAATGAGAGTGCGGATGTAGTTTCTTCTTTCTCCTTTGGATGCATGTAGCCACCAGTCGATGACTGTTTGTTTGAAGGGTTGTTGCCAGACCTCAAAAAAGAGGTCACGAACAGGTTTCGCTGTGCCGCATTCGGTCACCGTTGTTATGGGGTCGAGGGGGTGATGAGTGTGGCATTTGGGGCATTGATATGTGTTGAGTTTGTAATGGGGAAGAAAACCAGTGCAGCAGTACAGTCCGTTAGTCCATTTAAAAGGTAATCTGGAAAACCACGATGTGTGGGCGTAGAAGTCGGTGCTAGAAGGTAGGTGTATGTTGTTGTGTTTATGGCTTGGAAGTAGGTGTTTGACAGTTTTGCGTGTAATGCGTCCTGGCAGTGGTGTATGATTGTGGTATATGAAGTGAAAAGTGTCGGGGTTGTGGTGTTCTGGGTGTTGGTGGAGGTTGAGTGATATCCATTTAGAAATTTTGTCAGAGTGCTCATTGCCAGCGAAGTCAGCGTCTCCTTTGATCCAGGTGAAAATTATGTGAAGGTGGGTGTTGTGAAGAAATTCCCAAATATAGTTGTACCAAAGAGCGAAGCAATTAGCGTTAGAAGCGAAGGGTTTAGGTTTGAATTTTTGTATTTGGTGGAGTGTGGAGCAAACCGACAGGTTGTCAATGGCAAAAATGATTGGTTGAGAGAGAGTGTCGAGGTGTTGGAGGTAGGTAAACAGTATAATGGCATAAATTTCTGCTAGGTAAGATCCTTTTACCGGTGATGTGTTGCAGATGGTTGTTGGCGGTGTAGTGTTGAAGGTGATGGCGGCGCCCGATGGCGTGTTAGCTGTGGGGTCATCCGACCCGTCGGTGTAGGCAATCGTAGTGTTAGGGTAGGCGTCGAGTGCGTCTAAAAGATCGTGGCACCCCCAGTAGTGCAGGTGTTGAGGGTTTGGGGGAGGAAGATTGTTTTTCAGGGTAAATTGAATGAAATTTTGAGTGGTTGTGGTGCTAGTGAAAGGAAAAGGGAAGTTGGCCGTGTCGGGTATGGAGAGAGACTTGGTAGGTTTGGAAATATCTTGGGATGTGGGGAGAGTAAGGAAGCGAAACTGGTGGTTGGGGGTGAGGATTGTGGACATGTCAGGGAAAGTAACTGTGGTTTTCTGAGGCGTGGGGTGGTCGACTGTGCCTAGGAACCACTGGGTCGCTTTTGTGGTATGGGTGGCATTTTTCGTAATGGAAAATGTTGGTGGGTGGCTGTTGGATTGGTAGTAGAGAAAGGCGACTTCGATTGTTGTGTGTGTAGGGATTTGAGAAGGGAGACATGGGTTGACTGTGGGTATGTTGTGCGTGTGGAAACCTAAAAAGCTAGCAGAGTGGGCAGTCATGCGTTGCATGGTGTTGGGGTTAGTGTCCTTGTAGCGCAAGGTGTACTTGACTCTTTCGTTGGTGTGGGCAGGTCCGTCGTCGTGTGTGTAGCGCAGTATATGGTTGATGGCTTGGATGTGGGTTACGATAGAAATTTTCGTGATGTTCAAACCTAGTGTGTGTGGGGGGGAGTATTTGGTTTTATTGGGGGTACGAAAGGATAGTTTGCCTAACTTGGAGATATGACTCCAAATTGTGGTGTCCAGTTTGTCGAGGTCCTGTTGCGGGAGTGAGTTGTAGATTAAACGGTAGGTGAGGGTAGGTATCAGTTGTATGTTGGATAGTTTTATGACTTCAGTGTGTGTGAGAGGGAGGGTGGATATGTTGGCGAAAAAGGCGTGAATGGTGTTAAGTAGAAGTTGGAGCATGCTGGGGTTTTGTTGTTTGTTCAAAAAGTAGGTGCCCAGGTATTTATAAAAAGCCCTGGGGTCGCCGTCATCGGTAAAGGTACTGAAATGTTGGGTAGGACTAATACGAATGGTGATGTGGGTGGCGTTGTTGAGGGCGTGGAGTTCGGATTTAGTCGTGTTAAAAGAAAGGTCGTATCGAGGCCCTTGGACAAAGAGGAAGTGGAGCACTTTGTGTAGAGTGGCATGGGAGGTTGTTTGGAGGGCGATGTCGTCGATGAAGGGGAAAAGATCGTTGAATTCGTGTTTAGGTAGGAGAGATTGTATGTGGTTAATGATGGGGTCGACAAAGAGGTTAAAGAGTATGGGGGACATGGGGCATCCTTGTCTAAGTCCCCTTATGCAGTGGGCTGCAAAGAGGGCGAAGCCGTTGACAACTGGGAAGTCGTGGGGGCAGGCGTAGAGGTTTTGGATGAGGTTGATGATGGAGTGAGGTATGTTGTAGTTGGAGAGTATTTGCCATAAGGCTCGGTGAGGAACGGAGTTAAATGCTTTATTTAAATCAAGATATAAGTGGTACATGTCTGGGTGCAGTGATAGGTTGGCAATCATAGTGTATATGTGGTCTGTGGTTCTGTGGTTAGGAAGTCCGCCATACTGTGTGTTGTTGGTGAGGTGGTATGTTGTGGCGTAGTAAGTGAGGGTGTGTGCACCGTAAGAAGCTATGTTTTGTAAAGTGTGTTAAGTAGTGCTATTGGTCTGTAGTTTGTAGGATTATGCGGGTCGCCTTTTTTGTAAAGTAGAAAAATGTTTGCTTTAAGCCAGTGAAAAGGTATGTGGTCGGCGATAAGGAGGGAACACAGGCTGTAAATGTAGGTTTGTATATCAGGGGGGCAGACGGAGAAAAGGTAGAGAGATGTGTCGTCGAAACCAGGTGCGGCGTGTGGTTTAGCGTTCGACAAAAGAAGGTTGAAGAAGTCTCTGGTAAAGTGTGGTAGTGGAGCGTCGTTAGGTATTTTTGGGGAGTTAGTCATGAGTGTGTCGATGAAGGCTGGGTCTGTGTCGAAATCTGAGGGGCCTCCCAGAGAAGAGAGAGCGTGTCCCATAGATTTGCACATTTCGTAAGGGTCGGTGGTGAGTTGACCAGTTTGGTCAAAGAGAGAGATGGGGGTGGTGTTTCTGGGGTTGAGAATGTTGTTGATTGTCTTTTTTTTGCGCTTGTGAGAAATGAGGGAGTGGTGGAGTTTCTTGGGCGCTTGTGCTTGTTTTTTTGAGGTCCAGTCATTGAGTAGTGTTTGAAGTTTTTTTGTTTTGTGTGCACTGGAGGTAGTAGAAGGTAGATTATTTACAGCGTCAAGGAATTGTTTCTCCAAGCTGGTTGGTTTGTGTTCGTGTGCTTGATGAGTGACTTTTTTGTAGGTGCCGACTAGTTGGGTGAACAGGAAGTCGGTCAGAGGAATAAGTTGTTCAACGGGTTGTTGGAAGAGAGTGTCGTGATGTTTGGAGAGCCAGTCGTTAAGAGGTTTACTGAGGGACGTAAAGTGTGACTTTTCTTCTTTGCTTAGGGGGCGGTAGTGAATGGAATTGTGTGGGATGTTGTATATGTTAATCGGATTGGTAGGGATGGCTATGGAAGTGGATACGGGCCGGTGGTCGGAGATGTCGTTGTGAATATCAATGAAGGTGTTGAAAGGTTTGAAAATGGTGTTGGAAAGAGGAGAGGAGAGAATCAAGTCGATGCGTGTGTGAGACGGGAGCCTTTTGTTTGCAGGGCGCGTCCACTGTTTTGTCTCCAGGTGGTCCTTACGATACAGGTCAATGAGGGTCGGTGTGGTGGTAGGATTGGTGGGGTGTACCTTGTCGTGGAGCCAAGGCCAGTATCTATTGTGCTTGATATTAGCCGTGTCTAGAGAAGGTTGGAGATATGTGTTGAAGTCGCCGAGCATGATGTGGCACGGTTGGTCTTGTTGGAGGGCGGAGATTGTTTTCTCTAACCTGTGTCGGAGATGAGCGTGATGTGATTTGTACACTTTAATGATACGGAGTGTGTGGTAGCCTGGTATAGTAAGGTCGATGGCAGTAAGGCATCCATTGACCTTGTCGTGTTTGATTTGCGTGACGAAAGGAGATAGGGAGGAGTGAATGATAATCGCTGTGCCGTTGGATTTGTCAGAAGATATGTTTGTGAAAGTGTGTAGGTTTAGGAGTGAATGTAAGGAGGGGGCGGTAGGTATTTCCTGTAAACAAAGTATGTCGGTTCCTTGTTGTTGGTGTTGTAGTATAATGGCGTCTAGGTTGTCAATGTTTTTGGCAGTGTTGTGAGTAGTGAGTGTTAAACGTGTTTTAGAGTGGATTAAGTTGTCTGTTGGTGTGGTAGGTTTAGGTGCTTTGTGAAGGTTGGTATCGTAACTTGGTGGTTGGGGGACTCCCGGTGGGAGGGGGATATCAATTGACGGCGTCATGATGATGAGAGAGATGGGACCACGTGTCTAACACTGACCACTTCCGAGACATTCCTTGATCTTGACGAGTCCTCGAGTCTAACGTGAGGCCGTTTCGGCAATCGTAACCCGACTGGGTCAAGAAGGAAGCACTTGCAAAAAGATAAACTCTTCATTCGGTCATGACCGAAATCAGTCAGGCCACTTGCTGGCGACTGATAGGGCAGAGTGACACTAGGCGTGCAAACGAGTACCCGATCGTGGCTTTGATGAATCAAAATCTTGACGCCCCGTAGATGAGTGAGCGAAATCCACACGGCATGCAGCATGCATTGTGAGGAAAGTATACGTTCCAGTGTGTTCGCATTGTTATCGATGCGTGGCACAATATCTTGCGAGGTGATGCATCGCGGATGGTTAGACGTTATCGCTTCGAGAATCGGCAGCATGATAAACAGATCATACCGTTGGTATTGAAAGTGAGGACGGAGGGGATCCGCATCTCTGAGTAATGACTTAGTGAAGACATAGAGAACTGAATGAGAGAAAGAGTGTGGGTGGGTGGGGAGTCATTGGGGCCTGGCCACGATCAGTCGCTCATTGATGGAGCGCAATTGTTTCTCGGAGCCAAATTCTTTGGCGGCCAAGAGTGTGGCTTCCCATTTAGAAGTGTCATGGTCTTTCGCAATTGAATCAATGATGTTTTGTTTTTTCAAGAGGGTTGGGCGAACCGGATGTAAAAGTGATGCCTTGAACTTTTTCTTGGTGTGCTAGGATACTGCATCCCAAGTTTTGGAAGAGCGCTTCAAAATATTGGTGTGATTTGGCACTTGGGTTGGATTCCAGCGGTTGGATGGAGGTGAAGGTACCAAAAAGTGAAGTTGCTTTGTTGATGTCCCTAAAACTTATGGAGCGTGGAGCACAAATGACCACCGATTTGGCGTCGGTTGGTGTGTAGGAGGGTTTAGCACGATAGCTTAGTGGAGCGTCGGACAAAACGGAATATGTGTTATCGTGATTGTAAAAAGTGAGGGCGGCTTTCTTGCATTGTTCGTTCATCCATCTGAGTTTTGAAACTCGTGTTTCGGTGTTGCTTGGAATAGAGTGGACATCCAGATGCACCAATACCGAGTATTTGGTGCGTAGAATTGCGAATTGCAGAATCGAATTCATTTTTTCAAGAGAGGCCACTCGATTTAGAAGCTCCGTGGGTTCAAGCTTGACTCCGTTTTTCGCGGAGCTTTTTGAGGCGGAGATCATGAAAGTATTTTCATGGGCGGAGAGGTTGTAGGGGAAAGCCATAATGAGTGGATTCCTGTCTAGTGGGTAATGGGATTGAACGGTTTTGGCAATTTGGGAGGAGAGGGCTGAGTTGGTTTCGATGTCGAAACGAGCGTGGGTGCTGCCAATGGGCGAGCCCCTGTTTTTTATCTCACCTCGGTAGTGTGCGCAGTTGGTGGAGGTAATGGATGAGGCATCTTGGAGGACGGGTTTGATTAATTTGTTGAAAAATTGGAAAGCATCTTCCTCGGTGAGGACTTCAAGGTCTCGCGAAATGTCAATTCTGACATAATCGGTGATTGGTGGTGTGTGACGGGCTTCTTGTTGTGGAGAGATGAAAGCCTCGGCTTGTGCTAGGTCATGGCCCGGCGAAATAGGAGAGAATTTGGGTGGTGTGTATTGGAATTCGGAAAGGTTGTCCAAAGTAATCATAATATATCCCTCAGGGTGTGGGGCGGAGCAAGTGTCAAAAAGTTTTTGATCATTCTTGAGGACCATATTCAACGGAACAAAGTTTTGGGAGATTTTTTGGTCAACCATAAACCTTCTTGCTTTGGCATAGGCTTGAGAGTAATCCCAAATCCCGGTCGTGGCTTCACACACTCTCGGGTCTGACACCAAAAGAATTAGCGTACCCCTTACATGTATTTTAGCACGCGCGAGCGACGCTAGAGCATTGAGCAACATGGACACATGTGCGGATGTGTTGTGCGAGGCGTCCTTGTTGAAGTCGTAATTTGTAGTGGGAGTGAAGATGAAAGTTCTTGTTTGGGACTCGTAGAGGTTGGCCATGATGTTGAGGGTCGTGATATTTTGGGGAGTGACCAATTTTGCATTTTTGATGGCTCGTGCATGATCTTCCGTTGGGTACGGGGCGGAGAACACGTACTTCTCGTTGAAATAGTGTTGGTAGTCGGTGCCCCCAAAATGTATTTCATGAGGTTGTTTGTGGAATTGGGCGATGATGTCCTCGGTTGGTAACATGGTAATGTAGTCGGAGTATACTCGGTTGTCTTGAGATTGGAATTGATAGACTTCCGGAACTTTTTCATCTTGAAGGTCTTGGTGGAGTTGGGATGGAGAGTTGCCATTGGGGTCGTTCACAAAAACGTTGGTGGTTTGGTGGGTTTCCAAGTCTTCCATAGGGATGAAATTGAAACTCTTGTTGCGCTTTTCCGAAAGTTTGGCAAAATCCACCGTTGGCTTTTCATTGTAATGAAGTTGGGTGTTGATGACGATGTCGTCGTTGACAGCCTCTTTCGTTTCACGGTTTGGTTGCGGGGTGGTTTTTTGAATCCATTTTGTCTTGTGGCGCTTGGACTTGCCGTTTGGGCTTGAACTCGCATTTTGGCCTGGAATTGCGTCTGGAGTGTTTTTCTCGGCGTTTGTTTTCTGTTTTGATTTTGGAGTTTGGGGTTGTTGATCATTCTCCTTTCCTTTTTCATCTGTTCTGCTTTCCCGGAGAGCCGCGTTGCGTCTGTGATCCCTCAGCTGTTGGTCGCTTTTCTCGAATGGCGCCACGCGATTTGTGACGGACTTGCTCGGATCTGCGGCTTTTGGCACGGTGCGATCTTTGCCCATGATCGATTTTTTGGACAGCTGTTGTTGAAATTGTGATCAGCGTGTGCGCCAGGAAATTGCGGATCGAGTGATACCTAATATGTGGGCAGAAATCAGTGAGATCGGAAAAATTCAGGAAAAGATTTTATTGTAGTCTGTCACCCTGAAATTAGGAATTTCCCACGGAGGACCTGAGCCACCTGGCCACATTGTCCTCCATGGCACTCCACGTTAGGCGCTCCACATTCTCCGTTGCACGCTCCCGTAGTACCGCCACGGCGCACACGAGTCTTTCCTCGTGGGCTGCGCTGGCTTGGAGTTGGCTCCTCGACGCTTCGCTCGCTTCGCTTCGCGCTTGCGTTGGAGGTGGTCATCTCTTTGACGGAACCAGTCTTCGCAGTGGCAGTTGCTGTCTTCGTTACTCTGCGCAGCAGCATGGCGTGCGGCCTATTCAGAAGCACTGCACGGCATTGACTTCCGACTGAGACACAAGGGCAGGCAAGGGGGAACACTCACGTGTCCCGGTATTGGACCTGTTTTGACGCGGGGGCCCGGGTCTGCGCCCTAGCACCTAGCCTTGGCACTTTTTTAGTTGCTGCTGAGCTCCCAGTTTTGGACGGCACTCGTGAGGTTTTCATTGAAAATCCTTTGATGTTTCAAATCCACGATGATTTCCAAAAACGTCAAGTGCTGGTTTTCCGAAACTTCTCACTGGAGCTCCTCCCCAACTCCCCGGCAACACGGCGAAGACATGTGGTCCTTCTTGCATTCACGCATTGCTTTGACAAACAGTTCTAAGAACCTTGCCCGGCTCTTCGCACCATGTCTCCTGCACATAAAACACATGTAGGGCAGGCAGGCGCAAATAGAGACTATTTGCGAGTATTTACATGCATACGCGGCGCTGCTCTTGGGCGCTCTTCACGTGCACGGACACGTGTCTAATCTGTTCAGAACAACTCGATGTATGCGGAAGTTAATAAAAATAACTATAAAAAACCTTGCCAAAAGCAGTAAAACTGCCAGGTGCTGAGGCCATGCAGATCTCTGAAAACCATAAGAGGTCGCCATTCTGCGCTTGCGTTCCACAGCAGAGCGCGGCGACTTCAGCGGGGAATCGCGGTCTCTCTGAACCCGCTTCACTAGGCATCTATACTATAGACTTAGAACAGCAAAGTTAAAAATTAAAGTGCTTGTCAAAGTTGAATCTTGCTGAACTTGAATTGAAACTAAATGTACAGTTCATTGAGCTGTTGGGGTGACATTCTATTTTGTCATTTGCAATGCATCCCGGGGACAGATGAGGACAAGTTGGTGCAAATAATCGAAATATCATCAATTCTTTATACCATTTACAAGCCGATGGTTGAATCGGCAATAATCGGCTTGAATTTGATGTTCGCGGCTTTAAATCCATCATCACCCGGTCGTATCTGCCCGATCTGCTCAGCCGATCTTACCAATATGCTTAGGAGGTCATATCTGCTTAACCATCCCCGCAGCTGGTAGTCCCCTTGCCCCACTGATGCGCAAGTGTTATCCGGAGAAATGCGTTCTCTCCGGATAAGGGCTTATCCAATTAATTGCGGCAAACTGGCCGCCAAAAGCTGAGAAATGGCGATTCCCAACTGTGAACACGGGATTCGAACCGCCGCTGTGACAGTGGATCAACACTACTACACTGGCGTTGGCTACATTGCATGAGGGTCTTTCGAAAGCACACACAAAAGATATTTCAATTGTGAAAAAACATTCAGATTTTTGGATGCATTGTTCACTGCCGATTTCGTTTTACTCTCAAGCTGTATTATAATAATCCTGTCCACTGTTCGCGGGCTGCGCATACTTTATTCGTATCATGCACACCCGACGTTTTTCTCTGTCCGGTTTGAATCCCACTCGGCGAATTTAGGCGCTGAGCTGCACAGATTTGGGGAGTGGGATTCGAACCGGGCATTAAAACACCAGGCACATCACCTACGGATCACCTACGGAGGGAGCAACAGATAAATCGCCAGCAAACAATGCATCCGAAATTCTGACAATTGAATTTCTTTTTTGGCTGCGGTTGGATCTCAGGATGTCTGCTATTTGGAAACCCTCAATCTGCCAGTGTTTGGTCTTGGTTTGGTTTGCTGTGTCAGTGCCCGCTGTCAGCGGCGGTTCGAATCCCGTGTTCACGGCTGGGGATCGCCATTCTGGCGGCTGTGCGCCACAATTCTCCGGATAAGCGCTTATCCGCAGAAAACGCATTTCTCCGGATAACACTTGCGCCAGACTCTGCGCAAGTGTTATCCGGAGAAATGCGTTTTTCTCCGGATAAGGCTTATCCGGAGAAATTTGGCGCGGAGGCGCCAGAACAGCCGCAGAACACCGCCAGAGTCAAAAAAGTCAGATTTTCCCCAAGTGCGCTGGCGCCGGCAGCTGGCGCAAAACAGGCTGATCCGAATCGAACCGCCGCTGAGCATTTGGTGAAACACCGCATTACTGAAGCGGTACCCAGAACTGAAGCGGTACCCTGAACCCCATGATCATGGTGGGGTATACAACCGGTCTCCGTGTGCCCACTAAACCCATGTACAGAGGGGAAGACGCCCGGTGAAGCCCGGTGAGAGCCCGGCAGGAGCGTGTCCCTTGCCGTAAAGCCCCCGTGACGGCATTCCGGCCACTTGGGGCATGTTACCATGTACCGGCAAACTGCCATTTGCCCGTATCTTACTGTTTCACGCCAATCTGCCCCGCACCGCCTTCGGCCGTCGATTCGGCAACCTAACCCTAACAACAGATGTAGGTAAGACGTGTTTGTGTGAGAGATCTGGGCATTTCAGCTATTGGCGGCTGCATCGGCAACCGATGCGTCGCCCGCTGAGATTTACACATCAAAATATCAGGAATCAACAGGGTTTCTTTTTCATATTGTTTCCGTAAATTCTCACGCCTCCGTTCTGATAATCAATGTTTTGACTGCTGGCCGTTGGCTCGCGACTTTAGCGTAACCGCCAGTTTAACTGTTTTTTACAGACATTTTAGCGCAATCCGTGACGAAGACTCTAAAGTCTTCAGGAATTGCATTGATGCATCTGCAATTTTCACATTGTACACTCGCAACCTTAATCCGAGTTTTTCAGGATGTCGAAATCGGAATTTCGACTTCGACATCCCCGCACTTGATTTGACCTCTTTCGAGTGGACCTACGTGCTTCCCTATGCACGAATCACATTTCCTTTTGTCTTGCCCTCCATTTGTCTTAGAGATATGGGCAAAACAAAGTTGATTCGTGAGGCCAGTTGTGAGGGTCATATCTCGTGCTGCTTGCGAGGAATGGCAATAAGGAAGCATGGGATGTATTCACTATACTCCCGACGTAATTTGAGAAGCTTTATACGCGTTGCGTCTCCACACGTGCGCGCTAGCGTAATTGATCATGGTCAAGAGGGTAGAGTTTGTGTTATAACTCTTTGGCCATGATATTGCGTGCGTTAAGATAACTTTCGAGTGTAGCGCGCGAGTGTTGGTGTTGCATAGGAACTTTCTTTGAGTTCCTATGAGCGATTGACACAAATTTATGCCCTTGGAGGGGCATGACATATCGTCGGGGGAGCTACCTTTTTGGGCAGTATGTGGTATGTGCCATGTGTTGTATTGCGTGCCCATTTGGCGGGTTTGGCGAAGAGCAATACACCCACCAATGGACCTCATATTGCGCGAGGTCCTTCCTTATACTCCCCACGAACAATTGCAAGACTAACCTTCGTGGAGGGAAGCTTGTGTGGCGATCCCAAAGCGATGCGTTGGGAGCAAGGTGTTTGTTTTGCAATTTTCCATTTTTTCATGTGCCCACTTGGGAAGTAGCGCTCGTGACCTTTCAAAGCGCCCCAAGTGGAGCACATATGTGGAATCAGAGGTCATAGGTGTCAAGTCATTGTGTTTAGAAGGATTGGTCGATTACTCAATCCAAGCCGAGGATATTATAATATATTTGTGCGCCTTTCAAGGCACTTTTGGGTGTTTTTTCGCCAATATTGCTGTTTTTTGCCCGTCATGATGTCAAGTGGCGACCGTGTATCTCAACGTTGCGCTCAATTGACATCATGATTCAAGTATGTTATGAGGGTACACACTTCGGTGCCCAACATATCTTGGACCCGGTGAATAACTCCTCTTGGGCTTGGCATACCGTGGCCGCCATGTTGGCGATTTAGGACTATCCCAAATCATGGGCTCACTTGGCCGGCCTGCCATTCCCGAAACCGGAGGAGTTGGGCGACGCCCAAAAGATATGTTGGACACATATGACTTGATACCAATCCTATGGCACACTCCGGTCCAAGTCGGGCATGTGCCTCATTTGCCCCAACCATGAGTGTGCGCATTTTCGGCCATTTTGAGCAATTTTCCACATTTTCTGCCCGCCGTGCACCATGTTCAGCACCCTCGTGCACGCCAGACGCATGGACCAATGGACCATATATGACATGGGTGATATGGACATTGGTCCCCATGGCTCGCACACCACGTGGGCGAGGCGGAGCAACCTGCGTCGAGGTGCTAGCCCAAAGTGAGTGTGGACAATTTTGGCCATTTTGGCGTTTGTGGACCCAATTGGGATTGTCACCACGCCGAGTGGCATTGAGATCTTTGAGAGCCAAGTGCATGGGAGTCTTCGTTGGACTCCCGGTGGATCGCGTATGGAATGGCGGATCCGATCTCCAAGCCGGCGTGGACATATACTATTGGGAGCACCCCCGAACTTTGGCTCATTTTGAGTAGCCAAAATGACCCCCTTTTGGGACCCCAATTTCACCCCCTCGTGTGGTCAGTTGGCGGCCCCATATCTCTATGACCATGAGGGCCCGGACTCAATTCCAAGTTGTACACTCAGATAGAAATCCTAGCTCCTGCCTCCTATCCTGTGAGCCATTGGCCTTGCCCTGGCCGGGCGAGCAACGCGTGAGAATGATGCCAATTTGGGTGATTTTGGCATCATGACCCCACTTGACGAACCTGTGGTGCCCTGATGCCGGAACCTCAGAGGGAACCAGGTTGGGTGAGGGGTCCAGGGAGCTGGTACTCGAAGGGCATAGGGTCAGTTGCCTCGTCCCTACCTCTGGTGGGTCCCGACGAGGGGTGTATTATGGAGATTTTTGAGCTAATTTCAGTTTGGGCTGAAACAGCCCATTTTCAGCTACCAACTCCTAGGGGATAATGGCGGGGCCATATCTCTGGCTCAGAGAGGAGTTCGGACCTGCTGTTAGGGGAGGATAGGGCGCCACTGTCGGTTGGCCTTGGAGCCTCTTGGTTCCGAGGAACTCGCCTGTGGCTGGGCGGGACACCCCCCCTACTGGCAGGGTTTCAGGGTCCGGACTGAGCAGGGCATGGGTTGTGTTTGAGCCCCCGCCCCCACCAGCCACTGAGAGGGTCGGACCTGGGATTGGGATATGAGTTGGGACTGAGTGTCTATTGTCCTGTGATGCCCTTACCCCAGTCCAGTCTTAACCCCATGTGTACATATCCTGATGTGTTGCTGTAGACACTTTTGTTCCCTCGTTTGCAGAGTGGCAAGGATCCTGAAACGCTTTGTCACATGACACGAGCGTAATGATGCCCTTGTGAGCGTAGTGCTTTGCCTGCCTGCTCACCTGTGCGTGTCCACCGCAGCCTCTCGTGGCCAGGCCCCCCACGGGAACGCGTCAAAAGCGTTTCACCGCAGCGGAGTTACCCATCCCTCGCGTGCCACTCGGGGCCACCAACCCCGAGCAGCGCGGCGCAACAGCTCGCAGCTCGCAGCTCGCAGCGCAGCGCAGCGGCTCGCAGCGCCGCCCAGCGACAGCGCCGAGTCCGTGAAGGAAGTGCAGGGAGCAGAACTCCGTCATCAACGAGTTCCCTCGGCCGACCAGCAAGGCCGCACTCCCAGCTGCAGCAACCACTTCCACAACCACCGGCCGACCAGCACCGGCCGCACTCCGAGTCCAGTGCTACGTCAACCGCTCCAACAACCACCACCAGGACCAGTCCGTTGAGCGGAACGAGACACCACCAAGGACCTCAAGACCAACTACGCCCCCCGCTGCAATGGTAAACTGGCAAGAAGCGGGCAAGACGTGGCCGCGGCCCCACCCCCATGCGGTGCGCCTACTGCATGGGTTGGTGTGGGACCAGCACTACCGCCACAGCCACCCCCAGTGCGAAGGCGGCATGCGCGGGAGCTTCGAGCTCCGCGTGGACATGGGCCCTGACCGCCTGCAGGCAGTCGAAGACTGGCTGCGGGTGGAAGGGTTTGCCTTCCGCTTCAAGCAGAGGCGCTGGAGGGTCTGGACCCGGCCAGACAGGCCAGGCGAAGGGCTGCGCCCTGACGGGATTAAGGAGGACGAGAACTCCAATGAGTACCCGTCGGTCGCCACGATCAATATCTCCATGTGGGACATGATCGAGAAGAACTTCCCGGAACCGGGGAGCGAGCGCAGGCTGCAGGGCAGCAGCAGCAGCGCGTCTCCGGGGAAGGAGAAGCGGTCCGCCGGGGACAGGAAGCAGGACCGGAAGTGGCGGGAGTACCAGGAGTCCCTGGCCGCAGAAGCCGCCCAAGGCGCAAAGGGCGGAACCGAAGCCCCCAGTCCCCAACGGCCCAGTGGTGGTCACCACCCCGGCCACACCACCCTCGGCAACTTCCTCCAAGTCGCCAAGCACGCCAAGGCCAAGCCCCGTCAGCTGCTCCTGAGGAAGTCAGGCCCCAGCAGCGACGTGGAGTCGGCCCACCGCGGGAGGATGGCGGCTGACCAGGCCAGCTCCAGGAGCAGCGTCGCTCCCGACCAAAGGGACGTGGCGCGCGCCTGTGAGCGCGCCTGTGGGGTGCCCTGCAAACTTCGGGTTGCCCGGCAACGGGCCACGCAGCAGAAGGCTGCCACGGAGGGCGCCGTCGGCATCGCCCAGCAGGAGGCTGCGGAGTGGGCGCATGGCATGGCCATCCACGCCTCGACGGTGGCGGCCATTGCGGCCGGTCTCACGGCCGCGGCCGCCCGTGAGGCAGCGATTGCCCAGGTTAAGGGTGAGGTGGCGGCAGCCGAAGAGGAAGCCCACCTGACGCAGGAGGCCATTGCCTGCAAGGAGGCCGAGGTGAAGGCGCTGGAAGAGGCGCTTGCCCAAGAGAGGGCAAAGAAGGAGGCGGAGGAAAGGGCCCATGCCGAGGCAACGGCTAAGGCCCAATCAGACGCCGCCAAGAAGGACGCCATCGAGGCCGCGCGACGGAAGGTCGCTGAGGAGAGGGCCAAGACGGAGGCGGAGTTGGCGGCGTTGGAAGCGGAGAAGGCTCGTCTGCAGCAGGCCCGGGAAGCCCAAGCGGCTCGTGCCCGGGAGGAAGCCGAAGGGCGAGCTGCCGCAGCCACAGCCGCCGCGATGGAGGAGGCAGAAGCCAAGCTCCGCCGTGAGACTCACCCGGGAGGATCCCGAGTGGAGACCCTTCGAAAGCTTTTCGAAGGGGACGCCTCCTCCAAGATGACGCTTGACGAGGTCGACACAGGCAGCAGTGGGAGCAGTGGCCCCACTGCCTACCGACGGAGGAAGGGTAAGGGGAAGACCCCCGAGAGGCCACGGAGGCCAGCGGGCGGACACCCCCACGACAGTGACCCCTTCCCCACCGCCAGCGACGGAGATGAACGAGGCCGCCGACATCGCCGAGGAGTGGCTGGCAGAGGAGGCAGAGACGTCCCCATGGAGCCGGAAGGTGAGGTTGAGGATCCCCCTCCTCCCTACCGGAGCCAGGAGTCTTCCAAGAGCGAGACGCCTAGGTGGGGCGACATGCACGAGGATGATGACATGGACTTCCACTACACGAAGAAGCCCCTATCCTCGGACCCACCGAGGCGACCTGGTGGGGACCCACCGGGACCCCCTCGCGGAGGACCATCAGGACCCCCTTGAGGACGCCCACCAGGTGGACCCCCCGGAGGCGGACCCCCTGGCAGAGGAGGACCCCCTGGACCGGGCGGACCCGGCGTAGGCCCTCCTGGAGGACCCCCTGGGGACCCTGACGACCCACCAGGGGACGGCGACCCGGATGCCACCCGGCGGTGGATTGTCTACCTCCGCAGGAGGGTCCAGTCCCTCGAGCGCAAGGTAGACACGGGCAAGGGCGAGATGACTCGCATCGCCAGGGTCGCCGCGCGCGCTCAGAGGGAGCTTGACATCGCCAGGATCGAGATGGTCAAGAGCGCCCAGGTCGCCACCGCCACCCAGAAGCTGTTGGACATCGCCAGGGGCGAGACCAGGTCGCTGAACAAGGTCATCAGCGGCCTGCAGCAGAGGCTGGACGCGCTGGAAGCCCGTGGGAGCGTCGGCAGCGACCACCCAGCCCTGGAGTCTGGCTCGTCGGACGACGGCTGGGGACCCGGACCAGGTCCAGGCAGACCCCACGCCCCCGGCGGAGCCCTCAGGAGTCGCCCCAGTGCCAGTGCCCCCTCTCTCACCGCCCCCTCTCACCACAGCGCGGGCCGCCGCAACGAGCGCGTGCCGCCCGGCAGTGGCAGTGAGGATTGGCGTGATGAGTGGCTCAGCGCGGAGTACCACAACCGCCGTGCTCCACCGCGGACACCGGTACGCCCCCGACGCCACGCACCAGCCCCGGAGCCAATCCCAATGGCTGGTGGACGTTATGGTGGACTCAGGGATGAGGTCCCCAGAGGAGACCTGGAGTGGGATGTCGGCGGAGGTGAGGACCTGGACCTGGACCTGGAGGAGTTCGACATTAGCCCGCCGCGTGGTGTTCGACGGGAGGCCGCTGAACGCAGCCGCCGGCGCCGTGATGAGGAGGCAGACATGGAAGCAGTACGGCGTGAACATCTAGGTTCAGCGTACATGGAGGAACCACGGCGTGGCCACGCGGATAACGGGGAGGAGATGGAAATGGCAGCCGTGGGAGTCCGTGAGTGAGGCCGATGGGAACCTCGGTCGACCTCGCGGCCTGCGTTCATGGTCTCTAAGGCCGCGGATGCCGCCGTGTGGGAAGACTTGAAGGACATCAAGCCCCCCATGTACGATGGCAACCCCCTCAACCTCGACCGCTTCTTGGGGAGGCTGGACGATTGGGGGGTAACCGTCACTGAAGACATGGATCCCGCAGATGCGGAGAAATATGTCTTCAGACGGTTCAGGTACCGCCTGCCGGAAGTGCTCCAAGAGCTATACTTCGTGGCGACCAAGGAGGGGAAAATCAAGACCCTCAAGGAAGCCAGGAAGTGGCTCAACGAGCAGGAGCGGGTGGACGCTCCGCAGGTGGCTGCCAAGCGGTGGAAGTCCATCAAGCTTCAGCATGATGGACGGGAGATCCGCCTACGGGACTGGCGAGACTTCCGAGGGCAATACACCCTCTTCCGCCGCAACGTGGAGGACTGGAACGAGGCTGACGAGCAGGCTCGCCTGCTCTCCATGCTGCCGGAAGCATGGATCAAGAGGGTAACCAAGGAGGAAGGCAAGAAGGCCACGTCCAACCACACGGTCAAGACGATGCTCCCCAAGGAGTATCATACAAACGTGGTGGCTTGGACGAGGAAGAACGTGGCCCGGGATGTCAAACGGCACTCCCTGCGGAACGCTCTTCTCATCACCGTCTCGGGCGATCGCGAGAAGACCGCGATGTGGCGCCTTGACGAGTGTGACGTGAGCGGCCAGACCATCCGTCTGCAGGCCATCCCGGTGCGGATGAGCTGGACGAGATCCTCGAGTGGGTTGGAGAGGAAGTACTCAAGGAGTACCGGAACCTCCACCACACTCGCGGGTTGAGGCCAGGCGACCGCGACGTCAACTACGTTGGCGAGGGGCCTGGCGGGGAAGCTGCCATGGACCCAGCGGGAGCCGATGGCGATGAAGCTCTTGTCGACGATGACGACGACGATGAGCCCACCGAGATGGCCGTTTGTGCCTTCGTGGCCCACAACGGCGCGGGGAACAACCGGGGAAGCTGGAAGCCCCTGCAGCCGGGTTGGAAGAAGAAGGAGAAGAGGGACCCTCGCCGCATTGGCTACCCTCCGCTGTCCTTTGTGGAGTTTTTTGCACGTAGACACATTTTGAGTCCGGTGAAGACTGTTCGATCAAATTTACACTGCAAAACTACTTTACAGCAGAACCCAGTAGGCAGATTCACCCGATGGATGCCCCCTACGCCATTGGGTCAGTGGAAATTTGGGTGCTCGGCGCCTCAAGATCCTGCAGGGCTTCCGCCGGCACATGAGGGGGTGATATATGCAATATATCATGAGGGTTTGATGTGCATTCAAAACTGTAAGCGAGGCTTGGCTAACAGAGGGTACTTTCGGCTGTGGTCAGGGTGGATTACTGGCTACATCGTGTGGAATTACTGGAGGCATGAGGAGAGACATACAACAGGTTCAGGCCGCTAGTTCGGGGGGAAGAATCTGTCGATCCGAGGCTGTTCGGGATCAGGAGGGTGTGCGGCCGGGGGGGGGGGCGGATTCACTGCGCTTTCGCCCTTTGTGCTGCACCTGGGCTCCGTCGCGTCGGGGTGGCGCAGGGGGAGGAGGGGGGGGGAACCGGGGCCAATAGGCTGTAGGTAGGCGTCCAGAGCGCGTTGCCATGCGCTGAGCTTTGCTGGCTTGGGCGATGCCGGGGGGGGGGGGCGTTTTTTCCGCTGTGGTTGATCCGAGGCTTTGCGCTTCGGGGGTGTCAACACCGCCTCAGGCAGGGCCGAGGGGGGAACGTATTTTGGCGGGTCCCGGGGGGCATGGCCTCTGGAGGTACTGAATTCACCCAGGGAATCAAAATAATTGTTTCTGGTTACTGGTGGGCCGATGGCCCCGGGTGGTTTGTCGTGGAGAAATTTGTTGGCGTCCTCGATGAGTGGCGTGAGCGCCCTATTGCGTTTAACTAGGGCGCTGTCAAAGTCCTTAGCAGGCATAGCGGGGTCCTTGCCTGACAGGGACGTTGCAAGCGTTGTGTGGAGCGTTTTTGGGACGAGCGTTCTGGTAGCGAGTCGTCTGTCCCCACGGTCGCTGGCTATCTACCATTCGAGTGCTAATTTGTCAAAAGGGGGGGGCCAGGCGCTGGAGAGACACTGCTGGAACCACTGCATCGTGGGACAGAGGGCGCAGAATGAGATGGGATCCATCGGGTGCACTTCTTGACATTTAGGGCATGTTCGGTCACTGGTGTCACAGTGAGGTCTGTAGTCCTGACAACCATACGTGCCTGACACCCACTTGAATGCGATTGTTGAGAAGAAGCTGCTCTGTTGGAAAAAGCTTGCGCTGGTGCCGAAGTGCAGGCGCGTGTGTGGGTGGGTCGGGAGGAGGGAACGGGTGTGGTGTTTCGGAATTTTTGAGATGAGGGCTAGGCCCCCACTAGTGACCACTCCCGCAGGGGGGGGGGGGGTAGGAGGGAGGGGTGCCACAGTAATGCTTGAGCGGCCCATTTTGAGAAATAGTCCGCGAGCTTGTTTCCCATAAAGTGTGCGTGGCCCTTGATCCAAGCCACATGGATCAGGTGGGGGAGGGGGGCGAGGAGGGATGTGTAGGCAGTGTCTCGTGTGCCCTGTGTGTAAGTGGTCGGCCTCGCTGGGGGGGGGCTGGAAAGGGCCCGGTTGACCGCTTCGACTGTGTCAAGGTTATTACCCAGGATCACCACCGGAGTATTGGGGAGGATGTTGGGGAGGTGTGCTAACGCCATTGCCATGGCCCATTGCTCGGAGCCCCCTGTAGTGGGCGAGGGTGACGAGCGGCAGAAGACGTAACACTGTTGTTGCCAAAAGATAGCGAAGGCGCTGCCATGGCCCCCATCACCCGAGCTTCCATCAGTATAGATCCACGCCGTGTCATTAAAGGGGAGCTCGGCGAGGAGGTTAGCCGCCTGAATGCACCCCCACCCCGTTTAGATCCTCATGGTTTAGAACGTGGCGGAGGTTAGGCAGGTGGAACCAGTGTCCTTCACAGGTGCTATCCATGGGGTCCGCTTGAAGAGGAACCGGGATGTCGGGGTTGCGGGTTTGCGGGAAAGAGAAGGGTGGGAAAAGGTGGTAGTGGGTTATGTCACCCGGGGGGAGAGGAGGGGTGTTGGGGGGGGTGAAGGTGAAATTACTCCGTTCCGTGATGGTAGCGGACTCCCCGGTGTCGAAGCAAATGGTGGCTGTTTTTTTGTAGACTTTGGTAACCGTGGCCAGGCAGGGGGGGGCATTTCGGGGTGCAGCATACAGTTGTTCTCGCTCGTGTAGTTCACAGGGGAGGCAGGGGTTCCATGGTCCAGGGGCCTGGAATCGAAGACTCAGGCGGTTGGCCGCATCCAGGAAGCTATCTTGAAGGGCATTTTGCCGTGTCGAAAGGAGGGCGTCTCTAACTGCCACACAACTGGCCGGGGGTCCGTCCTGGTTCAGGTACCTTAGTCCCGCCTCAACAAAAGATGAGTGAACCGCTATTCCCAGGTGGCGGAGGCCTAGCCCCAGTTTAGCACGTGGCTGGTATATGTCCTTAGTGGAGACTTTGGGCGAGATTCTGCCATGCGTAGTCAGCTCTTTCCAGACCGCTGCCGTGAGTTCATCTATTTCGCTGGGGAGAAAAGGGTGGGCAATGAGGCGGTAGGTGAGGATTGGTATTAGTTGGACATTCACCAGTTCCACCAGCTCAGGGAGGGTGAGGCGAAGCGGGGAAAGGTGTACGAAGTAGCTGTTCAGTTCCGAGTGTATTTGGTGTCGGAGTTGCGGGGGGTGCTTATCGTTGTAGATGTAAACACCCAGGTATTTGTAGCCCTTCCGTGGCTGTTTGGTATCCGGGTCGACAGTGGAAAGTGTGAAGCCGCTTGGGCTCTGGAAGTCATGCTGTGGGACGCCACCCAGGGCGTGCACCTCTGACTTGTCACAGTTCATTTGGAGCCCCCATGTCCTGGCGTCCGTGTCACAGAAGTCAATTAACTTTTGGATGTAGGTCAGGGAGGGTGATCGGTACAATTTGTCATCGATGAAAGCGTGTGCTGAGGTCTCGGCGGGTCTCTCCAACGGAGAGGGTTGAGGGGCTGCATGGAGCAGCACGTTAGACTAAAGGATGAACAGGACAGGGGACATGGGGCATCCCTGGCGGAGGCTGCTGGTTTGGAGGTAGTGGTAGGGTGTGACATTGTTGACAAGAGGGGCATCCTGAGGGTGGGCGTAGAGTCCACTGATCAGGTTTACCAGTCCCGCCGGCATTCGATAGTGGTGGAGGACCCGACGGAGGGTGGGGTGGGGAACGCTGTTCAAGGCCTTGTTATAATCAATGTAAAAATGGTAGGCCTGGGGGCTTCGGGCAATTTCTGCCGTGACGTGAAAAAGGTGGTCCATTGTTCGGAAATTTGGCATGCCCCCGTGTTGGCTGTGGTGCATGAGGGAATGATCTCTGATGAAGGTTTGGAGGGCGGAGGCGGCATGTCGGGCCACTAGCTTGTAGACAGTGTTTAAAAGGGCTATTGGGCGGTAGTTTGCGGGGTCGTGGGGGCATTTTTTCATGTAGATCAAACATACTTGGGCGGTCGTCCAGTGGGGAGGCAGGGGCTCATGCAGGAAGCAATTTACCACCAGAAAGAAGAGCGTCTGCAGGTGGGGGGGGAGGACGGAGAGCAGGTAGGTGTTGGTGTGGGCGTCTCCTCCTGCCTTGCGCGGGTTAGCCGAGTGGAGGATGTCGGTAAACTCTGATCACTTCATGTCCGGGATGTTCTGAGTTTCTGTGCCCGAAGGGCACTTGGGGGTGTGGCTCAGGAGGCGCTCTGTGAAATCGTCGGGGGGGGGTGTAGTCAGGCGAACCCCCCAAGTGGAGGAGCGTATCCGAAAATATCTTTGCAACCTCTTTGGTGTCTGTAGCAAGGGTTCCGTCAGAGCGCCTGAGGGAGATTGGAGCCTGATCCGGGGGTTGGAGGTGTTTCTGGATGGCACTCTTGAGTTGGCGGCCCTGGACGATCGCTCTGTGTACCGCGGTCCGGGCTGATTTCTGTTTCGCTTTCTGCCATTCATCGAGGTAGTCATTGAGCTGCCTCATTTTTTCTCCAAAACGGGGGTGGGAGGCTGGGGGGAGGGCATTGGCCAGTTGGGTGAATTCTTTTTGAATTTTGGACGTGGCTGTCCCTCCCGCCGGGGTGGTAATCGAGTGGTAGGCCTCCGAGCACTCTCGGAGAATGGCGTCCACTATCGGGACCAGGTCAGAGGTCGGGACGTCAGGGAGGTGTTTGTTGAAGTTCTCACACCATTTTTCGAGGGGTTGCAGTCCCCCTTGAAGACGGAGCAATTCCTGTTTCTTTAGCCTTCGGAAGCGTTTACGGAGAGGTGGGGGGGATTGTGTGGGGATGAGGGGTGAGTGCAGTTGTGCTGTGACAGGGTGGTGGTCGGTAGAGCAATCACCATAGAGAATTGAAGCGTCAGCAATTTTTTGGTCATGGAAGAGGCTCCTCGAAGCAAAGATGTAGTCCAATCTGTTCTTAGACGCCGGTCGGGTCCATCCCAGGGCAGTGCTGTGCATGTGTCGGTACGTATCTATCCATGACGGGTTACCGCCCCATGTTTTGGAAGTGACCCAGGCCCACGGGTTGGAGTCGGCGTGCAAGGAGTCTAGATGGGGATTGCGGATGCAGTTGAAATCACCTCCCACCACATGGTAAGGGTATCGGGAAAGAAGACGCGACAGGTTGATTTCAATCAGGGGGCGCCTGGTAATTGCGGGTGGGGGAGAGTAGAGAGAAGTGAGGAGTGTGGGGGGGGCGCCCGGGAGGGTTATTTCAACCGAGCACATGAGTCCATCGTTGTCTGAGTTCGGAACAAACTTTGTGTAGGGCCGCAGAGCCGAAGAGACCACGATGGCAGTGCCATTCTTTTTCTCTCTCTTGTTGATGTTGGTGAAAATTTTGCATTTTTCTCCCCCGTGGCTAAAGACGTGTGGGAGGCTGGGCTCTTCGTTCAGTTCCTGGAGGAGCAAGACATGGTATCCTTTTTGTAGGTGGTGGAAAATGAAGGGGGTGGGGGGTTTCTTTTCCAGGTTGTGTGAAAGGATTTTGAGCGTGGGGGGCGGGGGGTTGTTGAGCTTTGCAGCTGGGCGCACATACCCCTTGCTTTGCCTCCAACTGGTCACGGGAGGGGGCTCAAGACCAAAGCAAGCCAGGTCGGGCAAGCGTGATGGTCGCGGGTTTTTAGGAGTGGGGCGGGGGCGGAGGGGTTCAGAGGAGGGAGGGAGGGTGCTCAAACGATGCGCGCTGCGTTGAGGGACGCCGAGGCGTTGAAGCAGTTTGCTAAGCTTGCCCGCTGCCGTCTTGAGTCTCGGCGTCGGGCTCGGCGTCCAGAGCACATTGCACGTTGCGAAGGATGACCGCCACTCGCCGGTCCCGAGGGACTTCGGGCCCACCCAGCAAATCGCTCATGCGGTAGGGCACCTGATGCTGCCATTGTTCTCGAAGTTCTCCCGTGACTTGGAGGGCTGAGTATCGTGGTACCCGCACACTCACCACCGGGCCATTTCCTTTACGGAACTCCATGGTGGTAGCCCCCATGAGTGAAATAGAGGTGATAGTGTCGCCTAGGTCATCGATGTCCTTATGCCATCCTATGCCCACCCCAGGTTCATAGTCGTTCACGCTGACTTGGTTCGGCTGCACCGCTAGCAGGGGGATGTCCTCCGAGTCTTTAGCGTCCATGAGGTTGTCGATGAGATTCATGAGCTCCGTGGGGAGCTCCTCGGCTCGTTTGAGGGTGTGGGAGGCATCCACATACTTCCATAAGTAGTGCAGCTTGCCTCTCTGGGTCTCTCGCTCCCATTCCTGCTTCTCGAGGTAGGCCTTTAGGGTGGTCTCCATAGTCATCTCGATGACGTCCTCGATAATGCGTAAGCCCGGGAGGTCTTCCTCCGTGAGGCCCTCCGGTTGTCGATCTTCGTGTCGCGGCGGGCGGCGAGGCGGGCGTAGGAGTGTTTGATGCTCCTTGTAGTTGGCGATGTAGTCCTTGAGGAAGGCCCCCGCGCCAACGTTCAGGCCCGCTCGCACTCGTGCTTCCGCCGGGCGATCCTCCTCAGCCACCGAGGGGTCGAGTTGTAGGAGTGTGTCAACCTGTAGATAAGGTTGGGACGGGTGAAAGGAAATGGGGCCCATAGCAAAACCCGTGGCAATTTGAGCGGATTGGAGCTTCTCATAGGTGACGGAGTAGAAGCTTATAGGAGGACTTTCGGACCTCGAGTGGAGTTCAAACCGCGTGAATGGGCCTAGGAGACCCGCCGCACATTGAATGTCAAAAAGTGAGGTCGTGTTCGGCGCTTGGACATCCACTTCGTTTGGCTCTCTCTGACTAGGCATCGGCGGCGGAATAGAGACCATGGTCGGCGGAGATTTAGGGTGAGTGTCCTGCTTGCTTCCTTGTCCAAATGCATTGAAGGTGATCAACGCTCCGTCCTTTGAGGTGCACATTACCATCGCTCCATTAGTGTGGAGGAAAGAGGCAAAGGTAGAGAGAGGCGAGCGCCCTTCGTCGCTTGGGGTATTGCTAAAGTCCAATCGGACTATCACGCTATCCCGGCTCTTGATTGACGTGCCCATGACACGGGTGCGCCCTCGTCCCCCAATCATGTCGCCCATGAGGGTGTTCATGACCTCGGTGGGTGTAAATTCTCCCTTGTGGCGGTTTCTCTCGTTGCGTGACGGGTTCACAAAAAAAGAGTGTTGGTCAACCATTTTTGCCACTTCAATCACATAGAATCGCCATCGTAAGAAATCTCCATGCTCCAAAGCCACGGACATAAGTTCGTTTGCAAGAGCCGGAGCGATGGTATAGTTGTACCGATAATTATTTGGGTGTGGGGCACGAAGGGCTTCTCCGTTCTCAAAATAATATTTGCAATTGGTGGTAGTCGCCGCGCCCTCAAAGTCCGGTGCAAGCGTATTGTTCAACCATTTGTAGAAGTCCCGCACGTTGCCTAGCTCCGCTTTCTTTCGGGTGTTGGTGTCTTCTTGGTCACTCGGGAGCTCTCGTTGATCAATGATCTCTCGTAGCACGTCAAATCGAAGTACGACATGCGCTTGCTCTATATCCAAGTTGGTACTTTGATGTACGAAGCGACGTAGGCTCGAGGAGTGGTCAACCGTGACGCTCGGGTGCTTAGACGGAGCATACCATGATTGGGAATGAAGTCGGTAGGCGATGTATGGCACGGCAGGAGCATTCCCCAAAATGTATTCGGCGTTCTCAACTTTTTGGTTGCCGGGGATCCAGCATTGCTTTGCATCATGGAAGCTAAAGCGTTGCGTAATAAAGGGGCGTAAGGGAGTGAGAAGCAAACGGGGGTCAACCAACAAGCAATTTTCCGCATTGCAATTTTTAATGGGCGCCGGTAACATGAACCATCCCTCGAACTCTTCGTTGCGCGAGCGGGCTAGTTGAAGGGCGTGTCCTATGGAGGCCGCCCAATCCGTCACGGTCTCTACCCTAATTCCCAAGTCGTGGTCCACGTAGTTGTACGGCACCGGGCACACTAGGAAGGTCTTGTGGATGTGCAAAATATCATAGACGTGCGCCAAGTCTTCGTGTGCACAATTTGAGTAGAAGCCCGAGCCTTTCAGGATAGTGGTGTTGAGTTCCGTGAAGGAGTTCTTTTTGTCGGAGACGTTGAACTCATGGTTCCATTGGCAAATGTCCCATAATTTTCGCAACATGGCACACGTGTGGATTCGCTTCTTGGCATCATACGCCATGTTGCCTTGCACTTTGATGCTTCGTGTTCGAGATATGAGGAGTTCGGCGTTGCTTTCAACGGGAGCCCATCGTTGTAGGGCCGTAGGCGCCGCTTGGTCAATATGTGAGTATTGTCCAAAGGTGAGCGGAGAACCGCTAGGCAAGCGTGGATGAAGCTTTTTATTTTTCGGCAAAGTGGGATGTTTGGAGTCGTCAATATCCATAGAGTTTTGCGTTTGAGAAGCATTGGACCAACCAAGGAGCGTATATGGGCTTGGGAACATGGTAGCGTGAAAATAGGCGCGTTCACGTCGGAATTGCGAAATGGGACTAGAGGTTGGCAAAGACGAGAAATGTCGGCGACGGCGGTAAAATAGCGTAGGTGGCACGATCGATGCCAACCAAGGTAGATGCTCAAATTTCGGTGAAATGCGCCCAAATGCCACTAGTCCTGGACGGCGTATATTTTTTGACTAGTGGTGCGACATTGTCCATCTGAAGGGGCAATCGAAAAAAATAGACACTCAGAAAGTGACCGCTGTCCTTTGGGGAGTTCATACGAGCTCATCCTCAGGGCTGTTTCGTGTGTTATGGGAGGAAGAAGGGCTTCAACCATGACCACCGAACATGCCCCACCCACCAGGCCGACACGGAGGCCTACAAGAAGGCGCACGGGTCGAAGAAGCGTGCACCTGCGGGTATCCGGGAGGCCCAAGTGGAGGTGGACAAGGACGAGCTCTCCAAGCTGATGTCGGTGGGGACCGAGTTGGCCAAGGAGATCCAGGAGATCAAGCGGAACTGGGTCCCCAGGTCGGACAACAAGAACAAGGAGAACAACCAGAACGACCAGAACAAGGACAAGGACAAGAAGCCTAGGAATAGGGGGAAGAAGGGTGTCAACGAGGTTGACGCGGAGGAGAATACCCCTACTTCCACAACCGACGCCCCCTAGCGGAGCCCCTGCAGCCAAGGGCCCCAGCTAGGGCGGTCGCAGGATGGTGTCGTGGGAAGCGCCACACCATCCCAATCGGGAGTCGGTAGGCACAAAGGGACTGCCGCGGGCGGAAGGCCCGGTCCGGCACGCAGTTGCGGTGGCGGGGTGAGGGCAAGTGAAGGCACGAACCCTTGCACCCGTCCATCTTTCGCGACCAAGAATGTGTTTGATGTACTTCAAGATCTATCCGAGAGTATCGGAGGATCACCCAGACCGCAGCTGGATGCTGCAGATGGGCAGCCTGAGCCCATTGTCCACGACCTGCACCAGTGGCTTGTTGAGCTTCTGGAACGGCCGGAGATCCTGAGCTTGCACGCCGTGCGCCGAGTTGGGCGTGAGCGGCAGTTGCACCTTAAGGTCCGTGCCTTATGCGGGGAAGTGGAAAAGGTCTCCGACGTGTTGGTCGACACGGGAGCTCAGGTCAGCTTGGTCAAGGCTGGCCTACTTCCGCCAGAGTGTTTGACCGACAGTCGGGAACCTGTCAGGCTGAAGGTGGCGAACGGCCAGTACATGGTGGGAGGCACGAAGGAAGCGGCCATTGGGCTGCAATTCGTGAACCACCGTGAGCTGAGCCGCCCGGACCTCGGCAAGGAAATCCTCCTGCAAGGTCGCTTCTACGAGGCCGAGATGGACTGCGACATGATCGTTGGGTAGGACTTCATGATGGAGACGGACTCCGGCGTTCTCCCGGCCCAGGCCTCTATGACCCTGTACCAGGACGACCAGCTCTCGTGGCTTTCGTCACCTGAGCACCATGTGGAATGCCAATGGATCCACCCCGAACGCAATCAGCTCGAAGTAGCCGCGCTGGACACTGAGCCAACTGGGCCAGCAAACCAGGAGTACGGCGTAATGCCAGAAGTGGCGAGCTGAGTGGTCGCGGACCTGGGAGCTTCGGATCTGGCCCTGGATGCGTTCTCTTCGGGAACCTCCGCCCATCTGCGGGTTTGTGAGAAGTACTGGAGCGCACAGGACTCCGCGTGGAAGAAGCACTGGGGTCCGCATCAGGGCTTGATGTGGATCCATTGCCCCCGTTGGAACATTCCAAGGGCGGTAGCGAAGATACGCAAGGACCGCTCCAAGGCAGTGCTGGTTGTTCCTATGGGATGCACCGAGGAGGAAAGTACCCGACATTGGGTAGTCTCATTGACCAGCATGACCTTAAACAAGGTCGTCCTACCGGCAGTAAGAAAAAGTCACTGCCATGTCTTTCTTGGAGGGCTTGATCCAGGCTAAGCCCCCCTTAAAACCCTTTGTTGATGCTAAGACAAACTTAAGTGTTTTTATCTCTCTTTTGTTGCCTAAAGTACACTTTCTCAAAGTAACTAGGGTTGTGACCCTAGCCCCCCCACGAAGTTCACCCCTACCACTCAACTGAGCGGAGGTACCTTCCTTCATGGAGGACATACCAAAAAAAATCAGGCATTTCATGCTTGTTGGCCTTGGAGGTTAAGCCTAGTGGTCTCCCACCCCAAGACCCCTATACTCAATTGTTTCTACCATTTATTGTGGTCCTACTTTGTAACTGTTTCTGAATTCAGTTGCTTGGCCAAGTCATCTTCTGTGTGGTCCTGACATCCATGCCCCTCAGTCCTAACCAGCACCATTTCACCCAAAAGAGTGCACATGAAGTGCCTATTGCAACCTCTGAGGCAAGAGTCAGACCAATTTTCATATAAAACCTTTTGTATTATCCATTTGTGATTGAATCTATGTGCATAAACCTGCTTTGTCTATCTACAGCCCTTCTGTGTTACACTGGATTCCAAAACCAATCATTGATTCGATCCACATTCAGTCCTTGCTCTACTTCCTGCTTTGGTTTGGGGTTTTCAACTACAAAACCTGCAAGAATACATCAAAAGACCTAGGGCATAATTCAAGGACATCTTTCCGGTAGCAGAGACAGTCCCTTGTGACCTTTTGAACCGACCCTGAGAAGAAGTGCAGAACAAAAGCTCAACAACAAGTTCATCATGTCCACGCCAAGCGTCAGGACCTGGCCTATCCGAACTGTCCAAGTACAAATGGGCAGCATGGCCCACCCAATGAGTGAACCACCACACCGAGCTCCACATCATCTCAGTGGCGCATCTGGGTCCCAAGGAGATCCAGAACGCAGAAGGGCGGAAGAGAACAAAGGCCTTACAACCGAGGCCTTAGCAGCACACGGTGGAGACAGTTTCAGTCACCTCCACAGACGTGTGGCTGCTTCAGTGTCAAGATCAAATTGTCCAGCTTCATCCTCAACTGCCATTGAAGGACCTGAGGAGTATGAGGAGCTGAAGCAGAAGATGGATGAGTACATCCTACATCAGGAGTACTACAAATCCATCCGTGGGGAAGATGGAGAGGAGCCACTGGCTGTACATGGATCCATACCTCGTACAGACCTAGGGTCCTACGCGCACTCGGGTCCTCCGTCCACTGCATCCCTGCCAAGACGAACAAGACCTGAGTATCCAAGACCATGTTATCCAACCCCAAGGGCTCCCGAAGTGGGCCCAACACGAGTCGAAGAACAACATCATCCAAGGCCAACCTACGGAGCCCTGGATCACACGGCCGAGCTGTTGGCCAAACTCCTGTCTGGATCAGAAGATCCAGATGTGACGGCCCTATCAGAGGCCATTAAGGCAAAGCTGGGTATTGCTGAACCCTTACCCAAGCCTGAGTTGCCCTCTCTCTCTCCAGGGCTGAGTACCCTGGCCGAAGATCTCAAGAGATCAAGGGTCTCAAGGCTGTTGCCTAAGGTCACCTGCCCCAGCCCCTTTCACCCCCGTGCCAGGACAGTGCCTATGGCTGATCTACAGGACGTGCCTGTCACAGAGAATGAGAGAAGAGGACTGTCAGCCCTGGCCCCTCTTGCCAGCGTGTCGCCTACAGGCCTAACTCCGGGGGGTGGGAAGACGGGCAGACCAATTGCCCAGGCGAACATCCAGCTGGAACTGCCGGAGTTCGACCCCAAAAATCTGCCTGAATGGGCAGAAGAATTTGCAGAGTTCCTTTTGTTGACTGGCGGATCCCATGTGGATGTGGCCACCAAATGTTCACTGCTAAAACGCTCATGCAAAAAGAAATTTTTGCAAAAACAGGTCAAACAGATTGTGAAAACCTGTTCTACTTGGGCAGAGGTACTCCTGAGGTTAGAGAAAACATTCCCAGTCTATTAGACTGACCTCAGCGTACGCACACAGATCGAGGAGCTACCTATGCTCCCGGAGTTTCCATCCGCTGCGCGAATTTCTGAGTATGTGTGCGACTTGGAGTACTTATTTTCGAGGATGAATGTGGGCTCTTACGGAGCCACTGAGCCCCACCTGTGGCTCATGAGTAAGATCCCCCAGCGTACGTGGGATGATTGCCGCTCCACCTCTGAGAGGAAGAGCAGGACCCACTCGTACGATACACTGGTGGATCTCTTGATTGAGCTAGCTCTTGAGAGAGAGAATGACTCCCACATGGAGAAATTCCTCAAGAAGCATTTGGGACGAGGTGGTACCCCTACCCCCGAGCGTGGCGAAGGGAAGGGGCATAAAAATCCCAGTAACACCAACCAGGGAGGTGGTAAAGGGAGGGGCAACCTACGTGCCATGAACGAGGTTCCAACTGATGCAGGCACACCCCCCCTGTTTTACTGCCGACCTGTCAATGACAAGGGGGGACCTTGTCATGCCTCTGACTGCGATCTCCGCAGTGGCTGTATGCTGCAGATGAAGCGTCAGCAGCATACTAAAGATGGGAAAACTGTGACCCATCAGGACCACTTCAGGTGTACCATCACCTGTGGTTATTGTGGCAAACGTCGTCACTATGAGGACGAATGCCACATCAAGAAACGCGAGAGTGACAAACTCAAGCGTCAGGAGGCGGAGCGCCAGAAGACCCAGACGCCCGCCAGAAATGCCCCGAATGGGGATAAAGGTAAAGGAGGTGGCAAGGGGGGTGGCAACACTGGACCCCCTAACCCCCAGAGGCGCTCATCAGCGCCTGTTGCTACACCCACTCCTGCTGCTACACCCGCCCCTGCCGCAGGTGTCCCCCAGAAGCGCCCCCAAGGGGATAATGCCACCCCTGAAGGGAATAATTCTAAGAAGAGGCGCTTGGCCTGGATGGCCAAGTCCCTCATGGCTGCAGGGGTGGATGTGAAATTCCCTGATGAGGAATAGGGGGGCGGCTCCGAAGAGGAGGACTTGGTTTTCTGGATCCTCGTGAAAATCGGGGATCAGGTTTTTCGAGCGGTGCTTGATACCGGTGCAACACTTTCCATAGTGGCCCGGCGCCTGCTGAAAATTTTCAGGAAAACTAAGACCGTGGCCATAAGAGTAGGGGATGGGCGTACCATCCACTCCTTGGGGGGGGTCGATGTGACCATATGTCTGGGCGACGAAACCGTGACCCAACACTGCAGAGTGTTGGACACTGACGCCTTTGACATCGTCATTGGCACCGACTTTCTAAGAAGGAACCCCCAGGTAAAAATGCTGTCCATACAGCGTCCTTACTCTTTGCACTGCGACTTTGGCAGTGGGCTCTTCTCCGTTCCCTTGGAGCTGTCAGGACGAAAAGAGTCTGGGCTGCGCTACGCAGCCAAGACGAACTATCGTACTGAAAACTACCAGCTGGCCCGTCACGTTCTTGAAAATGGACTGGCGGCCCTACAGGTAAACCTGGATGAGATCCAGGTGGAATTGTTTGCGAGCCAACAACAGCACATCATGCAGTTGTACTGCTCGAAACAACTGAACAATGCTTTCCGTTTCTTCTGGAAAGCAATGGGCCTAGCGTATGCTAACCCTCCCTTCTCCCTGCTCGCGAAGGTTCTAACCAAGATCGCTTATGAGGGAGGAAGGGTTGTTATGTGCACCCCTGACTGCGGTTGCTCTGGTGAACATGCTTACTGGCGCCGTATGCTTGACCGAATGACTGTGGGAAGAGTGCAACTCCCCGACGGCCCCATCTATGTGCCTGAGGACTCAGACACAGCTATGCAGGCCCCTGAGTAGGCCAGTTTCCTGTCCATCATCGATGGATCTCTCAATCCTGTACCCCTGTGTGACCTGGACCAGGTGCTACTAAAAGAGGTCATGGCCGAAAATCGTGGCCTGACCCTTTATGATCTCAAAAATCGATCTCCTGAGCACCTATCTGCCACACTTACAGGGTGTGAGTCTCCTGATGACTATCTGGAACCTGCAGCTGTAAAAGAGGAGGCTGACGACCAACTGTCTGAGATCGCCAGCACTATTCTCTCTGTTGATCCCAGCTGTGTTGACCTAAAACATAGTGCTTTGCTGGCCCAGCTGTTGCTAGAGGAGGTAGATCTAGAGTCAACCTCTGAACCCGCTTCCTCTGTTGGGAAACCAGTGCTACACATGCAGCCTGTGCACACAGGTGAACCCGTGGCCCGGAGTGCTGATGCTCTGGCACGGCCTGCTGCTAATAACATGCCATTGTCTGAGCATGACACTCAAGAACTCCGACGGCTGTTGTAACTGAAGGCCGAAGGTATTGAGCGCCAAGAGCGGCTGCAATACCTCAGACAGACCTGGAAATACTCCATCTGGTCTGAGGAGGACGATGAGTCCTATACGCTGCCTGATCCTGAGATACCTCTAGTGTATTCTCTACACTATGGGCAGCAATGTTCCCCTGAGTGGGACGATGGTACTGTGCCTGCCGAAACTGCTGATCGGCATAAAAATAAAGAACATGGAAAAAGCAACCTCCATGCTGAGGAGGATTTCCTTCAGAAACTCGAGAGTCTGAACCTTGACCCCCGCCTGAAGAAACTGCTGACGACCTATGAGGAGGTGTTCGGCGCCTTGCCGCCTCCCCTTTCTTGTAAAAAACTGGTCCAGATGGACTTGAAATTGAAACCAGAATTCAAAAAGACGCGAGTGAGGCGTCGTCCCTATCCCGCTCCACAAGAACAGGTTGAAGAAATCGAGCGCCAGATCCAAGAATGCATTGATGCTGGCCTCGTTGAAGAGTATAAACACGGGGACTATCCCCATCACTGCAGTCCCTGTTTCCTCGTTGCTAAACCAGGGTCGACTGCCCTACGTCTTGTTGTAGACTATGGTGAGGTCAACAAGAAAACCCAGAACCACTCAGGGAGTATTCCTAACATGGAAAACACCCTGGAGCGTATTGCCAAATGCAGGTATAAGACCAAAATGGACAAACGCTCTGGTTTCTGGCAGGTTGACCTAACCGCTGCAGCTCAGGAGCTGCTTGCCTTTATAACCCCTAAGGGTCGTGGCTTCAAGTGGAAGGTTATGCCTTTCGGGGTGGCTAATGCCCCAGCGCTCTTCCAGGAGCTTATGAACAAAACTTTGTACATACTGAGGCGCAGGCCTCTAGTACAAGAGTTGATTTCTCGGTGTGCAGAAATGGAGGCTCACATCGACGACGTGAGTTTGGGTACTAATACCAAACAGGACCATGTCCTTCTCCTCTGTGAATTTTTCACTGTCTGTCAAGAAAACCATCTCCGAATCAAACTCGAAAAATGTGAGTTTATGAAAAAGGAGATGGACTATTTGGGTTTCGACGTGGGGTATGGCTGGTGGAAACCAGCCGCGTCTAAGATGCAGCCCCTACAGGACATGCAGATTCGCGATGACCCTAAGAAGGGTCTACACGATGTGAGGAGTTTTGTGGGCGCCTGTATTTTCTATCGGCGTCACATCCACAATTTTACTTACTCCTCTGCACCCCTCACTGACCTGATCAAGAAAACTACTCCCTGGAGGTGGACCTCCAGAGAGGAAGAGTGTTTCCAGGAGTTGAAGAAAAAGATTGCCTCCTCCAACTGCCTGGGAGTGCCCCGCCCTGAGGGCGAGATGGTCCTGATCACTGATGCCAGTGATGTAGGGGGGGGAGGTACGATCTACCAATGGCAGGAGCTTAACCCCGCTGAACTAACCCACTGCCATTATCGTACTACTGGACTGAACCGTGATGGTTCGTTGAAACATGACTATCCTACCAGTGAGTGGCGACTGGTGCCACTGGGACACTGGAATTGGAAATGGAACCAAGCGCGTTCCAACTACAGCACCTATGACCAGGAACACCTGGCCGGTATGTTGGTGCTATCGTCACAATCCCGACTCCTGGGATCTAACCCTATTGTCTGGCTGTGTGACCAGGAGCCTGTGAAGTCTTTTCAGAAGGGCCCACCACCGGAAAAAGCAAAGCTAAAACGGTGGTGGACTTACCTGAGCCAGTTCAGGCTGACAGTGCATCATATCCCCGGGATTAAGAATGAACTGTCTGACTACATATCGCGCAACAACTTCGATGCGCTTTTTGCTGAGAGCTCTGAGGCGCTCGCCAAAGAGGCTTTCCAGCGTATGGATGTCCAGCTTGACCTGTCCATGCGCACTGCTGGAATCCTGGAGGGTTGGAGTCTAACCGACTATCAGTCAGAGTATGAAGAAATTCTCCAAACCCTCAGCACTGGTCTCGAACCCCGTGTCATTGACGGGCACCAGTGGTATAAAAACAATCAGTACCTCTTCTACGAGGACCGAATTGTGGTGCCTGAGGCACGACTGGATGGGTGCCTACAGTGGTCCCATCTCAGTTCTGGTCACACTGGCGCTAATCGCTCAGTGGACTTCTTCCGTGAGTGTTTCTACTCTAGTCTAACCCTGACTGAACTGAGGTCGCGTATGCAGACCATTGTAGATGCTTGTGGCTGTCATGCCAGCAAGCAGAGCGACAGTAGGGATAGGGGCCTGATCTCCAGCTTACCCATACCCTATTGTGCTAACTCTCTTCTCTACGTGGATTACATCCACGGCCTACCACGCTTTGGCGGCTATGATAGTTGCCTCGTGGTCACCTGTGGTCTATCTCGCTTCACCCGTGTGTTCCCTTGCAATAAGAAAATCACAGGTGAGCGGACTGTGAAAATGTTGGTCGAACAAAGGTTCGAACCCTATGGAGCACCTAAGCAGGTGCACTCTGATGAGGATGTACGCATCCGCAGTGACACTGGGTGGTACAAACGAGTGCTAAATGCCCTCAACGTGGAGGTAACCACAGGTGTGCCCTATACCCACACGTCTAACCCTCTCTGTGAGAGACAGAACCGTCTGGTGGAGCAAAACTTAAGGATCCTGATGAAACAGGAGCGCACCAAGGACTGGGTACGCCTAGTGCCCTGGGCAGTGCTGTCCATGAACTCACAGCGGAGCTCTTCTACGGGTTTCACCCCCCACGAACTGTTCCATGGAGGACGACCTGCTTGGTTTTTCAAAACCCCCTTTCCTGAGGACT
Source organism: Eutreptiella sp. 'Long Island Sound 2002' (assembly GCA_964036045.1). Classification (NCBI taxonomy): domain Eukaryota; phylum Euglenozoa; class Euglenophyceae; order Eutreptiales; family Eutreptiaceae; genus Eutreptiella; species Eutreptiella sp. 'Long Island Sound 2002'. Next base: position 139,841,513 of record OZ038378.1, read on the forward strand.
TCAAGAGCCCTGTGGGAGATTAGCTGGAACACAAGCAGTCTCTGGTTAACCAGGCTGGTACTAACCTGAGGCACATTCGTGACCGTGAACAGAGCCGACGGAACCGCCTACGGCGACCTGCCAGCTTCAAGGTTGGTGACCTTGTTTTGGTACACCATTCACGCCTACCCTCCTGGCCACGTAACTGCCTACAGGACCCTTACTTTGGACCCTATCGTATCATCAGGATAGATGGATCCAGGATCCATGTCAGGTGCAGTCCACGTCTAGGTGGTGAACTGCTGTGTGCACCTAAGCAATTGAGGCACTATCACTCCCCTGACGACTTGTCTTGGGATGAGTGGCGCCTCAGCGATGGTGAGATTGAACGTATAGACCTAGAGAACGCTGCCAGTCCAGAGGAGGCAGACAAACTCGAAGAGATGACTGCCGATGAGATGGCAGTCGATGGTTACTACGTGGTTGCAGGTATTGCTCGCCACGAGTATAAACAGGGCTGGAAATTCCTTACCCTGTGGGATGGCTATGGGTTGTCTGAGGCGACCTGGGAACCTATGTCAGCCTTCATACAACCAGATGGGAGTATCAACCCCATCTTCCGCACTTACCTCGTTGAGAACCACGAGGGGCAGCTCCTAACCCGTGCTGAGACTATGTCCCAGCGTAAGAAGCAAAACTAATTACCCTGTGTCAGTCTACTGACAGGTGCAGTGAGCACTCTTCTGCAGACGTGCCTGTGTATGGCTGTAAGAGCAGTTGTCACAGTTGCCCCGCATTGCATCGCAGGACAGGACCGTTAGCCCCCCGTGACAACCACTCCCTGGCCGAAGGCCATTGGTTTTTCACAGACTACTGCATACTGAACACTGCACTGACCCTGTCTGTGCCCTGCAGACCCATGCCTATGGTTTCCAGCGTGAGCCAGATGGCCGCTTATCTTGATTGCAGCCACCCAGCGAGTGTGTGCCTTGTTGACCATGTGTTGCATGGGTACTGCCCTAATGTGATGACCTTGGTGAGCCAACGAAGAACGGTGGCTTCCTACACCAGGGGGGAATGACAAGCAAGGTGTGTCTTCCCTCCTTGGGGACAAGCGAGCCCACAGTTAGGACCCCTGACTGGTCCAGACCCATGGGGTTCTACCCTTCCTTACAGGGTTTACCATACCCCTAAGTGTGCTACGTATGTCTGTATGTGTCTCACTTCTCTCCCCAGCGTGGCTCCCGGAGACCGGGCTTCGCTGACGTCGGACCGAAGGTCCTAATCAGGTACTATTACCACTCCTATGGCGCCCAATTTCTGTGCTGGCGCCTATCCTTGGGGTAGGACGGCAAAAGCCCTACCTACTAAGAGGGGAGGGGTGGCCAAGTGTGCTAAGGGCATACAAAACGCCCATTTTTGCTACAGGCCAAAAGCTAACGCACTCCCCTGCCCACGAGGAAAAGCACGCGAGACAGGAGACACCACTACACTACACTCACTAACGCCAGCACCGGCCTTCGAAGGCAGGGTGAGCACTCATCACTTGCACTCACCTCTGCCAGGCCTGCTGACCCTAACCCCTACACACGCTACTGGGTGCTGCTGTCGAAGTTCACGCAGGCCCTAATGGCCCTCCTGTGAAGAAGACAAGAGAACACAGCGCTCCTAAGCAGCTGTGGCCTAACAGGGGACGCCACAACGCGTTTCCCCTGCTAGGGCTTGGAGGGAAGGGGTGCTCTCGTTGCGTGCACAGCGCAGATATCGTTGAGGTCGGACTGCCCTAGCCACTACTGGCTGGGGCACAGTGATTTGATTTGTGATCAGCGCCCCTGTTTTGCTGGGGCAGAAAAATGGATAGCCGCCGAAGGCAGCTGCTGCGTGCACCAATCACCCTTAACCTCTCCCACCTGTACAAAAGAGGCAAATGAAGGGGTGTTTGCGACGGAGGAACCAAGCCACACTCCAGGTATTATACCCTTCTCAGTGTGACCTATAATACACTGTTCGCAAACACGCTGAAGATTCAGCTACCCCTGTCAAGCAAGCAAGCTTTAAGAAACTCCTCGGGTTCCTTTAAAGAACGTACCGAGGAGCCTCTGGGTAACCTAAACAAGGTTTACCGTGCGCAATTCGCGTGGCCTACCCTTTAATGCATCATGTGCACGCAGGAAAGGGAGGCTGAACCACTGACTCAACCAGGAGGTGAGCTCCTCCTGGGCTAACCTATCTTACTCACCATGCATCGTGTGAATGCCGAATTGAAACGAACACAAAACAAACCTAAGCGTTTTAAGCAACTCAACTTTAACGCCACGGCCGCACACGAACAAACGCTTTCTGTACTTACCTGTGAAGAAGAAAACAAGGGTGAATTTCGGATACAAGTAAAGCGTCACAGCGTGTGGATGCCTCGATTAGGCACATGCATCGCGAGCACAGCGCATATTCTAACCCTACGTGCGCGCTGCGCGCTCCATTCGCATCACATACCTTTCATTCCTGCTTTTACCTGTGCAGAGCACGAGAGAAGAACACCCGACCCCCCAACGAACGCAGCGTTGACAACCCTAACGTTTGACGAAACAACCAACACGAACGCAATGCGTGAGTGTGAGGTGACACTGACATACCTGAGAGATGGGTTGTTGACCTGCTCTGTAGTGTGGGCTGAATTCGAATACTTGACTCTGAAGTTTATAAAAATTTTGATGCAACTGTGCAAAAATTTTCTTTAAAACTTTAAAAACTACGGCTGATACCTTCTTTTCCAACAGCCGTTTACGCTTGCGCAACCCTTTTCTTGGAGTCCGCTTCCTTTGCGCTTGTCTGCGACTTTAAGTTATGTGTAAAAGTGACGATTTCCCGCCCGGTTTCGTCGATTTTTAACGATTTCACTTGCTAAATCGCAACCCCTTCCGCTAAACCGCAGGAATCACTCCCTGCTGGTTACATTTTCTTTTTGTGTCCATTGGGAGTATTGCTCCGCCCTGGCCCTTGGTCAGGACGTTTACTAAAACGCTGTTTATACAGCGATAGCCGTCCACATTAGAGCGTTCGACTGTACCCTAGTGGGCAAGCATATGTGCTCCAGGGAGGGAGTCCTGGGTTCAAACCCCACTACCCCCAAACTTTTTCCAAAAGTTTTCGTCGCACGCCGGCGACTTTTGAGGAATGCCCCATCGAAGGGACATCATTCACGGTACATTACACTGTTTTTCAAGGGTACCTACAGTGTGATAGGCTTTTATGAAGTGATGAGGATGTTTTTGGTAAGTTTAATGCATTCTTTGAGGTAATTTTGGGAATATTTGAGCCTTTTTCCTTGGTCCTACTAGCTTCATGAACTAGTACTCCAGGGGGGAGTAAGAAAAAGTCACTGCCATGTCTTTCTTGGAGGGCTTGATCCAGGCTAAGCCCCCCTTAAAACCCTTTGTTGATGCTAAGACAAACTTAAGTGTTTTTATCTCTCTTTTGTTGCCTAAAGTACACTTTCTCAAAGTAACTAGGGTTGTGACCCTAGCCCCCCCATGAAGTTCACCCCTACCACTCAACTGAGCGGAGGTACCTTCCTTCATGGAGGACATACCAAAATAAATCAGGCATTTCATGCTTGTTGGCCTTGGAGGTTAAGCCTAGTGGTCTCCCACCCCAAGACCCCTATACTCAATTGTTTCTACCACTTATTGTGGTGCTACTTTGTAACTGTTTCTGAATTCAGTTGCTTGGCCAAGTCATTTTCTGTGTAGTCCTGACATCCATGCCCCTCAGTCCTAACCAGCACCATTTCACCCAAAAGAGTGCACATGAAGTGCCTATTGCAACCTCTGAGGCAAGAGTCAGACCAATTTTCATATAAAACCTTTTGTATTATCCATCTGTGATTGAATCTATGTGCATAAACCTGCTTTGTCTATCTACAGCCCTTCTGTGTTACACTGGATTCCAAAACCAATCATTGATTTGATCCACATTCAGTCCTTGCTCTACTTGCTGCTTTGGTTTTGGGGTTTTCAACTACAAAACCTGCAAGAATACATCAAAAGACCTAGGGCATAATTCAAGGACATCTTTCTCCGGCTGGAGAGAGTGTCTATCAGGACGCTAAGGGACAGCCCATGCCACCCCAGAGATGGCCAACAGAATTCCACTATGTGGATGGGGGCCTTGATCAGGCCGACACCACGGATTTCGTGTGTGTCAACCGCATCGTAGCGGAGCCATGGCGGCAATGCTTCGCGGTTCCCCCTGTTGACATCGGAGAATCGGAAGACCCCCTCACAGAAGAGGAGTTGGATCTGGTTCAGGGGTATATGGATCAGCCCTTTCACGACTGGGGAAGCCAGCGTGAGGGCAAAGGCCAGAACAGAGCCTGGTGGGAAGTGGACTCGATCGTCTCTGGTTCCTATGATGGATATACCTTCGTAAGGAGGGTGCTGGACCACATGTCCAGCCAGGACGAGCCAATCGGGGGTAACCCACCCACCTACGGCGATCTATTCCGAGGCAAGACCAGAGATGGCCCTTTGGGCCACCTGGGAAGACCACCTGAGCCGAAACCGAGCGGGGGCGCTACCCCTCAAGTAAGCTCAGTGGTCCAGGTGCCCGGAAAAGCCAAGGCGGAGTTGACGACTGCCCCAAGATTCAGGCATTGAGGGCCAGGCTGAAGCAGAAGTATGGTGACACCTTCTTCAGCGGAAAGCCTGTGTTTCCCCCACCGGTGCGTGGACCGTATGGCGAGGCCAAGATACGACTGAAGCAGGACCCCCGTGTGTATCGGCACCGGGAGTTTGCCCTGAGGGGCGAGAGGAAGGAGGCCATGGAGAAGATCCTCCGTGACTTCATCGAGAGAGGCTGGCTTGCGCCGTGCGACTCCGAATGGGCCTCTCCGTGCTTCGTCGTCCCCAAGAAGGTGGCCGGTGAGTGGCGGCTCATGGTCGAATACCGCGGCCTAAACGCCCAAACGCAGCATGACAGCTATACGCTGCCCCTCATTGAGGACATGCTGCAAAAACAACACCGGCGGAGGATCTTCACGGTGATTGACCTGAAACATGGCTATCATCAGATGCCTCTCGCCGAGGAGTCCCGTGCCTGCACAGCCATGAGCACCCCACTTGGACCTCTCCAGTGGAAGGTGATGCCCATGGGCGTTACCAGCGGCAATGCGGCTTTTCAGCGGATGCAGGAGAACCTGCTTGAGCCGGTGCGTGATTGTGCGGACCCCTTCGTGGACGACGTGATCATCGCGTCCGGGGACCCCAGTATGAGCTACGAGGAGCTCCTGGAGGCACATGAGAGGGACGTCACTCGAGTGCTGGACCTTCTGGTTCGGCACAAACTCACGGGCAGCAGTGACAAGGCCACCATTGCGGTAAGCGAGGTGGTCTTCGCTGGCCACGTAGTCGGGAACGGGCAGCGAAAGCCCATACCTGGCAAAGTTGCTGCGATCGAGCACTGCGAAAAGCCCAAAACGGTCTCTGAGCTACGGGCGTACTTGGGGTTCTGCAATTACTACTCGGGGTATATCAAGATGTATGCCGAGTATGCAGCCCCCATGACGACCATGCTCAAGGGCAACCGAGAGGAGACCAAGAAAGGGTCCAAGAAGGCTCTGGTCTGGACTGCTGAGTCCGACCGTGCCTTTGAGGGAATGAAGCAGGCGCTGCTATCCGCAGTGGGTCTGCACCTCCTGGATCCTGACCGAGGGTTCGTCCTGCGCACCGATTCTTCGGACTACGCCCTTGGCGCTGTGTTGGAGCAAGTGCTTGACGATGGGAGGCACGTGCCCGTGGCCTTCTGGAGCCGAGTCCTGGCGGAAGGCCAGAGACGGACGTGGACGCCCCGAGAAAAGGAGGCGTATGCCATCGTCATGGCTCTCAGGAAATGGGCTGGGTACATAGCCCTCCATCCCGTCACCGTCTGCACCGACCACCAGAGTCTGCAGTCGTGGCACAAGGAGCACGTGGACACCCCCTCTGGTCCCGCCTCCCGACGGGCAAGATGGCATGAGACCTTGGCCAAGTTCGACCTCACGGTTGTGTATATTCCTGGTAAGGACAACACCGTGGCGGACTGTCTCAGTAGGTGGGCCTATCCCGCCAGCAAGGGCATGACGGATATCTCTGCCCATGGCGATGAGGCTGAGACCGCTGAAGCCAAGAGGATCATTAAGATGGAGCGCCTGATGGAGGAGGAGGGTGTTAAATGCTTCGTCGTCATGGCTGCGGATGCCCCCCTCGGCCCGAGGATGGGCAGAGCGGTCAGAGTACTCGCCCCTGACGGAGCTGAGTCCGACAAGCACCTCTTCCCTGAATCCTGCCTCCAGGACGACTGGACCGACGACTACGCCAAGTCTGAGGCCTTTGCGGCCGAGTATAGGGCTGTGACCGACCCTGACGACGGGCAGAAGTGGCCAAAGGGGCTGAACGAGGAAGATGGCAAGCTCTACCGGAATGGTAAGCTGCTAGTACCGGAGTACCGGGTGCTCGAGCTGTGCGAGGCTTGGCACCACCACATGCTGCACCCAGGGGTCAAGAAGCAAGCCCTTGACATGCAGCGCCGGTTCGAGATCGACCATATCGTTCTCTACACCGCCATCAAGAAGGTCAGGAGGGGTTGCTCGGTCTGTCAGGCCTGCAATCCCGATAACCAGAACGTCAAGGGGGAGGCCCAATGGACTCCGGTGCCTGACCAGCCCATGGAGAGCGTGGCCATGGACGTCTTCTCCATGCCGGAAGTGCACATTGGCAAGGAGACCTTTGACTGTGTGGTTCTTTGTGTGGATCGCCACAGTGGCTACGTAGTAGCCGTTCCGGCACGCAAAAAGGGGTTGCTTGCCAAAGAAAGTGGCAGTCATGATGATTCGTCATTGGCTGACCGTCTTTGACATCCCCCGCACCATTTGCAGTGACCGAGGGCCCCAGTTTACTGGTGGCTGGTTCAAGCCCATGTGTTCCCTCATGGGAATACGTCAGGCCAAGAGCGTTGCCTATCTCAGCCGGTCTAACGGCCGTGCTGAAGTGGCTGGACGGCAGCTGTTCGAGAAGCTGCGCAAGATTCACATCACCAATCCACGTCGGAATTGGTTTGAGGAGATGTGGCCTGCTCTGAAGGCCCATCATGACACCCCCACTCCGGGCGGTTTGTCCCCTCACCAGATTCTGTTCGGCAGGGACCCCCTGGGTCGGGGACTCCCCTTGTCGGGTGATGGTATGGCGATGGATGTCAAGGAATTCGTCGCACGGCAAGAGGCAACGGCACGGGACATCCGCCAGCAGCTCGAGAAGGAGCATGCTGAGCGTCAGAAGTCCGCCCCGAGCTCGACAGCGCAGAAGTTCAGGGTGGGAGACCCGGTGTGGGTGATCAGACCCCGCCCCATGGGCACCCACCGCACCAAAACCTGGTTCACACCCGGAGAGGTGGTCCGCAGGATTGGTGAGGGCACCTACCGCATCACGGCCGGTCACCGACAGTTCCGGGAGCGCCACGAGAGTCAATTCCGGGTGCGGGAACCCGATCTCCGTGGCCAACATGTGTCCCTGAGCTATGCCGCACATGAGGCTGATTCCGACGACGACTATGCTGAGCAGGACGACTATACTGTCGAGAAGATCCTGGCCCAGCGTCCGAACGCCTCGGCACACGGAGGCCTGGAGTTCAAGGTTCGTTGGCGAGGCTATGGGCCGTCTCACGACACCTGGGAACCCGTCTCCTCGTTCGTGCCGCGGATCAATACCCCCTTCATGGACTACATCCGCAAGCACAAGACCAAGATCCATGTCTCGGACTTGGCAGCACTCACCCGGGCGATTGCAGCCAGGGGTGCCTGATCAGCGCCCTGAGCTCTCCCCTGATGCATTTTGAGCGCTTGTGAGGTCGACGGATCGTCCCTTACTTGCTTGCTCTCTTACATCATTCGGTGACCTGCCATCAGAGTGGCCATATACCCCCCCCTGCTGAATCCAGAGGAGGATGGCCCCTCTCTTCAACTTCTATTCGTCACTCCCCCCCCTGCTGAATCCTTGGGAAACCAGGTAGGGCGACTGACCTATTTTCTGAGCTCTTGGGGCCTTGAAGCCCATACGACGTTGCGCAACGGATGCCGCTGTCATCGGCATTGGTTTTTATTTTCGTGTGTGGTCTGGTCCCATGGCACTTGCGGGGTCCAGACCAGTCGACGTGTGTCTGCAGACTATATATGGCCTGAACTCAGGCGCTTTCCTGTCCACCCTCCTGCATTTGCCTTATCCTAACCATGGCGTGGTTTGGCGCTCTGTCCAGAGTGTGTTTACACGCCTATTACCCCGTTTATTGCTTGTTTTTCTGTTCCCCAGGATATGTGCATCTGTATGTTACGTGTTGTCAGCCCATCACTGAAGTATGGACTGTTTTTCCCCCCTGAGGGGATGCGAATCGACTACGAAGGCGCCCTGAGTCGCCGTTTACATGCTTATACGTAGGGTCCAGCCTGGACCAGTACCTAAGTACAGATTCTTCTGTTTGAGTGCCTGTGATACCGTGTGCCCTAGTGGCTGTGATGCGCTGAGATCCTGATGGCGCCAGGTGGGAAGCCCAGTTGCCTGAATGCACTCCCAGCGGTCCGCCACTGTCAGTCCCAGTGTGAGCATACCGACTCGCAGACGCACTTGCAGTCGGGTGGCGACCTCCGGTGTTCCTGACCTCGGTCAGTCTGCCTGGGAAACTGGTGGTTTGAGGAGTCGACGCCTCCGCCCACACTGCATGGGGACTCCCTCATGTATGGCCTTCGTGGTAATAGGGCGAGGGAAAAGACGGCCTTGATGCCCGATCCCTTAAGGAGGAGCTCGTTCGGCTGTACCACTCTCGACTCGCGTCGTGGATATGGACATGGTGCGCCCGAGGAAGGACCCGTGGGGACTCTCCCCCAGCCGGCGGGCCTTGGGAAGCTTGGGGTAGCCTGATGGATCTTTGTGGTCGCTTTCGACCTGTGGGACCACCTCGGTCGTCGTGTGACGCCTATGTTGGCCGTGTATGCCACTGCCACTGTGGTGGTGACCGTCGCAGCCGGCACCCGGTGCGCCTGGTATGGGTTAACGGGTCGTTTGGATGCCGAACAATCGCCGCCAGGACCCGGGACTTGATACTTGATACTATACTTGCAGTTACTAACAGCTACAGCACCGTACCTGTCTTACTGTGGGATTTGGGCAGCCTAACCTGCGAATCAGCCTGAAGTGAGGATGTGACATCCCCCCCCCTCAGGGGATGGCCCTTGGTACCCGCTGCCATGCGTGATGTTATCGAGCCCCCCCCAGGGTTTGCTCTAAGGAGGGGGGTGAAGCGGTACCCAAAAACCCCATGACCATGGTGGCCTATCCAACCGGTCTCCGTGTGCCCGGTGACCCCATGTACGGAGGGGAAGATGCCCGGTGAAGCCCGGTGAGAGCCCGGCAGAAGCGTGTCCCTTGCCGTAAAGCCCCCGTGACGGCATTCCGGACACTTGGGGCACGTTACCATGTACCGGCAAACTGCCATTTGCCGGTATCTTACTATTTCACGCCAATCTGCCCCGCACCGCCTTCGGCCGTCGATTCGGCAACCTAACCCTAACAACAGATGTAGGTAAGACGTGTTTGTGTGAGAGATCTGGGCATTTCAGCTATTAGCGGCCGCATCGGCAACCGATGCGTCGCCCGCTGAGATTTACACATCAAAATATCAGGAATCAACAGGGTTTTATTTTCATATTGTTTCCGTAAATTCTCACGCCTCCGTTCTGATAATCAATGTTTTGACTGCTGGCGGTTGGCTCGCGACTTTAGCGTAACCGCCAGCTTAACTGTTATTTACGGACATTTTAGCGCAATCCGTGACGAAGACTCTAAAGTCTTCAGCAATTGCATTGATGCATCTGCAATTTTCACATTGTACACTCGCAACCTTAATCCGAATTTTTCAGGATGTCAAAATCGGATTTTCGACTTCGACATCCCCGCACTTGATTTGACCTCTTTCGAGTGGACCTACGTGCTTCCCTATGCACGAATCAACTTTCCTTTTGTCTTGCCCTCCATTTGTCTTGGAGATATGGGCAAAACAAAGTTGATTCGTGAGGCCACTTGTGAGGGTCATATCTCGTGCCGCTTGCGAGGAATGACAATAAGAAAGCATGGGATGTATTCACAATACTCCTGACGTAATTTAGGAAGCTTTATACGCCTTGCGTCTCCACACGTGTGCGCTAGCGTAATGGATCATGGTCAAGAGGGTAGAGTTTGCGTTATAACTCTTTGGCCATGATATTGCGTGTTAAGATAACTTTCGAGTGTAGCGCGCGAGTGACCATATTGGGGTATACAACCGGTCTCCGTGTGCCCACTAACTGTACGGAGGGGAAGACGCCCGGTGAAGCCCGGTGAGAGCCCGGCAGGAGCGTGTCCCTTGCTGTAAAGTTCCCGTGACGGCATTCCGGCCACTTGGGGCATGTTACCATGTACCGGCAAACTGCCATTTGCCGGTATTTTACTATTTCACGCCAATCTGCCCCGCACTGCCTTCGGCCGTCGATTCGGCAACCTAACCCTAACAACAGATGTAGGTAAGACGTGTTTGTGTGAGAGATCTGGGCATTTCAGCTATTAGCGGCCGCATCGCTAACCGATGCGTCGCCCGCTGAGATTTACACATCAGAATATCAGGAATCAACAGGGTTTTTTTTTCATATTGTTTCCGTAAATTTTCACGCTTCCGTTCTGATAATCAATGTTTTGACTGCTGGCCGTTGGCTCGCGACTTTAGCGTAACCGCCAGCTTAACTGTTATTTACAGACATTTTAGCGCAATCCGTGACGAAGGCTCTAAAGTCTTCAGGAATTGCATTGATGCATCTGCAATTTTCACATTGTACACTCGCAACCTTAATCCGAATTTTTCAGGATGTCGAAATCGGATTTTCGACTTCGACATCCCCGCACTTGATTTGACCTCTTTCGAGTGGACCTACGTGCTTCCCTATGCACGAATCAACTTTCCTCTTGTCTTGCCCTCCATTTGTCTTAGAGATATGGGCAAAACAAAGTTGATTCGTGAGGCCACTTGTGAGGGTCATATCTCGTGCTGCTTGCGTGGAATGACAATAAGAAAGCATGGGATGTATTCACAATACTCCTGACGTAATTTAGGAAGCTTTATACGCCTTGCGTCCCACACGTGCGCGCTAGCGTAATGGATCATGGTCAAGAGGGTAGGGTTTGCGTTAGAACTCTATGGCCATGATATTGCGTGCGTTAAGATAACTTTCGAGTGTAGCGCGCGAGTGTGGGTGTTGCACAGGAACTTTACTTGAGTTCCTATGAGCGATTGACACAAAGTTATGCCCTTGGAGGGGCATGACATATCGTGGGGGGAGCTACCTTTTTGGGCAGTATGTGGTATGTGCCATGTGTTGTATTGCGTGCCCATTTGGAGGGTTTGACTAAGAGCGGTACACCCACCAATGGACCTCATATTGCACGAGGCCCTTCCTTATACTCCCCACGATTAATTGCAAGCCGAACCTTCGTGGAGGAAAGCTTGTGTGGCGATCCCAAAGCGATGCGTTGGGAGCAAGGTGTGTGTATTGCGATTTTCCATATTTTCATGTACCCACTTGGAAAGTAGCGCTCGTGACCTTTCAAAGCGCCCCAAGTGGAGCACATATGTGGAATCGAAGGTCATTGGTGTCAAGTCATTGTGTTTAGAAGGATTGGTCCATTACTCAATCCAAGCCGAAGATATTATAATATATTTGTGCGCCTTTCAAGGCACTTTTGGGTGTTTTTTTGCCAATATTGCTGTTTTTTGCCCGTCATGATGTCAAGTGGCGACCGTGTATCTCAACGTTGCGCTCAATTGACATCATGATTCAATTTTGTTATGAGGGTACATACTTTGATGCCCAACATATCTTGAACCCGGCGAAAAACTCCTCTTGGGCTTGGCATACCGTGGCCGCCATGTTGGCGATTTGGGATTCTCCCAAATCATGGGCTCACTTGGCGACCCTGCCATTCCCAATACCGGAGGAGTTGGGCGACGCCCAAAAGATATGTTGGACACATATGACTTGATACCAATCCTATGGCACACTCAGGTCCAAGTCGGGCATGTGCCTCATTTGCCCCAACCATGAGTGTGCGCATTTTCGGCCATTTTGAGCAATTTTCCAGATTTTCTGCCCGCCGTGCACCATGTTCAGCCACCTCGTGCACGTCAGACTCATGGACCAATGGACCATATATGACATGGGTGCTATGGACATTGGTCCCCATGGCTCGCACACCACGTGGGCGAAGCCGAGCGACCTTCGTTAGGGTGCTAGCCCAAAGTGAGTGTGCACAATTTCGCCATTTTGGCGTTTGTGGACCCAATTGGGATTGTCACCAGGCCGAGTGGCATGGAGATCTTCGGGAGCCAAGGGCATGGGAGTCTCCGTTGGACTCTCGCTGGATCACGTATGGAATGGCCAATCCGATCTGCAAGCCGGCGTGGAGATATACTATTGGGAGCACCCCCGAATTTTGGCTCATTTCGAGCAGCCAAAATGACCCCCTTTTGGGACCCCAATTTCACCCCCCCCCCCGTGTGGTCAATTGGCGGCCCCATTTCTCTATGCCCACAGAGAGCCCGGACCTAATTTCAAGTTGTACACTCAGATATTAATCCTAGGTCCTGCCTCCCATCCTGTGAACCATTGGCCTTGCCCTGGCCGGGCGAGCCACGCGTGGGAATGACGCCAATTTTGGTGATTTTGGCATCATGACCCCACTTGACGAACACGTGGTGCCCTGATGCCGGGACCTCAGAGGGAACCAGGTTGGGTGAGGGCTCCAGAGAGTTAGTACTTGAAGAGCATAGGGTCAGTTGCCTCGTCCCTACCTCTGGCGGGTCCGGACCAGGGGTCCATTTTGGATATTTTTGAGCTAATATCAGTTTGGGCTGAAACAGCCCATTTTCAGCTACCAACTCCTAGGGGATAATGGCGGGGCCATATCTCTCGCTCACAGAGGAGTTGGGACCTGCTGTTAAGGGAGCATAGGGAGCCACTGTTGGTTGGCCTTGGAGCCTCTTGATTTCCGGAAACTCGCCTGTGGCTGGGCGGGACACCTCCCCTATTGGCAGGGTTTCAGGGTCCGGACTGAGCAGGGCATGGGTTATGTTTGAGCCCCCGCCCCCACCAGCCACTGGGAGGGTCGGACCTGGGATGGGGATACGAGTTGGGACTGAGTGTCTATTGTCTTGTGATGCCCTTACCTCAGTCCAGTCTTAACCCCATGTGTACATATCCTGATGTGTTGCTGTACATACTTTTGTTCCCTTTTTTCAGAGTGGCAAGGATCCTGAAACGCTTTGTCACATGACACGAGCGCAATGATGCCCCTGTGAGCGTAGTGCTTTGCCTGCCTGCTCACTTGTGCGTGTCCACCGCAGCCTCCCGTGGCCAGGCCCCCCACGGGAACGCTCAGGTACTGCAGCACTGCTATAATGCCGCAAATTATTTTACATAGATATGTCCCCAAAAAAGTGAAAGTTTTAAAGAAAACCAAAGGCCCCGGGCCAAGCCCGGGGCCACACTGACCACAAGCTGACAATGGGGCTTGCACACAACATTGCACGACACATGTTCACACCTGCAATGCCTTACGATCAGGTTTGGGGGTGTGGGACAAGGTGGAAGTGCCCTTTTATTGGACCCAAGAGTGTTTTTGACAAACCATGGTGCAAAGATTTTGGGGGGGGAACTTGGCGCCACCGTGAGGTTTTTCCAATCTGTTTGGACTGTTGGAAAGCCCAAAGTGTCTACTTCCCGAATATGCATGGCCGTGCTAGCTAATCCACAGCGGCTTGGAGCAGTTGGACCATCATGGGTTGGAGGTTGGTGAAATAATTGACAAAAAAACTTTTTTTCAGAACCGGGTTGCCAGAAGTACCGGGGAGGCAACTTGGCGCCACCGTAGAGTTCTTCGAGTCCGATTGGACTGTTGTAAAGCCTCAGGTGTCTACTTTCTGAAAATGAATGACCCTGCTAGCCGTCGCACACCGGCTCGGATCTGTCGGACCGTCATGGGTTGGAGGTTGGTCAAAAAAATGGCAACAATTGTTTTTTCAAAACCGGGTTGCCAGAAAGTATCGGGGGGGTAACTTGGCGCCACCATGGATTTTTTCCAATCCATTTGGACCGTTGGAAAGCCTAAGGCTTCTACTTTTTGAATATGCGTGACTGTGCCAGCCGCCGCTCACCGACTTGGAGCGGTGAGACCGTCATGGGTTGGAGGTTGGTCAAAAAAACGGCAAAAAAACATTTTCAAACCCCGGTTGCCAGAAGTACCGGGGGGGTAACTTGGCGCCAACGTGGAGTTTGTCCAATACGTTTGGACCGCTAGAAAGCCTAAGGTGTCTACTTCTCGAATGTGCGTGGCTGTGCGTGGCTCCGCCACACCGGCTTGGAGCTATCGGACAGTCATGGGTTGGAGGTTGGTCAAAAAAATGACAAATTTGTTTTTCAAAACTGAAGCCGGTTCGGACCCCCGTGGCCATCTTGGGGTCACTTGGGGTGTGTATCTATGTGCCGGCAAGCCGCCATTGGCTGATATCATACTCTCCCATCCACGTGACCTAACCTGATGTGATAGTGTGATAGGTTTGGCCATTCCGGCTACGAGCGGCCATATTCAGTACCGAGGCGCCGCCAGCGGAGATTTATATATCAGAATATCAGGAATCAACAGGGTTTTATTATCATAATGTTTCCGTAATTTTTCAGCCTTTCGTTCTGATAGTCAATGTATCGGCGACCGTCAGTTGGCTCGCAATTTTACGTTAACCGGTTGGTGAACTGTTATTTCCAGATATTTTGGCAGAAACCCCGATGAAGGGTCAGATTTCATCAGCAAAGGGTTCGTTGCTTCCGCAATTTTCTAAATAAGCACTCGAAATTTTAATCTGAATTTTTCGCGATGTCGAAATCGTATTTTCGACTTCGACATCGCCGCACTTGATTTTGTCTTCTTCGAGTGGTCATACTCTTTTCCCTATGCCCGAATCAGGTTTCCCTTATACTTGCCACCCATTTGACTTGGAGATATAAGGGAAACAAAAGCGGATCGTGGGACCACTTTGAAGGGCCATATCTACGAGCGAGTGTGAGGAAAGAGAACAAGAAAGGATGCGTTGCAAGCGTCTTGGTCTCAACTTAATTTAGGAAGCATCAAACGCCTTTGGTGTGTACACATGCTCGCTATAGCAAGGGATAATGGTCAAGAGGGTATAAAGTGATATATGACTCTTGGACCGTGCAACCGAACATTTTATTGCGAATTTCGAGTGTACCGCATGAGTGTTGGGGTTGCATAGCAACTTTCCTTGGGTTCCTACGCATTTTTAACGTGAAGTTATGACCATGGAGGGACATGGCATATCATGGTGGGAGCCATATTTTGAGGGTATGTGTTATATGCATGGTATATGTCTTGATATGCTCACGCCCATGTTATATATCTTCGTGTGGCCGAAGAGATGGGGAGCCACACGTGACACGAGCTTTGCCCATGTCCCAATTGTGGGATTCAAAGCGCTAGACTAAGTCTACCGCATATGTATTGCTCATG
This sequence comes from Eutreptiella sp. 'Long Island Sound 2002', assembly GCA_964036045.1. Taxonomy (NCBI): domain Eukaryota; phylum Euglenozoa; class Euglenophyceae; order Eutreptiales; family Eutreptiaceae; genus Eutreptiella; species Eutreptiella sp. 'Long Island Sound 2002'. The sequence goes on from OZ038378.1 coordinate 139,857,118, forward strand.
GTATGTTTGGCAAAGAGATCCATGAGTGCACTCCCATTTTCATGGGGCATGTAGATACGAGTGGCGAAGGTATCTCCATGCGTCCGATTGGGGATCCAAGTGGGAGAAATGTTCGCAAATGGTTCCAATCATTTGTGTATTGAACCATGAGTGGATATCATGGGTGAGCATAGAGATATATTATCATGACAACTTTGTATTTGGTCATATTTTCATGCTTTTGACCTCATTTTATGCTCATTCTTCCGTTTTGTGTACTTACCTGGTCAGCAAACAGCAAGAAGCCTATGGAGAGTCGAACAATGGTATGTTGTTCATATGTTGGCATATGCTTTGGAGTTGAACACCACCATATGCCGGAGCGTGTACTCCATTTAGCTTGGCGCACGAAGGATTACAAGAATTGGTCTCAAGATCATGGGCTGACTTGGGCAGTGCGTGGCGCCCATATCCGAAGGGGTTTCGAGGGTAAAGTGGGGATGTACATGGGCATTGACCTTTGGTCTATATCCTCCATGAATATTAGACTTCGATTCCATGCATGCTTTGAGCCTTCGGATAAGTGGTAACTTCAATTTTGAGCATATATGTGATGTAAGGGCAATATGGTGTGAATTGACAGTTTTTTGGCATGTTATGAGTTCAAACTCATAGGTCATTTCTCTAAGCCCATTCGACTCCAAGTCCAACCAAGGTTATGTCAGGGTAGGGCATGGTCCTAAGTGCCACTCTAGGCCATGATACGCCACCTCCCCTATTGGGCTAGGATTTAGAGGCTTGGGAGTGAACACATTTTTGGGATTTGTGTAGTGACTTTTGACACATGGCATTCAGCCATCTCATTTGACCTGGTTCAGGGCAATATGTTGGTGAGTCAAGGGAAGGTCTTGAGTCCAGGGAATGAGGGGTTTATGGCTGTGAATGTGTATGTTTACCTCTTTCCCCAACTTTGCTTTATTTGTGTTCATATGCCAATTTCAGGGCTTTCTTCCTTGGTGCAATTCTTGTACATGCCCGCCACCGTGGGAAGACCGGTGTGCTGAACGAAAGCCCGCAGCCTGATTTGGATTGTGAATTGGGCTATTGCTGTATTTGTGGGATCTGGTTGCTGTTCAGGGTTGAAGGAGGATTACATTTTCTATATTTTTGGATTTTGGACCCTGGACTTTGAGGATTTTGAGAAATGCAATCGTTGATCCGGAGTAAATCAGCAGGGGTAACAGGCGGAAGGGGCACAGCGGGGGCCGGTCCTGGTAGGGACCTTCTTTATGGTAGCAGAGGCTTACCTGCTGTCCCTACCAACCGCCGACCCGGGAACTTGGGCCCTTATGAGCCCTGCCCAAGTACGCCCCGGGTGCGTATTGTGGACTCGGTGGAGACCACGCCGGAGATTGGAGCCATAGAAGAACCGAGACGTTCAAGAGCATGGCGAACCCCGGAAGTTGAAGCCCGAAGAGAAGTACGACATTCGGGAAGAGGAGGACGTGACATGGAGGACCTGGTCTCCATGTGTGAGCGTTGCTGCCGAAAGGCATGCAACCTCCGCTCCGCCGCGCAGGACTCTGATGAGGCCTGCCATTCAGGCAGCAGTGGAGGACGGGCCCGGCGCTAACGGAAGCGCGGGTCTCCCAAGTCCGCGGCAAGGGACGCCGGGGCTATGGACACGGACCCCAGCCCGGTCAGGCTGTGGGAATCCGAGGGGCACTCCGAGGGCTATCGGAAAGCCTACGAGCCACCTTCGGAGTCGGAGATGTCCGCGCCGATCACCAGGGCGCATACGGCCCCCGAGCCCGCCCTGAAGCACGATGCCGAGGGCTTGGAGAGGCCAGCCAGGGCCCGGACGGCACCTGTGCCCCGGCACACGGGACCAGAGACGGACGCCATAGGCGATACGCCTATGGGTGATGAGTCTGAGGTGCCGGGAACCGCGGGATCTGCTGAATCCGGCGGAAAGCACGCTGTGTGCCACTGCGAGGACGTGTCCTTTCTCACGGGCAAGTACCCGAAGATGGGGATGGACGCCATCGTGCACCGCCTTGACCGCCTGGACAACGCCAAGGACGGTCTAGAGGAGGACGTCGCGGGGATCCTGGACGACCAGTCGGCCGCGGAAAAAGACATGGAGGAGCTGCGAGCGGAACGGGACCAGTACCGGGAGAATCTGGAGCTGGCCCTGGAGAAGCAGCAGCGAGTGGTGGACAGCCTCCTCCACCTGGTGGAGGACATGTCGGGACGCCTGAAAAGGCTACAGGAGCTACAGCCCCTCGCCTCGGGTCCGGAGCTCCCGGCAAAGCCAGCCGCAATAGAGCTGGTGGAGCGGGTTAAGACCCTCAGGACCGCCATGGAGAAACCCATGGGCGGCCCTGCAGAGGCACCCTACGCGCCTCCGCGTGTTGACCCGGGTGCGCTGCCGTTTGTTCCCATGTTCAGCGAATCCACAATGCTCGGGGAACACACGGCACCGGCTGGGTCCATGCGGGAAGGGCACGTAACCACGGACCCGAGGAGCCTGACGGTACAGAGGTCCCATGCCGCCCAGGATGTACCGATCACGACGAATATGGTAGTCTATGCGGAAGAGGAGATTGAGATCCAGAACCAGACCATGCAGGGGCGAACCATGGGAAGCGCTGACGAACACGGTCGAGGCCATCCAAGCGGAAACCTGTGGGCGAAGGACCCCAATACGGGGATATGGACGGCTGATGGAGCAAGTCCTTCCCGCATTCCAAACCCCATGGGTTCAGGCCCAACTGGACCACACTCCATGGAGGAGAGGGATTATGGGGAGTGTACTCACACCCCCCGGCCACAGGTGGTATCCGTCTTGGTGGAGTGGTGGCTGGAGACGTCGGAGACGCTATCAGGATTGACGACCTCAGGGGAATCAAAATCCCCTATTATAAGGGGAGCCCGTCCAACCTGGATGACTTCATCCTGGACTGGGAGGACTTCGCCGAGGAGGTCGTCGGCGAGATGCGGGGAGCGCCGCGGGACAAGTGGGTATGCCGGACATTCCCACACCGGCTGGCGCAGGACCTGAAGGAGGAGCTGCGGGATCAGATCCGGGAAGGACTGATCAGGACGGAGCAGGCCTGCCTCCAGTGGTTGGAGGATGAGGAGCGGGTGGACGCTCCGAATCAGAAGCTGGAGGACTTGTGGTCCATCCCGCTGCCGCTGGACCGCGGCGAGTTGCGGGTCCGGGAGTGGAACCGGTATCTGCGGAAGTACCGAAGATGCCTCAAGCTGGTGGAAGACCGGAACGAGGCCAGTGAGATCCGCCACCTGCTGAAGGACGTCCTCCCCAGCAACTGGAAGAGGCGAGTGGAGGACGAGGAGAAGAAGCGGGCCAAGAAGCGGGTGGCGGTTAGGATCATGGCGGCGGAAGATACCCGCGCGGGTATCATGGAGTTCTTCAGGAGGAACCTGGGCGAACCCAACCGGATGTTGGGACTGAAGAACACCGTGTACGTGGAGGTGTTTGGAGACTCCATGGGGCAAAGGTTGCTGCGCCTCAACAACGTGGAGTGGAGGCGCGGGGAGCCGCTGAGGATGCAAGTCATCTTCGCCCGCATGAGCCTTGACGAGATCGTGAAGTACATCACGGTGGAGTTGAAGCTCAATGCGAAGAACGAGGCTCACGTGCAGGATCGACATGGTCATGGACAACGAGGACACCGAGAAGACCGCCATCATCGGGAGATCAAGGAGGACACGGCCAACTCCGCGGAGGATGGTAGTGGAAGTGGCCAAGACCACTGGACCGGGTCCCGGGAGGATCATGAGGAGGCTCACTTCTTCGCGTTTGTGGCGCACAACGTGAGGAACCATGGGCAAGATCGGTCCAGATGGAGCCAGGTGGGACCCAATAAGAGCAGAGCGCCAAGGAGGATCGGGAACCCACCGCTCTCGTTCCGGGAGTACAGGTCTCAGCACCACGGGTGCTGGGTCTGTTATGGCAAGGGAAACAACCATGCACACGACCACCGTCAGTGCAAGGTGTATGAGGCGGACAAGAAGGCCTACTTCGCCGCTCACCCCGAGAAGAAGCCCAAGGAGCAGCGGCTTTCCGATCGGAAGGCGAAGGGCGGAGACGGGGGAAAGGGCCAAGGCAAAGGCCAAGGAAAAGGCGGAGGAAGAGGCTATGGTGGTGGACCTGGCCACGACCGACGAGTGAGGTCGATCGAGGAAGTTGCTGAGGACATGTTGAGGTCATTGGAGGAACTCAAAGCCCAGCAACGTGGTGGACAAAGTCCTGGCGGATTGCAGCCGGAAGGGGCTGCGGGAAGCCAAGTCTAGAGGAGCCACCACGGGAGTGGGACCTCGGAGGTCTCTCCTCCGAAAATCAGTGGAATCCCTGAGAAAGCGAAGGCACCTCGGGTGCCGAAGAAGGCTCCAGAAGAGCCAAAACCACTGAGTTTCGCCACTCCCAACCCCTCGAGCGCCCTGCCAAGGGAAGTACATGTGGGTATGGGACATGGCAAGAAGGAAGGAGCGACCACGGAGAGCCCCGTGGACGGGCAGGACCAACCCAAGATCTACACCATTCGTGACCATACCCTTGAAGTCCTGATGCACCCGGACGTGCTAGAGTTGCATGCCGTGAGAGTCGTCCATACGCCTCATGGCGACGAGCGGCAGTTGCACTTGAAAGTGCGAGTACGGTGCGGACGAGAGGAGAAGGTGGTGGATGTGTTGGTGGATACGGGTGCCCAGGTGAGCCTGGTCCGGAGAGGGTTGTTCAAGGAGGAACTCCTGCAGCCCAGCCGAAGACCGGTACGCCTGAAGGTCGCCAACGGAGAGATCATGGGTGGGGGCACCCATGAGGCCACCATCAGTATGGAATTCTGGGAGCATGAGCGCTTGAACCGCCCTGATCAGGCGAAGAGAAGCACTCTATCCGGGAACTTCTATGTGGCCGACATTACCGATTGGGATATGATCATGGGGTATGACTTCATGGTGGCAAACGCCATTGGAGCCCTTCCCCATCGTGCAACGCTGGTCCGGGAGGATGATGAATGCCTCACATGGCTGTCCACGGACTATGCATGCGGATCATCCCAATGGAATGCTGAGGAAGAGGATCGGATCGTCCGAGCGGTGCAAGCTGTGGGTGCCAAGTCCAGAGGAGACCGCGGAGTTCAGCTCACGGAGTATGGAATGGCGCCGCAGGTGTACGACAGGATGATCCAGACGCTGGGAGCCGAAGCGCCTGGGACGGACGTCTTCGCTTCCCGGGATGCCCCACTTCTGCGGAAGTGTAGGAGGCATTCGCATCGAGGAGACTCAGCCTGGCACAGGCATTGGGGTTTGAAGGAGTGGGGACCCATGTATTGGCATGGCTCCCTGGACAATACCAGACGTACGGTGGAGAAGATCATCGCGGATAGGGCGAAGGGGATCCTGGTCATAACCGGCATAGGATCCACCCCATGTCCGCTGGAGGGTCTCAAGTCGACGCTGGACTCCATCACCCTGAACGAGATGTCATTCGGGCCAGAGGAGGAGTTGTTCATCGACGCCAAGGGTGTATCAATGCCCTCCCCGGGTCAAGCGTGGGGTACCAAGGCTTTCCTGGTGGATGGGGCGCAAGCCCAGCCCATGGGTGATGAAGCACTCATCCGTAGGGTGGAGGCGGTGCCCATGAAGGTCATGCCTGAGCCCAAGGAGGGGACGGATGAGCCAGTGGATGGCATTGACATCCTGTCCCACTCCGAGATCGACGACGTCGTCAACTACATGCGAATGGGGATGCACGATCGTGTGGCAGCCAAGAAGAGGCGGGCCATGGTCACATCTCCGCATTGGTGGGATGACAAGATGTTGGTCACCGGCAAGTACGAGAAGGATGAGTTCGTGGCGAGGGTCATGGATCACATCGCGGACCAATACGATGGTCCGGTTGGGTCGGACCCACCAACATGGGATTTTCCAAGAATGGGTGTCGATAGCGACAGTCCCCAGCCCGAGGCCGCAAATTTTCAAAGATTATCGGTGGGAAGCATGCCCCACGACGATGAAGACGGCATATCGGACGAGGAGAAGTCGGAATCCGACCCAGAAGAGGCCTATACCGCAGTGCGGTCGGTTGTATCTATACCAAAGCACGCGGCTGAAGAGGCCCAGGAGAACCCGAAGGTCGCCGAGCGGAAGGAGAGGTTGATCAAGGCCTATCCGCGGCTATTCAGTGGCGTCGCCAACAAGAACCCTCCAGATCGTGGGAGGTTTGGTACAGCGAAGATCAAGCTGAAGCCGAACCCGAAGATCTATCGTCATCGGGAGTACCAACTTCAGGGCGATCGGGCCGAGGCCATGAAGAAGCTGTTGGCCGAGTTCATTGAGCGAGGATGGATCGAACCCTCCGACAGTGAGTGGGCCAGCCCAGCCTTTATCGTGCCCAAGAAGGAGAAGGGCGAGTGGAGGTTGGTGGATGATTACAGGGGTTTGAACGAGCAGACCGAGCACGACTCGTACTCGCTTCCCCTGATCGACTCCCTCCTTCAAAAGCAACAGAAAAAGCGGATTTTCACGGCGTTTGACCTGAAACACGGTTACCACCAGATGCCGCTACACCCGGACTCCAGGCCCTGCACAGCGATGTCGACGCCGCTGGGGCCCATGCAGTGGAAAGTGGTGCCTATGGGTGCCAAGAATGGCAACGCCGCTTTCCAGCGCATGATGGACGACCTACTCGGTCCTGTCCAGGACTGTGCCGATCCCTTCGTGGATGACATCATCATCGGGTCCGGCACGGAGAACATGACTGAGGACGAGCTCATCGACGCGCATGAGAAGGATCTGCGCCGAGTGCTCAGCGAGTTGGACAAGCACAACATGGTGTGCAAGCCCACCAAAGCCTCACTCTTCGTGAAGGAAGTGGAGTTCGCGGGTCACGTGGTTGGTCACGGGCAACGCCGTCCCATGCCTGGGAAGCTGGCGTCCCTGCACCACTGGGAGAAGCCCCAGACCATCAGCGAACTCCGGTCCTTCGTGGGGTTCTGCAATTACTATTCGGGCTACGTCTGGATGTATGCAGAACTCTCGGGGCCGCTGCACAAGATGCTGCAGGTGGGGAAGTTCGATGGTCGGAAGGGGAGCAAGAAGAAGCTTGCCTGGACCCCTGAGGCTGAAGATGCGTTCAACCGCCTGAAGGAGCGACTCCTGGGGCAGTTGGGGCTGTTCCTGGTGGACCCGGACAAGGGATTCGTGCTACGGACAGACGCCTCGGACTATGCCGTGGGGGCAGTCCTCGAGCAAGTCCAGGATGACGGGACTCATGTTCCCGTGGCGTTTTGGAATAGGATCCTGGCCGAGGGCCAACGCCGAACATGTACCGCGAGGGAGAAGGAGACATACGCCATTGTATGTGCGCTCAGGAAGTGGTCTGGCCACATCGGACTGCAGCCGGTGGTGGTTTGCACGGACCACCAGTCCCTACAGAGCTGGCACAAGGAGCATGTCGACACCCCCTCAGGACCAGCGGCTAGGAGGGCCCGATGGCACGAGACGTTCGCCAAGTTCGACCTCAGCGTCGTGTACGTCCCGGAGAAGGACAACACTGTGGCAGATTGCCTCAGTCGCTGGGCCTACCCCGCGGGCAAGGCGTGGATAGACATATACAGCCATGGCGACGCCGAGGAGACCGAGGAGGCCAAGCGCATCATCGAGATGGAGAAGACCATGGAGCAAGAGGGGGTCAAGTGCTTTGTGGTGATGGCAAATCGTACGGACCTGGCCAAGTTCCGGGGTGCCCGCGTCCAAGCTATTCGAGAGGAAACCCTCGAGCAATGGATGGTGGCCCCTGTAGAGCTAGTCAGGTCGGTGCTCACAGAGGACTGGTCGGATGACTATGCGGCATCCGAGCACTGGAGCAAGTACTGGAATGCTGTGAGCGCCCCGTCAGACGACGAATGGCCCGAGGGCTTGACCGAGGATGGCGACAAGTTGTTCCTCAAGGACAAGCTGCTGGTGCCCGAAAACCGAGTGGAGGAGCTCATTGACCATTGGCACAACGCCCAGCTCATGCACCCTGGCCGAGACAAGATGCAGCAGGACCTGGAGTGGCGTTTCAAGTTCCCTCCGGGGTACTACGCCATCCTGGATAGGTACTGCAGCGACTGTGCCGTGTGTCGGGCCACGAAGAGCCCCAACCACTCCACAGCGGGCAACCCGGTGTATACGGCTATACCGGAGGCCCCTATGCGGTCCGTGGCCATGGATGTATTCGCCATGCCTGAGGTCACCGTGGACGGAGAGACCTACGACTGTGTCATCCTGGCGGTGGACAGGCACAGCGGGTATATTGTGGCGGTCCCTGGCAAGAAGTCCAAGAAGAAGGACAAGAAGGACAAGCATGGAGTGGGGCTGCAGGCCAAGACCGTCGCTAATGCCATGATCAGGCATTGGCTGACGATTTTCGATGTCCCAGCTGTCATCTGCAGCGATCGGGGCAGTCAATTCGTGGGGACGTGGTTCAAGACGATGTGCAAGCACATGGGGATTCAGCACGCCAAGACCGTGGCATACCACAGCCGGTCGAATGGCCGGGCTGAGGTGGCCGGGCGGCAGATGTTCCAGAACTTCCGCCAGCTGCACATCGACGAACCGGGCCGGAATTGGTACAATTCGCTGTGGAGGGTGCTCCAGGCGTATCACGACCTTCCGGGACCCACTGGACTGTCGCCCCATCGCATCCTGTTCCTACGAGATCGAGTGTCCCGCACTCTCCCGTGGATGAACCATGGCAAAGTGGCCCGGGATGCGAATGCCATGATGGCTGAGGCGGACGACACGGCGGCCAAAGTGTGCAAGGCACTTCAGGACGAGCATGACAAGAGGGCCAAGTACTTCAAGCAAGGAAAGGTCCAGAAGTATGCTCTCCAAGACACCGTGTGGGTTGAGCGGCACCACAAGGATGTCCTGTCCAGGCATCGGCAGGCATCTTGGTATGTGCCGGGGGTGATCGTGCGGAAGGTCGGACAGGATGTGTATGCGGTTCGTGTGGGGGATAACAAGATCCTGGACCGCGACCACACCCAGCTTCGTCCCCGAGCACCAGACCCCAGCGGACGTCCCGTCACCTTCCAGTTCACGGCCGGCGATGTGGACTCGGACGACGAGGGTGAGGACGATGACTTCACCGCCGAGAAGATCCTGGCGGACAAGCCGGACCCGGGGACGCCTGGGGGAGGGCTTTATAAAGTCCGTTGGAAGGGATTCGCCGCATCCAGGGATTCGTGGGAGCCTCCGAGCAGTTTTGTGCCGAGGTACACCACGGTCTGGATGGACTACCTGAAGAAAAAGAACATTTCTTTGGATGTCAAGGACGTGTTGGTCCACTTGGTAGCTGCTGTAGCACCATAATGGATCCCCCTTGGCATTTTGTTTGTTTCTGTGATTGAGGAGACGGGTGAGGGCGTTCATCCGGGGATTTTTCGGCCTTGATTGGCCATCTACCCCCTTCACTCGATCTCCACATATATATTTCATTGTGGTATACTTATTTAGGTCGACCGACGACGTTTTTCTATCTTTGATCCCCTTGGTCCATGTTGTAGATCAAGTGGAGACCCGATATGGCGTAGGGCACCGATTATCAGTGTCCTCACCCCTCCCTTGGGGCATGGGGGACGCCTACGGTGTTTGTGGGGCCTCCATGTGTCCTTGGGACATGGGGGGGGAGGGTGTGGAGCCCATTGGGGTCCTCCCGTCCTCTCTTCAATGACTTCCGAGCAGTAACAACGCTCTGAGAAGGGGGGTGAAGCCGGTTCGGACCCCCGTGGCCATCTTGGGGTCACTTGGGGTGTGTATCTATGTGCCGGCAAGCCACCATTGGCTGATATCATACTCTCCCATCCACCTGACCTAACCTGATGTGATAGTGTGATAGGTTTGGCCATTCCGGCTACGAGCGGCCATATTCAGTACCAAGGCACCGCCAGCGGAGATTTATATATCAGAATATCAGGAATCAACAGGGTTTTATTATCATAATGTTTCCGTAATTTTTCAGCCTTTCGTTCTGATAGTCAATGTATCGGCGACCGTCAGTTGGCTCGCGATTTTACGTTAACCGGTTGGTGAACTGTTATTTCCAGATATTTTGGCGGAAACCCCGATGAAGGGTCAGATTTCATCAGCAAAGGGTTCGTTGCTTCCGCAATTTTCTAAATAAGCACTCGAAATCTTAATCTGAATTTTTCGCGATGTCGAAATCGTATTTTCGACTTCGACATCGCCGCACTTGATTTTGTCTTCTTCGAGTGGTCATACTCTTTTCCCTATGCCCAAATCAGGTTTCCCTTATACTTGCCACGCATTTGACTTGGAGATATAAGGGAAACAAAAGCGGATCGTGGGACCACTTTGAAGGGCCATATCTACGAGCGAGTGTGAGGAAAGAGAACAAGGAAGGATGCGTTGCAAGCGTCTTGGTCTCAACTTGCTTTGGGAAGCATCAAACGCCTTTGGTGTGTACACATGCTCGGTATAGCAAGGGATAATGGTCAAGAGGGTATAAAGTGATATATAACTCTTGGACCATGCAACTGAACATTTTATTGCGACTTTCGAGTGTACCGCAGGAGTGTTGGGGTTGCATAGCAACTTTCCTTGGGTTCCTACGCATTTTTAACGTGAAGTTATGACCATGGAGGGACATGGCATATCATGGTGGGAGCCATATTTTGAGGTTATGTGTTATATGCATGGTATATGTCTTGATATGCTCACACCCATGTTATATATCTTCGTGTCGCCGAAGAGATGGGGAGCCACACGTGACACGAGCTTTGCCCATGTCCCAATTGTGGGATTCAAAGCGCTAGACTAAGTCTACCGCATATGTATTGCTCATGGTATGTTTGGCAAAGAGATCCATGAGTGCACTCCCATTTTCATGGGGCATGTAGATACGAGTGGCGAAGGTATCTCCATACGTCCGATTTGGGATCCAAGTGGGGGAATTGTTCGCAAATGGTTCCAATCATTTGTGTATTGAACCATGAGTGGATATCATGGGTGAGCATAGAGATATATTATCATGACAACTTTGTATTTGGTCATATTTTCATGCTTTTGACCTCATTTTATGCTCATTTTTGCGTTTTGTGTACTTACCTGGTCAGCAAACAGCAAGAAACCTATGGAGAGTCGAACAATGGTATGTTGTTCATATGTTGGCATATGCTTTGGAGTTGAACACCACCATATGCCGGAGCGTGTACTCCATTTAGCTTGGCGCACGAAGGATTACAAGAATTGGTCTCAAGATCATGGGCTGACTTGGGCAGTGCGTGGCGCCCATATCCGAAGGGGCTTCGAGGGTAAAGTGGGGATGTACATGGGCATTGACCTTTGGTCTATATCCTCCATGAATATTAGACTTCGAATCCAATGCATGCTTTGAGCCTTCGGATAAGTGGTAATTTCAATTTTGAGCATATATGTGATATATGGCCAATATGGTGTGGATTGGCAGTTTTTTGGCATGTTATGAGTTCAAACTCATAGGTCATTTCTCTAAGCCCATTCGACTCCAAGTCCAACCAAGGTTATGTCAGGGTAGGGTATGGTCCTGAGTGCCACTCTAATCCATGATACACCACCTCCCCTATTGGGCTAGGATTTAGAGGCTTTGGAGTGAACACATTTTTGGGATTTGTGTAGTGACTTTTGACACATGGCATTCAGCCATCTCATTTGACCTGGTTCAGGGCAATATGTTGGTGAGTCAAGGGAAGGTCTTGAGTCCAGGGAATGAGGGGTTTATGGCTGTGAATGTGTATGTTTACCTCTTTCCCCAACTTTGCTTTATTTGTGTTCATATGCCTTTTTCAGGGCTTTCTTCCTTGGTGCAATTCTTGTACATGCCCGCCACCGTGGGAAGACCGGTGTGCTGAACGAAAGCCCGCAGCCTGATTTGGATTGTGAATTGGGCTATTGCTGTATTTGTGGGATCTGGTTGCTGTTCAGGGTTGAAGGAGGATTACATTTTCTATATTTTTGGATTTTGGACCCTGGACTTTGAGGATTTTGAGAAATGCAATCGTTGATCCGGAGTAAATCAGCAGGGGTAACAGGCGGAAGGGGCACAGCGGGGGCCGGTCCTGGTAGGGACCTTCTTTAAAACCGGGTTGCCAGAAGTACCGGGGGGGTAACTTGGCACCACTGTGGAGTTTGTCCAATCCGTTTGGACCGTTGGAAAGCCTGAAGTGTCTACTTTCTGAATGTGCATGGCCATGCTAGGCCGTCCCACACCGGCTTGGAGCGGTCGGACCGCAATGGGTTGGAGTTTGGGGGGGTTTGCACCATAGTAAGTCTTTAGGGGGTAGGGTTGTGCGAAAGGAATCAGTAGACCAAGAAACAGTCTGTGTGTAGATGTACACAAGCAAACTGGATTGCACCTCGTACATGGTGGTGCCCATGTCTACTTGTACAGGGAAATGTTGCAAACTGTAGTTGGTCAAGCTTGCTTGCACCAACGGAATCACGGTGGTGAGTGCTTTATGAAACGTGGTTACCGCTTTTTTGAGGTCATCAATCGCAAGGCAACGGTTTTGAGTGCGCATTTGGCATTTCACTAGCCTTTCCACGGCATCAAAAATTTTATTCACGCTGCAGCGCTTGCGAACCTTGGTGCATAGGGCTTTCACCCACCGGTTTGTGTTCTCCCCCCTTTGAAAACTCTGAATACCGTCGGTGAAGCACTCCCAATGGTAGCAGGTTGCCCAGTATTTACATTTTTCCTTGCCCCAAGTTGATTCCAAATGATCTCGCGCGTCGGGATAAGCATCCAACAGGGCATTCCATTGGCGATGAAAAATCTGCTCATTGCAATCCTTGCGCAAATCATGGAAAAGGGCCATCATAGCCTGATACCTACGCTTGCCCATTTTTCGGAGCAACTTTTTACGGATGTTTTCAATGATGTGCCAGATGCACCACAAATGCCGTGTTTTCTTGAGCAGTGAGCGAACTGCATTGGCACATGCTACATCTGCGTCAGTCATTAACACCTTTGGGGCTGCGGGGACATTGTTCAACCATTGGCGCGGCTGCCAATTATCATCACAATCTCTCTCTCTGAGGACCAGTGCCTGAGCGGTGAGCAAAGATTTTCGATGCTCATTAATGGTCGTGAAGCAGCCGAGGTGAAAAAATTGATTACAATTGTAAGTGTCATCATGCACAACAAGATAATTGAACCTTTGCGCAATTTCCACTTGGCTTGGGGACATCCAAAACAAGTGTGTCAACCTGTTAGTGCCCGGCTCGGTCTCAGGTACCACCACCCAACGTGGGTCGTTCTTTTTGGCAGCAAGCAACCGATTCAATAGGTCTTGACAGTCAGTTGCTGCTTTGTATCCATGATTGTAATAGACATTTGAAATGTCACGGGGCTCAATTAGAGAATTTGAAAACTCTTCACCGAAGTGTTTTTGTAGAAGCTCATAACTGGTGGACGGTGGCAGACCTAGTGAAGCGGTACCCAGAACCCCATGACCATGGTGGGGTGTACAACCGGTCTCCGTGTGCCCACTAACCCCATGTACGGAGGGGAAGACGCCCGGTGAAGCCCGCTGAGAGCCCGGCAGGAGCGTGTCCCTTGCCGTAAAGCCCCCGTGACGGCATTCCGGCCACTTGGGGCATGTTACCATGTACCGGCAAACTGCCATTTGCCGGTATCTTACTATTTCACGCCAATCTGCCCCGCACTGCCTTCGGCCGTCGATTCGGCAACCTAACCCAAACAACAGATGTAGGTAAGACGTGTTTGTGTGAGAGATCTGGGCATTTCAGCTATTAGCGGCCGCATCGGCAACCGATGCGTCGCCCGCTGAGATTTACACATCAGAATATCAGGAATCAACAGGGTTTTTTTTTTATATTGTTTCCGTAAATTTTCACGCTTCCGTTCTGATGATCAATGTTTTGACTGCTGGCGGTTGGCTCGCGACTTTAGCGTAACCGCCAGTTTAACTGTTTTTTACAGACATTTTAGCGCAATCGGTGACGAAGACTCTAAAGTCTTCAGGAATTGCATTGATGCATCTGCAATTTTCACATTGTGTACTCGCAACCTTAATCCGAATTTTTCAGGATGTCGAAATCGGATTTTCGACTTCGACATCCCCGCACTTGATTTGACCTCTTTCGAGTGGACCTACGTGCTTCCCTATGCACGAATCAACTTTCCTTTTGTCTTGCCCTCCATTTGTCTTAGAGATATGGGCAAAACAAAGTTGATTCGTGAGGCCACCTGTGAGGGTCATATCTCGTGCCGCTTCCCTGCAGCGCAAGCACCGGCTACGCTTGGCTGCGGTGCACCACTGGTGCCTTAACACCCTCGCGCCACCAAAAGTGGTGCAGGACGTCATCCTGGCGATCCTTGGGGGGGTGACGCAGTACGTCGCCCCTTTCATCGCCGACGACTCCGACACTGCACGCCACCTGGACCACATCACAGTCCAGGTCGCGAAGGACAGGGCGCGGTACGCCTTCGACGCCTTGCGGGACAGCCTGCAGGATGACCGGACCCTGGGGCTCACACGGGTGCCCACGCGGTGCCAGCAGGCAGCGGTGGCCCTCGTGGGTACACTCGTCCACCACCGCGCAACCTCTGTGCGCGCCGAGGTCACCAAGATGTTCTGGGAGATAGCCGGCGCGCACAGAACATGTCCCAAGGTGCACTACCCCGTCCCGGAGTTCGCAACTCTGGCGGGAGGCGACTGGGTCCACCGCATACCCCGGGCCCTGGCCGCCCTGGGAGTGGGGATGTACAACCCCATCGCATGCCCCAGGGCGGCCCATGTCAAACTACAGTCCCCGCCGGGCAACATCGTCACGCTGCGCACCGCCAAGCTGCGACACCGCGACACGTGCCGCCTGACGGTGCCACACACATCGCCGTGGCATGGGCACCACGGGCCACGCCACCCCTTCCCCAACCACGACGATCCGTGGCCGACGGCGGTGCGGGAGTGCCTCAACCAATGCGCCGATGAACACCTCCACTATTGCCGCCGTGAGCAGGAGCCCACCAACCACCCCGGGTGGCGCGACGCCCTGGCCCAGCTCTTGCACACCACCGGCACACGGGACCCCCGCCTGAGACTCGTCCACCCCATGAGGGCTAAGCAGGACGCCCACACCGGCCCACGGGTGACCCCGGACGGCCTGCACCTCCACGTCGGGGGCTACCGCCGCCGGGACGGCCTATCCCCCCCCACGCGGGGGGCGGCGTACCACCCGCCAGCAGCCCTCATGTACATCCTCCGCGACGTACTTGCGGAAAGCGAGCACCAAGAGCCTAACGCGGATGTGGCGTGGCCAGAGCCCTTGCGCCCCCAGCCCCACGCGCCGACGCCGTTGTGCTTGGTGACCACGGACGACCAATGCACCCAAGCGACGGGGCAAGCGCAGCTCCGGGCCGAGTGGGTAATAGTGCAAGTGGGGGCAGGCCAGCCCGAACCCCGTGGGCTCCCCCGTGGCACCGCCCTACTGGTGGCTACGGGGGTGCCGCACGACCCACACATGGCGGTACACGCGCTGGAGGACCAGCCGGAGGACACGGGACACCTGGTGGTGCACCAGCGTGGGGGCCCGGCGTGGCTCAAGGAACATGTGACGGCGCTACGGTCCTGGGCAAGCACGGTCGCCGGAGCGGAGATCCGGCTGCACGACCACCCGGCGATCAGCCCAGGCGACACCAGGGCGCTGAGCGTGGACCAACTGACCCCCAGCCACCCCGACGTCCGGTGGCACTCCGCCGACCTCAACGCGGGGTGGCTCAGCCCCACCGGATACTACTGGATCCCGGAGGCCTGGGGACACACCTCCTCTGACGCGTCCGGGGGCGGACCCTGCAAACACGCCACCAGCGTCGCTCTCGCCGCCGACCTCACCCGCACGTGGGCGGTGGCCATCTCGGGCACGGTGCCCGACGGGGAGGGGGTGGCCGCCTCCCTCCCCCTACAATACGGTGCCCACAGACCATGGGTCCACACGGTGGACGCCGAAGTCATCCTCCACCTCCTGCGGCACGCAGATCGCGAACGAACCACGGGGGTCCCCGCGGGCGCAGCGAAGGTGGTCAACCAGATGCCCCTGAGGTGGCTCCGGGAGGGCCTGTGCGCGCGAGGGCAACACGCCGGGCACCCGTTCTGGTACGTCCGAGCCACCTCGCACCACAGTGACGCCCTACTGCACAAGGCGGACTGGGCGGCGTCCCAGGACACCGTCCTGTAGAACAGGCCCCCGGACGCTGGCCACGCCCAACTGATTGTCGCCGGCCGTGACGGCCATCTCGATCTACGGCCCCCCACGATGCGGGTGCTCGGCGAGGTCGCACAACGGGCGCAGACGGACCATGCGCTGACGCACCGGGGACACACACCTTTGGGCGCGGCCCACGCCACGGCCTACGTCCACGCCCGGGACCTCACCGCGGCAGCCACCAACCGCCGGGCGCTGCGGGCCCGAGACGGCCACACGCCGGTGCAGCGCAGGCTCCGCGTCCGGAAGGAGCGGCTCTCCGTCGTCGCCATCGTCCCACAACCGTGCCTTTTCTGCGGCGGCCCGGAGGAGACCCCGGTGCACATGCACGTGGGATGCACCCACTCACAGCTCCTCTGGCCCCACTACCGCCAGGCGGTACACGAGGCGGCCCGCCACCTCCCACCTGGGGACAAGGCCCTGTGGGTGGCCTCGTGGCGCTCCGCAGGCGCCACGTGGATGGAGGTGTTCTGCTCCAGACTGGTGCCCGAGGACGCGGAGGCGCAGCTCCGCGCCATAACCCGATACGACCCGCCAGGAGGGACCTCGGTGGACGATTTCCTCCACCACATGCTCCGGCTGGGGGACTTCGCGTGGGAGCTTCGCAACCACCGCCTGGAGCAACTCCTCCGCGAGCCCCAGAGCGCGGCGGCCCGGGCGCACCGGTGGCTCACTGCGGCGGAGGGCGACCACCCTCCCCCTCCCCCGCGCCCTGACAGGGACTTCGTAGCCTCCCTCCGTGTTGTGAATGGCACTCTGGAGTGCCCGCCCCAAGAGAGCCCCCACCCGTACCACGACATGCCGGGGGGGTTCTCGAGGCACCTACAAGACGCCCTCTTCCCACCGTGGATCATCGGGCGCGGCTCCATGACCGCATGGGAGGCGCGCATCGTGGGGGAGGAGTGGGCGCGGGAGTGGAGCCGGTGGTGCGCCGCCACGCGCGCCCCGGAGACCCCTGCGCAACGATACGCCGCCATCCCGCTCCGGTGGTGGGGGCCGGACACCCGGCCGAGACCCACCATGATCCGCGGGGCGGGGCCTGGCCACCCGTGGGACGCGGCGACGGGGGCATGGCTGCAGGCGGCCCCGGGGCCGCAAATGGGATGGACTGGGGACGTGTCCTCACTCGTCAGGACGCCCGTCCCGCCCCGCATCGACCTTCACGCCGCCAACGTGCTCCGGGCTACGGAGATACGCACGTGGGGACACGCTGCGGCCACCGTCCGGTGGCACCCCCCGGAGGACGGGGCCACCCAACTCACCGTGGCGCACTTCAAAGCGGGGGGGCCGGTATACGACGACGCCCTGTCCCGGCTGGGCGGCACCCAGGGGCCCTTGCTCCTCATGCTCCCCACCGGCATTGCAGCCGCGCTGCGCCAGGAGCTAGACAGCTGCGAAGGGCAGCGAGTGGGGTGGGAGGCAGTCGCGGACGGCACCCTGCTGGCCCTCCTCCACAGAGACACCGCGAACGGGTGCCAATGGGATGCGCTGACACCCCACCTCACCGGGCGCCACGTGTACATGGCGAGCCCCCCCCAGGGGCGCCCCCGCCCGGCGTGGGACGACCTCATCGCCGCCTTCCACGACCACGGGATTCTCCCCGGCGACACGTGGCAGGAGGTCCAGCGGAAGACGCTTGGCAAGGACTACCGGCGCCGCGTCCGCGCCCGCCTGCTGGAGATCCGGGACCCCCTCCGACAGAGGTGGGACAACCTCCGGCTCCGCCATCTCGACCCTTGGTCGCCGCCCTCCCACCTCCCACACACCTGCCGCCTCTGCGGAGAATGTGACACGGTGTCCTCCGCAGCGTCGACAGGCGCCAACAGGTGCGCGCGTTGCGCCCAGGTAGCCGCGTGCCGCTGGCCCGAACCTCCCGCAGGCCCGCGCAGGCGCACAGAGGAGGAGGCCTTGCGCCGGCGCATCGAGGGGGCACACACCCCCTCGCACGAACAAGCGGGCCCCGCGGGCGCTGCCCTTCTGTGGATCCACGTGCACCTGCGGGACCCCACATCCGTTGCGCACCTGTCGCACGTGTTCGCCCCCTAACCCCCACCCGCCGCCGCCCTTTGCAGAGCCCACAGCACCATGCCACGCCGACAGGGGGATGGGCCGCGGCACACCAGGGCCTGCCGCAGAGCGCAGGAGGCGGCCGTCCGGGGCCTGGTGGCGGACGCGGTGGCGGAGGCACACGAAGCGCACGCTGCCGCACGGTGCGACCTGGAGGGCAGTGCGAGGGCTTTCCTCAACGAGACCGCCCTCCCGGCCGTCCGCGCCCTGAACGGAGCGGGGGGCCCTACGCTACTCCCGGCAATGCACCAGATCGTGAACGCCGTCCGGCCGGGGCTCATCAGCCCGGAGGCGGCCCTCTACGGGCACTGGATGGAGTGGCGCGAGTCCAATCGGTCGGGCCGGCCCCTGTCCATGGGGGACACCCTGCGGCTGACGGAAGCAGGGTCTGCCATGTCCCTCCGCAGTAGCGCCCCAGCCCTGCTGCACGCCCTCAGGACGCGCTACCCCGGGGACGCCGCCCCGTACCTGAACCAGGCGCGGGCCACGTACCCGGGAGGAGTGTCCGAGCTGGATGCGGCGCTCCACCTTCTACACCCGCCAGACGAGGACCTGGAGGTGGGCGAGGTCACGGTGTTCGTGGAAGGCGCGGACGAGGCGTCCGCCCGCCCCCGGCCGACCTACCCTATGTACGACGGCACCAGGCCTACCCCCCCGTACGCCGTCGTCTACGAGGCGTTCCCCAGGGAGCCCACTTGGTGCCCCGCCCTCCCGCCGGCGACGCACGCGCCCCGCGGCTGGGCTAACCCAGACCTGTCCCCCCCCCTCTCCAGGACCAGGGGTGCCCACCACAGGGGGCAGGTCGTCTGGCAGGAGTGCCCTGGCACCCCCCTGCTCCTCCTCGTCGTCGCGACCCGCGGGGACCCGGGGCGGATCCTGGGGATCACCCCCACCCACCTCTATGGGGCAACACCCGTACCCCGCCCCCCCCTCCCGGCGCCCGCGGCGCGGGACGGAGTACACACCTTCCTGCGAACACAGGAGGTCACCGCCGTTACGGGGGTCCATCTGGTGCGGCTGCCCCCGACACCGCTCGACGACCCCCGGGGGCCCAGGGCCCTGGGCCCCGCCCCAGACTGGGAGCTGTGGTGCGACGCGTGGGCCGCGTGGCTCCCCCGCCTCCCCTCCCAATGCCGGTGGATGGCCGCAGGCCCCCGGCCGTGCGGGGCTGACGCCACAGCCGGCCCCCCACCCCCTCCCCCCCTCCCCCCCGCAGAGCACCACACGGCACTGCCCACGGCACGGCACTGATGCACCAGGAGGTAGTGGGAAGGGCGCGCCTGCCACCACGCATGCCTACCAGGGTAACAGTGATGGCAGACTCCGATGGGTCCCCCCAGCGGGACGACCGCCACCACCGCCGGTCCCGCTCCCGCTCCCCCGTCTCCTCCCCGGAGTGGACGGGGGAGACCCTCGCGGAGCGCGAGGAGCGGAGGCTGGCGGAGGCGGCGGTGCTGGTCGGGCTGCCGCCGCCGGCCCGGGAGCCTGGGCCAGCCGGGACGGCCGCCCCCGCCGCCCAAGCAGCCAGCCCCGCCGCCCCGCCCCGCCCTGACGCGCAGGAAGCGGAGACCGCAGCGAGCCACGCCGCGGCCCCGACCGCGGCCCCCGGCACGCCGCCGACACGGGGGGCAGCCCCGGCGCAGGAACCGGGCGCATCGCCGAGGGCTGCCGCAGGCGCAGAGGAGAGCAAGAAGGGCGCGCGAGGGGTTGCGATCGCACGGGCCACGGGCGCCTCGTCAGCGGCCGCCGCGGCAGCGAAGGAGAGCGGGGAGGGCGCGCGAGGGGCTGCGGCCGCAACCCCGGCGGGCCGCGACACCGCCTCGGCCAGCCGCGCCGCGACCTCCAGCACGCCGCGAACGCGGGGGACGGACCCTGCACGGGCCGCGGACGCCTCGCCGGCGGCCGCCGCAGCAGCAGCAGTGGGCAGGGAGAGCGCAAAGTACCGCGCCCACGCCAACCCCACCCACACCCACACCAGCCCCCCCAAGCCGTTCCCCCCCAAGCCCTTCCCCCCGGGGCGGGAGCGGCACGTCCGCCCCCCCACGCGCGAGCGCTCGCCGCCGGGCGTCACGCTGCCGCAGCTGCAAAGGCAGCGGGACGCCCGGCGAGTGGTCCAGGAAGGGCGCAGCAGCGGGGGGGAGCAGAGGGCAGGCAGCGAACGGCGCGACTCGGGGAAGGGGGCCGGGAAGGGGCCAGGGCACGGGAAGGGCGCGCAGGGGCGCGGGCAGGGAGCTCAGAAGCAGGGGGCAGGGCGAGGGGAGGTGGGAGAGCGAGCGGGCCAGGGCGTGGGGGACGGGAGGCGGGACCCGCGACACGGGCAGGGGGCTGGAAAGGGGCCCAAGGGCAAGGGCAAGGGCGCCGCGGGCCCCAAGGGACAGGCGGGACGGGGCATGGGAGCCCAGGGGGGAGGACGGGGCGAAGGGAGGGGGGCAGAGGGCGGGGCGCCCCCGCAGCCGGACGTGCAGCCGGTGAGGTGCATCCCCCCCGGCATCCAACAGATGCCGGCACACCACACCCACCACCACCACCACCACCACCACCACCACCTCTACAACATCGACCCTGACACCGGCGAGCTCGTCCCCCCCCAACCCCCACGACACCAGCACCATCAAGCCCCCCCCGCGCCGAGGGCGGAGCCGGCGCGGATGGCCTCGGCAGAGGGGGGACGGGGCGCGGCATCGGCGCCGCAGGCGCAGGGGCAGCGAGGGGGGCCGGCACGGGGGGCGGAGGAGGGCCGGCCATGGGACCGGGACTGGGGCGCGGTCCCGGACCCTCTCAGGGAGGAGACCCTCCCCCTGGTGGGGGAGGTGTACGGGTGGTTGTGCTGGGCCAACCAGGGGACCTCCAGGAGGTCGAGGAACCGGCCCTTCGATGCCGTGCTCCTCCGGAGGGACGGAGGAAACCGAGAGGTACCCGCGGAGTGGTGGGCAGCCCCAGAGGACCATGAGAGGGTCCTCAGGTCAGTGATCCGGGCGGCGTGGCCCGACAGGGAGCCGACGTGGCCGGCCTTCCTGGAAGGGGGAGCGGTGCTCCGCATCACGGATGCAGACGCCAACAACTGGCTCCCCCGGGCTTTGCGCAGCGCCCTCGCCCACTGGCGCTACCGCCGGCACGACCCGCCGCCGCCGCAGCCCCAGCCCCCACACAAGCGGCGGCGCAGGTGAGGGCCCAGACGGCGGGTACGGGAGAGCTGGGGGGGGGGGGTGGGCCCCCTGGCCCACGCCCCCCCCACGGTATGGCACGACGCAAGAGGGCGCGCCACCTCCCGCGGGAGGGTGTGCGGAGACAACGAGCGCGGGGGGGAACCTGCTGCCCCGCAGCCCGCTAACCACTGACCGCTAACCCTCACGGCCACCCCCGACCGGCCGGCGCCGCGCGACAACGGCCGGGGGATGAGGGGCCCCAGCGAGGGCCTGCGCGAGAATCCGGCTCTCGGTAGAGGGGGGCGGGGAAAGGGCGCGACCCCCCGGCCAATGGCTGGCCCCAGGGGCCAGGACTGCCATGCCGCCCCCCCCCCCCTGGCCGACAGGAGGCATCGCCAGGGGACCAAAGGGCCCCCCCCACTCCCCCCCCCCCCCCCCGTGGTCCGTTGGCACAACCGACCAAGGGAAAGGGAAGGGAAGGAGTGTGGTGAGGCCGATGGGCACAGTGGCCTACAGAGGGAAAGGCCAAGGGAAGGGAAAGGGGAGGGGAGAGGGAAGGTTAGGGCAAGGAGGAAGAGGAAGGTCAAAGAGTGGTGAGAAGCTGATGGGCACCACCGCCTATGGAGGGAAAGGGTCCAAGGGAAGGGCAGCGAATGGCGATCGGCCAGTAGGCGCGGCCAGCTGCAATTCTGTCGCCTGCGCGGAATCGTGAATTGTCTAAGTATGTGAAAGAATTTGGATGTCCTCGAAGGCAGTTACTGAAAGCGACCCCAGCGCCAACTGGGGTCATTTCTCATCGTCCGCATTTCAGTGTCTGGAGCGATCAGTCGCAGAATCTGATGACTGGAAGAGCGCCGCCCAGCTACAGAACTCTCACCTCGCAGACCCGATTCAACAGCTGGAGAATTACATTGACGCTGCTTCTGCTACGCTAAAGATCGCCGTCGCCCAGCATCTCGAGTTACACAGCCTTCTGTCACAAATAGATCAGTTCCCCAGAACCCCACGCTCTTGTGTCACACCTCCCGCAACAGGCCTCTACCATGCGTCGACTCCCCCTCTTACACGGAAAGAGCCACTGCCGTCTACGACCTGCCTGACACAAATTTACGCTCCAGAGCAGAGATCTCCAAAGCCGTGTACCGATCACTACACTGAAGAGAACAATGACAACTGGGCCCCCCGACCCTCAGTGAAGCAAGTCCCAGTGCTTGAAGTCGACGCCGCCCCGGCATTTCTCTCCACCAGCATTCTCTTTTTGGTTGTGTGTTTCTGTACGCTCATCTCGCGTCTCCACCGAGCAATGCACCAGTCGCTCCGCCCTACAGCGCCGCTACGGCGTATGCCTAAGCAGGGCCGCTCCCGTCGCAACTGCCGCGTACGACGAAAAGGACTGACACGGCGGAAGATCTACTCCTTGCCGGCTTTCTTACGAGCCTGCCGCAAAACACAAACTCGGCAGCCCTCAACAGATTCGGCACCGCACTACGCGCTAGACAACCTGAGCGCCTCGTTTGCAGAAGTAAGTCAGTTGCTGCACCCAGAACAACTCGCAAGCCCAGCACACTTTCCTCCTCTTGTTGTCGAACATGAAAAACTTCCGCACGGCCGTGCAATGCCCAGCGCTTCCGAACAGTTCACAGCGTCAGCAGCTGTCAACGGCTCGTCGGTGACCTTCCTACGCCTATCCTACGGCCTCAATGACGGCGTCAAAGAACTGTGGGGACAGCCAAACACTTGGACCGACTGGCAGTGCAGCTGTGGGTTCATCAACTTCGAACGAAGACTCGAATGCCTTCAATGCACTAAACCGAAGCTTCGAGCTGAAGGCTTTGCGCACGACAACGCAGGAGCAACATGCCTAATCCAGTGACTTATATTCTGCCTATCGCTTAACATATTGCGCTATTGATATCGCCTCTACTTATGCCATCAATGCAAATGAGCATTTGCATGAATGTGCAAAACAGGTCGCACGCCAGTGACCCCAAGGTGCCGGACCAGCGTCCCTTCGGCGTTTTTTCGTCGTGTTCGTCTTCGCCCTTGCCTCCCTTTCCACTGTTCTGAGCTATGCTCACAGCACTTATCATGGCCTGTGTGCCTGCCTCTGGCTCCTTGGCGACGCTTTGGCGACGCTGTTGAACTGCACTGACAAAGGCAACGGTCACGATACCTCAACGCATTTGCAGCTCGCTCCACTGCTTGAAGCCTGTTGTCTTTTCCCCTAGGGGTGAAACAGCAAGGTTTTCGAAACAGTGCCATAGGCAGCAAATTGTCCAGCCAACCTCTACATGCATCTGACACCAGCACGGTCACGCCAAACACACTGACACACAACACACACAGCCGCTTTTTAGGCACACAATTTACTAAACACACCGCCCACAGATCATGACACATACTCTCCACAACGCATTCCCACTACGGCGACCTTCTCTGGCTCGTGGCACGGGCCAGAGACCCACGTTACTGTCAGTCAAAAGCTTACTTCCAAGTCGTCAACATCACTGTCATATCTCAATATTCTGTCACGTCCAAAGTATGCCATTCATTTTCCCAGAGTTCTTTACTGAGGTCTCCAACGTTGAGCTCTTCCACTTCAGCTAATTGCTTCTCTGCTTCCCGGGTTTTCAGTTAGAAACGTCCAGAAGCTCTTTTCCTGAGGTACTCCAGACGCTGGGTTTTCATTAAGCAAGACCCAGTAAGTCCTAGTCCTCACATTTTTCAGGTCCCAATCCCACCCTGATATAATGAACACACCCACGGTTCACTGCAGAGATAGCCACTCTCTAAAGGGCTAGGATTCTTTCCGAAACAGTGACACACACTGTGTGCCTCCCAGGGTACAGCCCCCAAGATCCCCAGGTACAGCTCAGGCCCCTCCCACACATGCGAGTGTCCTCCCTGTCTCACCCAGTGTTATCACTCACGGGCCCGCCCGCAACACAAGACCACGGGGCTCGCCCCACCAGCCACCACCCATCATAGACACCACCATTCCTCCTACCCACCACGACACCCCCTTTTTCCCCTGTCACACCACACAAACCCCAAGCAGCGCAGGCAGCACATATAGTATCCTATAAGGCCCAATCGCCATGTGTAGAGTACTCTGTGTATTTTCTTCTCCCGAACTGCCTTTCTGCGGTCCAGTACGGACCTTAAAGTGAACAATGAGAGCAAAAAAGGCGCGGCCAGCTGCAGACGAGAACATCACACCATGGCGTCATGCAAAAACCCCCCCCCTCCCCAGCCCCCTCACTCAGCTTAAGGCACACACTCCCACACCACCCACCCTGGATAAGACAGGAGACACTGGATTGCCACTCTGGCCCCCCTGACCCATGCTAGCCCTGTGAGATACCCATGCTTCTTCCTTTCTCTTAATTGACCCTGAGGAACACACTCACTGGCCCCAACCCTGGCTTTTTTTGATCGCTGCCATAATCCCCCTGGACCACCAACCCGTACCCAGTGGCAGCCCGTGCACCCAGGGTTTTGCAAAGACTTTGGGTTTCAGCCACGCAACCCCAGCACACATCCAACGTGCGCCCCCCCTCCCCCCCCCCCTCCCACACAGGCCCGAGAGCGGGCGGGGGGGCGGCCCCCCCCCCGCACCCACCTCAGCTGGGGAGCCACGGGCGCGGCCCCCCGCCCCCCCAGGGCCGGGGGGGCGCCCCCCCCCTCAGGAGGAACGGCGACGCGGTAAGGGCAACGGCGGCTGGACCTGCTCCCGCGAACCCACACCGGCGTGCAGGAGCAACGCGCACAACGGAACGGGAAGGAGGCCGCGTCCCACATGACCCTCCCGTAACCACAGCCCACTCCGAGGTGACAGAGGGGGGGTTCAGGTCAGCTGGGGCCCCCGGGGGAGCGGTCCACAGGCCGCCCCTCACCCCCCCCCACCCCGTGGCGGCACTTCAGCCCGACCGCACGCGCGCGCCGGAAGGGAGCGCGCTGGCGACACGGAGAGGGCCAGAAAGGAGTACCGCAGGCCGCCGCCCGGAGCGAGAGCAGGGAGGCCGCGGCGCGACAAACCCCCCCCCCCCCCCCCGCCCCCCCACCAGCCCGCCAGCCGCGGGGGCCCCGGCCCCCACCCCCCGAGGCAGGGGGGATGGCCCCCCCCCGTCCGAGAGGGGAGCCGGAGTGTGACCCGCCCCCCCGCCCCAGCCGCCGGCTCACATGGGGGCCGCGAAGAACAAGCATGCCCACGCCTGCGCACCGGGACGCCGCACAGATCGTACCCAGAGAAGCCGGGTCAGCACGAACCGGAGTGGTATGGGGGGCCACGCCCCCCATGGACAGCACAACGCCAGTGACACCCGCTTTGTTGCCTGCCCAGGGAAGGCAAAGGGACGGAAAGAGGCAGAGCGACCCCCCGCCCTACGGGCCCCGCCCCGGCCGCACAGCCTGAGGAAACGGCGCACGCCCCCCCCCCCCCCCCCCCCGCCCGCCCCCCAGCATAAGAACGCCATGGACCCGCCCCGCGGCGCGCAGCCCCCACAGGGACAGAGCAGGGCCCCCACACCCGCACGCCCGCGCCCACAACGCGGACCCCAACAGCCCACCCAGTGGACGGGCAGTTGGGGGAGGAGGAGCGCAAGACCCCAGACGCCCCACCCAACGGTCGAAGGCACCCCCCCGGGGACGCCCTCCCGCCGCCCCCGCAACCCCAAGCCAAGTAGGGGGGAACCGGGACCGGACCGCCCCCCCCCAAGCACGCCAGACGGAGCAAGGGACCGGGGCAGGACACGCGGAGGGGCACGGACCACGTGGAACGGCCCTACCAGCGCCCAGTGCCGCGACCACGCGAGATGCGCGCGCCACACCACCCAGCGGGGGGGGGAGCGGACACCGCGAGAGCGCGAGCGCACACACACGAAAGGGACACGCGGGGACTACCGGAAGGGCAACCGGACCGAGCGCGCGGAACGCACAGACCGCATGGAATGGCGTACCAGCGAGCGAGGGTAAGGGACACCCGGACGGGACGGCCCGCCACAAGCAGCGCGGAACACGCGGGGCGGGGAGGGGGAAACGAAAGAGACACGACGCCAGGTGCCGGCCCCAACCCCCCCGAACCGGCCGCCAGCGCCGCGCACACACAGACGGGGCACTGCGCCAGCCAAGGCAGTAGTGGCGCACAGCGCCACGCCCCAACCCCTAGGCTAGGCAGCCTCCGCGCCAGCCCAAGGGGGTCCCACTGGCGACAAGCCAGTAGCACGGGCCCGGCGGCGCCGGCGCCCCGGGTGACCACGCATTAGGGGGGCGACGCAGTGGGTAAGCGCCCGCAGCCACGGCTGCGAATTGATGCACTGACCGGGGAGTGGCGAAACGGGGACGCCGGGGAAGGACGGGGCTCCGAGCTCTGTGAACCCGGGGGACTCCGCCATCAGGCAGGAGGTGCGTCTTGGAGGGCCCCCCACTAGGACCCGGTGGGGAGGATATCACCTGGCCCGACCAGGTGGCCCCCCGGGGCCGAAAGGCGTCTAGTACCCGCAAAATCAAACCTCAAACCTCAAACCTCGTGCCGCTTGCGAGGAATGACAATAAGGAAGCATGGGATGTATTCACAATACTTCCGACGTAATTTAGAAAGCTTTATACGCCTTGCGTCTTCACACGTGCGCGCTAGCGTAATGGATCATGGTCAGGAGGGTAGAGTTTGCGTTATAACTCTTGGGCCATGATATTGCGTGCGTTAAGATAACTTTCGAGTGTAGCGCGCGAGTGTTGGTGTTGCATAGGAACTTTACTTGAGTTCCTATGAGCGAATGACACAAAGCTATGCCCTTGGGGGGGCATGACATATCGTGGGGGGAGCTACCTTTTTGGGCAATATGTGGTATGTGCCATGTGTTGTATTGCGTGCCCATTTGGCGGGTTTGGCCAAGAGCGATACACCCACCAATGGAGATCATATTGCACGAGGCCCTTCCTTATACTCCCCACGATCAGTTGCAAGCCTAACCTTCGTGGAGTGAAGCTTGTGTGGGAATCCCAAAGCGATGCGTTGGGAGCAAGGTGTGTGTTTTGCAATTTTCCATATTTTCATGTGCCCACTTGGGAAGTAGCGCTCGTGACCTTTCAAAGCGCCCCAAGTGGAGCACATATGTGGAATCGGAGGTCATTGGTGTCAAGTCATTGTGTTTAGAAGGATTGGTCGATTACTCAATCCAAGCCGAAGATATTATAATATATTTGTGCGCCTCTCAAGGCGCTTTTGCGTGTTTTTTCGCCAATATTGCTGTTTTTTGCCCGTCATGATGTCAAGTGGCGACCGTGTATCTCAACGTTGCGCTCACGTGACATCATGATTCAAGTATGTTATGAGGGTACATACCTCGGTGCCCAACATATCTTGAAACCGGCGAATAACTCCTCTTGGGCTTGGCATACCGTGGCCGCCATGTTGGCGATTCGGGACTATCCCAAATCATGGGCTCACTTGGCGACCCTGCCATTCCCAAAACCGGAGGAGTTGGGCGACGCCCAAAAGATATGTTGGACACATATGACTTGATACCAATCCTATGGCACACTCCGGTCCAAGTCGGGCATGTGCCTCATTTGCCTCAACCATGAGTGTGCGCATTTTCGGCCATTTTGAGCAATTTTCCACATTTTCTGCCCGCCGTGCAGCATGTTCAGCCACCTCGTGCACGCCGGACTCATGGACCGATGAACCATATATGACATGGATGTTATGGACATTGGTCCCCATGGTTCACACACCACGTGGGCGAGGCGGAGCAACCTTCGTTAGGGTGCTAGCCCAAAGTGAGTGTGGACGATTTTGCCATTTTGGCGTTTGTGGACCCACTTGGGATTGTCACCAGCCCAAGTGGCATGGAGATCTTTGTGAGCCAAGGGCATGGGAGTCTTCGTTGGACTCCTGGTGGATCGCGTATGGAATGGCAGATCCGATCTCCAAGCCGGCGTGGAGATATACTATTGGGAGCCCCCCCGAATTTTGGCTCATTTCGAGCGGCCAAAATGACCCCCTTTTGGGACCCCAATTTCACCCCCCCCTGTGTGGTCAATTGGCGGCCCCATATCTCTATGCCCACAGGGAGCCCGGACCTAATTGTAAGTTGTACACTCAGATATGAGTCCTAGGTCCTGCCTCCTATCCTGTGAGCCATTGGCCTTGCATTGGCCGGGCGAGCCACGCGTCAGAATGATGCCAATTTTGGTGATTTTGGCATCATGACCCCACTTGACAAACCCGTGGTGCCCTGATGCCGGGATCTCAGAGGGAACCAGGTTGGGTGAGGGCTCCAGGGAGTTCGTACTCCAAGGGCATAGGGTCAGTTGTCTCGTCCATACCTCTGGCGGGTCCGGACGACGGGTCAATTTTGGAGATTTTTGAGCTAATTTCAGTTTGGGCTGAAACAGCCCATTTTCAGCTACCAACTCCTAGGGGATAATGGCGAGGCCATATCTCTGGCTCAGAGTGGATTTGGGACCTGCCGTTAAGGGAGCATTGGGA
Source organism: Eutreptiella sp. 'Long Island Sound 2002' (assembly GCA_964036045.1). Classification (NCBI taxonomy): domain Eukaryota; phylum Euglenozoa; class Euglenophyceae; order Eutreptiales; family Eutreptiaceae; genus Eutreptiella; species Eutreptiella sp. 'Long Island Sound 2002'. Next base: position 139,886,101 of record OZ038378.1, read on the forward strand.
GCCACTGTTGGTTGGCCTTGGAACCTCCTTGGTTCCCAGGAACTCGCCTGTGGCTGGGCACGACACCTCCCCTATTGGCAGGGTTTCAGGGTCCGGACTGAGCAGGGCATGGGTTGTGTTTGAGCCCCCGCCCCCACCAGCCACTGGGAGGGTCGGACCTGGGATTGGAATACGAGTTGGGACTGGGTGTCTATTGTCCTGTGATACCCTTACCCCAGTCCAGTCTTAACCCCATGTGTACATATCCTGATGTGTTGCTGTACATACTTTTGTTCCCTTGTTTCAGAGTGGCAAGGATCCTGAAACGCTTTGTCACATGACAGGAGCGTAATGATGCCCTTGTGAGCGTAGTGCTTTGCCTGCCTGCTCACCTGCGCGTGTCCACCGCAGCGTCCCGTGGCCAGGCCCCCCACGGAGACGCGTCAAAAGCGTTTCACCGCCGCGGGGTTACCCATCCCCCGCGTGCCACTCGGGGCCACCGACCCCGAGCAGCGCGGCGCAGCAGCTCGCAGCTCGCAGCTCGCAGCGCAGCGAAGCGGCTCGCAGCGCCGCCCAGCGACAGCGCCGAGTCCGTGAAGGAAGTGCAGGGAGCAGGACTCCCTCATCAGCGAGTCCTATCGGCCGACCAGCAAGGCCGCACACCCAGTCCCGTCAACCACTTCCACAACCACCCGCTGACCAGCACCGGCCGCACTCCCAGTCCAGTGCTACATCACCCACCTCAACAACCACCCCAGGACCACTCCATCCAGAGCACCGATGGTGAACTGGGACGAGGCGGGCAAGACCTGGCCGCAGCCCCACCCCCATGCGGCGCGCCTACTGCATGGGTTGCTGTGGGGGCAGCAGTACCGCCACAGCAATCCCCAGTGCGAAGGCGGCATGCCCGGGAGCTTCGAGCTCCGCGAGGACATGGGCGAGGACCGCCTGCGGGCAGTGGAGGAATGGCTGCGGGCGGAAGGGTATGAGTACCGCTTCCGCCGCAAGCGCTGGAGGACCTGGACCCGCCCGGACAGGCCCGGCGAGGGGCTGCGCCCCGAGGGGATTGAGGTGGACGAGAAGCCCAACGAGTACCCGTCGGGCGCCTGGGGAACGAGCGCAGGCTGCAGGGCAGCAGCAGCAGGTTTGAGGTTTGAGGTTTGATTTTGCGGGTACTAGACGCCTTTCGGCCCCGGGGGGCCACCTGGTCGGGCCAGGTGATATCCTCCCCACCGGGTCCTAGTGGGGGGCCCTCCAAGACGCACCTCCTGCCTCGTGGCGGAGTCCTCCGGGTTCACAGAGCTCGGAGCCCCGTCCTTCCCCGGCTTCCCCGTTTCGCCACTCCCCGGTCAGTGCATCAATTCGCAGCCGTGGCTGCGGGCGCTTACCCACTGCGTCGCCCCCCTAATGCATGGTCGCCCGGGGCGCCGGCGCCGCCGGGCCCGTGCTACTGGCTTGTCGCCAGTGGGACCCCCTTGGGCTGGCGCGGAAGCTGCCTAGCCTAGGGGTTGGGGCGTGGCGCTGTGCGCCACTACTGCCTTGGCGGGTGCAGTGCCCCGTCTGTGTGTGCGCTGCGCTCGCGGCCGGTTCGGGGGGTTCGGGCCGGTACCTGGTGTTGTGTCCCTCTCTTTTCCCCCTCCCCGCCCCACGTGTTCGGCGCTGCGTGTGGCGGGCCGTCCCGTCCGGGTGTCCCTTACCCTCGCTCGCTGGTACGCCATTCCACGTTGTCTATGCGTTCCGCGCGCTCGGTCCGGTTGCCCTTCTGGTAGTCCCCGCGTGTCCCTTTCGTGTGTGTGCGCTCGCGCTCTCGCGGTGTCCGCTCCCCCCCACCCTGGGTGGTGTGGCGTGCGCACCTCGCGTGGTCCCGGCACTGGGCGCTGGTAGGGCCGTTCCACGTGGTCCGTGCCCCTCTGCGTGTCCTGTTCCGGTCCCTTGCTCCGTCTGGCGTGCTTGGGGGGGGGCGGTCCGGTCCCGGTTCCCCCCTACTTGGCTTGGGGTTGTGGGGGTGGCGGCAGGGCGTCCCCGGGGGGGGTGCCTTCTACCGTTGCGAGGGGCGTCTGGGGTCCTGCGCTCCCCCTCCCCCGACTGCCCGCCGATTGAGTGGGCTGCCGGGGCCCGCGATCCACGTGTTGTGGGCGCGGGCGTGCGGGTGTGGGGGCCCTGCTCTGTCCCCTCGGCCGGCACGCCCTGTGGGGGCTGCGCGCCGCGGGGCGGGTCCGTGGCGTTCATGTGCTGGGGGGCGGGCTGGGGGGGGGGGGGCGTGCGCCGTACCCCCCGTTTGTGCGGCCAGGGGGGGGCCTGTAGGGCGGGGGGTCGCTCTGCCTCATTCCGTCCCTCTGCCTTCCCTGGGCAGGCAACAAAGCGGGTGTCACTGGCGTTGTGCTGTCCATGGGGGGCGTGGCCCCCCATACCACTCCGGTTCGTGCCTACCAGGCTTCTGTGGGTACGATCTGTGCGGCGTCCTGGCGCGTAGGCGCGGGCTCGCTTGTTCTTCGCGGCCCCCATGGGGGCCGGCGGCTGGGGCGGGGGGGCGGGTCGCGCTCCAGCTCCTCTCTCGGGCGGGGGGGGGCCATCCCCCCTGCCTCGGGGGGTGGGGGCCGGGGCCCCAGCGGCCCGCGGGCCGGTAGGGGGGCGGGGGGGGGGCTGTCGCGCCGCGGCCTCCCTGCTCCCCTTCTGGGCGGCGGCCTGCGGTACTCAATCCTGGCCCCCTTCGTGTCGCCGGCGCGCTCCCTTCCGGCGTGTGCATGCGGTCGGGGCCGAAGTGCCGCCCCGGGGTGGGGGGGGGTGAGGGGCGGTCCGCGGACCACTCCCCCGGGGGCCCTTGCAGACCTGAACCCCCCCTCTGCCCTCCCTGAGTGGGCTGTGGTCACGGGAGGGTCATGTGGGGCGCGGCCTCCATACTGTTCCGTTGTGCGCGTTGCCCCGGCACGCCAGTGTGGGCTCGCGGGAGCAGGTCCAGCCGCCGCTCCCCCCACCGCGTCGCCCCCCCGGCTCCTGGGGGGGCGGAGGGCCGCGCTCGTGGCTCCCCAGCTGGGGGGGGTGCGGGGGGGGGGGGGGAGTGTGGGGGGCCCTCTGGTCCCCTGGCGATGCCTCCTGACGGCCGGGGGGGGGGGGGCGGCATGGCAGTCCTGGCCCCGGGGGCCAGCCATCGGCTGGGGGGTCGCGCCCTTCCCCCGCCCCCCTCTACCTAGAGCCGGATCCTCGTGCAGGCCCTCGCTGGGGCCCCTCATCCCCCCGGCCGTTGTCGCGCGGCGCTGGCAGGCCAGGGGCGGCCGTGAGGGTTAGCGGTCAGTGGTTAGCTGGCTGCGGGGCAGCAGGTTCCCTCCCGTGCTCGTTGTCTCCGTACTCCCTCCCGCGGGAGGTGGCACGCTCTCATGCGTCGTGCCGTACCATGGGGGGGGCGTGGGTCGGGGGGCCCGGCTCCTCCCCCCACTCTCGCGCATCCGCCGTCTGGGCCATCACCTGCGCCGCCGCTTGTGTGCTGTCCATGGGGGGCGTGGCCCCCAATACCACTCCGGTTCGTGCTCACCCGGCTTCTCTGGGTACAATCTGTGCGGCGTTCCGGTGCGCAGGCGTGGGCCCGCTTGTTCTTCGCGGCCCCCATGTGAGCTGGCGGCTGGGGCGGGGGGGCGGGTCACACTGCGGCTCCCCTCTCGGGCGGGGGGGGCCCATCCCCCCTGCCTCGGGGGATGGGGGCCGGGGCCCCCGCGGCTGGCGGGCTGGTGGGGGGGCGGGGGGGGGGGATGTCGCGCCGCGGCCTCCCTGTTCTCGTTCCGGGCGGCGGCCTGCGGTACTCCTTTCCTGCCCTCTCCGTGTCGCCGGCGCGCTCCCTTCCGGCGCGCGCGTGCGGTCGGGGCTGAAGTGCCGCCCCGGGTTGGGGGGGGTCCAGGGGCGGCCCGTGGACCGCTCCCCCGGGGGCCCCAGCTGACCTGAACCCCCCCTCTGTCACCTCGGAGTGGGCTGTGGTTACGGAAGGGTCATGTGGGGCGCGGCCTCCTTCCTGTTCCGTTGTGCGCGTTGCTCCTGCACGCCAGTGTGGGTTCGCGGGAGCAGGTCCAGCCGCCGTTGCCCTTACCGCGTCGCCGTTCATCCTGAGGGGGGGGGCGCCCCCCCGGCCCTGGGGGGCGGGGGGCCGCACCTGTGGCTCCCCAGCTGAGGTGGGTGCAGGGGGGGGGGGTTGGGGGGGCCGCCCCCCCGCCCGCTCTCGGGCCTGTGTGGGAGGGGGGGGGGGGCAGTGGGGGGGGCCCCTTGGTCCCCTGGCGATGCCTCCTGTCGGCCGGGGGGGGGGGCGGCATGGCAGTCCTGGCCCCGGGGGCCAGCCATCGGCCGGGGAATTGCGCCCTTCCCCCACCCCCTCTACCGAGAGCCGGATTCTCGCGCAGGCCCTCGCTGGGGCCCCTCATCCCCCGGCCGTTGTCGCGCGGCGCCGGCCGGCCGTTGGTGGCCGTGAGGGTTAGCGGTCAGTGGTTAGCGGGCTGCGGGGCAGCAGGTTCCCCCCCGCGCTCGTTGTCTCCGCACTCCCTCCAGCGGGAGGTGGCGCGCCCTCTTGCGTCGTGCCGTACCGTGGGGGGGGCGTGGGCCGGGGGGCCCAGCCCCCCCCCCCAACTCTCCCGTACCCGCCGTCTGGGCCCTCACCTGCGCCGCCGCTTGTGTGGGGGCTGGGGCTGCGGCGGCGGCGGGTTGTGCCGGCGGTAGCGCCAGTGGGCGAGGGCGCTGCGCAAAGCCCGGGGGAGCCAGTTGTTGGCGTCCGCATCCGTGATGCGGAGCACTGCTCCCCCTTCCAGGAAGGCCGGCCACGTCGGCTCCCTGTCAGGCCACGCCGCCCGGATCACTGACCTGAGGACCCTCTCATGGTCCTCTGGGGCTGCCCATCCCCCCGGGGGTACCTCTCGGTTTCCTCCGTCCCTCTGGAGGAGCACGGCATCGAAGGGCCGGTTCCTCGACCTCCTGGAGGTCCCCTGGTTGGCCCAGCACAACCACCCGTACACCTCCCCCACCAGGGGGAGGGTCTCCTCCCCCAGAGGGTCCGGGACCGCGCCCCAGTCCCGGTCCCATGGCCGGCCCTCCTCCGCCCCCCGTTCCGGCCCCCCTCGCTGCCCCTGCGCCTGCGGCGCCAATGCCGCGCCCCGTCCCCCCTCCGCCGAGGCCATCCGCGCCGGCTCCGCCCTCGGCGCGGGGGGGGCTTGATGGTGCTGGTGTCGTGGGGGTTGGGGGGGGACGAGCTCGCCGGCGTCAGGGTCGATGTTGTAGAGGTGGTGGGGCCGGTGGTGGTGGTGGTGGTGGGTGTGGTGCGCCGGCATCTGTTGGATGCCGGGGGGGATGCACCTCACCGGCTGCACGTCCGGCTGCGGAGGCGCCCCGCCCTCTGCCCCCCTCCCTTCGCCCCGTCCTCCCCCCTGGGCTCCCATGCCCCGTCCCGCCTGTCCCTTGGGGCCCGCGGCGCCCTTGCCCTTGCCCTTGGGCCCCTTTCCAGCCCCCTGCCCGTGTCGCGGGTCCCGCCTCCCGTCCCCCACGCCCTGGCCCGCTCGCTCTCCCACCTCCCCTCGCCCTGCCCCCTGCACCTGGGCTCCCTGCCCGCGCCCCTGCGCGCCCTTCCCGTGCCCTGGCCCCTTCCCGGCCCCCTGCCCCGAGTCGCGCCGTCCGCTCTGCTCCCCCCCGCTGCTGCGCCCTTCCTGGACCACTCGCCGGGCGTCCCGCTGCCTTTGCAGCTGCGGCAGCGTGACGCCCGGCGGCGAGCGCTCGCGCGTCGGGGGGCGGACGTGCCGCTCCCGCCCCGGGGGGAAGGGCTTGGGGGGGAACGGCTTGGGGGGGCTGGTGTGGGTGTGGGTGGGGTCGGCGTGGGCGGGGTACTTCGCGCTCTCCCTGCCCACTGCTGCTGCTGCGGCGGCCGCCGGCGAGGCGTCCGCGGCCCGTGCGGGGTTCTTCCCCCGCTTGCGCGGCGTGCTGGGGGCCGCGGCGTGGCCGGCCGAGGCGGTGTCGCGGCCCGCCGGGGTCGCGGCCGCAGCCCCTCGCGTGCCCTCCTCGTTCTCCTTCGCCGCCGTGGCGGCCGCCGACGAGGCGCCCGTGGCCCGTGCGGTCGCCACCCCTCGCGCGCCCTTCTTGCTCTCCTCTGCGGCTGCGGCAGCCCTCGGCGATGCGCCCGGTTCCTGCGCCGGGGCTGCCCCCCGTGTCGGCGGCGTGCCGGGGGCCGCGGTCGGGGCCGCGGCGTGGCTCGCTGCGGTCTCCGCCTCCTGCGTGTCTGGGCGGGGCGGGGCGGCGGGGCTGGCTGCTTGGGCGGCGGGGGCGGTCGCCTCGGCTGGCCCAGGCTCCCGGGCCGGCGGCGGCGGCCCGACCAGCACCGCCGCCTCCGCCAGCCTCCGCTCCTCGCGCTCCGCGAGGGTCTCCCCCGTCCACTCCGGGGAGGAGACGGGGGAGCGGGAGCGGGACCGGCGGTGGTGGCGGTCGTCCCGCTGGGGGGACCCATCGGAGTCTGCCATCACTGTTACCCTGGTAGGCATGCGTGGTGGCAGGCGCGCCCTTCCCACTACCTCCTGGTGCATCAGTGCCGTGCCGTGGGCAGTGCCGTGTGGTGCTCTGCGGGGGGGAGGGGGGGAGGGGGTGGGGGGCCGGCTGTGGCGTCAGCCCCGCACGGCCGGGGGCCTGCGGCCATCCACCAGCATTGGGAGGGGAGGCAGGGGAACAACGCGGCCCACGTGTTCGCCACAGCTCCCAGTCTGGGGCGGGGCCCAGGGCCTTGGGCCCCTGGGGGGCAGCAGCAGCAGCGCATCTCCTGGGAAGGAGAAGCGTTCCGCCGGGGACAGGAGGCGGGACAGGAAGTGGCGGGAGTACCAGGAGTCCCTGGCCGCCGAAGCCGCCCAAGGCGCCAGGGGCGGAACCCCAGCCCACAGTCCCCAACGGGCCAATGGTCGTCACCACCCCGGCCACACCACCCTTGGTGACTTCCTGGAAGTCGCCAAGCAGGCCAGGGCCAAGCCCCGTCCGCTGCTCCTGAGGAAGTCAGGCCCCAGCAGCGACGTGGAGTCGGCCCACCGCGGGAGGATGCCGGCCGACCAGGCCAGCTCCAGCAGCAGCGTCGCTCCCCACCAAAGGGATGTGGCGCGCGCCTGCGAGCGCACCTGTGGGGTGCCCTGCAACCTTCGGGTTGCCCGGCAACGGGCCACGCAGCAGAACGCTGCCGTGGAGGGCGCCGTCGGCATCGCCCATGAGGAGGCAACCGAGTGGGGCAGAGGCATGGACTACCACGCCTCGACCGTGGCAGCCATCGCGGCCGGTCTCACGGCTGCGGCCGCCCACGAGGCAGTGGCTGCCCGGATCAGGGGTGAGGTGGCGGCAACCGCCGAGGAAGCCCGCCTGACCCAGGAGGCCTTTGCCTGCAAGGAGGCCGAGGTGAAGGCGCTGGAAGTGGCGCTTGCCCAAGAGAGGGCAAAGAAGGAGGCGGAGGAAAGGGCCCATGCCGAGGCAACGGCTAAGGCCCAGGCGGACGCCGCCAAGAAGGACGCCATCGAGGCCGCGCGACGGAAGGTCGCTGAGGAGAGGGCCAAGACGAAGGCGGAGTTGGCGGTGTTGGAAGCGGAGAAGGCTCGGCTGCAGCAGGCCCGGGAAGCCGAAGCGGCTCGTGCCCGGGAGGAAGCCGAAGGGCGAGCTGCTGCAGCCACAGCCGCCGCAATGGAGGAGGAAGAGGCCAAACTCCGCCGCGAGACTCCCCGGGGAGGATCACGAGTGGAGACCCTTCGAAAGCTTTTCGAAGGGGACGCCTCCTCCAAGATGACGCTGGACGAGGCCGACACGGGCAGCAGTGGGAGCAGTGGCACCACTGCCTACCGACGGAGGAAGGGTAAGGGGAAGACCCCCGAGAGGCCACGGAGGCCGGCGGGCGGACACCCCCACGACAGCGACCCCTTCTTCACCGCCAGCGACGGGGATGAACAAGGCCGCCGACATTGCCGAGGAGTGGCTGGAGGAGGAGGCGGAGACGTCCCCATGGAGCCAGAAGGTGAGGATGAGGATCCCCTCCCTCCCTACCGGAGCTCGGAGTCTTCCGGGACCTAGACGCCCAGGTGGGGTGACATGGACGAGGATGACGACATGGACTTCGACATCACGAAGAAGCGCCCATCCTCGGACCCACCGAGGCGACCCGGCGGAGACCCACAGGGACCCCCTGGCGGAGGACCATCAGGACCCCCTGGAGGACGCCCACCAGGTGGACCCCCCGGAGGCGGACCCGGCGGAGGCCCTCCTGGAGGACGCCCTGGGGACCCCGACGACCCACCAGGGGACGGCGACCCGGATGCCATCCGGCGGTGGATTGTCTACCTCCGCAGGAGGGTCCAGTCCCTCGAGCGCGAGGTAGACACGGGCAAGGGCGAGATGACTCGCATCGCCAGGGTCGCCGCTCGCGCACAGAGAGAGCTGGACATCGCCAAGATCGAGATGGTCAAGAGCGCCCAGGTCGCCACTGCCACCCAGAAGCTGCTGCACATTGCCAGGGGCGAGACCAGGTCGCTGAACAAGGTCATCAGCGGCCTGCAGCAGAGGCTGCACGCGCTGGAAGCCCGTGGGAGCGTCGGCAGCGACCACCCACCCCTGGAGTCTGGCTCGTCGGACGACGGCTGGGGACCCGGACCAGGTCCAGGCAGACCCCACGCCCCCGGCGGAGCCCCCAGGAGTCGCCCCAGCGCCAGTGCCCCCTCTCTCACCGCCCCCTCTCACCACAGCGCGGGCCGCCGCAACGAGCGCGTGCCACCCGGCAGTGGCAGTCAGGAGTGGCGTGATGAGTGGCTCAAGGCGGACTACCACAACCGCCGTGCCCCACCGCAGACACCGGTACGCCCCCGACGCCCCGCACCAGCCCCCGAGCCAATCCCAATGGCTGGCGGACGTTATGGTGGACTCAGGGATGAGGTCCCCGGAGGAGACGTGGAGTGGGACGTCGGCGGAGGTGAAGACCTGGACCTGGACCTGGAGGAGTTCGACATCTCCCCGCCGCGTGGTGTACGACGGGAGGCCGCTGAACGCAGCCGCCGGCGCCGTGATGAGGAGGCATACATGGAAGGTGTACGGCGTGAGCATCTGACCACACGGTCAAGATGATGCTCCCCAAAGAGTATCATACAAACGTGGTGGCTTGGACGAGGTAGAACGTGGCCTGCGATGTCAAACGGCACTCCCTGCGGAACGCTCTCCTCATCACCGTCTCGGGCGATCGCGAGAAGACCGCGATGTGGCGCCTTGACGAGTGTAACGTGAGCGGCCAGACCATCCGTCTGCAGGCCATCCCGGCGCGGATGAGCTGCGACGAGATCCTGGAGTGGGTTGGAGAGGAGGTGCTCAAGGAGTACCGGAACCTCCACCACACCCGCGGGTTGAGGCCCGGGGACCGCGACGTCAACTACGTTGGCGAGGGACCTGGCGGGGAAGCTGCCATGGACCCAGCGGGAGCCGACGGCGATGACGCTCTCGTCGACGATGACGACGACGATGAGCCCGCTGAGATGGCCGTTTGCGCCTTCGTGGCCAACAACGGCGCGGGGAACAACCGGGGAAGCTGGAATCCCCTGCAGCCGGGTTGGAGGAAGAAGGAGAAGAGGGACCCTCGCCGCATTGGCGACCCTCCGCTGTCCTTTGGGGAGTTCATACGAGCTCACCCGCAGGGCTGTTTCGTGTGTTATGGGAGGAAGAAAGGCTTCAACCATGACCACCGAACATGCCCCACCCACCAGGCCGACACGGAGGCCTACAAGAAGGCGCACGGGTCGAAGAAGCGTGCACCTGCGGGTATCCGGGAGGCCAAAGTGGAGGTGGACAAGGACGAGCTCTCCAAGCTGATGTCGCAGGGGACCGAGTTGGCCAAGGAGATCCAGGAGATCAAGAGGAACTGGGTCCCCAGGTCGGACAATAAGAACAAGGAGAACAGCCAGAACGATCAGAACAAGGACAAGGACCAGAAGCCTAGGAATAGGAGGAAGAAGGGTGTCAACGAGGTTGACGCGGAGGAGAATACCCCTACTTCCACCACAACCGACGCCCCCTAGCGGAGCCCCTGCAGCCAAGGGCCCCAGCTAGGGCGGTCGCAGGATGGTGTCGTGGGAAGCGCCACACCATCCCTGTCGGGAGTCGGTAAGCACAAAGGGACTGCCGCGGGCGGAAGGCCCGGTCTGGCACCCAGTCGCGGAGGCGGGGTGAGGGCAAGTGAAGGCACGAACCCTTGCATCTGTCCATCCTTCGCTACCAAGAATGTGTTTGATGTACTACAAGATCTATCCGAGAGTATTGGAAGATCACCTCGACCGCAGCTCGATGCTGCAGATGGGCAGCCTGAGCCCATTGTCCACGACCTGCACCAGTCGCTTGTTGAGCTTCTGGGACGGCCAGAAATCCTGAGCTTGCACGCCGTGCGCCTAGTGGGGCGTGAGCGGCAGTTGCACCTTAAGGTCCGTGCCTTATGCGGGGAAGTGGAAAAGGTCTTCGACGTGTTGGTCGACACGGGAGCACAGGTCAGCTTGGTCAAGGCTGGCCTACTTCCACCAGAGTGTTTGACCGACAGTCGGAAACCTGTCAGGCTGAAGGTAGCGAACGGCCAGTACATGGTGGGAGGCACGAAGGAAGCGGCCATTGGGCTGCAGTTCGTGAACCATCGTGAGCTGAGCCGCCCAGACCTCGGCAAGGAAATCCTCCTGCAAGGTCGCTTCTACGAGGCCGAGATGGACTGGGACATGATTGTTGGGTACGACTTCATGATGGAGACGAACTCCGGCGTCCTCCCGGCCCAGGCCTCCATGACCCTGTATCAGGACGACCAGCTCTCGTGGCTTTCGTCACCTGAGCACCATGTGGAATGCCAATGGATCCACCCGGAACGCAATCAGCTGGAAGTGGCCGCGCTTGACACTGAGCCAACTGGGCCAGCAAACCAGGAGTACGGCGTAATGCCGGAAGTGGCGAGCCGAGTGGTTGCGGACCTGGGAGCTTCGGATCTGGCCCTGGATGCGTTCTCTTCAGGAACCTCCGCCCATCTGCGGGTTTGTGAGAAGTACTGGAGCGCACAGGACTCCGCGTGGAAGAAGCACTGGGGTCCGCATCAGGGATTGATGTGGATCCATTGAAGCGGTACCCAGAACCCCATGGCCAGGTTACGGCGTACAACCGGTCTCCGGTCCACTAACCCCATGTTCCGTGCCGTAAAGCCCCGCATCGGCAACCGATGCACCGCCAGCGGAGATTTGTGCATCAGAACATCAGGAATCAACAGGGTTTTATTTTCATATTGTTTCCGTCAAGTTTTACGCTTCCGCTCTGATATTCACTGTTTTGACTGCTGGCGGTTGGATCGCGACTTTACCGTAACCGCCAGTTTAATCTGTTTATAATGGAAATTTTAACGCAATCCGTCACGAAGGCTCCAAAGCCTTCAGGAACTGCATGGATGCTTCCGCAATTTTCACATCTTACACTCGCAACCTTAATCCGAATTTTTCAGGATGTCGAAATCGGATTTTCGACTTCGACATCCCCGCACTTGAATTGACCTCTTTCGAGTGGACCTACGTGCTTCCCTATGCACGAATCAACTTTCCTTTTATCTTGCCCTCCATTTGACTCAGAGATATGGGCAAAACAAAGTTGATTCGTGAGGCCACTTGTAAGGGTCATATCTCGTGCCGCTTGCGAGTATTGACGATAAGGAAACGTGGGATGTATTCACAATACTCCCGACGTAATTTAGGAAGCATTATATGCCTTGCGTTTCCACACGTGCGCGCTAGTGAAGCGGTACCCAGAACCCCATGGCCAGGTTACGGCATACAACCGGTCTCCGGTCCACTAACCCCATGTACGGCGTGTTCCGTGCCGTGAAGCCCCGCATCGGCAACCGATGCACCGCCAGCGGAGATTTGTGTATCAGAATATCAGGAATCAACAGGGTTTTATTTTCATATTGTTTCCGTCAATTTTTATGCTTCCGTTCCGATACTCACTGTTTTGACTGCTGGCGGTTGGTTCGCGACTTTACCGTAACCGCCAGTTTAACTGTTTATAATGGAAATTTTAACGCTATCCGCGACGAAGGCTCCACAGTCGCCAGGAACTGCATGGATGCTTCCGCAATTTTCATAATTAATACTCGCAACCTTAATCCGAATTTTTCAGGATGTCGAAATCGGATTTTCGACTTCGACATCCCCGCACTTGATTTGACCTCTTTCGAGTGGACCTACGTGCTTCTGTATGCACGAATCAACTTCCCTTTTATCCTGCCCTCCATTTGTCTTAAGGATATGGGCAAAACAAAGTTGATTCGTGAGGCCACTTGTGAAGGTCATATCTCGTGTTGCTTGCGAGTATTGACGATAAGGAAACGTGGGATGTATTCACAATACTCCCGACGTAATTTAGGAAGCATTATATGCCTTGCGTCTCCACACGTGCGCGCTAGTGTAATGGATCATGGTCAAGAGGGTAGAGTTTGCGTTACAACTCATTGGCCATGATATTGCGTGCGTTAAGATAACTTTCGAGTGTAGCGCGCAAGTGTTGGTGTTGCATAGGAACTCTCCTTGAGTTCCTATGAGCGATTGACACAAAGATATGCCCTTGGAGGGGCATGACATATCGTGGTGGGAGCCACATTTTTGGGCAATATGTGGTATGTGCCATGTGTTGTGTTGCGTGCCCATTTGGCGGGTCCATTACTCCAAGCCAAGCCCGCCAATGGACCTCATATTGTGCAAGCCCCTTCTCCATACTCCCTACGGTCAATTGCAAGCCTAACCTTCGTGAAGGGAAGCTTGTGTGGTGATCCCGAAGCGATGCGTTGGGAGCAAGGTGTGTATTTTACAATTTTCCATATTTTCATGTGCCCACTTGGGAAGCAGCGCTCGTAACCTTTCAAGGCACCCCAAGTGGAGCACATATGTGGGATCGAAGGTCATTGGTGTCAAGTCATTGTGTTTAGAAGGATTAGTTGATTGCACGATCCAAGCCAAAGATATTATAATATAATTGTGTGCCTTTTAAGGCACATTGGTTTGTCTTTGTGCCAATTTTGCCATTTTTGGTTCGTCATGATGTCAAGTGGCGACCGTATATCTCAACGTTGCGCTCAATTGACATCATGACCCAAGTATGTTTTGAGGGTACATACTTCGGTAGCCAACATATCTTGGACCCGGCGAATAGCTCCTCTTAGGCTTGGCATACCGTGGCCGCCATGTTGGCGATTTGGGACTATCCCAAATCATGGGCTCACATGGCGACCCTGCCATTCCCAATACCAGAGGAGTTGGGCGACGCCCCAAAGATATGTTGGACATCTATGACTTGATACCAATCCTATGGCACACTCCGGTCCGAGTCGGGCATGTGCCTCATTTGCCCTAACCATGAGTGTGCGCAATTTTGGCCATTTTGAGCAATTTTCCACTTTTGCTGCCCGCCGTGCACTATGTTCTAACCCTCGTGCACGCCGGAAGCATGGACCAATGGACCATATATGACATGGGTGTTATGGGTAATGGTCCCCATGGTCCACACACCACGTGGGCGAAGCGGAGCCGCCTTCGTTAAGGCGCTAGGCCAAATTGAGTATGGGTAATTTTGCCATTTTTGCATTTGTGGACCCAATTGGGATCGTCACCACGCCAAGCAGCATGGAGATCTCCGAGAGCCAAGTGCATGGGAGTCTCCGTTGGACTCCCGGTGGATCGCGTATGGGATGGCGGATCCGATCTCCAAGCCGGCGTGGAGATATACTATTGGGAGCACACCGAATTTTGGCTCATTTCAAGCAGCCAAAATGACCCCATTTTGGGACCCCAATTTCCCCCTTCCGTGTGGTCAATTGGCGGCCCCATTTCTCTAAGCCCAAAGGGAGCCCGGACCTAAATCCAAGTTGTACACTCAGATAAAAGTCCTAGGTCCTGCCTCCTACCCTGTGAGCCATTGGCCTTACCTTGGCCGGGCGAGCCACGCGTGGGAATGACGCCAATTTTGGTGATTTTGGCATCATGACCCCACATGACTCATCCGTGTTGCCCTGATGCCGGGACCTCAGAGGGAACCAGGTTGGGTGAGGGCTCCAGGGGGTTCGTACTCGAAGGGCACAGGGTCAGTCGCCTCGTCCCTACCTCTGGCGGGTCCGGACGAGGGGTCAATTTTGGGGATTTTTGAGTTAATTTCAGTTTGGGCTGAAACAGCCCATTTTCAGCTACCAACTCCTGGGTGATAATGGCGGGGCCATATCTCTGGCTCAGAGAGGAGTTGGGACCTGCCGTTAAGGGAGCATAGGGAGCCACTGTTGGTTGGCCTTGGACCTCTTGGCTCCCAGGAACTCGCCTGTGGCTGGGCGGGACACCTCTCCCATTGGCAGGGTTTCAGGGTCCGGACTGAGCAGGGCATGGGTTGTGTTTGAGCCCCCGCCCCCATCAGCCACTGAGAGGGTCGGACCTGGGATTGGGATATGAGTTGGGACTGAGTGTCTATTGTCCCTTGATGCCCTTACCCCAGTCCAGTCTTAACCCCATGTGTACATATCCTGATGTGTTGCTGTACATACTTTCGTTCCCTCTTTGCAGAGTGGCAAGGATTCTGAAACGCTTTGTCACATGACACAGGCGTATTGATGCCCTTGTGAGCGTAGTGCCTTGCCTGCCTGCTCACTTGTGCGTGTCACCGCAGCGTCCCGTGGCCGGCCTTCCACGGGAACGCGTCAAAAGCGTTTCACCGCCGCGGGGTTACCCAACCCTCGCGTGCCACTCGGGGCCACCAACCCCGAGCAGCGCGTCGCAGCAGCGCGGCGCAGCTCGCAGCTCGCAGCGCAGCGCAGCGTCTCGCAGCGCAGCGCAGCAGCTCGCAGCGCCACTCAGCGACAGCGCCGAGTTCATCACGGAGCCCGCAGCGCCGTCCAGAGCATCGTCCTGACCGCGCAGCGCCCGTGGAAGAGGTGCACAGACCAGGACTCCTGCATCAGCCCCATCGGCCGACCCGGAGTCCTAACGGCCGACCAGCAAGGCCGCGTCAACCACCTCCACAACCACCGGCTGACCAGCACCAGCCGCACTTCCAATCCAGTGCTGCAGCACCCCCCACATCAAGGACTTCAAGATCATCTACGCCCCCGCTGCCATGGTGAATTGGCAGGAAGCGGGCAGGACGTGGCCGCGGCCCCACCCCCATGCAGCACGCCTGCTGCATGGGTTGGTTTGGGACCAGCACTACCGCCACAGCAACCCCCAGTGCGAAGGCGGCATGCCCAGGAGCTTCGAGCTCCGCACGGACATCGCCCCCGACCGCCTGCAGGCCGTGGAGGACTGGCTGCGGGCGGAAGGGTACGAGTACCGCCACCAGCAGAGGCGCTGGAGGGCGTGGACCCGGCCGGACAGGCCCGGGGAAGGGCTGCGCCCCGACGGGATAGAGGAGGACGAGGACCCCAACGCCTACCCGTCGGGCGCCTCGATCAACGTCTCCTTGTGGGACGTGATCGAGAAGAAGTTCCCCGAACCGGGGAGCGAGCGCAGGCTGCAGGGCAGCAGCAGCGCGTCTCCGGCGACGGAGAAGAGGTCCGCCGGGGACAGGAAGCGGGAGCGGAGGTGGCGGGAGTACCAGGAGTCCCTGGCCGCCGAAGCCGCCCAAGGCGCCAAGGGCGGAACCCCAGCCCCCGGTCCCCAACGGCCCAATGGTGGACACCACCCCGGCTCCACCACCCTTGGCGACTACATCCAAGTCGCCAAGCAGACCCAGGCCAAGCCCCGTTCGCTGCTCCTGAAGGCCCGGCAGGCCTCAGCAGGCCCCAGCAGCGACATCGAGTCGGCCCACCGCGGGAGGACGCCGGCCGACCAGGCCAGCTCCAGCAGCAGCGTCGCTCCCGAAAGGGACGTGGCGCGCGCCTGTGAGCGCGCCTGTGGGGTGCCCTGCAACCGTCGGGTTGCCCGGCAACGGGCCAAGCAGTACAGCGCTGCTGTGGAGGGCGCCGCCGGCATCGCCCAGGAGGAGGCTGTGCAGTGGGCGCATGGCATGGCCATCCACACCCAGACCGTGGCGGCCATTGCGGCCGGACTCACGGCCGTAGCCGCCCATGGGGTAGCGACTGCCCAGGTCAACGGTGAGTTGGCGGCAGCCGACGAGGAAGCCCGCCTGACGCAGGAGGCCATTGCCTGCAAGGAGGCCGAGGTGAAGGCGCTGGGGGAGGCGCTTGCCCAAGAGAGGGCAAAGAAGGAGGCGGAGGAAGGGGCCCACGCCGAAGCAACGGCTAAGGTCCAGGAGGACGCCGCCAAGAAGAAAGCCATCGAGGCCGCGCGACGGAAGGTCGCTGAGGAGAAGGCCAAGACGGAGGCGGAGCTGGCGGCGTTGGAGGCGCAGAAGGCGCAGCTGCTGCAGGCCCGGGAAGCCGAGGCGGCTCGTGCTCGGGAAGAAGCCGAAGCGCGAGCTGCCGCAGCCACCGCCGCCGCTATGGAGGAGGCAGAGGCCAAACTCCGCCACGAGACTCCCCCGGGAGGATCGCGAGTGGAGACCCTTCGAAGGCTCTTCGAAGGGGACGCCTCCTCCAGGATGAAGCTGGATGAGGCGGACACGGGCAGCAGTGGGAGCGGTAGCACCACCGCCCGTCGACGGAGGAAGGGCAAGGGGAAGACCCCCGAGAGGCCGCGGAGGCCAGCGGGTGGGCACCCCCACGACAGTGACCCCTTCTTCACCGCCAGTGACGGGGATGAACGAGGCCGTCGACATCGCCAAGTGGTCGCTTGGACGGGCGGAGGTGGCGGAGACGTCCCCATGGAAGGTGAGGATGAGGATGCCCCTCCTCCCTACCGGAGCTCCGAGTCCTCCGTGACCGAGACGCCCAGGTGGGGCGACATGGACGAGGATGACGACATGGAGTTCGGCATCACGAGGGGGCGCCCATCCTCGGACCCACCGAGGCGACCCGGCGGAGACCCACCGGGACCCCCTGGCGGAGGACCGTCAGGACCCCCTGGAGGACGCCCACCGAGTGGACCCCCTGGAAGCGGACCACCTGGCGGGGGAGGACCCCCTGGACCGGGCGGACCCGGCGGAGGCCCTCCTGGAGGACCCCCTGGGGACCCCGACGACCCACCAGGGAACGGCGACCCGGATGCCACCTGGTGGTGGATTGTCTACCTCCGCAGGAGAGTCCAGTTGCTCGAGCTGGAGGTAGACACGGGCAAGAGCGAGATGGCTCGCATCTCCACGGTCGCCGCGCGCGCGCAGAAGGACCTGGACATCGCCAGGGCCGAGACCAAGTCGCTGACCAACGTCGTCAGCGGCCTGCAGGAGAGGCTGGATGCGCTGGAAGCCCGTGGGAGAGTCGGCAGCGACCACCCACCCCTGGAGTCTGGCTCGTCGGACGACGGCTGGGGACCCGGACTAGGTCCAGGCAGACCCCACGCCCCCGGCGGAGCCCCCAGGAGTCGCCCCAGCGCCAGTGCCCCCTCTCTCACCGCCCCCTCTCACCACAGCGCGGGCCGCCGCAACGAGCGCGTGCCGCCCGGCAGTGGCAGTGAGGAATGGCGCGATGAATGGCTCAGCGCGGACTACCACAACCGCCGTGCTCCACCGCGGACGCCTGTACGCCCCCGACGCCCGCCACCAGCCCCGGTGCCAATCCCCAGGGCTGGAGGACGCTATGGTGGACTCAGGGATGAGGTCCCCAGAGGAGACGTGGAGTGGGATGTCGGCGAAGGTGAGGACCTGGACCTGGACCTGGACCTGGAGGAGTTCGACATCAGCCCGCCGCGTGGTGTACGACGGGAGGCCGCTGAACGCAGCCGCCGGCGCCGTGATGAGGATGCGTACATGGATGCAGTACGGCGTGAACATTTCGGTTCAGCGTACGTGGAGGAACCGCGGCGTAGCCACAGAGACTCCATGGAGGAGATGGACGTGGCGGCCGTGGGAGTCCGTGGGCGAGGGCGATGGGAACCTCGGTCGACCTCGCGGCCGGCGTTCATGGTCTCTAAGGCCGCGGACGCCGCCGTGTGGGAAGACTTGAAGGACATCAAGCCCCCCATGTACGATGGCAACCCCCTCAACCTCGACCGCTTCTTGGAGAAGCTGGACGATTCGGGGCTGGCCGTCACTGAAGACCAACCTCCCGCGGATGCGGAGAGATATGTCTTCAAACGGTTCAGGTACCGCCTGCCGGAAGTGCTCGGCGAGCTATACTTCGTGGCGACCAAGGAGGGGAAAATCAAGACCCTCAAGGACGCCAAGAAGTGGCTCAACGAGCAGGAGCGGGTGGACGCTCCGCAGGTGGCTGCCAAGCGCTGGAAGTCCATCAAGCTTGAGCATGATGGACGGGAGATCCGCCTACGAGAGTGGCGAGACTTCCGAGGGAAATACACCCTCTTCCGCCGCAACGTGGAGGATTGGAACGAGGGTGACGAGCAGGCTCGCCTGCTCTCCATGCTGCCGGAAGCATGGATCAAGAGGGTCACCAAGGAGGAATCCAAGAGGGCCAAGTCCAACCACACGGTCAAGATGATGCTCCCCAAGGAGTATCATACGAACGTTGTGTCTTGGGCGAAGAAGAACGTGGCCCGGGATGTCAAACGGCACTCCCTGCGGAACGCTCTTCTCATCACCGTCTCGGGCGATCGCGAGAAGACCGCGATCTGGCGCCTTGACGATTGTGAGTTGAGCGGCCAGACCATCCGTCTGCAGCCCATCCCGGCGCGGATGAGCTGCGACGAGATCCTGGAGTGGGTTGGCGAGGAAGTACTCAAGGAGTACCGAAACCTCCACCACACCCGCGGGTTGAGGCCCGGCGACCGCGACGTCAACTACGTTGGCGAGGGACCTGGCGGGGAAGACGCCATGGACCCAGCGGGAGCCGGCGGCGATGAGACTCTCGTCGACGATGACGACGACGATGAGCCCGCCGAGGTGGCCGTCTGTGCCTTCGTGGCCAAGAACCTGAGCGCGGGGAGCAAGCCGGGAAACTGGAAGCCCCTGCAGCAGGGTTGGAGGAAGCAGGAGAAGAGGGACCCTCGCCGCATTGGCGACCCTCCGCTGTCCTTTGGGGAGTTCATACGAGCTCACCCGCAGGGCTGTTTCGTGTGTTATGGGAGGAAGAAAGGCTTCAACCATGACCACCGAACATGCCCCGTCCACAAGGCCGACACGGAGGCTTACAAGAAGGCGCACGGGTCGAAGAAGCGTGCGCCCGCGGGTATCCGGGAAGCCAAGATGGAGGTGGACAAGGACGAGCTGGCCAAGCTGATGTCGTCGGTGGGGACCGAGTTGGCCAAGGAGATCCAGGAGATCAAGCGGAACTGGGTCCCCAGGTCGGACAACAAGAACAAGGAGAACAACCAGAATGACCAGAACAAGGACAAGGACAAGAAGGGTAAAGGAGGAGGTAAAGGGGGAAGAAAGAAGGGCATCAACGACGTTGAGGCCGAGGAGAACACCCACTCCTCCACAACCGACGCCCCCTAGCGGAGCCCCTGCAGCCAAGGGCCCCAGCTAGGGCGGTCGCAGGATGGTGACGTGGGAAGCGCCGATCCATCCCAGTCGGGAGTCGATAAGCACAAGGGGACTGCCGCGGGCGGAAGGCCCGGTCCGGCGCCCAGTCGCGGAGGCGGGGTGAGGGCAAGTGAAGGCACGAACCCTTGCACCCGTCCGTCCTTCGCGACCAAGAACGTGTTTGATGTACTACAGGATCTATCCGAGAGTATCGGAGGATCACCCGGACCGCAGCTGGATGCTGCAGATGGGCAGCCTGAGCCCATTGTCCATGACCTGCACCAGTCGCTTGTTGAGCTTCTGGAACGGCCGGAGATCCTGAGTTTGCACGCCGTGTGCCGTGTCGGTCGCGAGCGGCAGTTGCATCTTAAGGTCCGTGCCCTATGCGGGGAAGTGGAAAAGGTATTCGACGTGTTGGTCGACACGGGAGCTCAAGTCAGCTTGGTCAAGGCTGGCCTGCTTCCGCCAGAGTGTCTTACCGACAGTCGGAAACCTGTCAGGCTGAAGGTGGCGAACGGCCAGTACATGGTGGGAGGCACGAAGGAAGCGGCCATTGGGCTGCAGTTCGTGAACCATCGTGAACTGAGCCGCCCAGACCTCGGCAAGGAAATCCTCCTGCACGGTAGCTTCTACGAGGCCGAGATGGACTGGGAGATGATCGTCGGGTACGACTTCATGGTGGAGACGGACTCCGGCGTCCTCCCGGCCCAGGCCTCCATGACCCTGTACCAGGACGACCAGCTCTCGTGGCTTTCGTCACCTGAGCACCATGTGGAATGCCAATGGATCCACCCCGAACGCAATCAGCTCGAAGTGGCCGCGCTGGACACTGAGCCTACTGGGCCAGCGAACCAGGAGTACGGCGTAAGGCCGGAAGTGGCGTACCGAGTGGTCGCGGACCTGGGAGCGTCGGATCTGGCCCTGGATGCGTTCTCTTCAGGAACCTCCGCCCATCTGCGGGTATGTGAGAAGTACTGGAGCGCCCAGGACTCCGCGTGGAAGAAGCACTGGGGTCCGCATCAGGGATTGATGTGGATCCATTGCCCCCGTTGGGACATTCCAAGAGCGATAGCGAAGATTCGCAAGGACCGCTCCAAGGCAGTGCTGGTTGTTCCTATGGGATGCACCGAGGAGGAAAGTACCCGACATTGGGTAGCCTCATTGACCAACATGACCTTGAACAAGGTCGTCCTACCGGCTGGAGAGAGTGTCTATCAGGACGCTAAGGGACAGCCCATGCCACCCCAGAGATGGCCAACGGAATTCCACTATGTGGATGGGGGCCTTGATCAGGCCGACACCACGGACTTCGTGTGTGTCAACCGCATCATAGCAGAGCCCTGGCGGCAATGCTTTGCGGTTCCCCCTGTTGACATCGAAGAATCAGACTCCGAAGACCCCCTCACTGAAGAGGAGTGGGATCTGGTTCAGGGGTATATGGATCAGCCCTTTCACGACTGGGGAAACCAGCGTGAGGGCAAAGGCCAGGACAAAGCCTGGTGGGAAGTGGACTCAATCGTCTCTGGTTCCTATGACGGGAATACCTTCGTACAGAGGGTGCTGGATCACATGTCCAGCCAAGACGAGCCGCCTGGCGGTAACCCACCCACCTACGGCGATCTGTTCCGAGGCTAGACCAGAGATGGCCCTTTGGGCCACCTGGGAAGACCACCTGAGCCGAAAGCGAGCGGAGTAGCTACCCCTCAAGTAAGCTCCGTGGTTCAAGTGCCCGGAAAAGCCAAGGCGGAGTCCGATGACTGCCCCAAGATCCAGGCGTTGAGGGCCAGGCTGAAGCAGAAGTATGGCGAGACCTTCTTCAGCGGAAAACCTGTGTTCCCCCCACCGGTGCGTGGACCGTATGGCGAGGCCAAGATACGACTGAAGCAGGACCCCCGTGTGTATCGACACCGGGAGTTTGCCCTGAGGGGCGAGAGGAAAGAAGCCATGGAGAAGATCCTCCGTGACTTCATCCAGAGAGGCTGGCTTGAGCCGTGCCACTCCGAGTGGGCCTCTCCCTGTTTCGTCGTCCCCAAGAAGGTTGCCGGTGAGTGGCGGCTCGTGGTCGACTACCGCGGCCTGAACGCCCAAACGCAGCACGACAGCTGTACGCTGCCCCTCATTGAGGACATGCTGCAAAAGCAACACCGGCGGAGGATCTTCACGGTGATTGACCTGAAACATGGTTATCATCAGATGCCTCTCGCCGAAGAGTCCCGTGCCTGCACAGCCATGAGCACCCCACTTGAACCTCTCCAGTGGAAGGTGATGCCTATGGGCGTTACCAACGGCAATGCGGCTTTTCAGCGGATGCTGGAGAACCTGCTTGAGCCGGTGCGCGACTGTGCGGACCCCTTCGTGGACGACGTGATCATCGCGTCCGGGGACCCCAGCATGAGCTACGAGGAGCTCCTGGAGGCACACGAGAGGGACGTCACTCGAGTGCTCGACCTTTTGGTTCGGCACAAACTCACGGGCAGCAGTGACAAGGCCACCATTGCGGTAAGCGAGGTGGTCTTCGCTGGCCACGTAGTTGGGAACGGGCAACGAAAGCCCATACCTGGCAAGGTGGCTGCGATCGAGCACTGGGAAAAGCCCAAAACGGTCTCTGAGCTACGGGCATATCTGGGGTTCTGCAATTACTACTCGGGGTATATCAAAATGTATGCCGAGTATGCAGCCCCCATGACGACCATGCTCAAGGGCAACCGAGAGGAGACCAAGAAGGGGTCCAAGAAGGCTTTGGTCTGGACTGAAGAGTCTGACCGTGCCTTTGAGGGGATGAAGCAGGCGCTGCTATCCGCAGTGGGTCTGCACCTCGTAGATCCCGACCGAGGGTTCGTCCTGCGCACCGACGCTTCCGACTACGCCATTGGCGCTGTGTTGGAGCAAGTGCTTGACGATGGGAGGCACGTGCCCGTGGCCTTCTGGAGCCGAGTCCTGGCGGAAGGCCAGAGACGGACGTGGACGCCCCGTGAAAAGGAGGCGTATGCCATTGTCATGGCTCTCAGGAAATGGGCTGGGTACATAGCCCTCCATCCCGTCACCGTCTGCACCGACCATCAGAGTCTGCAGTCGTGGCACAAGGAGCACGTGGACACCCCCTCAGGTCCCGCCTCCCGACGGGCAAGATGGCATGAGACCTTGGCCAAGTTCGACCTTACGGTTGTTTATATTCCTGGAAAGGATAACACCGTGGCGGACTGTCTCAGTAGGTGGGCCTATCCCGCCAGCAAGGGCATGCAGGATATCTCTGCCCATGGCGATGAGGCTGAGACCGCTGAAGCCAAGAAGATCATTGAAATGGAGCGCCTGATGGAGGAGGAGGATGTCAAATGCTTCGTCGTCATGGCCGCAGATGCCCCCCTCGCTTCGAGGGTGAGCAGAACGGTCAGTGTACTCGCCCCTGTGGGTGCCGCGGGCGGAAGGCCCGGTCCGGCACCCCCTGTGGGAACTGAGTCCGACAAGCACCTCTTCCCGGAGTCTTGCCTCCAGGACGACTGGACCGACGATTACGCCAAGTCTGAGGCCTTTGCGGCCGAGTATAGGGCTGTGACCGACCCTGACGACGGGCAGAAGTGGCCAAAGGGGCTGACCGAGGAAGATGGCAAGCTCTACCGGAATGGTAAGCTGCTAGTCCCGGAGTCCCGGGTGCTCGAGCTGTGTGAAGCTTGGCACCACCACATGCTGCACCCAGGGGTCAAGAAGCAAGCTCTTGACATGCAGCGTCGGTTCGAGATCGACCATATCGTTCTCTACACCGCCATCAAGAAGGTCAGGAAGGGTTGCTCGGTCTGTCAGGCCTGCAATCCCGATAACCGGAACGTCAAGGGGGAACCCCAATGGACCCCGGTTCCTGACCAGCCCATGGAGAGCGTGGCCATGGACGTCTTCTCCATGCCCGAAGTGCACATTGGCAAGGAGACCTTTGACTGTGCGGTTCTCTGTGTGGACCGCCACAGCGGCTACGTTGTAGCCGTTCCGGCACGCAAAAAGGGGTTGCTTGCCAAGGAGGTGGCAGTCATGATGATTCGTCATTGGCTGACCGTCTTTGACATCCCCCGCACCATTTGCAGTGACCGAGGGCCCCAGTTTACTGGTGGCTGGTTCAAGGCTATGTGTTCCCTCATGGGGATACGTCATGCCAAGAGCGTCGCCTATCTCAGCCGGTCTAACGGCCGTGCTGAAGTGGCTGGACGGCAGCTGTTCGAGAAGCTGCGCAAGATCCACATCACCAATCCACGGCGGAATTGGTTCGAGGAGATGTGGCCTGCTCTGAAGGCCCATCATGACACCCCCACTCCGGGCGGTTTGTCCCCTCACCAGATTCTGTTTGGCAGGGACCCCCTGGGTAGGGGACTTCCCTTGTCTGGTGATGGCATGGCTATGGATGCCAAGGAGTTCTTCGCGCGGCAAGAGCAAACGGCGCGGGACATCCGCCAGCAGCTTGAGAAGGAGCATGCTGAGCGTCAGAAGTCCGCCCCGAGCTCGACAGCGCAGAAGTTCAGGGTGGGAGACCCGGTGTGGGTGATCAGACCCCGCCCCATGGGCACCCACCGCACCAAGACCTGGTTCACACCCGGCGAGGTGGTCCGCAGGATTGGTGAGGACACCTACCGCATCAAGGTGGGTCACGGACAGTTCCGGGAGCGCCACGAGAGTCAACTCCGTGTGCGGGAACCCGACCTCCGTGGCCGACATGTGTCCCTGGACTACGCCAAACATGAGGCCGATTCGGACGACGACTATGCTGAGCAGGACGACTATACTGTCGAGAAGATCCTGGCTCAGCGTCCGAAGGCCTCGGCACCCGGAGGTCTGGAGTTCAAGGTTCGTTGGCGAGGCTATGGGCCGTCCCACGACACCTGGGAACCCGTCTCCTCATTCGTGCCGCGGGTCAATACTCCCTTCATGGAGTACATCCGCAGACACAAGACCAAGATCCACATTTCGGACTTGGCAGCACTCACCCGGGCGATTGCAGCCAGGGGTGCCTGATCAGCGCCCTGAGCTCTCCCCTGATGCGTCTTGAGCGCTTGTGAGGCCGACGAATCGTCCCTTACTTGCTTGCTCTCTCCCATCTTTCGGTGACAGAGTGGCCATATACCCCCCCCTGCTGTATCCAGAGGAGGATGGCCCCTCTCTTTCAATTCTTTTCGTCACTCCCCCCCCTGCTGAATCCTTGGGAAACCAGGTAGGGCGACTGACCTTCATAATCCTGAGCTCTTGGGGCCTTGAAGCCCATACGACGTTGCGCAACGGATGCCGCTGTCATCGGCATTGCGATTTTTGAGTGTGTGGTCTGGTTCCATGGCATTTGCGGAATCCAGGCCAGTCGACGTGTGTCTCGAGACTATATATGCCTGAACTCAGGCGTTATCCTGTCCATCCTCCTGCATTTGCCTTATCCTGACCGTGGCGTGGTTTGGCACTCTGTTCTGAGTGTGTTTACACGCCTATTTACCCAAATTGTTGCTTGTTTTCCTGCCCTCCAGGATATGTGCATCTGTATGTTAAGTGTCATCAGCCCATCGCTGAGGGATGGACTGTTTTTCACCACGAATCGGAATACAGAGGCGCCTTGAGTCGCCGTGTACATATCCTTACAGCCTGGTCCAGCCTGGACCAGTACTTGATTACAGATTCTACTGTTTGGGTGCCCGTGATACCGTGTTGCCCTATTCGCTGTGATGTGTGGAGATCCTGATGGCGCCAGGCGGGAAGCCCAGTTGCCTGACTACACTCCCAGCGGTCCGCCACTGTCAGTCCCAGTGTGAGCCTACCGATTTGCAGACGCACTTGCATTCGGATGGCGGCCTCCGGTGCTCCTGACCTCGGTCAGTCTGCCTGGGAAACTGGTGGTTTGAGGAGTCGACGCCTCCGCCCACACTGCATGAGGACTCCCTCATGTATGGCCACGCTTCGTGGTAGTAGGGCGAGGGAAAAGACGGCCTTGATGCCCGATCCCTTCAGGAGGAGTTCCCTTACGACTTGGGGTTCGTAAGGAGTTCGACTATGGCACTCTGGACTCGCGTCGTATGGATATGGACATGGTGCGCCCGAGGAAGGAGCCGTGGGGACTCTCCCCAGTCGGCGGGCCTTGGGAAGCTTGGGGTAGCCTGATGGATCTTTGTGGTCGCTCTCGACTTGTGGGGCCACCTCGGCCGTCGTGTGACGCCTATGTTGGCCGTGTATGCCACTGCCACTGTGGTGGTGACCGTAGCAGCCGGCACCCGGTGCGCCTGGTATGGGTTAACGGGTCCTTTGGATGCCGAACAATCGCCGCCAGGACCCGGGACTTGATACTTGATACTATACGTGTGCTACGAGCTGTTACAGCAGCATACCTATCCCACTGTGGGATACCTATCTTACTGTGACTTACTGAGGTGAGGATGTGACACCCCCCCCCCCCTTTCAGGGAGTGGTCCTGGGTACCCGCTGCCATGCGTGGGTGTTATCGAGCCCCCCCAGGGTTTGCTCTAAGGAGGGGGGTGAAGCGGTACCCAGAACCCCATGGCCAGGTTACGGCATACAACCGGTCTCCGGTCCACTAACCCCATGTACGGCGTGTTCCGTGCCGTGAAGCCCCGCATCGGCAACCGATGCACCGCCAGCGGAGATTTGTGTATCAGAATATCAGGAATCAACAGGGTTTTATTTTCATATTGTTTCCGTCAATTTTTATGCTTCCGTTCCGATACTCACTGTTTTGACTGCTGGCGGTTGGTTCGCGACTTTACCGTAACCGCCAGTTTAACTGTTTATAATGGAAATTTTAACGCTATCCGCGACGAAGGCTCCAAAGTCGCCAGGAACTGCATGGATGCTTCCGCAATTTTCATAATTAATACTCGCAACCTTAATCCGAATTTTTCAGGATGTCGAAATCGGATTTTCGACTTCGACATCCCCGCACTTGATTTGACCTCTTTCGAGTGGACCTACGTGCTTCCGTATGCACGAATCAACTTCCCTTTTATCCTGCCCTCCATTTGTCTTAAGGATATGGGCAAAACAAAGTTGATTCGTGAGGCCACTTGTGAAGGTCATATCTCGTGTTGCTTGCGAGTATTGACGATAAGGAAACGTGGGATGTATTCACAATACTCCCGACGTAATTTAGGAAGCATTATATGCCTTGCGTCTCCACACGTGCGCGCTAGTGTAATGGATCATGGTCAAGAGGGTAGAGTTTGCGTTACAACTCATTGGCCATGATATTGCGTGCGTTAAGATAACTTTCGAGTGTAGCGCGCAAGTGTTGGTGTTGCATAGGAACTCTCCTTGAGTTCCTATGAGCGATTGACACAAAGATATGCCCTTGGAGGGGCATGACATATCGTGGTGGGAGCCACATTTTTGGGCAATATGTGGTATGTGCCATGTGTTGTGTTGCGTGCCCATTTGGCGGGTCCATTACTCCAAGCCAAGCCCGCCAATGGACCTCATATTGTGCAAGCCCCTTCTCCATACTCCCTACAGTCAATTGCAAGCCTAACCTTCGTGAAGGGAAGCTTGTGTGGTGATCCCGAAGCGATGCGTTGGGAGCAAGGTGTGTATTTTACAATTTTCCATATTTTCATGTGCCCACTTGGGAAGCAGCGCTCGTAACCTTTCAAGGCACCCCAAGTGGAGCACATATGTGGGATCGAAGGTCATTGGTGTCAAGTCATTGTGTTTAGAAGGATTAGTTGATTGCACGATCCAAGCCAAAGATATTATAATATAATTGTGTGCCTTTTAAGGCACATTGGTTTGTCTTTGTGCCAATTTTGCCATTTTTGGTTCGTCATGATGTCAAGTGGCGACCGTATATCTCAACGTTGCGCTCAATTGACATCATGACCCAAGTATGTTATGAGGGTACATACTTCGGTAGCCAACATATCTTGGACCCGGCGAATAGCTCCTCTTAGGCTTGGCATACCGTGGCCGCCATGTTGGCGATTTGGGACTATCCCAAATCATGGGCTCACATGGCGACCCTGCCATTCCCAATACCGGAGGAGTTGGGCGACGCCCCAAAGGTATGTTGGACATATATGACTTGATACCAATCCTATGGCACACTCCGGTCCGAGTCGGGCATGTGCCTCATTTGCCCTAACCATGAGTGTGCGCAATTTTGGCCATTTTGAGCAATTTTCCACTTTTGCTGCCCGCCGTGCACTATGTTCTAACCCTCGTGCACGCCGGAAGCATGGACCAATGGACCATATATGACATGGGTGTTATGGGTAATGGTCCCCATGGTCCACACACCACGTGGGCGAAGCGGAGCCGCCTTCGTTAAGGCGCTAGGCCAAATTGAGTATGGGCAATTTTGCCATTTTTGCATTTGTGGACCCAATTGGGATCGTCACCACGCCAAGCAGCATGGAGATCTCTGAGAGCCAAGGGCATGGGAGTCTCCGTTGGACTCCCGGTGGATTGCGTATGGGATGGCGGATCCGATCTCCAAGCCGGCGTGGAGATATACTATTGGGAGCACACCGAATTTTGGCTCATTTCAAGCAGCCAAAATGACCCCATTTTGGGACCCCAATTTCCCCCTTCCGTGTGGTCAATTGGCGGCCCCATTTCTCTAAGCCCATAGGGAGCCCGGACCTAAATCCAAGTTGTACACTCAGATATAAGTCCTAGGTCCTGCCTCCTACCCTGTGAGCCATTGGCCTTACCTTGGCCGGGCGAGCCATGCGTGGGAATGACGCCAATTTTGGTGATTTTGGCATCATGACCCCACATGACTCATCCGTGTTGCCCTGATGCCGGGACCTCAGAGGGAACCAGGTTGGGTGAGGGCTCCAGGGAGTTCGTACTCGAAGGGCACAGGGTCAGTCGCCTCGTCCCTACCTCTGGCGGGTCCGGACGAGGGGTCAATTTTGGGGATTTTTGAGTTAATTTCAGTTTGGGCTGAAACAGCCCATTTTCAGCTACCAACTCCTGGGTGATAATGGCGGGGCCATATCTCTGGCTCAGAGAGGAGTTGGGACCTGCCGTTAAGGGAGCATAGGGAGCCACTGTCGGTTGGCCTTGGACCTCTTGGTTCCCAGGAACTCGCCTGTGGCTGGGCGGGACACCTCTCCCATTGGCAGGGTTTCAGGGTCCGGACTGAGCAGGGCATGGGTTGTGTTTGAGCCCCCGCCCCCATCAGCCACTGAGAGGGTCGGACCTGGGATTGGGATATGAGTTGGGACTGAGTGTCTATTGTCCCTTGATGCCCTTACCCCAGTCCAGTCTTAACCCCATGTGTACATATCCTGATGTGTTGCTGTACATACTTTCGTTCCCTCTTTGCAGAGTGGCAAGGATTCTGAAACGCTTTGTCACATGACACAGGCGTATTGATGCCCTTGTGAGCGTAGTGCCTTGCCTGCCTGCTCACTTGTGCGTGTCACCGCAGCGTCCCGTGGCCGGCCCCCCACGGGAACGCGTCACTAGTGTAATGGATCATGGTCAAGAGGGTAGAGTTTGCGTTATAACGCTTTGGCCATGACATTGCGTGCGTTAAGATAACTTTCGAGTGTAGCGCGCAAGTGTTGGTGTCGCATAGGAACTCTCCTTGAGTTCCTATGAGCGATTGACACAAAGTTATGCCCTTGGAGGGGCATGACATATCGTGGGGGGAGCTACCTTTTGGGCAATATGTGGTATGTGCCATGTGTTGTATTGCGTGCCCCTTTGGCGGGTCCATCGCTCCAAGACAAACCCGCCAATGGACCTCATATTGTGCAAGCCCCTTCTCCATACTCCCTACGATCAATAGCAAGCCTAACCTTCGTGAAGGGAAGCTTGTGTGGTGATCCCGAAGCGATGCGTTGGGAGCAAGGCATGTGTTTTGCAATTTTCCATAATTTCATGTGCCCACTTGGGAAGTAGCGCTCGTAACCTTTCAAGGCGCCCCAAGTGGAGCACATATGTGGGATCGAAGGTCATTGGTGTCAAGTCATTGTGTTTAGAAGGATTAGTTGATTGCACGATCCAAGCCAAAGATATTATAATATAATTGTGCACCTTTCAAGGCACTTTTGTGTGTGCTTGTGCAAATTTTGCCGTGTTTGGCCCGTCATGATGTCAAGTGGCGACCGTGTATCTCAACGTTGCGCTCAATTGACATCATGACCCAAGTATGTTATGAGGGTACATACCTCGGTCCCCAACATATCTTGGACCCGGCGAATAACTCCTCTTGAGCTTGGCATACCGTGACCGCCATGTTGGCGATTTGGGACTATCCCAAATCATGGGCTCACTTGGCAACCCTGCCATTCCCAAAACCGGAGGAGTTGGGCGACGCCCAAAAGATATGTTGGACACATAGGACTTGATACCAATCCTATGGCACACTCCGGTCCGAGTCGGGCACATGCCTCATTTGCCCCAACCAAGAGTGTGCGCATTTTTGGCCATTTTGAGCAATTTTCCACTTTTGCTGCCCGCCGTGCACTATGTTCTAACCTTCGTGCACGCCGGACGCATGGACCAATGGACCATATATGACATGGGTGTTATGGGTAATGGTCCCCATGGCTCACACACCACGTGGGCGAAGCGGAGCCACCTTCGTTAAGGCGCTAGCCCAAAGTGAGTGTGGGCAATTTTGCAATTTTGACATTTGTGGACCCAATTGGGATCGTCACCACGCCGAGTGGCATGGAGATCTTTGAGGGCCAAGGGCAAGGGAGTCTCCATTGGACTCCCGGTGGATCGCGTATGGGATGGCGGATCCGATCTCCAAGCCGGCGTGGAGATATACTATTGGGAGCACACCGAATTTTGGCTCATTTCAAGCAGCCAAAATGACCCCATTTTGGGACCCCAATTTGCCCCTTCCGTGTGGTCAATTGGTGGCCCCATTTCTCTAAGCCCATAGGGAGCCCGGACCTAATTCCAAGTTGTACACTCAGATATAAGTCCTAGGTCCTGCCTCCTACCCTGTGAGCCATTGGCCTTACCTTGGCCGGGCGAGCCACGTGTGGGAATGACGCCAATTTTGGTGATTTTGGCATCATGACCCCACTTGACTCATCCGTGTTGCCCTGATGCCGGGACCTCAGAGGGAACCAGGTTGGGTGAGGGCTCCAGGGAGTTCGTACTCGAAGGGCATAGGGGCAGTTGCCTCGTCCCTACCTCTGGCGGGTCCGGACGAGGGGTCAATTTTGGGGATTTTTGAGTTAATATCAGTTTGGGCTGAAACAGCCCATTTTCAGCTACCAACTCCTGGGTGATAATGGCGGGGCCATATCTCTGGCTCAGAGAGGAGTTGGGACCTGGCGTTAAGGGAGCATAGGGAGCCACTGTCGGTTGGCCTTGGACCTCTTGGTTCCCAGGAACTCGCCTGTGGCTAGGCGGGACACCTCTCTCATTGGCAGGGTTTCAGGGTCCCGACTGAGCAGGGCATGGGTTGTGTTTGAGCCCCCGCCCCCACCAGCCACTGAGAGGGTCGGACCTGGGATTGGGATATGAGTTTGGACTGAGTGTCTATTGTCCTGTGATGCCCTTACCCCAGTCCAGTCTTAACCCCATGTGTACATATCCTGATGTGTTGCTGCACATACTTTCGTTCCCTCATTTCAGAGTGGCAAGGATTCTGAAACGCTTTGTCACATGACATGAGCGCATTGATGCCCCTGTGAGCGTAGTGCTTTGCCTGCCTGCTCACTTGCGCGTGTCCCGCAGCGTCCCGTGGCCGGCCCCCCACGGGAACGCGTCAAAAGCGTTTCACCGCCGCGGGGTTACCCATCCCCCGCGTGCCACTCGGGGCCACCAACCCCGAGCAGCGCGTCGCAGCAGCTCGCAGCTCGCAGCTCGCAGCGCAGCGCAGCAGCTCGCAGCGCAGCGCAGCGGCTTGCAGCGCCGCCCAGCGACAGCACCGAGTTCGTCACGGAGCCCGCAGCGCCGACCAGAGCATCGCCCTGACCGCGCAGCGACCGTGAAAGAGGTGCACAGACCAGGACTCCTGCATCAGCCCCATCGGCCAACCCGGAGTCCCATCGGCCGACCACCAAGGCCGCGTCAACCACCTCCACAACCACCGGCTGACCAGCACCAGCCGCACACCCAGCCCAGTGCTGCAGCACCCGCCTCAACAACCACCACCAGTTCGTTGAGTTGAACGAGTGCATACCAAGGACCTCAAGACCAACTACGCCCCCGCTGCCATGGTGAATTGGCAGGAAGCGGGCAGGACGTGGCCGCGGCCCCACCCCCATGCAGCACGCCTGCTGCGTGGGTTGGTTTGGGACCAGCACTACAGCCACAGCCACCCCCAGTGCGAAGGCGGCGTGCCCAGGAGCTTCGAGCTCCGCACGGACATCGCCCCCGACCGCCTGCAGGCCGTGGAGGACTGGCTGCGGGCGGAAGGGTACGAGTACCGCCACCAGCAGAGGCGCTGGAGGACCTGGACCCGGCCGGACAGGCCCGGCGAAGGCCTGCGTCCCGACGGGATTGAGGAGGACGAGTAGCCCAACGTGTACCCGTCGGGCGCCTCGATCAATGTCTCCCTGTGGGACATGATCGAGAAGAGCTTCCCGGAACCGGGGAGCGAGCGCAGGCTGCAGGGCAGCAGCAGCGCGTCTCCGAGGAAGGAGAGGCGGTCCGCCGGGGACAGGAAGCGGGAGCGGAAGTGGCGGGAGTACCAGGAGTCCCTGGCCGCCGAAGCCGCCCAAGGCGCCAAGGGCGGAACCCCAGCCCCCAGTCCCCAACGGGCCAATGGTGGTCATCACCCCGGCCACGCCACCCTTGGTGACTTCATGGAAGTCGCCAAGCAGACCCAGGCCAAGCCCCGTCGGCTGCTCCTGAGGCCCCAGCAGGCCCCAGCAGGCCCCAGCAGCGACGTGGAGTCGGCCCACCGCGGGAGGATGCCGGCCGACCAGGCCACCTCCAGCAGCAGCGCCGCT
The DNA here is from genome assembly GCA_964036045.1 of Eutreptiella sp. 'Long Island Sound 2002'. NCBI lineage: Eukaryota > Euglenozoa > Euglenophyceae > Eutreptiales > Eutreptiaceae > Eutreptiella > Eutreptiella sp. 'Long Island Sound 2002'. Next base: position 139,918,458 of record OZ038378.1, read on the forward strand.
CCCGCCCAAAGGGACGTGGCGCGCGCCTGTGAGCGCGTCTGTGGGGCGCCCTGCAACCTTCGGGTTGCCCGGCAACGGGCCACGCAGCAGAACGCTGCCGGGGAGGGCGCCGTCGGCATCGCCCATGAGGAGGCAACCGAGTGGGGCAGAGGCATGGACTACCACGCCTCGAAAGTGGCAGCCATCGCGGCCGGTCTCACAGCTGCGGCCGCCCATGAGGCAGTGGCTGCCCGGATCAGGGCAACCGACGAGGAAGCCCGCCGGACGGAGGAGGCCATTGCCTGCAAGGAGGCCGAGGTGAAGGCGCTGGAAGAGGCGCTCGCCCAAGAGAGGGCAAAGAAGGAGGCGGAGGAAAGGGCCCACGCCGAAGCGACGGCTAAGGCCCAGGAGGACGCCGCCAAGAGGGAAGCCATCGAGGCCGCACGACGGAAGGTCGCTGAGGAGAAGGCCAAGACGGAGGCGGAGCTGGCAGCGTTGGAAGCGCAGAAGGCGCGGCTGCAGCAGGCCCGGGAAGCCGAGACGGCTCGTGCTCGGGAAGAAGCCGAAGTGCCGGCTGCCGCAGCCACCGCCGCCGCAATGGAGGAGGCAGAGGCCAAACTCCGCCGCGAGACTCCCCAGGGAGGATCACGAGTGGAGACCCTTCGAAAGCTTTTCGAAGGGGACGCCTTCTCCAGGATGGCGCTGGATGAGGCCGACACGGGCAGCAGTGGGAGCAGTGGCACCACCGCCCGTCGACGGAGGAAGGGCAAGGGGAAGACCCCCGAGAGGCCGCGGAGGCCAGCGGGTGGGCACCCCCACGACAGTGACCCCCTCTTCACCGCCAGTGACGGGGATGAACGAGGCCGCCGACATCGCCAAGTGGTGGCTTGGACGGGCGGAGGCGGCGGAGACGTCCCCATGGAACCGGAAGGTGAGGATGAGGATCTCCCTCCTCCCTACCGGAGCTCGGAGTCTTCCGTGACCGAGACGCCCAGGTGGGGCGACATGGACGAGGATGACGACATGGACTTCGGCATCACGAGGAAGCGCCCATCCTCGGACCCACCGAGGCGACCCGGCGGAGACCCACCGGGACCCCCTGGCGGAGGACCATCAGGACCCCCTGGAGGACGCCCACCGAGTGGACCCCCTGGAGGCGGACCACCGGGCGGGGGAGGACCCCCTGGACCGGGCGGACCCGGCGGAGGCCCTCCTCGAGGACCCCCTGGGGACCCCGACGACCCACCAGGGAACGGCGACCCGGATACCACCTGGCGGTGGATTGTCTACCTCCGCAGGAGAGTCCAGTTGCTCGAGCTGGAGGTAGACACGGGCAAGGGCGAGATGGCTCGCATCTCCAGGGTCGCCGCGCGCGCGCAGAAGGAGCTAGACATCGCCAGGGCCGAGACCAAGTCGCTGACCAACGTCGTCAGCGGCCTGCAGGAGAGGCTGGACGCGCTGGAAGCCCATGGGAGCGCCGGCAGCGACCACCCATCCCTGGAGTCTGGCTCGTCGGACGACGGCTGGGGACCCGGACCAGGTCCAGGTAGACCCCACGCCCCCGGCGGAGCCCCCAGGAGTCGCCCCAGCGCCAGTGCCCCCTCTCTCACCGCCCCCTCTCACCACAGCGCGGGCCGCCGCAACGAGCGCGTGCCGCCCGGCAGTGGCAGTGAGGAATGGCGTGATGAGTGGCTCAGCGCGGAGTACCGCAACCGCCGTGCTCCACCGCGGACACCGGTACGCCCCCGACGCCCCGCACCAGCCCCGGAGCCAATCCCCATCGCTGGTGGACGTTATGGTGGACTCAGGGATGAGGTCCCCGGAGGAGATGTGGAGTGGGATGTCGGTGAAGGTGAGGACCTGGATCTGGACCTGGAGGAGTTCGACATCAGCCCGCCGCGTGGTGTACGACGGGAGGCCGCTGAACTCAGCCGCCGGCGCCGTGATGAGGATGCGTACATGGAAAGAGTACGGCGTGAACATTTTGGTTCAGCGTACGTGGAGGAACCACGGCGTAGCCACAGGGATTCCATGGAGGAGATGGACGTGGCGGCCGTGGGAGTCCGTGGGCGAGGCCGATGGGAACCTCGGTCGACCTCGCGACCGGCATTCATGGTCTCTAAGGACGCGGATGCCGCCGTGTGGGAAGACTTGAAGGACATCAAGCCCCCCATGTACGATGGCAACCCCCTCAACCTCGACCGCTTCTTGGAGAAGCTGGACGATTGGGGGCTGACCGTCACTGAAGACCTGCCTCCCGCGGATGCGGAGAGATATGTCTTCAAACGGTTCAGGTACCGCCTGCCGGAAGTGCTCGGAGAGCTATACTTCGTGGCGACCAAGGAGGGGAGAATCAAGACCCTCAAGGAAGCCAAGAAGTGGCTCAACGAGCAGGAGCGGGTGGACGCTCCGCAGGTGGCTGCCAAGCGCTGGAAGTCCATCAAGCTTGAGCATGATGGACGGGAGATCCGCCTACGAGATTGGCGAGACTTCCGAGGGAAATACACCCTCTTCCGCCGCAACGTGGAGGATTGGAACGAGGGTGACGAGCAGGCTCGCCTGCTCTCCATGCTGCCGGAAGCATGGATCAAGAGGGTCACCAAGGAGGAATCCAAGAGGGCCAAGTCCAACCACACGGTCAAGATGATGCTCCCCAAGGAGTATCATACGAACGTGGTGGCTTGGGCGAAGAAGAACGTGGCCCGGGATGTCAAACGGCACTCCCTGCGGAACGCTCTTCTCATCACCGTCTCGGGCGATCGCGAGAAGACCGCGATGTGGCGCCTTGACGATTGAGAGTTGAGCGGCCAGACCATCCGTCTGCAGCCCATCCCGGCGCGGATGAGCTGCGACGAGATCCTGGAGTGGGTTGGCGGAGAAGTACTCAAGGAGTACCGAAACCTCCACCACACCCGCGGGTTGAGGCCCGGCGACCGCGACGTCAACTACGTTGGCGGGGGACCTGGCGGGAAAGATGCCATGGACCCAGCGGGAGCCGGCGGCGATGAGACTCTCGTCGACGATGACGACGACGATGAGCCCGCCGAAGTGGCCGTTTGTGCCTTCGTGGCCAGGAACCTGAGCGCGGGGAGCAAACCGGGAAACTGGAAGCCCCTGAAGCAGGGTTGGAGGAAGCAGGAGAAGAGGGACCCTCGCCGCATTGGCGACCCTCCGTTGTCCTTTGGGGAGTTCATACGAGCCCACCCTCAGGGCTGTTTCGTGTGTTATGGGAGGAAGCGAGGCTTCAACCATGACCACCGAACATGCCCCGTCCACAAGGCCGACACGGAGGCTTACAAGAAGGCGCACGGGTCGAAGAAGCGTGCGCCCGCGGGTATCCGGGAAGCCAAAATGGAGGTCGACAAGGACGAGCTGGCCAAGCTGATGTCGTCGGTGGGGACCGAGTTGGCCAAGGAGATCCAGGAGATCAAGCGGAACTGGGTCCCCAGGTCGGACAACAAGAACAAGGAGAACAACCAGAACAACCAGAACAAGGACAAGGACAAGAAGCCTACTCGTAGTGAGAGGAGGAAGAAGGGCGTCAACGACGTTGAGGCCGAGGAGAACACCCCCTCTTCCACAACCGACGCCCCCTAGCGGAGCCCCTGCAGCCAAGGGCCCCAGCTAGGGCGGTCGCAGGATGGTGACGTGGGAAGCGCCGAACCATCCCAGTCGGGAGTCGATAAGCACAAGGGGACTGCCGCGGGCGGAAGGCCCGGTCCGGCGCCCAGTCGCGGAGGCGGGGTGAGGGCAAGTGAAGGCACGAACCCTTGCACCCGTCCGTCCTTCGCGACCAAGAATGTGTTTGATGTACTACAGGATCTATCCGAGAGTATCGGAGGATCACCCGGACCGCTGCTGGATGCTGCAGATGGGCAGCCTGAGCCCATTGTCCACAACCTGCACCAGTCGCTTGTGGAGCTTCTGGAACGGCCGGAGATCCTGAGTTTGCACGCCGTGCGCCGTGTCGGTCGCGAGCGGCAGTTGCACCTTAAGGTCCGTGCCTTATGCGGGGAAGTGGAAAAGGTTTTCGACGTGTTGGTCGACACGGGAGCTCAAGTCAGCTTGGTCAAGGCTGGCCTACTTCCACCAGAGTGTCTGACCGACAGTCGGAAGCCTGTCAGGCTGAAGGTGGCGAACGGCCAGTACATGGTGGGAGGCACGAAGGAAGCGGCCATCGGGCTGCAGTTCGTGAACCATCGTGAGCTGAGTCGCCCAGACCTCGGCAAGGAAATCCTCCTGCACGGTCGCTTCTACGAGGCCGAGATGGACTGGGACATGATCGTTGGGTACGACTTCATGATGGAGACGGACTCCGGCGTCCTCCCGGCCCAGGCCTCCATGACCCTGTACCAGGACGACCAGCTCTCGTGGCTTTCGTCACCTGAGCACCATGTGGAATGCCAATGGATCCACCCCGAACGCAATCAGCTCGAAGTGGCCGCGCTGCACACTGAGCCCACTGGGCCAGCAAACCAGGAGTACGGCGTAAGGCCGGAAGTGGCGAACCGAGTGGTCGCGGACCTGGGAGCGTCGGATCTGGCCCTGGATGCGTTCTCTTCAGGAACCTCCGCCCATCTTCGGGTATGTGAGAAGTACTGGAGCGCCCAGGACTCCGCGTGGAAGAAGCACTGGGGTCCGCATCAGGGATTGATGTGGATCCATTGCCCCCGTTGGGACATTCCAAGAGCGATAGCGAAGATTCGCAAGGACCGCTCCAAGGCAGTGCTGGTTGTTCCTATGGGATGCACCGAGGAGGAAAGTACCCGACATTGGGTAGCCTCATTGACCAACATGACCTTAAACAAGGTCGTCCTACCGGCTGGAGAGAGTGTCTATCAGGACGCTAAGGGACAGCCCATGCCACCCCAGAGATGGCCAACGGAATTCCACTATGTGGATGGGGGCCTTGATCAGGCCGACACCACGGACTTCGTGTGTGTCAACCGCATCATAGCGGAGCCTTGGAGGCAATGCTTTGCGGTTCCCCCTGTTGACATCGAGGAATCGGAATCGGAAGAGCCCCTCACTGAAGAGGAGTGGTGAAGCATTTTCGGCGGGGGTGAGGTCCGTGCGTCCACAGAAAAATCGAAATTGAAATTGAAAAATTGAAAATCCTTCAACCCATCACCCCAACCTCTCCAAGTACTACATGAAGTCTATTCCAAACTTCGATTCCATTGGAGTTGCGTAAATGGTCTTGGAATCCTTGCTCACCCCACGGGGAGCGTCCGCGGACACAATCTGGCGTCGAAAAAAAATAGACACTCAGAAAGTGTCCGCGGACGCTCCCCGTGGGGTGAGCAAGGATTCCAAGACCATTTACGCAACTCCAATGGAATCGAAGTTTGGAATAGACTTCATGTAGTACTTGGAGAGGTTGGGGTGATGGGTTGAAGGATTTTCAATTTTTCAATTTCAATTTCGATTTTTCTGTGGACGCACGGACCTCACCCCCGCCGAAAATGCTTCAAAATGGTCTTGCCGCTGTCCGCGTGGTTCACTGGGGGACCTGTCGATGAGCTCCCACAACGTCGAGGTCCTTACCTGCTGCCTGGTTTTCAACAACCGCCGCAGCGCAACAGACTGCAGCCAAAGGTATTGCACTGGTGGAAATACAGTGCAAGAAGGGACGCCTGGGCCAAGACTGGCCCCCAAGGCAACAGCAGCGACGACGACAGCCCTGAGATCAGCTCTAGGAGCTCCTACGCGACGACGACGATCCCAGCAGAGGTCTTCAGGAAATCTGGACCCTGCAGCAGCTTGACAAGTGGTGTGGATGGCAAATCCCAAGAGCAACGACAGCAGGTCGCGCGGAGAGCGCCCCGCGTCCACCAGCAACCAAATCAGGCGCGTTAATTCGTCGCCTTGGGTTGGTTGACCCTCAGGGAGGTCCCTTCCTAAATAGGCGTGGGGCGCCTTGGGTATGAAATGACCCTAAATCCCCCAAATCAGGTGCGTTCATTCGTCACCTTGGGTTGGGAATCGACCCTAAAAGGCACGAGGAATTCGTCGCCTTGGGCAGGAAATGGCCCTAAATTCAGGCGCGAGGAAGTCGTTGCCTTGGGTTTCACCCTAAATAATTTTTTCCGAATTTATTGAATTTTTATGTTTCCATGCCCATGGAGAAAAAGGGCCAATATGTGCGCCTAAGCGCCATCAGTCAGGGCGGAAGGCCCTGCAGCGCCCCTGGTCTGGTCACCAGAGGCTACGAGGAGTGCCAGGGACCAGTGTGGTCGCCTGAGGGGCAATTGCCCTATGAATACTTCAAGATCAAAAAAAAAATTAATTTTTTTTTTACATGTGTGTGGTGCTCCCCCCCATGTAAATTACTCACGCAACCCCCCCCCCCCCCACTGTCCTGCTGAATCAGAGCTGAAACCAGGGCACTGCAGGGGTCAGAGCGCCTCCTTGGCCTTGCCTTCCTTTGGATATAGGCAAGGCTTCTAAGGAGGGGGGTGAAGCGGTATGGGGTGCTTCACCCATACCCGCTGCCCAGCCTGTGGCGCTCTTCGCCAGGCCAGATCAGGAATTTTCCTGTTGATGCTACGGCATCCTGATTTCTGTGGGATTTCTGTAAAATACCCCAGAAATCGTAATTTTACGTCTTTTTTGGGCTGGCGACGACAGTCGTCGCCTGCGCGACGCAGCCCCAGATCGAGAATTTAACTCTCGATTTCTAAAGATTTTAGGCAATTTTATTATTGTTTTATCGTTTTTAGAAATAAAAGATTGTAGCGTGACCTTTTTCGCGGCGATCCGCGAAGGTCCATTTTTGCGAAAAGTGGCGCGTTCACGCATTTTTCAAAAACTGCTGAGGCGATTCCAGGAATCGCTCAGACGCCTATGGCGTAGCCCAACAGTGGGCCTTTTCATATGTAGGTTGAATTGGCGCAGAAACGCGTCGTGTCGGCTACGCGACGCGTTGGGGGGAGACGCGCAAAATGAGTGTTTTTGACTCAAAAATCACTTTATTTTGTTGTTTTTCGCCCAGAAACCACTGGTTGGCCCAGTTTGGGCAGGATCTCAGTGGAGATCCTGATGGCGACGCCTCGTAGCCGTCAGATTTTCTGATGGCGGCGACGCCGTCGCCTTCATTTCGTCTTCTTTTTTATGCTATTTTATAGAATTGTATATTGTATATATTGTATAGAATTGTTACATATACAATGTACATGTCAACGCATTTATTATGTTACATATACCTTCTCTTTGTCCATAGACGCCAGATTGTGTCCGCGGACGCTCCCCGTGGGGTGAGCAAGGATTCCAAGACCATTTACGCAACTCCAATGGAATCGAAGTTTGGAATAGACTTCATGTAGTACTTGGAGAGGTTGGGGTGATGGGTTGAAGGATTTTCAATTTTTCAATTTCAATTTCGATTTTTCTGTGGACGCACGGACCTCACCCCCGCCGAAAATGGGGAGCGTCCGCGGACACAATCTGGCGTCTATGGACAAAGAGAAGGTATATGTAACATAATAAATGCGTTGACATGTACATTGTATATGTAACAATTCTATACTATAAAATAGCATAAAAAAGAAGACGAAATGAAGGCGACGGCGTCGCCGCCATCAGAAAATCTGACGGCTACGAGGCGTCGCCATCAGGATCTCCACTAAGTCCTGCCCAAACTGGGCCAACCAGTGGTTTCTGGGCGAAAAACAACAAAATAAAGTGATTTTTGAGTCAAAAACACTCATTTTGCGCGTCTCCCCCCAACGCGTCGCGTAGCCGACACGACGCGTTTCTGCGCCAATTCAACCTACATATGAAAAGGCCCACTGTTGGGCTACGCCATAGGCGTCTGAGCGATTCCTGGAATCGCCTCAGCATTTTTTGAAAAATGCGTGAACGCGCCACTTTTCGCAAAAATGGACCTTCGCGGATCGCCGCGAAAAAGGTCACGCTACAATCTTTTATTTCTGAAAACGATAAAACAATAATAAAATTGCCTAAAATCTTTAGAAATCGAGAGTTAAATTCTCGATCTGGGGCTGCGTCGCGCAGGCGACGACTGTCGTCGCCAGCCCAAAAAAGACGTAAAATTACGATTTCTGGGGTATTTTACAAGAATCCCACAGAAATCAGGATGCCGTAGCATCAACAGGAAAATTCCTGATCTGGCCTGGCGAAGAGCGCCACAGGCTGGGCAGCGGGTATGGGTGAAGCACCCCATACCGCTTCAGTGGGATCTGGTTCAGGGGTATATGGATCAGCCCTTTCACGACTGGGGCAGCCAGCGTGAGGGCAAAGGCCAGGCAGAGGCCAGACAGAGCCTGCTGGGAAGTGGACTCGATCGTCTCTGGTTCCTATGATGGGAACACCTTCGTGCAGAGGGTGCTGGACCACCTATCCAGCCAGGACGAGCCAATCGGGGGTAACCCACCCACCTACGGCGATCTATTCCGAGGCAAGACCAGAGATGGCCCTTTGGGCTACCTGGGAAGACCACCTGAGCCGAAAGCGAGCGGGGTCGCTACCCCTCAAGTAAGCTCCGTGGTTCAAGTGCCCGGAAAAGCCAAGGCGGAGTCCGATGACTGCCCCAAGATCCAGGCATTGAGGGCCAGGCTGAAGCAGAAGTATGGTGACACCTTCTTCAGCGGTAAGCCTGTGTTTCCCCCACCGGTGCGTGGACCGTATGGCGAGGCCAAGATACGACTGAAGCAGGACCCCCGTGTGTATCGGCACCGGGAGTTTGCCCTGAGGGGCGAGAGGAAAGAGGCCATGGAGAAGATCCTCCGTGACTTCATCCAGAGAGGCTGGCTCGAGCCGTGCCACTCCGAATGGGCCTCTCCGTGCTTCGTCGTCCCCAAGAAGGTTGCCGGTGAGTGGCGGCTCGTGGTCGACTACCGCGGCCTGAACGCCCAAACGCAGCATGACAGCTATACGCTGCCCCTCATTGAGGACATGCTGCAAAAGCAACACCGGCGGAGGATCTTCACGGTGATTGACCTGAAACACGGTTATCATCAGATGCCTCTCGCCGAGGAGTCCCGTGCCTGCACAGCCATGAGCACCCCACTTGGACCTCTCCAGTGGAAGGTGATGCCCATGGGCGTTACCAACGGCAATGCGGCTTTTCAGCGGATGCTGGAGAACCTACTTGAGCTGGTGCGTGACTGTGCGGACCCCTTCGTGGACGACGTGATCATCGCGTCCGGGGACCCCAGTATGAGCTACGAGGAGCTCCTGGAGGCACATGAGAGGGACGTCACTCGAGTGCTGGACCTTCTGGTTCGGCATAAGCTCACGGGCAGCAGTGACAAGGCCACCATTGCGGTAAGCGAGGTGGTCTTCGCTGGCCACGTAGTCGGGAACGGGCAGCGAAAGCCCATACCTGGCAAGGTGGCTGCGATTGAGCACTGGGAAAAGCCCAAGACGGTCTCTGAGCTACGGGCGTATCTGGGGTTCTGCAACTACTACTCGGGGTATATCAAGATGTATGCCGAGTATGCAGCCCCCATGACGACCATGCTCAAGGGCAACCGAGAGGAGACCAAGAAGGGGTCCAAGAAGGCTCTGGTCTGGACAGCTGAGTCCGACCGTGCCTTTGAGGGGATGAAGCAGGCGCTGCTATCCGCAGTGGGTCTGCACCTCGTGGATCCCGACCGAGGGTTCGTCCTGCGCACCGACGCTTCCGACTACGCCATTGGCGCTGTGTTGGAGCAAGTGGTTGACGACGGGAGGCACGTGCCCGTGGCCTTCTGGAGCCGAGTCCTGGCGGGAGGCCAGAGACGGACGTGGACGCCCCGTGAAAAGGAGGCGTATGCCATCGTCATGGCTCTCAGGAAATGGGCTGGGTACATAGCCCTCCATCCCGTCACCGTCTGCACTGACCATCAGAGTCTGCAGTCGTGCCACAAGGAGCACGTGGACACACCCTCTGGTCCCGCCTCCCGACGGGCAAGATGGCATGAGACCTTGGCCAAGTTCGACCTTACGGTTGTTTATATTCCTGGAAAGGATAACACCGTGGCGGACTGTCTTAGTAGGTGGGCCTATCCCGCCAGCAAGGGCATGCAGGATATCTCTGCCCATGGCGATGAGGCTGAGACCGCTGAAGCCAAGAGGATCATCGAAATGGAGCACCTGATGGAGGAGGAGGGTGCAAAATGCTTCGTCGTCATGGCCGCGGATGCCCCCCTCGCAACGAGGGTGAGCAGAGCGGTCAGAGTACTCGCCCCTGATGGAGCTGAGTCCGACAAGCACCTCTTCCCGGAGTCTTGCCTCCAGGACGACTGGACCGACGACTACGCCAAGTCTGAGGCCTTTGCGGCCGAGTATAGGGCTGTGACCGACCCTGATGACGGGCAGAAGTGGCCAAAGGGGCTGACCGAGGAAGATGGCAAGCTCTACCGGAATGGTAAGCTGCTAGTACCGGAGTCCCGGGTGCTCGAGCTTTGCGAGGCTTGGCACCACCACATGCTGCACCCAGGGGTCAAGAAGCAAGCCCTTGACATGCAGCGCCGGTTCGAGATCGACCATATCGTTCTCTACACCGCCATCAAGAAGGTCAGGAGGGGTTGTTCGGTCTGCCAGGCCTGCAATCCCGACAACCGGAACGTCAAGGGGGAACCCCAATGGACCCCGGTTCCTGACCAGCCCATGGAGAGCGTGGCCATGGACGTCTTCTCCATGCCCGAAGTGCACATTGGCAAGGAGACCTTTGACTGTGTGGTTCTCTGTGTAGACCGCCACAGCGGCTACGTTGTAGCCGTTCCGGCACGCAAAAAGGGGTTGCTTGCCAAGGAAGTGGCAGTCATGATGATTCGTCATTGGCTGACCGTCTTTGACATCCCCCGCACCATTTGCAGTGACCGAGGGCCCCAGTTTACTGGTGGCTGGTTCAAGGCTATGTGTTCCCTCATGGGGATACGTCATGCCAAGAGCGTCGCCTATCTCAGCCGGTCTAACGGCCGTGCTGAAGTGGCTGGACGGCAGCTGTTTGCGAAGCTGCGCAAGATCCACATCACCAATCCACGTCGGAACTGGTTTGAGGAGATGTGGCCTGCTCTGAAGGCCCATCATGACACCCCCACTCTGGGCGGTTTGTCCCCTCACCAGATTCTGTTCGGCAGGGACCCCCTGGGTAGGGGACTTCCCTTGTCTGGTGATGGCATGGCTATGGATGCCAAGGAATTCTTCGCGCGGCAAGAGCAAACGGCGCGGGACATCCGCCAGCAGCTCGAGAAGGAGCATGCTGAGCGTCAGAAGTCCGCCCCGAGCTCGACAGCGCAGAAGTTCAGGGTGGGAGACCCGGTGTGGGTGATCAGACCCCGCCCTATGGGCACCCACCGCACCAAGACCTGGTTCACACCCGGCGAGGTGGTGCGCAGGATTGGTGAGGACACGTACCGCATAAAGGTGGGTCACGAACAGTTCCGGGAGCACCACGAGAGTCAACTCCGTGTGCGGGAACCCGACCTCCGTGGCCAACATGTGTCCCTGAGCTACGCCGCACATGAGGCTGATTCGGACGATGACTATGCTGAGCAGGATGACTATACCGTCGAGAAGATCCTGGCTCAGCGTCCGAAAGCCTCGGCACCCGGAGGTCTGGAGTTCAAGGTTCGTTGGCGAGGCTATGGGCCGTCCCACGACACCTGGGAACCCGTCTCCTCGTTCGTGCCGCGGGTCAATACTCCCTTCATGGAGTACATCCGCAAGCACAAGACCAAGATCCACGTTTCGGACTTGGCAGCACTCACCCGGGCGATTGCAGCCAGGGGTGCCTGATCAGCGCCCTGAGCTCTCCCCTGATGCGTTTTGAGCGCTGGTGAGGCCGACGAATCGTCCCTTACTTGCTTGCTCTCTTCCATCTTTCGGTGACAGAGTGGCCATATACCCCCCCTGCTGCATCCAGAGGAGGATGGCCCCTCTCTGCAATTCTATTCGTCACTCCCCACCTGCTGAATCCTTGGGAAACCAGGTAGGGCGACTGACCTTCATTTTTCTGAGCTCTTAGGGCCTTGAAGCCCATACGACGTTGCGCAACGGATGCCGCTGTCATCGGCATTGCGATTTTTGGTGTGTGGTCTGGTTCCATGGCACCTGCGGAATCCAGACCAGTCGACGTGTGTCTCGAGACTATACATGGCCTGAGCTCAGGCGTTTTCCCGTCCACCCTACTACATTGCCTTATCCTGACCGTGGCGTGGTTTGGCGCTCTGTCCAGAGCGTGTTTACACGCCTATTTACCCAGATTATTGCTTATTTTTCTGCCCTCCAGGATATGTGCATCTGTATGTTAAGTGTCACCTGTCCATCGCTGAGGGATGGACTGTTTTTCACTGATCGAACACGAAGGTGCCTTGAGTCGCCGTGTACATGTTCATACAGCGTGGTCCAGCCTGGACCAGTACCCGAATACAGATTCTACTGTTTGAGTGCCCGTGATACCGTGTTGCCCTATTCGCTGTGATGTGTGGAGATCCTGATGGCGCCAGGCGGGAAGCCCAGTTGCCTTACTACACTCCCAACGGTCCGCCACTGTCAGTCCCAGTGTGAGCCTACCGATTCGCAGACGCACTTGCATTCGGATGGCGGCCTCCGGTGCTCCTGACCTTGGTCAGTCTGCCTGGGGAACTGGTGGTTTGAGGAGTCGACGCCTCCGCCCACACTGCATGAGGACTCCCTCATGTATGGCCTTCGTGGCAGTAGGTCGAGGGAAAAGACGGCCTTGATGCCCGATCCCTTAAGGAGGAGCTCCCTTAAGATCTGGGGTTCTTAAGGAATTCGACTATGGCACTTTGGACTCGCGTCGTATGGATATGGACATGGTGCGCCTGAGGAAGGACCCGTGGGGACTCTCCCCAGTCGGCGGGCCTTGGGAAGCTTGGGGTAGCCTGATGGATCTTTGTGGTCGCTCTCGACCTGTGGGACCAGCTCGGTCGTCGTGTGTCGCCTATGTTGGCCGTGTATGCCACTGCCACTGTGGTGGTGACCGTAGCAGCCGTCACCCGGTGCGCCTGGTATGGGTTAACGGGTCCTTTGGATGCCGAACAATTGCCGCCAGGACCCGGGACTTGATACTTGATACTATACATGTGCTACGAGCTTTTACAGCATCATACCTATCTTACTGTGTGATCTTACTGAGTGAGCCTAAAGGAGGATGTGACCCCCCCCCTTCAGGAGATGGTCCTGGGTACCCGCTGCCATGCATGGGTATTATCGAGCCCCCCCCAGGGTTTGCTCTAAGGAGGGGGGTGAAGCGGTACCCAGAACCCCATGGCCAGGTTACGGCGTACAACCGGTCTCCGGTCCACTAACCCCATGTTCCGTGCCGTAAAGCCCCGCATCGGCAACCGATGCACCGCCAGCGGAGATTTGTGCATCAGAACATCAGGAATCAACAGGGTTTTATTTTCATATTGTTTCCGTCAAGTTTTACGCTTCCGCTCTGATATTCACTGTTTTGACTGCTGGCGGTTGGATCGCGACTTTACCGTAACCGCCAGTTTAACTGTTTATAATGGAAATTTTAACGCAATCCGTCACGAAGGCTCCAAAGCCTTCAGGAACTGCATGGATGCTTCCGCAATTTTCACATCTTACACTCGCAACCTTAATCCGAATTTTTCAGGATGTCGAAATCGGATTTTCAACTTCGACATCCCCGCACTTGAATTGACCTTTTTCGAGTGGACCTACGTGCTTCCCTATGCACGAATCAACTTTCCTTTTATCTTGCCCTCCATTTGACTCAGAGATATGGGCAAAACAAAGTTGATTCGTGAGGCCACTTGTGAGGGTCATATCTCGTGCCGCTTGCGAGTATTGACGATAAGGAAACGTGGGATGTATTCACAATACTCCCGACGTAATTTAGGAAGCATTATATGCCTTGCGTTTCCACACGTGCGCGCTAGTGTAATGGATCATGGTCAAGAGGGTACAGTTTGCGTTATAACGCTTTGGCCATGACATTGCGTGCGTTAAGATAACTTTCGAGTGTAGCGCGCAAGTGTTGGTGTCGCATAGGAACTCTCCTTGAGTTCCTATGAGCGATTGACACAAAGTTATGCCCTTGGAGGGGCATGACATATCGTGGGGGGAGCTACCTTTTGGGCAATATGTGGTATGTGCCATGTGTTGTATTGCGTGCCCCTTTGGCGGGTCCATCGCTCCAAGACAAACCCGCCAATGGACCTCAAATTGTGCAAGCCCCTTCTCCATACTCCCTACGATCAATAGCAAGCCTAACCTTCGTGAAGGGAAGCTTGTGTGGTGATCCCGAAGCGATGCGTTGGGAGCAAGGCATGTGTTTTGCAATTTTCTATAATTTCATGTGCCCACTTGGGAAGTAGCGCTCGTAACCTTTCAAGGCGCCCCAAGTGGAGCACATATGTGGGATCGAAGGTCATTGGTGTCAAGTCATTGTGTTTAGAAGGATTAAGTGATTGCACGATCCAAGCCAAAGATATTATAATATAATTGTGCACCTTTCAAGGCACTTTTGTGTGTGCTTGTGCCAATTTTGCCGTTTTTGGCCCAGCATGATGTCAAGTGGCGACCGTGTATCTCAACGTTGCGCTCAATTGACATCATGACCCAAGTATGTTATGAGGGTACATACCTCGGTCCCCAACATATCTTGGATCCGGCGAATAACTCCTCTTGAGCTTGGCATACCGTGACCGCCATGTTGGCGATTTGGGACTATCCCAAATCATGGGCTCACTTGGCGACCCTGCCATTCCCAAAACCGGGGGAGTTGGGCGACGCCCAAAAGATATGTTGGACACATAGGACTTGATACCAATCCTATGGCACACTCCGGTCCGAGTCGGGCACGTGCCTCATTTGCCCCAACCATGAGTGTGCGCATTTTTGGCCATTTTGAGCAATTTTCCACTTTTGCTGCCCGCCGTGCACTATGTTCTAACCCTCGTGCACGCCGGACGCATGGACCAATGGACCATATATGACATGGGTGTTATGGGTAATGGTCCCCATGGTCCACACACCACGTGGGCGAAGCGGAGCCACCTTCGTTAAGGCGCTAGCCCAAAGTGAGTGTGGGCAATTTTGCCATTTTGGCATTTGTGGACCCAATTGGGATCGTCACCACGCCGAGTGGCATGGAGATCTTTGAGAGCCAAGGGCATGGGAGTCTTCATTGGACTCCCGGTGGACCGCGTATGGGATGGCGGATCCGATCTCCAAGCCGGCGTGGAGATATACTATTGGGAGCACACCAAATTTTGGCTCATTTCAAGCAGCCAAAATGACCCCCTTTTGGGACCCCAATTTCCCCCTTCCGTGTGGTCAATTGGTGGCCCCATTTCTCTAAGCCCATAGGGAGCCCGGACCTAATTCCAAGTTGTACACTCAGATATAAGTCCTAGGTCCTACCTCCTATCCTGTGAGCCATTGGCCTTACCTTGGCCAGGCGAGCCACGCGTGGGAATGATGCCAATTTTGGTGATTTTGGCATCATGACCCCACTTGACTCATCCGTGTTGCCCTGATGCCGGGACCTCAGAGGGAACCAGGTTGGGTGAGGGCTCCAGGGAGTTCGTACTCGAAGGGCATAGGGTCAGTTGCCTCGTCCCTACCTCTGGCGGGTCCGGAGGAGGGGTCAATTTTGGGGATTTTTGAGTTAATATCAGTTTGGGCTGAAACAGCCCATTTTCAGCTACCAACTCCTGGGTGATAATGGCGGGGCCATATCTCTGGCTCAGAGAGGAGTTGGGACCTGCCGTTAGGTGAGCATGGGGAGCCACTGTCGGTTGGCCTTGGAGCCACTTGGTTCCCAGGAACTCGCCTCTGGCTAGGCGGGACACCTCTCTCATTGGCAGGGTTTCAGGGTCCGGACTGAGCAGGGCATGGGTTGTGTTTGAGCCCCCGCCCCCACCAGCCACTGAGAGGGTCGGACCTGGGATTGGGATATGAGTTGGGACTGAGTGTCTATTGTCCTGTGATGCCCTTACCCCAGTCCAGTCTTAACCCCATGTGTACATATCCTGATGTGTTGCTGTACATACTTTCGTTCCCTCATTTCAGAGTGGCAAGGATTCTGAAACGCTTTGTCACATGACATGAGCGCATTGATGCCCCTGTGAGCGTAGTGCTTTGCCTGCCTGCTCACTTGCGCGTGTCCCGCAGCGTCCCGTGGCCGGCCCCCCACGGGAACGCGTCACCATTGCCCACGTTGGGACATTCAAAGAGCGATAGCGAAGATTCGCAAGGACCGCTCCAAGGCAGTGCTGGTTGTTCCTATGGGATGCGCCGAGGAGGAAAGTACCCGACATTGGGTAGTCTCATTGACCAACATGACCTTAAACAAGGTCGTCCTACCGGCTGGAGAGAGTGTCTATCAGGACGCTAAGGGACAGCCCATGCCACCCCAGAGATGGCCAACGGAATTCCACTATGTGGATGGGGGCCTTGATCAGGCCGACACCACGGACTTCGTCTGTGTCAACCGCATCATAGCAGAGCCATGGCGACAATGCTTTGCGGTTCCCCCTGTTGACATCGAAGAATCGGAAGACCCCCTCACTGAGGAGGAGTTGGATCTGGTTCAGGGGTATATGGATCAGCCCTTTCACGACTGGGGAAACCAGCGTGAGGGCAAGGGCCAGGACAAAGCCTGGTGGGAAGTGGACTCGATCGTCTCCGGTTCCTATGATGGGAACACCTTCGTGCAGAGGGTGCTGGATCATATGTCCAGCCAGGACGAGCCAATCGGGGGTAACCCACCCACCTACGGTGATCTGTTCCGAGCCAAGACCAGAGATGGCCCTTTGGCCCACCTGGGAAGACCACCTGAGCCGTAGCCGAGCGGGGTCGCTACCCCTCAAGTAAGCTCAGTGGTCCAGGAGCCCGGAAAAGCCAAGGCGGAGTCCGATGATTGCCCCAAGATCCAGGCATTGAGGGCCAGGCTGAAGCAGAAGTATGGGGCGACCTTCTTCAGCGGAAAGCCTGTGTTTCCCCCACCGGTGCGTGGACCGTATGGCGAGGCCAAGATACGACTGAAGCAGGACCCCCGTGTGTATCAGCACCGGGAGTTTGCCCTGAGGGGCGAGAGGAAGGAGGCCATGGAGAAGATCCTCCGTGACTTCATCGAGAGAGGCTGGCTCGAGCCGTGCCACTCCGAATGGGCCTCTCCGTGCTTCGTCGTCCCCAAGAAGGTGGCCGGTGAATGGCGGCTCGTGGTCGACTACCGCGGCCTGAACGCCCAAACGCAGCATGACAGCTATACGCTGCCCCTCATTGAGGACATGCTGCAAAAACAACACCGGCGGAGGATCTTCACGGTGATTGACCTGAAACATGGTTATCATCAGATGCCTCTCGCCGAGGAGTCCCGTGCCTGCACAGCCATGAGCACTCCACTTGGACCTCTCCAGTGGAGAGTGATGCCCATGGGTGTTACCAACGGCAATGCGGCTTTTCAGCGGATGCTGGAGAACCTGCTTGAGCTGGTGCGTGACTGTGCGGACCCCTTCGTGGACGACGTGATCATCGCGTCCGGGGACCCCAGTATGAGCTACGAGGAGCTCCTGGAGGCACATGAAAGGGACATCACTCGAGTGCTGGACCTTCTGGTTCGGCACAAACTCACGGGCAGCAGTGACAAGGCTACCATTGCGGTAAGCGAGGTGGTCTTCGCTGGCCACGTAGTCGGGAACGGGCAGCGAAAGCCCATACCTGGCAAGGTGGCTGCGATCGAGCACTGGGAAAGCCCAAGACGGTTTCTGAGCTACGGGCGTACTTGGGGTTCTGCAACTACTACTCGGGGTATATCAAGATGTATGCCGAGTATGCAGCCCCCATGACGACCATGCTCAAGGGCAACCGAGAGGAGACCAAAAAGGGGTCCAAGAAGGCGCTGGTCTGGACTGCTGAGTCCGACCGTGCCTTTGAGGGGATGAAGCAGGCGCTGCTATCCGCAGTGGGTCTGCACCTCGTGGATCCCGACCGAGGGTTCGTCCTGCGCACCGACGCTTCCGACTACGCCGTTGGCGCTGTGTTGGAACAAGTGCTTGACAATGGGAGGGACGTGCCCGTGGCCTTCTGGAGCCGAGTCCTGGCGGGAGGCCAGAGACGGACGTGGACGCCCCGAGAAAAGGAGGCGTATGCCATCGTCATGGCTCTCAGGAAATGGGCTGGGTACATAGCCCTCCATCCCGTCACTGTCTGCACCGACCACCAGAGTCTGCAGTTGTGGCACAAGGAGCACGTGGACACACCCTCTGGTCCCGCCTCCCGACGGGCAAGATGGCATGAGACCTTGGCCAAGTTCGACCTTACGGTTGTTTATATTCTTGGAAAGGATAACACCGTGGCGGACTGTCTCAGCAGGTGGGCCTATCCCGCCAGCAAGGGCATGACGGATATCTCTGCCCATGGCGATGAGGCTGAGACCGCTGAAGGCAAGAAGATCATTGAAATGGAGCGCCTGATGGAGGAGGAGGGTGTCAAATGCTTCGTCGTTATGGCTGCGGATGCCCCCCTCGGAACGAGGATGGGCAGAGCGGTCAGAGTACTCGCCCCTGATGGAGCTGAGTCCGACAAGCACCTCTTCCCTGAGTCTTGCCTCCAGGACGACTGGACCGACGACTACGCCAAGTCTGAGGCCTTTGCGGCCGAGTATAGGGCTGTGACCGACCCTGATGACGGGCAGAAGTGGCCAAAGGGGCTGACTGAGGAAGATGGCAAGCTCTACCGGAATGGTAAGCTGCTAGTACCAGAGTCCCGAGTGCTCGAGCTATGTGAAGCTTGGCACCACCACATGCTGCACCCAGGGGTCAAGAAGCAAGCCCTTGACATGCAGCGCCGGTTCGAGATCGACCAGATCGGTCTCTACACCGCCATCAAGAAGGTCAGGAAGGGTTGCTCGGTCTGTCAGGCCTGCAATCCCGATAACCGGAACGTCAAGGGGGAAGCCCAATGGACCCCGGTTCCTGACCAGCCCATGGAGAGCGTGGCCATGGACGTCTTCTCCATGCCGGAAGTCCACATTGGCAAGGAGACCTTTGACTGTGTGGTTCTCTGTGTGGATCGCCACAGTGGCTACGTAGTAGCCGTTCCGGCACACAAAAAGGGGTTGCTTGCCAAGGAAGTGGCAGTCATGATGATTCGTCATTGGCTGACCGTCTTTGACATCCCCCGCACCATTTGCAGTGACCGAGGGCCCCAGTTTACTGGTGGCTGGTTCAAGGCTATGTGTTCCCTTATGGGAATACGTCACGCCAACAGCGTCGCCTATCTCAGCCGGTCTAACGGCCCAGCTGAAGTGGCTGGACGGCAGCTGTTTGAGAAGCTGCGCAAGATTCACATCACCAATCCACGTCGGAACTGGTTTGAGGAGATGTGGCCTGCTCTGAAGGCCCATCATGACACCCCCACTCCGGGTGGTTTGTCACCTCACCAGATTCTGTTCGGCAGGGACCCCCTGGGTCGGGGACTTCCCTTGTCTGGTGATGGCATGGCTATGGATGCCAAGGAATTACTTGCGCGGCAAGAGGCAGCGGCGCGGGACATCCGCCAGCAGCTCGAGAAGGAGCATGCTGAGCGTCAGAAGTCCGCCCCGAGCTCGACAGCGCAGAAGTTAAGGGTGGGAGATCCAGTGTGGGTGATCAGACCCCGCCCTATGGGCACCCACCGCACCAAAACCTGGTTCACAACCGGAGAGGTGGTCCGCAGGATTGGTGAGGACACCTACCGCATCAAGGTGGGTCACGGACAGTTCCGGGAGCGCCACGAGAGTCAACTCCGTGTGCGGGAACCCGACCTCCGTGGCCGACATGTGTCCCTGGACTATGCCGCACATAAGGCAGATTCGGACGACGACTATGCTGAGCAGGACGACTATACCGTCGAGAAGATCCTGGCTCAGCGTCCAAACGCCTCGGCACCCGGAGGCCTGGAGTTCAAGGTTCGTTGGCGAGGCTATGGGCCGTCCCACGACACCTGAGAACCCGTCTCCTCGTTCGTGCCGCGGGTTAACACTCCCTTCATGGAGTACATCCGCAAGCACAAGACCAAGATCCATGTCTCGGACTTGGCAGCACTCACCCGGGCGATTGCAGCCAGGGGCGCCTGATCAGTGCCCTGAGCTCTCCCCTGATGCATTTTTGAGCGCTTGTGAGGTCGACGGATCGTCCCTTACTTGCTTGCTCTCTTCCATCTTCCGGTGACCTGCCATCAGAGTGGCCATATACCCCCCCCTGCTGAATCCAGAGGAGGATGGCCCCTCTCTTTCACTTCTATTAGTCACTCCCCCCCTGCTGAATCCTTGGGAAACCAGGTAGGGCGACTGACCTTGACATTTTCTGAGCTCTTGGGGCCTTGAAGCCCATACGACGTTGCGCAACGGATGCCGCTGTCATCGGCGTTGCGATTTTTTTTTGGTGTGTGGTCTGGTCCCATGGCACTTGCGGGATCCAGACCAGTCTACGTGTGTCGCGACTATATATGGCCTGAACTCAGGCGTTTTCCTGTCCACCCTCCTGCATGTGCCTTATCCTGACCGGGGCGTGGTTTGGCGCTCTGTCCAGAGTGTGTTTACACGCCTATTACCCCATTTATTGCTTATCTTCCTGCCCCCCCAGGATATGTGCATCTGTATGTTGTGTAGTGTCAGCCCATCACTGAAGCATGGACTGTTTTTCCCCCCTGAGGGGATGCGAATCGACTACGAAGGCGCCCTGAGTCGCCGTGTACATGCTCTTACGTAAGGTCCAGCCTGGACCAGTACCTAAGTACAGATTCTTCTGTTTGGTGCCTGTTACACCGTGTGCCCTAGTGGCTGTGATGTGCTGAGATCCTGATGGCGCCAGGCGGGAAGCCCAGTTGCCTGAATGCACTCCCAGCGGTCCGCCACTGTCAGTCCCAGTGTGAGCCTACCGACTCGCAGACGTACTTGCAGTCGGTTGGCGACCTCCGGTGTTCCTGACCTCGGTCAGTCTGCCTGGGAAACTGGTGGTTTGAGGAGTCGACGCCTCCGCCCACACTGCATGGGGACTCCCTCATGTATTGAAGCGGTACCCAGAACCCCATGGCTAGGGTAGGGCATACAACCGGTCTCCGGTCCACTAACCCCATGTACGGAAGGCGCCCGTTGACGCCCGGTGCGAGCCCGGCGGCAGCGTGTTCCGTGCCGTAAAGCCCCGCATCGGCAACCGATGCACTGCCAGCGGAGATTTATATATCAGAATATCAGGAATCAACAGGGTTTTATTTTCATATTGTTTCCGTCAATTTTTACGCTTCCGTGCTGATATTCACTGTTTTGACAGCTGGCGGTTAGCTCGCGACTTTAGCGTAACCGCCGGTTTAACTGTTATATACAGATATTTTAGCGCAAATCGTGACGAAGACTCTAAAGTCTTCAGGAATCGCATTGATGCATCCGCAATTTTCACATCTTACACTCGCAATCTTAATCCGAATTTTTCAGGATGTCGAAATCGGATTTTCGACTTCGACATCCCCGCACTTGATTTGACCTCTTTCGAGTGGACCTACGTGCTTCCCTATGCACGAATCAACTTTCCTTTTGTCTTGCCCTCCATTTGTCTTAGAGATATGGGCAAAACAAAGTTGATTCGTGAGGCCACTTGTGAGGGTCATATCTCGTGCCGCTTGCGAGGAATGACAAGAAGGAAACGTGGGATGTATTCACAATACTCCCGACGTAATTTAGGAAGCTTTATATGCCTTGCGTCTCCACACGTGCGCGCTAGCGTAATGGATCATGGTCAAGAGGGTAGAGTTTGCGTTATAACTCTTTGGCCATGATATTGCGTGCGTTAAGATAACTTTCGAGTGTAGCGCGCGAGTGTTGGTGTTGCATAGGAACTCTCCTTGAGTTCCTATGAGCGATTGACACAAAGTTATGCCCTTGGAGGGGCATGACATATCGTGGGGGGAGCTACCTTTTTGGGCAATATGTGGTATGTGCCATGTGTTGTGTTGCGTGCCCATTTGGCGGGTCCATCGCTCCAAGCCAAACCCGCCAATGGACCTCATATTGTGCAAGCCCCTTCTCCATACTCCCCACGATCAATTGCAAGCCTAACCTTCGTGGAGGGAAGCTTGTGTGGCGATCCCAAAGCGATGCGTTGGGAGCAAGGTGTGTGTTTTGCAATTTTCCATATTTTCATGTGCCCATTTGGGAAGTAGCGCTCGTAACCTTTCAAAGCGCCCCAAGTGGAGCACCTATGTGGAATCGAGGGTCATTAGTGTCAAGTCATCGTGTTTAGAAGGATTAGTTGATTGCACGATCCAAGCCGAAGATATTATAATATAATTGTGCACCTTTCAAGGCACTTTTGTGTGTGCTTGTGCCAATTTTGCCGTTTTTGGCCCGTCATGATGTCAAGTGGCGACCGTGTATCTCAACGTTAGGCTCAAGTGGCATCATGACCCAAGTATGTTATGAAGGTACATACTGCGGTGCCCAACATATCTTGGACCCGGCGAATAACTCCTCTTGGGCTTGGCATACCGTGGCCGCCATGTTGGCGATTTGGGACTATCCCAATTCATGGGCTCACTTGGCGACCCTGCCATTCCCAAAACCGGAGGAGTTGGGCGACGCCCAAAAGATATGTTGGACGCATATGACTTGATACCAATCCTATGGCACACTCCAGTCCAAGTCGGGCATGTGCCTCATTTGGCCCAACCATGAGTGTGCGCATTTTCGGCCATTTTGAGCAGTTTTCCATATTTTCTGCCCGCCGTGCACTATGTTAGGCCCACCCCTGCACGCCGGACACATGGCCCAATGGACCATATATGACATGGATGTTATGCATATTGGTCCCCATGGTTCACGTACCACGTGGGCGAAGCGGAGCAACCTTCGTTAAGGTGCTAGCCCAAAGTGAGTGTGGGCAATTTTGCCATTTTGGCATTTGTGGACCCAATTGGGATCGTCACCACGCCAAGTGGCATGGACATCTTTGTGAGCCAAGTGCATGGGAGTCTACGTTGGACTCCTGGTGGATCGCGTATGAAATGGCAGATCGGATCTCCAAGCCGGCGTGGAGATATACTATTGGGAGCACCCCGAGTTTTGGCTCATTTCGAGCAGCCAAAATGACCCCCTTTTGGGACCCCAATTTCAACCCCCCGTGTGGTCAATTGGCGGCCCCATATCTCTCTGCCCACAGGGAACCCGGACCTAATTTCAAGTTGTACACTCAGATATAAGTCCTAGGTCCTGTCTCCTATCCTGTGAACCATTGGACTTGCCCTGGCTGGGCGAGTCACGCATGAGAATTTGGTGATTTTGGCATCATGACCCCACTTGACGAACCCGTGGTGCCCTGATGCCGGGACCTCAGAGGGAACCAGGTTGGGTGAGGGCTCCAGGGAGTTCATACCCGAAGGGCATAGGGTCAGTTGCCTCGTCCCTACCTCTGGCGGGTCCAGACGAGGGGTCAATTTTGGAGATTTTTGAGCTAATATCAGTTTGGGCTGAAACAGCCCATTTTCAGCTACCAACTCCTAGGGGATAATGGCGGAGCCATATCTCTGGCTCAGAGAGGAGTTGGGACCTGCTGTTAAGGGAGCATAGGGAGCCACTGTCGGTTGGCCTTGGAGCCACTTGGTTCCCAGGAAATCGCCTGTGGCTGGGCGGCACACCTCCCCTTCTGGCAGGGTTTCAGGGTCCGGACTGAGCAGGGCATGGGTTGTGTTTGAGCCCCCGCCCCCACCAGCCACTGAGAGGGTCGGACCTGGGATTGGAATACGAGTTAGGACTGAGTGTCTATTGTCCTGTGATGCCCTTACCCCAGTCCAGTCTTAACCCCATGTGTACATATCCTGATGTGTTGCTGTACATACTTTCGTTCCCTTGTTTCAGAGTGGCAAGGATCCTGAAACGCTTTGTCACATGACATGAGCGCATTGATGCCCCTGTGAGCGTAGTGCTTTGCCTGCCTGCTCACTTGCGCGTGTCCACCGCAGCGTCCCGTGGCCAGGCCCCCCACGGGAACGCGTCAAAAGCGTTTCACCGCCGCAGGGTTACCCATCCCTCGCGTGCCACTCGGGCCCACCAACCCCGAGCAGCGCGGCGCAGCAGCTCGCAGCTCACAGCTCGCAGCGCAGCGCAGCAGCTCGCAGCGCAGCGCAGCGGCTCGCAGCGCCGCCCAGCGACAGCGCCGAGTTCTTCACGGAGCCCGCAGCGCCGTCCAGAGCATTGCCCTGCCCGCGCCGCGACCGTGAAGGACGTGGACAGACCAGGACTCCCTCATCAGCGAGTCCTATCGGCCGACCAGCAAGGCCGCACACCCAGTCGCGTCAACCACCTCCACAACCACCGGCTGACCAGCACCAGCCGCACTCCAAGTCCAGTGCTGCAACACCCACCTCAAAAACCACCCCAGGACCACTCCATCCAGAGCACCGATGGTGAACTGGGACGAGGCGGGTAAGACCTGGCCGCAGCCCCACCCCCATACGGCGCGCCTACTGCGTGGGTTGCTGTGGGGGCAGCAGTACCGCCACAGCAATCCCCAGTGCGAAGGCGGCATGCCCGGGAGCTTCGAGCTCCGCGAGGACATGGGCGAGGACCGCCTGCGGGCAGTGGAGGAGTGGCTGCGGGCGGAAGGGTATGAGTACCGCTTCCGGCCAAGCGCTGGAGGACCTGGACCCGCCCGGACAGGCCCGGCGAAGGGCTGCACCCCGACGGGATCAAGGAGGACGAGACCCCCAACGAGTACCCGTCGGGCGCCTCGATCAACGTCTCCATGTGGGACATGATCGAGAAGGAGTTCCCGGAGCTGGGGAACGAGCGCAGGCTGCAGGGCAGCAGCGCGTCTCCTGGGAAGGAGAAGCGTTCCGCCGGGGACAGGAGGCGGGACAGGAAGTGGCGGGAGTACCAGGAATCCCTGGCCGCCGAAGCCGCCCAAGGCGCCAGGGGCGGAAACCCAGGCCACGGCCCCCAACGGGCCAATGGTCGTCACCACCCCGGCCACGCCACCCTTGGTGACTTCATGGAAGTCGCCATGCAGACCAAGGCCAAGCCCCGTCCGCTGCTCCTGAGGAAATTAGGCCCCAGCAGCGACGTGGAGTCGGCCCACCGTTGGAGGATGCCGGCCGACCAGGCCAGCTCCAGCGGCAGCGTCGCTCCTCACCAAAGAGATGTGGCGCGCGCCTGGGAGCGCACCTGTGGGGTGCCCTGCAACCTTCGGGTTGCCCGGCAACGGGCCACGCAGCAGAACGCTGCCGTGGAGGGTGCCGTCGGCATCGCCCAAGAGGAGGCCACCGAGTGGGGCAGAGGCATGGGCTACCACGCCTCGACCGTGGCAGCCATCGCGGCCGGTCTCACGGCTGCGGCCGCCTATGAGGCAGTGGCTGCCCGGATCAGGGCAGCCAACGAGGAAGCCCGCCTGACGCAGGAGGCCATTGCCTGCAAGGAGGCCGAGGTGAAGGCGCTGGAAGAGGCGCTTGCCCAAGAGAGGGCAAAGAAGGAGGCGGAGGAAAGGGCCCACGCCGAAGCGACGGCCAAGGCCCAGGCGGACGCCGCCAAGAAGGACGCCATCGAGGCCGCGTGACGGAAGGTCGCTGAGGAGAGGGCCAAGACGGAGGCGGAGCTGGCGGCGTTGGAAGCGGACAAGGCTCGGCTGCAGCAGGCCCGGGAAGCCGAAGCGGCTCGTGCCCGGGAGGAAGCCGAAGCGCCAGCTGCCGCAGCCACAGCCGCCGCAATGGAGGAGGCAGAGGCCAAACTCCGCCGCGAGACTCCCGCGGGAGGATCACGAGTGGAGACCCTCCGAAAGCTTTTCGAAGGGGACGCCTCCTCCAAGATGACGCTGGACGAGGCCGACACGGGCAGCATTGGGAGCAGTGGCCACACCGCCCGGCGCGGAGGAAGGGTAAGGGGAAGACCCCCGAGAGGCCACGGAGGCCAGCGGGCGGACACCCCCACGACAGTGACCCCTTCTTCACCGCCAGCGACGGCCCATGCACCCGGAAGGTGAGGATGAGGATCTCCCTCCTCCCTACCGGAAGTCGGAGTCTTCCGAGACCGAGACGCCCAGGTGGGGCGACATGGACGAGGATGACGACATGGACTTTGGCATCACGAAGAAGCGCCCATCCTCGGACCCACCGAGGCGACCCGGCGGAGACCCACCGAGATCCCCTGGCGGAGGACCATCAGGACCCCCCGGAGGACGCCCACCAAGTGGACCCCCTTGAGGCGGACCACCGGGCGTGGGAGCACCCCCTGGACCGGGCGGACCCGGCGGAGGCCCTCCTGGAGGACCCCCTGGGGACCCCAACGACCCACCAGGGAACGGCGACCCGGATACCACCTGGCGGTGGATTGTCTACCTCCGCAGGAGGGTCCAGTTCCTCGAGCGCGAGGTAGACACGGGCAAGGGCGAGATGACTCGCATCGCCAGGGTCGCCGCGCGCGCGCAGAGAGAGCTGGACATCGCCAGGGGCGAGACCAAGTCGCTGAACAAGGTCATCAGCGGCCTGCAGCAGAGGCTGGACGCGCTGGAAGCCCGTGGGAGCGTCGGCAGCGACCACCCACCCCTGGAGTCTGGCTCGTCGGACGACGGCTGGGGACCCGGATCAGGTCCAGGCAGACCCCACGCCCCCGGCGGAGCCCCCAGGAGTCGTCCCAGCGCCAGTGCCCCCTCTCTCACCGCCCCCTCTCACCACAGCGCGGGCCGCCGCAACGAGCGCGTGCCGCCCGGCAGTGGCAGTGAGGATTGGCGTGATGAGTGGCTCAGTTCGGACTACCACAACCGCCGTGCTCCACCGCGGACGCCTGTACGCCCCCGACGCCCGGCACCAGCCCCGGAGCCAATCCCAATGGCTGGAGGACGTTATGGTGGACTCAGGGATGAGGTCCCCGGAGGAGATGTGGAGTGGGACGTCGGCGGAGGTGAGGACCTGGATCTGGACCTGGAGGAGTTCGACATCAGCCCGCCGCGTGGTGTACGACGGGAGGCCGCTGAACGCAGCCGCCGGCACTGTGATGAGGAGGCATACATGGAAGGAGTACGGCGTGAACATCTGGGTTCAGCGTGCATGGAGGAACCGCGGCGTAGCCACAGGGATTCCATGGAGGAGATGGACGTGGCGGCCGTGGGAGTCCGTGGGAGAGGCCGATGGGAACCTCGGTCGACCTCGCGGCCGGCGTTCATGGTCTCTAAGGCCGCGGATGCCGCCGTGTGGGAAGACTTGAAGGACATCAAGCCTCCCATGTACGACGGCAACCCCCTCAACCTCAACCGCTTCTTGGAGAAGCTGGACGATTGGGGGGTAACCGTTACTGAGGACATGCATCCCGCTGATGCGGAGAAGTATGTCTTCAGACGGTTCAGGTACCGCCTGCCGGAAGCGCTCGGAGAGCTATACTTCGTGGCGACCAAGGAGGGGAAAATCAAGACCCTCAAGGAAGCCAAGAAGTGGCTCAACGAGCAGGAGCGGGTGGACGCTCCGCAGGTGGCTGCCAAGCGGTGGAAGTCCATCAAGCTTCAGCATGATGGACGGGAGATTCGCCTACGGGACTGGCGAGACTTCCGAGGGCATTACACCCTCTTCCGCCGCAACGTGGAGGATTGGAACGAGGGTGACGAGCAGGCTCGCCTGCTCTCCATGCTGCCGGAAGCATGGATCAAGAGGGTCACCAAGGAGGAAGCCAAGCGGGCCAAGTCCAACCACACGGTCAAGATGATGCTCCCCAAAGAGTATCATACGAACGTGGTGGCTTGGACGAGGAAGAACGTGGCCCGGGATGTCAAACGGCACTCCCTGCGGAACGCTCTCCTCATCACCGTCTCGGGCGATCGCGAGAAGACCGCGATGTGGCGCCTTGACGAGTGTGAGTTGAGCGGCCAGACCATCCGTCTGCAGGCCATCCCGGCGCGGATGAGCTGCGACGAGATCCTGGAGTGGGTTGGAGAGGAGGTGCTCAAGGAGTACCGGAACCTCCACCACACCCGCGGGTTGAGGCCCGGCGACCGCGACGTCAACTACGTTGGCGAGGGACCTGGCGGGGAAGCTGCCATGGACCCAGCGGGAGCCGACGGCGATGAGACTCTCGTCGACGATGACGACGACGATGAGCCCGCCGAGGTGGCCGTTTGCGCCTTCGTGGCCAACAACCTGAGCGCGGGGAACAACCGGGGAAGCTGGAAGCCCCTGCAGCCGGGTTGGAAGAAGAAGGAGAAGAGGGACCCTCGCCGCATTGGCAACCCTCCGCTGTCCTTTGGGGAGTTCATACGAGCTCATCCGCAGGGCTGTTTCGTGTGTTATGGGAGGAAGAAAGGCTTCAACCATGACCACCGAACATGCCCCACCCACAAGGCCGACACTGAGGCTCACAAGAAGGCGCACGGGTCGAAGAAGGGTGCGCCCGCGGGTATCCGGGAAGGCAAGGTGGAGGTGGACAGGGACGAGCTCTCCAAGCTGGTGTCGCAGGGGACCGAGTTGGCCAAGGAGATCCAGGAGATCAAGAGGAACTGGGTCCCCAGGTCGGACAACAAGAACAAGGAGAACAACCAGAACGACCAGAACAAGGACAAGGACAAGAAGCCTACTCGTAAGGGAAGGAAGAAGGGCGTCAACGAGGTTGATGCGGAGGAGAACACCCCTTCTTCCACAACCGACGCCCTCTAGCGGAGCCCCTGCAGCCAAGGGCCCCAGCTAGGGCGGTCGCAGGATGGTGACGTGGGAAGCGCCGAACCATCCCAGTCGGGAGTTGATAAGCACAAAGGGACTGCCGCGGGCGGAAGGTCCGGCCCGGCATCCAGTCGCGGGGGCAGGGTGAGGGCAAGTGAAGGCACAACCCTTGCACCCGTCCGTCCTTCGCGACCAAGAATGTGTTTGATGTACTTCAAGATCTATCCGAGAGTATCGGAGGATCACCCGGACCGCAGCTGGATGCTGCAGATGGGCAGCCTGAGCCCATTGTCCACGACCTGCACCAGTCGCTTGTTGAGCTTCTGGAACGGCCGGAGATCCTGAGTTTGCACGCCGTGCGCCGTGTTGGTCGCGAGCGGCAGTTGCATCTTAAGGTCCGTGCCTGATGCGGGGAAGTGGAAAAGGTTTTCGACGTGTTGGTCGACACGGGAGCTCAAGTCAGCTTGGTCAAGGCTGACCTACTTCCACCAGAGTGTCTGACCGACAGTCGGAAACCTGTCAGGCTGAAGGTGGCGAACGGCCAGTACATGGTGGGAGGCACGAAGGAAGCGGCCATTGGGCTGCAGTTCGTGAACCATCGTGAGCTGAGCGGCCCAGACCTCGGCAAGGAAATCCTCCTGCACGGTCGCTTCTACGAGGCCGAGATGGACTGGGACATGATCGTTGGGTACGACTTCATGATGGAGACGGACTCCGGCGTCCTCCCGGCCCAGGCCTCCATGACCCTGTATCAGGACGACCAGCTCTCGTGCCTTTCGTCACCTGAGCACCATGTGGAATGCCAATGGATCCACCCTGAACGCAATCAGCTCGAAGTAGCCGCACTGGGCACTGAGCCAACTGGGCCAGCAAACCAGGAGTACGGCGTAAGGCCGGAAGTGGCGAGCCGAGTGGTTGCGGACCTGGGAGCTTCGGATCTGGCCCTGGATGCGTTCTCTTCAGGAACCTCCGCTCATCTTCGGGTGTGTGAGAAGTACTGGAGCGCCCAGGACTCCGCGTGGAAGAAGCACTGAGGTCCGCATCAGGGCTTGATGTGGATCCATTGCCCTCGATGGGACATTCCAAGGGCGGTAGCGAAGATACGCAAGGACCGCTCCAAGGCAGTGCTGGTTGTTCCTATGGGATGCACCGAGGAGGAAAGTACCCGACATTGGGTAGCCTCATTGACCAACATGACCTTAAACAAGGTCGTCCTACCGGCTGGAGAGAGTGTCTATCAGGACGCTAAGGGACAGCCCATGCCACCCCAGAGATGGCCAACGGAATTCCAATATGTGGATGGGGGCCTTGATCAGGCCGACACCACGGACTTCGTGTGTGTCAACGGTATCATAGCAGAGCCATGGCGGCAATGCTTTGCGGTTCCCCCTGTTGACATCGAAGAATCGGAAGACCCCCTCACGGAAGAGGAGTGGGATCTGGTTCAGGGGTATATGGATCAGCCCTTTCACGACTGGGGATGCCAGCGTGAGGGCAAGGGCCAGGACAAAGCCTGGTGGGAAGTGGACTCGATCGTCTCTGGTTCCTATGATGGGACCACCTTCGTGCAGAGGGTGCTGGACCACTTGTCCAGCCAGGACGAGCCAATCGGGGGTAACCCACCCACCTACGGCGATCTATTCCGAGGCAAGACCAGAGATGGCCCTTTGGGCTACCTGGGAAGACCACCTGAGCCGAAAGCGAGCGGAGTAGCTACCCCTCAAGTAAGCTCAGTGGTCCAGGAGCCCGGAAAAGCCAAGGCGGAGTCCGATGATTGCCCCAGGATTCAGGCATTGAGGGCCAGGCTGAAGCAGAAGTATGGCGAGACCTTCTTCAGCGGAAAGCCTGTGTTTCCCCCACCGGTGCGTGGACCGTATGGCGAGGCCCAGATACGACTGAAGCAGGACCCCCGGGTGTATCGACATCGGGAGTTTGCCCTGAGGGGCGAGAGGAAGGAGGCCATGGAGAAGATCCTCCGTGACTTCATCGAGAGTGGCTGGCTGGAGCCGTGCAACTCCGAATGGGCCTCTCCGTGCTTCGTCGTCCCCAAGAAGGTTGCCGGTGAGTGGCGGCTCGTGGTCGACTACCGCGGCCTAAACGCCCAAACGCAGCACGACAGCTATACGCTGCCCCTCATTGAGGACATGCTGCAAAAACAACACCGGCGGAGGATCTTCACGGTGATTGACCTGAAACATGGTCATCATCAGATGCCTCTCGCCGAAGAGTCCCGTGCCTGCACAGCCATGAGCACCCCACTTGGACCTCTCCAGTGGAAAGTGATGCCCATGGGCGTTACCAACGGCAATGCGGCTTTTCAGCGGATGCTGGAGAACCTGCTTGAGCCGGTGCGTGACTGTGCGGACCCCTTCGTGGACCACGTGATCATCGCGTCCAGGGGACCCCAGTATGAGCTACGAGGAGCTCCTGGAGGCACACGAGAGGGACGTCACTCAAGTGCTGGACGTTCTGGTTCGGCACAAACTCACGGGCAGCAGTGACAAGGCCACCATTGCGGTAAGCGAGGTGGTCTTTGCTGGCCACATAGTCGGGAACGGGCAGCGAAAGCCCATACCCGGCAAGGTGGCTGCGATTGAGCACTGGAAAAAGCCCAAGACGGTTTCTGAGCTACGGGCGTATCTGGGGTTCTGCAACTACTACTCGGGGTATATCAAGATGTATGCCGAGTATGCAGCCCCCAGGACGACCATGCTCAAGGGCAACCGAGAGGAGACCAAAAAGGGGTCCAAGAAGGCTCTGGTCTGGACAGCTGAGTCCGACCGTGCCTTTTAGGGGATGAAGCAGGCGCTGCTATCCGCAGTGGGTCTGCACCTCGTGGATCCCGACCGAGGGTTCGTCCTGCGCACCGACGCTTCCGACTACGCCGTTGGCGCTATCTTGGAGCAAGTGCTTGACGATGGGAGGCACGTGCCCGTGGCCTTCTGGAGCCGAGTCCTGGCGGAAGGCCAGAGACGGACGTGGACGCCCCGAGAAAAGGAGGCGTATGCCATCGTCATGGCTCTCAGGAAATGGGCTGGGTACATAGCTCTCCATCCCGTCACCGTCTGCACCGACCATCAGAGTCTGCAGTCGTGGCACAAGGAGCACGTGGACATCCCCTCTGGTCCCGCGTCCCGACGGGCAAGATGGCATGAGACCTTGGCCAAGTTCGACCTCACCGTTGTGTATATTCCTGGAACGGATAACACCGTGGCGGACTGTCTCAGTAGGTGGGCCTATCCCGCCAGCAAGGGCATGACGGATATCTCTGCCCATGGCGATGAGGCTGAGACCGCTGAAGCCAAGAAGATCATTGAGATGGAGCGCCTGATGGAGGAGGAGGGTGTTAAATGCTTCGTCGTCATGGCTGCGGATGCCCCCCTCGGACCGAGGATGGGCAGAGCGGTCAGAGTACTCGCCCCTGAGGGAGCTGAGTCCGACAAGCACCTCTTCCCGGAGTCTTGCCTCCAGGACGACTGGACCGACGACTACGCCAAGTCTGAGGCCTTTCAGGCCGAGTATAGGGCTGTGACCGACCCTGATGACGGGCAGAAGTGGCCAAAGGGGCTGACTGAGGAAGATGGCAAGCTCTACCGCAATAGTAAGCTGCTAGTACCGGAGTCCCGGGTGCTCGAGCTATGTGAAGCTTGGCACCACCACATGCTGCACCCCGGGGTCAAGAAGCAAGCCCTTGACATGCAGCGTCGGTTCGAGATCGACCATATCGTTCTCTACACCGCCATCAAGAAGGTCAGGAAGGGTTGCTCGGTCTGTCAGGCCTGCAATTCGATAACCGGAACGTCAAGGGGGAAGCCCAATGGACCCCGGTTCCTGACCAGCCCATGGAGAGCGTGGCCATGGACTTCTTCTCCATGCCCGAAGTGCACATTGGCAAGGAGACCTTTGACTGTGTGGTTCTCTGTGTGGATCGCCACAGTGGCTACGTAGTAGCCGTTCCGGCACGCAAAAAGGGGTTGCTTGCCAAGGAAGTGGCAGTCATGATGATTCGTCATTGGCTGACCGTCTTTGACATCCCCCGCACCATTTGCAGTGACCGAGGGCCCCAGTTTACTGGTGGCTGGTTCAATGCTATGTGTTCCCTCATGGGAATACGTCATGCCAAGAGCGTCGCCTATCTCAGCTGGTCTAACTGCCGAGCTGAAGTGGCTGGACGGCAGCTGTTCGAGAAGCTGCGCAAGATTCACATCGCCAATCCACGTCGGAACTGGTTTGAGGAGATGTGGCCTGCTCTGAAGGCCCATCATGACACCCCTACTCCAGGTGGTTTGTCACCTCACCAGATTCTGTTCGGCAGGGACCCCCTCGGTCGGGGACTTCCCTTGTCTGGTGATGGCATGGCCATGGATGCCAAGGAATTCTTCGCGCGGCAAGAGCAAACGGCGCAGGACATCCGCCAGCAGCTCGAGAAGGAGCATGCTGAGCGTCAGAAGTCCGCCCCGAGCTCGACAGCGCAGAAGTTCAGGGTGGGAGACCCGGTGTGGGTGATCAGACCCCGCCCTATGGGCACCCACCGCACCAAGACCTGGTTCACACCCGGAGAGGTGGTCCGCAGGATTGGTGAGGACACCTACCGCATCAAGGTGGGTCACGGACAGTTCCGGGAGCGCCACGAGAGTCAACTCCGTGTGCGGGAACCCGACCTCCGTGGCCAGCATGTGTCCCTGAGCTACGCCGCACATGAGGCCGATTCGGACGACGACTATGCTGAGCAGGACGACTGAACCGTCGAGAAGATCCTGGCTCAGCGTCCGAAAGCCTCGGCACCCGGAGGCCTGGAGTTCAAGGTTCGTTGGCGAGGCTATGGGCCGTCCCACGACACCTGGGAACACGTCTCCTCGTTCGTGCCGCGGGTCAATACTCCCTTCATGGAGTACATCCGCAAGCACAAGACCAAGATCCATGTCTCGGACTTGGCAGCACTCACCCGGGCGATTGCAGCCAGGGGTGCCTGATCAGCGCCCTGAGCTCTCCCCTGATGCATTCTGAGCGCTTGTGACGTCGACAGATCGTCCCTTACTTGCTTGCTCTCTTCCATCTTTCGGTGACCTGCCATCAGAGTGGCCATATACCCCGCCCTGCTGAATTCAGAGGACGATGGCCCCTCTCTTCTTCTTTTCGTCAACCCCCCCCTGCTGAATCCTTGGGAAACCAGGTAGGGCGACTGACCTTGACATTTTCTGAGCTCTTGGGGCCTTGAAGCCCATACGACGTTGCGCAACGGATGCCGCTGTCATCGGCATTGCGATTTTTTGGTGTGTGGTCTGGTTCCATGGCAGTTGCGGAATCCACACCAGTCGACGTGTGTCTCGAGACTATATATGGCCTGAACTCAGGCGTTTTCCTGTCCAGCCTCCTGCATGTGCCTTATCCTGACCGTGGCGTGGTTTGGCACTCTGTCCTGAGTGTGTTTACACGCCTATTTACCCCGTTTATTGCTTGTTTTTCTGTCCCCCAGGATATGTGCATCTGTATGTTAGCCCATCACTGAGTGTGGACTGTTTTTTTCCCCCGACGGGATGCGAATCGGATACTAAGGCGCCCTGAGTCGCCGTTTACATGCTCTTACATAGGGTCCAGCCTGGACCAGTACCTAAGTACAGATTCTTCTGTTTGAGTGCCTGTGATACCGTGTGCCCTATTCGCTGTGATGTGGAGATCCTGATGGCGCCAGGCGGGAAGCCCAGTTGCCTGACTACACTCCCAGCGGTCCGCCACTGTCAGTCCCAGTGTGAGCCTACCGACTCGCAGACGCACTTGCAGTCGGATGGCGGCCTCCGGTGCTCCTGACCTCGGTCAGTCTGCCTGGGAAACTGGTGATTTGAGGAGTCGACGCCTCCGCCCACACTGCATGAGGACTCCCTCATGTATGGCCTTCGTGGTAATACGGCGAGGGAAAAGACGGCCTTGATGCCCGATCCCTTAAGGAGGAGCTCGTTCGGCTGTACCACTCTGGACTCGCGTCGTATGGATATGGACATGGTGCGCCCGAGGGAGGACCCGTGGGGACTCTCCCCCAGCCGGCGGGCCGTGGGAAGCTTGGGGTAGCCTGATGGATCTGTGTGGTCGCTCTCGACCTGTGGGACCACCTCCGTTGTCGTGTGACGCCTATGTTGGCCGTGTATGCCACTACCACTGTGGTGGTGACCGTAGCAGCCGGCACCCGGTGCGCCTGGTATGGGTTAACGGGTCCTTTGGATGCCGAACAATCGCCGCCAGGACCCGGGACTTGATACTTGATACTATACTTGAAGTTACAAGTCCCTACAGCACTGTACCTGTCTTACTGTGGGATTTGGACAACCTAACCTGCGAATCAGCCTGAAGTGAGGATGTGACACCTCCCCCTTCAGGGGATGGTCCTGGGTACCCGCTGCCATGCGTACGTGTTATCGAGCCCCCCCCAGGGTTTGCTCTAAGGAGGGGGGTGAAGCGGTACCCAGAACCCCATGGCTAGGGTAGGGCATACAACCGGTCTCCGGTCCACTAACCCCATGTACGGAAGGCGCCCGTTGACGCCCGGTGCGAGCCCGGCGGGAGCGTGTTCCGTGCAGTAAAGCCCCGCATCGGCAACCGATGCACTGCCAGCGGAGATTTATATATCAGAATATCAGGAATCAACAGGGTTTTATTTTCATATTGTTTCCGTCAATTTGTACGCTTCCGTTCTGATATTCACTGTTTTGACAGCTGGCGGTTAGCTCGCGAATTTAGCGTAACCGCCAGTTTAACTGTTATATACAGATATTTTAGCGCAAATTGTGACGAAGACTCTAAAGTCTTCAGGAATTGCATTGATGCATCCGCAAGTTTCACATCTTACACTCGCCACCTTAATCCGAATTTTTCAGGATGTCGAAATCAGATTTATGACTTCGACATCCCCGCACTTGATTTGACCTCTTTCGAGTGGACCTACGTGCTTCCCTATGCACGAATCAGCTTTCCTTTTGTCTTGCCCTCCCTTTGTCTTAGAGATATGGGCAAAACAAAGTTGATTCGTGAGGCCACTTGTGAGGGTCATATCTCGTGCCGCTTGCGAGGAATGACAATAAGGAAACGTGGGATGTATTCACAATACTCCCGACGTAATTTAGGAAGCTTTATATGCCTTGCGTCTCCACACGTGCGCGCTAGCGTAATGGATCATGGTCAAGAGGGTAGAGTTTGCGTTATAACTCTTTGGCCATGATATTGCGTGCGTTAAGATAACTTTCGAGTGTAGCGCGCAAGTGTTGGTGTTGCATAGGAACTCTCCTTGAGTTCCTATGAGCGATTGACACAAAGTTATGCCCTTGGAGGGGCATGACATATCGTGGGGGGAACTACCTTTTTGGGCAATATGTGGTATGTGCCATGTGTTGTGTTGCGTGCCCATTTGGCGGGTCCATCGCTCCAAGCCAAGCCCGCCAATGGACCTCATATTGCGCAAGCCCCTTCTCCATATTCCCCACGATCAATTGCGAGCCTAACCTTCGTGGAGGGAAGCTTGTGTGGCGATCCCAAAGCGATGCGTTGGGAGCAAGGTGTGTGTTTTGCAATTTTCCATATTTTCATGTGCCCACTTGGGAAGTAGCGCTCGTAACCTTTCAAAGCGCCCCAAGTGGAGCACCTATGTGGAATCGAAGGTCATTAGTGTCAAGTCACCGTGTTTAGAAGGATTAGTTGATTGCACGATCCAAGCCGAAGATATTATAAGATAATTGTGCACCTTTCAAGGCACTTTTGTGTGTCTTTGTGCCAATTTTGCCGTTTTTGGCCCGTCATGATGTCAAGTGGCGACCGTGTATCTCAACGTTAGGCTCCATTGGCATCATGACCCAAGTATGTTATGAGGGTACATACTTCGGTGCCCAACATATCTTGGACCCGGCGAATAACTCCTCTTGGGCTTGGCATACCGTGGCCGCCATATTGGCGATTTGGGACTATCCCAATTCATGGGCTCACTTGGCGACCCTGCCATTCCCAAAACCGGAGGAGTTGGGCGACGCCCAAAAGATATGTTGGACGCATATGAATTGATACCAATCCTATGGCACACTCCGGTCCAAGTCGGCCATGTGCCTCATTTGGCCCAACCATGAGTGTGCGCATTTTTGGCCATTTTGAGCAGTTTTCCATATTTTCTGCCCGCCGTGCACTATGTTAGGCCCACCCGTGCACGCCGGACGCATGGCCCAATGGACCATATATGACATGGATGTTATGCATATTGGTCCCCATGGTTCACATACCACGTGGGCGAAGCGGAGCAACCTTCGTTAAGGTGCTAGCCCAAAGTGAGTGTGGGCAATTTTGCCATTTTGGCATTTGTGGACCCAATTGGGATCGTCACCACCCTGAGTGGCATTGCGATCTTTGAGAGCCAAGGGCATGGGAGTCTACGTTGGACTCCTGGTGGATGGCGTATGAAATGGCAGATCCGATCTCCAAGCCGGCGTGGAGATATACTATTGGGAGCACCCCGAATTTTGGCTCATTTCGAGCAGCCAAAATGACCCCCTTTTGGGACCCCAATTTCAACCCCCCGTGTGGTCAATTGGCGGCCCCATATCTCTCTGCCCACAGGGAACCCGGACCTAATTTCAAGTTGTACACTCAGATATAAGTCCTAGGTCCTGTCTCCTATCCTGTGAGCCATTGGCCTTGCCCTGGCCGGGCAGGCCAGGCATGAGAATGATGCCCATTTTGGTGATTTTGGCATCATGACCCCACTTGACGAACCCGTGGTGCCCTGATGCCGGGACATCAGAGGGAACCAGGTTGCGTGAGGGCTACAAGGAGTTCATACTTTAAGGTCATAGGGTCAGTTGCCTCATCCCTACCTCTGGCGGGTACGGACGAGGGGTCAATTCTGGAGATTTTTGAGCTAATATCAGTTTGGGCTGAAACAGCCCATTTTCAGCTACCAACTCCTAGGGGATAATGGCGGAGCCATATCTCTGGCTCAGAGTGGAGTTGGGACCTGCCGTTAAGGGAGCCTAGGGAGCCACTGTTGGTTGGCCTTGGAGCCACTTGGTTCCCAGGAACTCGCCTGTGGGTGGGCGGGACATCTCCCCTATTGGCAGGGTTTCAGGGTCCGGACTGAGCAGGGCATGGGTTGTGTTTGAGCCCCCGCCCCTACCAGCCACTGAGAGGGTCGGACCTGGGATTGGGATACGAGTTAGGACTGAGTGTCTAATGTCCTGTGATGCCCTTACCCCAGTCCAGTCTTAACCCCATGTGTACATATCCTGATGTGTTGCTGCACATACTTTCGTTCCCTTGTTTCAGAGTGGCAAGGATCCTGAAACGCTTTGTCACATGACATGAGCGCATTGATGCCCCTGTGAGCGTAGTGCTTTGCCTGCCTGCTCACTTGCGCGTGTCCACCGCAGCGTCCCGTGGCCAGGCCCCCCACGGGAAAGCGTCAGTATGGCCTTCGTGGTAATAGGGCGAGGGAAAAGACGGCCTTGATTCCCGATCCCTTAAGGAGGAGCTCGTTCGGCTGTACCACTCTGGACTCGCGTCGTGCATATGGACATGGTGCGCCCGAGGAAGGACCCGTGGGGACTGTCCCCCAGCCGGCGGGCCTTGAGAAGCTTGGGGTAGCCTGATGGATCTTTGTGGTCGCTTTCGACCTGTGGGACCACCTCGGTCGTCGTGTGACACCTATTGGCCGTGTATGCCACTGCCACTGTGGTGGTGACCGTCGCAGCCGGCACCCGGTGCGCCTGGTATGGGTTAACGGGTCCTTTGGATGCCGAACAATCGCCGCCAGGACCCGGGACTTGATGCTTAATACTGTACTTGCAGTTACTAACAGCTACAGCACCGTACCTGTCTTACTGTGGGATTTGGGCGGCCTAACCTGCAAATCAGCCTGAAGTGAGGATGTGACACCCCCCCCCCCCCCCTCAGGGGATGGTCCTGGGTACCCGCTGCCATGCGTGGTGTTATCGAGCCCCCCCCAGGGTTTGCTCTAAGGAGGGGGGTGAAGCGGTACCCAGAACCCCATGACCATGGTGGGGTGTACAACCGGTCTCCGTGTGCCCACTAACCCCATGTACGGAGGGGAAGACGCCCGGTGAAGCCCGGTGAGAGCCCGGCAGGAGCGTGTCCCTTGCCGTAAAGCCCCCGTGACGGCATTCCGGCCACTTGGGGCATGTCACCATGTACCGGCAAACTGCCATTTGCCGGTATCTTACTATTTCACGCCAATCTGCCCCGCACCGCCTTCGGCTGTCGATTCGGCAACCTAACCCTAACAACAGATGCAGGTAAGATGTGTTTGTGTGAGAGATCTGGGCATTTCAGCTATTAGCGGCGGCATCGGCAACCGATGCGTCGCCTGCTGTGATTTACACATCAGAATATCAGGAATCAACAGGGTTTTATTTTTATATTGTTTCCGTAAATTTTCACGCTTCCGTTCTGATGATCAATGTTTTGACTGCTGGCGCTTGGCTCACGACTTTAGCGTAACCGCCAGTTTAACTGTTATTTACAGACATTTTAGCGCAATCTGTGACGAAGACTCTAAAGTCTTCAGGAATTGCATTGATGCATCTGCAATTTTCACATTGTGTACTCGCAACCTTAATCCGAATTTTTCAGGATGCCGAAATCGGATTTTCGACTTCGACATTCCCGCACTTGATTTGACCTCTTTCGAGTGGACCTACGTGCTTCCCTATGCACGAATCAACTCTCCTTTTGTCTTGCCCTCCATTTGTCTTAGAGATATGGGCAAAACAAAGTTGATTCGTGAGGCCACTTGTGAGGGTCATATCTCGTGCCGCTTGCGAGGAATGACAATAAGGAAACGTGGGATGTATACACAATACTCCCGACGTAATTTAGGAAGCTTTATGCGCCTTGCGTCTCCACACGTGCGCGTCAGCGTAATGGATCATGGTCAAGAGGGTAGAGTTTGCGTTATAACTCTTTGGCCATGATATCACGTGCGTTAAGATAACTTTCGAGTGTAGCGCGCGAGTGTTGGTGTTGCATAGGAACTTTACTTGAGTTCCTATGAGCGATTGACACAAAGTTATGCCCTTGGAGGGGCATGACATATCGTGGGGGGGGCTACCTTTTTGGGCAATATGTGGTATGTGCCATGTGTTGTATTGCGTGCCCATTTGGCGGGTTTGGCTAAGAGCGATACACCCACCAATGGAGATCATATTGCACGAGGCCCTTCCTTATACTCCCCACGATCAGTTGCAAGAGTTGAAAAAAATAGATTTCTATCAAGGTCGCTACAGTTCCGCTGATTGAGTTGCAGATTTAGACAGTACAGTGCCAGACAGAGGACAGTACAGTGCCAGACAGATCGCGCCGTCTTCGAGCCGCGATCAGTGCGGATGGTGCGTCATTCAATTCTTTCAATCAATTCAATTCTGTCACGTAATCATATTGGTGCTGTTTTAAGATCGTGATTGGTTAGTTTAGGCTGTGTTGCAGCCAGCGGTGCCGTCGCCCGAACATGCGAATGTAAGGATTCATTAGGTTTGATTCTGATTGAACATTTATCCTCTTCAATTGATTAGTTCGCTTTCGAGGTGGGAATCGTAGATTCATGATGGTGCACCACTGTTTTGCTTTGTCGCTTTCCATGTGTTGCATTCACATACTTTCATTACACTCATTGCATTGTTATGCATTCATTCCATTCAAGCATGTGTTGTTTGTTTACTGTTGTTTGGATTTGGGTTGTTACACGTAGTGATGTCCATTGCATGGTTTATTATTGTTTAGTTACGGGCAAGGATAAAGGTAATGCAAGCATGATATTGGATTTGGTGTCACACGTTCCCCGTCCTTTGTTTAGCATGGAGCCGTGGTGAGCCCGGTTCCGTCCATGGGGGTAGAGCCGTAAGGATCTTGACTGCCTTGGCCACCACGACCCGCCGCCGTGGAGAAACAGAAATGGTGGGGCCTTGGCAACGGCACGGCGGCCCCACATCGTCAACAGTGACTCGGACGTACACGTGGTGATTTCCTTTGTATCTTCCTTGCTTCGCCTTTACTTGCTCGTAGTTTTGTTTGTTGTGTTTGCGGGTATGACCCTAGGAGTATTTTGAATTGAAATATTTTTATGCAAACAATCACATAAATTGTTTTAGATAAATTTTTGCTCGTGTGCACCCCTCCCAAAAATTACATAGTTTTATGAGCCCATTTTCCAATCTTTTTTTTGTAGGTTTTGCTAACCATTGAGTAGTTGAAATATAAGCATTTTGGGGATATTCTATAGCAAGTCATACCTTACTACGGAGTTGAGTAGTTCTCTTTTTCTTTGTGGTAGCAGAGTTTTCTCTAAATTTGTGGGAAGCCAACAAATTTTAGGACTTTCTTGCGCCGACTCCGGAAATGCTCTTTTCGAGCAACGGATTCTTGCTTTGCCATGGGTTGTTGAGTCTTGCTTTGCTTCCCTTTCCTTCTTCCTCACAGACTACCGGGCGCTTGCGCTTGGGCGCCCTTTAAAAATAAAAACAAAGCCGCACCTCCGCTTGGGTGCTGCAAGAAATGCAAGCATGCCCCTTTGACACTTTGGACATCGCCAAGAGTTGCCAAGGACCGGTGGAGTCACCCGGGCCCCTTGGTGACTAGCCCCGGGGATTCCCAAGCCCCATGGGTCGTGTTTTCTTGTGTCTCGGTTTCCCATAGGATGTTAAACATTTTTGGGAAAATTTTATCCCGTAAATTTTGTTCCGTTGTGTCCTTGCTTGTCTTGGTTTCCTTGTTTTCCATCACCCCATCGACAACGAAGTCTTCGACACCACTATCTCCAATGCTTCATGCTTCACCAACGGAACGTTCGGTGTTTGCAAGCTTTTGGGTGAGAACTTCGGCATTGAGTACGGTACCATGACCACCATCCACTCCTACAATGGAGACAAGATGATCTTGGACGGCCGTCACTCTGATTTACTTTGTGACCGTGTTGGAGCTATGAACATCGTGCCCAACTTCATAGAAGTCACCGAAGCCTTCGTTCTCCTGCTGCCTTAGTCGAAGGGCGAGTTGAACGGTATCGCTCCCCATGTTCCTACTCGCAATGTGGGCGTCGTAGACTTGGTTGCAAAGACCCTCACGAAGACCGACGAGCAGGCCAATATGAACGATGACTCATCCTCCTCCGCGCCATCGCCCTTGCCTTGCTGCTGGGCATGACGCCTCTTCGGGCCATGTGGCCAAAGGGAGAAATTACGAGAACGACATTTTTTCAATTAGGAATAATATTTTTGTGTGTGGCATCCCTTTGTTGGGGCTTTGCCTTTGCCGCAGTAGTTCCTGCTCTTTGTCGTGCGTGTGAAGATTATTCGTAGGTGTGTGCATGGTACGGCTCATCATGTTGCTTACTCTGTGAGTAGGAGGCACGGACGTGCACCAAAAATTTGCCTCGTGCTTGGGTTCATGAATTTACCCCTTCTCTTGCTTCATCGTCTCATGAGAGCCGTGGTCATCGCCGATGTACGGCTTAGCTACCGCCGTGTTCAAGCTGCAAAAATGGTAGGTTTGATGATGCGTTTGCCGGTTGTGAGTGCTTGCCTTCATGTGTACGTCTTTATGGTTGAGCGACTGACGCGTGGTGTTCATTTGTGTGTGTACGGGCACGGGTGTGAGAATGTGTGTTGGAATGCCACTTCTCGGTGCGTGCGTGGATATGTGCTGGCACATGAGGAGTACACTCGTGTGTGGAGGAGTTTGCGTTCACTCTTGCGTAGGTGAGTACCAGCAAACCTCGAGTCCACAGGTGTATTTTGATTAGATGATGCACAGTTCTTGCGATGATACGCATGTAGTTAGCCTTACTACCGTATACCTAGAACTCAAGGTGAGATACAACCCGATGTACCTGGATGGCTGTGAGACGCCATATTCACTGGTTTAGGACTGTTTGTGCATTGTATGATTGTTAGGAATTATGTATGCCTACAGTTGTACTACGTTTGTACTTGGTTTAGTTACATTGCCTACGTTGAGTACGCTGTCTTACCAGTCAAGTTCCTTACCTAGTCCCATCAGTGTACTAGTGTATATTGACTAGGTATATGTTTTTCTTTATGCGTCTGCCTTTATGTACCGTCGCTACCGTCCAGGTTGCCCTCACCTTGGTTTGCCGTGTCGGTGCATTTGGTTATTCGTTTTGCTTTCTTGTTTACTGTGGTCCAGACCAACCCCGGGTGTGGGTTCGTCTGAAAATTTCAGCCGAGCGCCTTATTCAGCTTACTGTGCGTAGCGTTGGGTGATCGGAGACCGGTTGCTTGTGTCCTAGTGCGATCAGCACTCAAATTGCCTGATATCCCGTCCACCATATTGCCCTGCTTTTCGACTGTCATCTGCACTTAGCTTCCCCTGCTCAATTGATTTTTTGGCTGAGGAGTTGTGCTGGTGTTGAGAGTGCTCTTGTGAGTTGGAATTTCCAGTGCACACCGAAAAGGTTTGGCCTTCGGAGGATCCACTGGCCATCCATTTACGATTGACAGGTGTTTGATTATGCACTGGACAGAGCACGGTGCTTGTTTCCGCAGGCGCCCCCAAAAACACAGTGCGGTTCCCTGGCGCAGCCGCTGGTTATTATGACGACCGGTACAGGACCATGTGGACGCTGCCCATGTTTGCCTGCACTGATGCCAGCCAGGTCCATCTGCACTGATGCCAGCCAGGTCCATCTGCACTGAGGCCAGCCAGGCGCTGCACGAGGCCAACGATGGCTGCAAGGCCTACCCTCAGTGCTGCATCCGATTGGCTGCCTATGACTCCGTCAAGCAGGTGCAGGTGATGTCTTTCTTGGTTCGGAAGCCTGGTCTGGCTGCTGCCACTTCGTCCTGCCCTCCTGCTGGGCGATGGCTGGCACCACAGGCGAGAAGGACGTGAAGGTCTGGGGCCCCATGGACA
Source organism: Eutreptiella sp. 'Long Island Sound 2002' (assembly GCA_964036045.1). NCBI lineage: Eukaryota > Euglenozoa > Euglenophyceae > Eutreptiales > Eutreptiaceae > Eutreptiella > Eutreptiella sp. 'Long Island Sound 2002'. Next base: position 139,961,958 of record OZ038378.1, read on the forward strand.
ACAAGAGGGCGACCCGACCATCAGGTGCTCAGTGCACCTGTATCCCCCAGAGGACAACATGGACTTCGCCGAGAATCCCAGGGGACCGGGCGTCACCCGGGCACCCCTGTGGGTTAGCCCAGACACCCCTGCCAGACCCTGCCTATTTTCTGGCTAAAATTTTGGGGGCCCTTTGCCCTCATTTTGGGCTGCCAAATTCGGCAAGCCAGTTAAAGGGAATTTCCTTCCCCTAGGATAGGTAACGCCAAGCCAGAGGGGCGGGGGGTTACGAAAAATCAGCTCTCCGGCACGCATTTTCTGTGCCAGAAGACCCCCCCCCCTTCATACACTCGGTGTTTGCGTGGGCGCTTCGCTTGGGCGCCCATCAATCAAGTGTGCCTGATTCTAACCCTGCGCTTCTTTCGTTCCCGCTTCTGTTCCCCTCTCTCTTTTCATCCAGACTGGATTCTGCATACGCCCTGTCACTTGAGCCTGCTGGGAAACCGATATCAGTGCCAGTAATGCAGATAGTCTGGTGCTCGAGAAGCTTCCATTCCTGGTTCACTTACAAAGTCCATCGACGCTCAGCAGCTGCCGGCCGTGAAGCACGGTGCCCATTTTTCTTTCTAGTTCTGAGAGAGGGTACTGGAGGAGATTCTGGGGTAACTGCAAGTATCGAAGCTGTTGATGTCTATGTAGGAGGTCGACCTGTGTCCATCCCATAGTCCCTAGAGTGTGTGCCACTGTGAGTGCCACCGAGTGCGACCAGAGCAACCGGTATTACCACGAGGGTGTAGATCACCCACCGAGCAAAAATCTGTATAGCAGCTGTATAGCAGCTCAGGAGTGAGTTACTGTTTTTAGAGAAAACTCCGCTGCAGCCCAGGTTGATGTAGTTACGTCGTATTACGCGTACGTTTACTTAGGAGTGACACTTAGAGGATATGACCTGATCCGTGAAAAAGGGAGTACCCTATGTAAATGAGAACTCCTTGTGACGTAACGTACCATGACGGAGATACAGATATAGATTTACTAGCTGAATTTTAGGTAACCGGCGGTTATGACTCAGGTGAATACACACAGTGAGATGAACAGTACCCAGCTAGTTTGTCTGGTGATGGTAGTCTGTAGGATACAGAGTGCCCCGTGTCATGTCCGTGGTGTGCTGATGCGCGGTTGTATAGGAGGTGTATAGGTGAACAGATTTATTGCTCGTGTACTGCTGTGAGTGCGATGCAGTTACATTGATACCCCGTTGTCAGCCCTGAGGTGGCAAATACAGGTCTTGCCGATTTGAGGCCAGGGGGATGTTTGAGGCGACACTCTGATGGTGTCGGTCTCACTGTGCTGGCAATTGTTTGCTTGTGTCTATGTATGCCAGCCAGGGTGTGTGTGTGCGTGAGTACCTGTGCGCGCGTGTTCTGCGTCACGAGAGGTACCCAGAGCAAACACCCCCGCAAGACATTGGCTTCCCCTGTGGGCAGGAGATTTCGCTGTGATTGTGTAGTGTTGTTTTGAGCCTGTTAGTTTAGTTGCAAGTCAGCGAGTGCTTCTTGTTGGATAGGTGTCTCCCATTTTTCTGCCTTTCTGCAATCAGCCAGTCTTTCAGTCGGTCTGCCTGTCTGTGTCTTGGTTGTGGTTGATTGTTTGTCGTTGACCTGATCCGTCGTTCCGGTTGCAGCACCAGGCGATACGCCACACTAACCCATAGTTGACCCATGTCATACAGCCATCTGCATCTCAATGGGCATTTGGCCTGTTTGGTTTATGGCCCTGTTAGCTGGCGCCAACCGGTGACAGGCAGTTATATCCGTGGTGGCAGTGACCGAGAGCCAGTCTGAGCGACCGCTGTATCCGAGTCAGCTGGCCAACCCGTTAGCCTGCACTCTGCAGGACCGCGCGACCTCGTTCTCTCTGCCTGACACCTTGTTGGCTGGAATGCCAGTGGCGAGTTCGCTGCGGCGTTCTCCACGGTGTCAGTGCATGGAGACGTCGTTGCCTTTCGTGCAGTGGTATGGAAGTGGTATGAATTTTCAATTTTAGTTTCATGTATAGTGTTTTGTACCAGCTTACTTCCCTGTCGTTGGCACAAAAATCAGTGTTGTTCTCGCCTGTGTCTGCGTGTAATGTGAGGGAGTACCTAGTTATGTATTAATCATTCGTGACCCTGAGGATGGTCATGCCCTCAGGGTAAGGCAGTCTGTGGCAAGGACTGGAGGAACAACGACCCTTCCCCGTACCCGAGTCCGGAAGAAGCCATAGATTTGGTTTACTGTCTGTACCTTCGTCTGATACGAGGATAGCTGGTAACTGCCTAGTGTGATGCAGGTAGTATGACAGTTGACTGCAATAGAAGTCCAGAGGTCAGTGATACCCTACAGGTGACTGAGTTTACTAGTTCGTATGCGAGAGATGAGCTTTGGGTTGATGGTAATACCCCTAGTCACTCCGAGGATTACGGTCATAGCCGTGTCTACTGAAGCTATTCAGGAATGTAACAGTAGCTACACGGTTAGTTCTACTGTGATGTACTGCGTGTTCACCTGGAGTGTCAGTCGCTGTGGCACTAATGTAACTCAGTGGCACCTTAGGACGGTCTGAGCCCTAGGAGTCGAAAGTCTGTAGTCTGTAGTCTGATGCTGCCGCACCCCAGTGTGACGTTCTTCCGTGTATTGTTTTCCGTCTGTAGGGCCCAGCTATGGCATTGGGGAAGAGACAATTATTTCTAATCCTAAACAGGTGTTGATTGGAGGAGGCCTCTCAGTTTTCTTGGCTCCTTGCGTTGATGTTTAATGCAGAAGATACCTTCTTTGTTGTCCCCCTTAAGCCTAGCTGTGGGTGATTGGCTGGTTTGGTGTGACCTCAGGCCCGTCCCTGTGCCGCAGGGCTGAAGGTCTTACGGGATGTAGTGACGACTGTTTTTCTCTCCTCTGTGTCACTCTCCGTATTTCTATTTTTTCCCCGACCATGGGCAGGTTGGCCCTCCGTCAGGAGTGGGAAGCCCTGGCGACACCCCCGCTATATGGGGTAGATTGGTTTCGTGTTGGGAAACGTTTGTTTATCTGTGGGTTACAGGAATTGCTGTGTTGCCTGCTTTTCTGAATCACTCTGTTCTAGACCCTGTAGTGGTACTGTCGGTACACTGGGCAGATGGGTGGTATAGCAGTTCTGATGTGTATGAGTGAGTCTGCTGTTACCATTGAAGGAGCTGTGTATGATTCTGCCCTGTGGCTGCTGTGATATGACCTTCCCTAGTTAGCCCACGAGGCATTTTATTGGTAGCACCCTGGAAGCCAGTTTGAAGGCCCAGGCGTAGTGTACCTGACACTGAGACAGGCCCCAGAGGGGAGCACTGTCGCCACTACTCTGCAATTGCAATTGCGACTGACTACTTCGTGTAGCTGAAGTACATGATACCCCGGTGAGTACCCGCAGACTGAGTCTCTGTGACCCTGGGTGGACTAGTACCCGTACGGTGTGAGCTTATATGGGATATCCCATAGGCCATACTAAAGCACCACCTATGTTACAGATGCCTGGGTTGCCAACTTGGGAGACCACTAGGTGAGTGAAGACAGCCTACTATGTACTTGAGTATATTGGCTGTAACGCCAGTACAGGAAACCCGTGTGTAAAGCAACATCAATGTTGTGGCCGCGGGTGCTGTACTGTGTATTATTCCAGGAGTATTGTACGAGTAACCCTGAGTGTCACAGAAACCGCCTTTAGGTGAGTAACCTCTGGACTCTAGTGAGCATAGATGACTTTACTGTATTGCTATAGCTTAGCCTTAGTCAGCCAGACAGATAAACCCTTAGGCCTGCAAGACAGCCTACTGCACGTAGTCTGGTTATAGCGCTGTGAGAGCATGACTGAGTAGCAGCCGGACTGAGTAGCAGCTTGTAGTGAATTTGAGGTAGAGTGTATGTGTAAACATAGAGGTAAGTTTGCCGCACTCAGTGGCTTTGTAGCTGATTTTCTGTCTAGGAGAATGATAGGGATGGGCTAGGGCAACAGCAGGAAGGGACGTACTGACCTGGGGGACCTATAGGGAGAAAACAACCCCTTTACCGAACATGTGCGTGGAGTCGCGACCAATGCACCACGGGGGGTATGACTCTGCGGGTCATGTATTCCGCCAACGGTCTTCAGGCGACTCAGTAGAACCCACCTGCCCCTAGCCAACCTTCTGCGGATGATCAGCAGTAGTGACTTGTAAGTTAATCTGCAGTGTACTGAAGAGGTACGGTCGTACTTGGTTTGTAAACTGAGGGTCTGTAAAGGCCATCCCCTGCACTTTAGTGCCAGACAGTCACCAGTGGGTCGTCAATAGAGTCTGTTTTCATCCGGATGTAGGGTCCCGTTGAGAGTGTCTTGGGAATTCCCGGAATTTGCTTTCATGGAACCTCTGTCTTCAGCTGTCGTGTCTGAGGCATCGTCTGAGGTTACCATCATCCGTCCTGCAGTGTTCAGTTTGTGGGACCTTTGTGTGTCGAATTTTTCTTTTCGGGATACTGCCCAAGGTCTGGACTCTCTGATGGCTGTGCGACAGTGCGCTGCTAAAAGCAGTGCAGGGTGAGCATACAGAGAGTATCGTAAGCCAACGGTCAGTTGTGAGGTACGTGTGGAGCCGGGTTGCTGCTGGTGCCTCGGGGAGGCCGACGTGGACTGATTGGGCTGTCAACCATCTCGAGGGTGTAGAGTAAGGGACCATTTTTTTCTGTGAGACCAGTTTGGCAGCGGTGGCAGTGTTTGTCAATGCGATCACCTTCCTCGGTGTTTCAGAAGTCTTTGCCTGTGTTAGCCCCGCTTTTGAAGTGTTTTGACAAGTGCGTACCCCCCACTGGGGTATATACTTGACAGATGTTTCTCATATGCGTGCAGTGCATAACCCTATGTCGGTAGAAGTCGGTGGACTTGACAGCAAAGTTCTCGTGCCGGATGCTCCTGTCTATACCCCCCGCCATCCGTCTGTTCTCAGGTCCGCCGAGTGTACCAAGCCCTCCTGGGAGCAATCCTGGACTAACCGTGCCGCCCAGACTAGCTCCGAAGTGCCCGGAGCTGGCGGACCGCGGATCGCCAAACAAAAGTGTCAGCTGACGTTCTCAGAATTGGTTCTGTATCTGAATTGGTTTGTAGGCCCTGCAGAGTTCCCCTCTTTGCGCAAGCACGGCCTTGTCTCAGCACAGGGCCCCTCGTCTGACTGTCGATTTCCTGCGCAGGTCTTTGTGGTCAAGAATGCATGACAACATGTTTGTGAGGCAGATGTAGTGGGACTGAGGGGCCAGGTCATGCCTGTGAAGAGTTGTTGCTGCTCAGCACAGCATTACAATTGCAGACTGGTTCGGTTTGATTTTTCCTGATCCTCTGACATACAACATTGTAGTCATGTCACTGTCCGCACGCGGTATTGTGCTGCGTAAGCTGTGTCCAGTCAACGTCAGCTGGCACCTTGGAACTGAGCACTATTCAGCGGGCCAGTATGACTAAACTGGAAGCGGACCCAGTACTACAGTTTCCTCAGAGCAGATGGGTTATCAGTGCACGTCCTATGACTCAACTGACTCGGAGTTCACCACTGCGGTAACAGACCCGGCGACACCCCCCTGGTGTGCCACCAGTGTCCAGACCCCCGACCTGGCTGGAGGGTGTCTGTACGCCCACAGCCCATGAGGGCGCCCCAGGGCGAGGCGATGACACTGGGTTTCCCCCGGGGGTGGAGGCTGGCCTGGGCTGTGGCACCACGGCGTACAGCTGGCAGAACTGACGTCTGTTGTCTGTTGCCTGACGTCTGCCTGTTGTCTGACGTCTGTTGTCTGTTGCCTGACATCTGCCTGTTGTCTGACGTCTGTTGTCTGTTGCCTGACGTCTGCCTGTTGTCTGACGTCTGTTGTCTGTTGCCTGTTGCCTGACGTCTGCCTGTTGCCTGACGTCTGCCTGTTGCCTGACGTCTGTTGTCCGTTGCCTGGTGCCTGACGTCAGTTTATTTTCAGTGCAGACCTAGAAGGACAAGATGCAGCCCCAGTGAACACATGAAAAATGGTACTGACGCGTTCCTGTGGGTGGCCGGCCACCGGACGCTGCGGTGACACGCACAGGTGAGCAGGCAGGCAAAGCACTACGCTCACAAGGGCATCAATACGCTCGTGTCATGTGACAAAGCGTTTCAGGATCCTTGCCACTCTGCAACAAGGGAACGAAAGTATGTACAGCAACACATCAGGATATGTACACATGGGGTTAAGACTGGACTGGGGTAAGGGCATCACAGGACAATAGACACTCTATCCCAACTCGTATCCCAATCCCAGGTCCGACCCTCTCAGTGGCTGGTGGGGGCGGGGGCTCAAACACAACCCATGCCCTGCTCAGTCCGGACCCTGAAACCCTGCCAATAGGGGGGGTGTCCCGCCCAGCCCCAGCCGAGTTCCTGCGAACCAAGCAGCTCCAAGGCCAACCAACAGTGGCTCCCTATGCTCCCTTAACGGCAGGTCCCAACTTCACTCTGAGCCAGAGATATGGCCCCGCCATTATCGCTCAGGAGTTGGTAGCTGAAAATGGGCTGTTTCAGCCCAAACTGATATTAGCTTGAAAAACTCCTAAATTGACCCCTCGTCCGGACCCGCCAGAGGTAGGGACGAGGCAACTGACCCTATGCCCTTCGTGTGCGAACTCCCTGGAGCCCTCACCCAATCTGGTTCCCTCTGAGGTCCCGGCATCAGGGCACCACGGGTTCATCAAGTGGGGCCATGATGCCAAAATCACCAAAATTGGCGTCATTCCCACGCGTGGCTCGCCCGGCCAGGGCAAGGCCAATGACTCACAGGGTAGGAGGCAGTACCTAGGACTTATATCTGAGTGTACAACCTGAAATTAGGTCTGGGCTCCCTGTGGGCAGAGAGAAATGGGGCCGCCAATTGACCACACGGAAGGGGGAAATTGGGGTCCGAAAATGGGGTCATTTTGGCTGCTCGAAATGAGCCAAAATTCGGGGTGTTCCCAATAGTATATATCCACGCCGGCTTGGAGATCGGATCCGCCATTCCATACGCGATCCACCGAGAGTCCAACAGAGACTCCCATGCCCTTGGCTCTCAAAGATCTCCATGCTACTCAGCGTGGTGACAATCCCAATTTGGTCCACAAATGCCAAAATGGCAAAATTGCCCACACTCACTTTGGGCTAGCGCCTTAACGAAGGTTGCTCCCCTCCGCCCACGTGGTGTGTGAGCCATGGGGACCAATATACACAACACCCATGTCATATATGGTCCATTGGTCCATGTGTCCGGCAAGCACGGGTGGGCTCAACATAGTGCACGGCGGGCAGCAAAAGTGGAAAAATGCTCAAAATGGCCAAAAATGCCCACACACATGGTTGGGGCAAATGAGGCACATGCCCGACTTGGACCGGAGTGTGCCATAGGATTGGTATCAAGTCATATGTGTCCAACATATCTTTTGGGCATCGCCCAACTCCTCCGGTCTTGGGAATGGCGGGGTCGCCAAGTGAGCCCATGATTTGGGATAGTCCCAAATCGCCAACATGGCGGTCACGGTATGCCAAGCCCAAGAGGAGTTATTCGTCGGGTCCAATTCGTCTGCCTGTTGCCTGACGTCTGTTGTCCGTTGCCTGGTGCCTGACGTCAGTTTATTTTCAGTGCAGACCTAGAAGGACAAGATGCAGCCCCAGTGAACACATGAAAAATGGTACTGACGCGTTCCCGTGGGTGGCCGGCCACCGGACGCTGCGGTGACACGCACAGGTGAGCAGGCAGGCAAAGCACTACGCTCACAAGGGCATCAATACGCTCGTGTCATGTGACAAAGCGTTTCAGGATCCTTGCCACTCTGCAACAAGGGAACGAAAGTATGTACAGCAACACATCAGGATATGTACACATGGGGTTAAGACTGGACTGGGGTAAGGGCATCACAGGACAATAGACACTCTATCCCAACTCGTATCCCAATCCCAGGTCCGACCCTCTCAGTGGCTGGTGGGGGCGGGGGCTCAAACACAACCCATGCCCTGCTCAGTCCGGACCCTGAAACCCTGCCAATAGGGGGGGTGTCCCGCCCAGCCCCAGCCGAGTTCCTGCGAACCAAGCAGCTCCAAGGCCAACCAACAGTGGCTCCCTATGCTCCCTTAACGGCAGGTCCCAACTTCACTCTGAGCCAGAGATATGGCCCCGCCATTATCGCTCAGGAGTTGGTAGCTGAAAATGGGCTGTTTCAGCCCAAACTGATATTAGCTTGAAAAACTCCTAAATTGACCCCTCGTCCGGACCCGCCAGAGGTAGGGACGAGGCAACTGACCCTATGCCCTTCGTGTGCGAACTCCCTGGAGCCCTCACCCAATCTGGTTCCCTCTGAGGTCCCAGCATCAGGGCACCACGGGTTCATCAAGTGGGGCCATGATGCCAAAATCACCAAAATTGGCGTCATTCCCACGCGTGGCTCGCCCGGCCAGGGCAAGGCCAATGACTCACAGGGTAGGAGGCAGTACCTAGGACTTATATCTGAGTGTACAACCTGAAATTAGGTCTGGGCTCCCTGTGGGCAGAGAGAAATGGGGCCGCCAATTGACCACACGGAAGGGGGAAATTGGGGTCCGAAAATGGGGTCATTTTGGCTGCTCGAAATGAGCCAAAATTCGGGGTGTTCCCAATAGTATATATCCACGCCGGCTTGGAGATCGGATCCGCCATTCCATACGCGATCCACCGAGAGTCCAACAGAGACTCCCATGCCCTTGGCTCTCAAAGATCTCCATGCTACTCAGCGTGGTGACAATCCCAATTTGGTCCACAAATGCCAAAATGGCAAAATTGCCCACACTCACTCTGGGCTAGCGCCTTAACGAAGGTTGCTCCCCTCCGCCCACGTGGTGTGTGAGCCATGGGGACCAATATACACAACACCCATGTCATATATGGTCCATTGGTCCATGTGTCCGGCAAGCACGGGTGGGCTCAACATAGTGCACGGCGGGCAGCAAAAGTGGAAAAATGCTCAAAATGGCCAAAAATGCGCACACTCATGGTTGGGGCAAATGAGGCACATGCCCGACTTGGACCGGAGTGTGCCATAGGATTGGTATCAAGTCATATGTGTCCAACATATCTTTTGGGCATCGCCCAACTCCTCCGGTCTTGGGAATGGCGGGGTCGCCAAGTGAGCCCATGATTTGGGATAGTCCCAAATCGCCAACATGGCGGTCACGGTATGCCAAGCCCAAGAGGAGTTATTCGTCGGGTCCAAGATATGTTGGGCACCGAAGTATGTACCCTCATATCATACTTGGGTCATGATGTCAATTGAGCGCAACGTTGAGATACACGGTCGCCACTTGACATCATGACGGGCCAAAAACGGCAAAATTGGCACAAAGACACACAAGAGTGCCTTGAAAGGCGCACAATTATATTATAATATCTTCGGCTTGGATCGTGCAATCAACTAATCCTTCTAAACACAATGACTTGACACAAATGACCTTCGATTCCACGTATGTGCTCCACTTGGGGCGCTTTGAAAGGTTACGAGCGCTACTTCCCAAGTGGGCACATGAAAATATGGAAAATTGCAAAACACACACCTTGCTCCCAACGCATCGCTTCGGGACCACCACACAAGCTTCCCTTCACGAAGGTTGGGCTTGTAATTGATCGTAGGGAGAATGGAGAAGGGGCTTGCACAATATGAGGTCCATTGGCGGGTTTGGCTTGGAGCGATGGACCCGCCAAATGGGCACGCAACACAACACATGGCACATACTCCATATTGCCCAAAAAGGTAGTTCCCCCCACGATATGTCATGCCCCTCCAAGGGCATAACTTTGTGTCAATCGCTCATAGGAACTCAAGGAGAGTTCCTATGCAACACCAACACTTGCGCGCTACACTCGAAAGTTATCTTAACGCACGCAATGTCATGGCCAAAGCGTTATAACGCAAACTCTACCCTCTTGACCATGATCCATTAGGCTAGCGCGCACGTGTGGAAACGCAAGGCATATAATGCTTCCTAAATTACGTCGGGAGTATTGTGAATACATCCCACGTTTCCTTATTGTCATTCCTCGCAAGCAACACGAGATATGACCCTAACAAGTGGCCTCACGAATCAACTTTGTTTTGCCCATATCTCTAAGACAAATGGAGGGCAAGATAAAAGAAAAGTTGATTCGTGCATAGGGAAGCACGTAGGTCCACTCGAAAGAGGTCAAATCAAGTGCGGGGATGTCGAAGTCGAAAATCCGATTTCGACATCCTGAAAAATTCGGATTAAGGTTGCTAGTGTAGAATGTGAAAATTGCGGATGCATCAATGCAGTTCCTGAAGGCTTTAGAGCCTTCGTCACGGATAGCGTTAAAATTTCCATTAATTACAGCTAAACTGGCGGTTACGGTAAAGTCGCGAGCTAACCGCCAGCTGCCAAAACAGTGAATATCAGAACGGAAGCGTAAAAATTGACGGAAACAATATGAAAATAAAACCCTGTTGATTCCTGATGTTCTGATATATAATTCTCCGCTGGCGGTGCATCAGTTGCCGATGCGGGTCTTTACGGCACGGAACACGCTCCCGCCGGGCTCGCACCGGGCGTCAACGGGCGCCTTCCGTACATGGGGTTAGTGGACCGGAGACCGGTCTTCCCTTCCGTACATAGGGTTAGTGGACCGGAGACCGGTTGTATGCCCTGCCCTAGCCATGGGGTTCTGGGTACCGCTTCACCCCCCTCCTTAGAGCAAACCCTGGGGGGGGCTCGATAACACCCACGCATGGCAGCGGGTACCCAGGACCATTTCCTGAAGGGGGGGGGTGTCACATACTCACTTCAGACTGGCTCAGGTTAGGCTGCCCAAGTCCCACAGTAAGATAGGTATGATGCTGTATAAGCTCGTAGCACATGTATAGTATCAAGTATCAAGTCCCGGGTCCTGGCGGCGATTGTTCGGCATCCAAAGAACCCGTTAACCCATACCAGGCGCACCGGGTGCCGGCTGCGACGGTCACCACCACAGTGGCAGTGGCATACACGGCCAACATAGGCGTCACACGACGACCGAGGTCGAGAGCGACCACAAAGATCCATCAGGCTACCCCAAGCTTCCCAAGGCCCGCCGACTGGGGAGAGTCCCCACGGGTCCTTCCTCGGGCGCACCATGTCCATATCCATACGACGCGAGTCCAGAGTGCAACAGCCGAACGAGCTCCTCCTTAAGGAATCGGGCATCAAGGCCGTCTTTTCCCTCGCCCTATTACCACGAAGGCCATACATGAGGGAGTCCTCATGCAGTGTGGGCGGAGGCGTCGACTCCTCAAACCACCAGTTTCCCAGGCAGACTGACCGAGGTCAGGAGCACCGGAGGCCGCCATCCGACTGCAAGTGCGTCTGCGAGTCGGTAGGCTAACACTGGGACTGACAGTGGCGGACCGCTGGGAGTGTAGTCAGGCAACTGGGCTTCCCGCCTGGCGCCATCAGGATCTCCACATCACAGCGAATAGGGCAACACGGTATCACGGGCACTCAAACAGTAGAATCTGTATTCAGGTACTGGTCCAGGCTGGACCAGGCTGTATGCACATGTACACGGCGACTCAAGGCGCCTTCGTATTCGATTCGCATCCTTTCGGGGGAAAAACAGTCCACACCTCAGTGATGGGCCGGCAAGACTCAACATACAGATGCACATATCCTGGGGGACAGAAAAATAAGCAGAAAGCGGGGTAACAGGCGTGTAAACACACTCTGAACAGAGTGCCAAGCCACGCCCCGGTTAGGATAAGGCATTTGCAGGAGGGTGGACAGGAAAACGCCTGAGTTCAGGCCATATATAGTCTGCAGACACACGTCGACTGGTCTGGACCCCGCAAGTGCCATGGGGCCAGACCACACACTCAAAAATCGCAATGCCGATGACAGCGGCATCCGTTGCGCAACGTCGTATGGGCTTCAAGGCCCCAAGGGCTCAGAGATATGAAGGTCAGTCGCCCTACCTGGTTTCCCAAGGATTCAGCAGGGGGGGAGTGACGAATAGAAGACGACAGGGCCCTTCCTCCTCTGGATTCAGCAGGGGGGGGTATATGGCCATCCCGATGGCAGGTCACCGAAAGATGGAAGAGAGCAAGCAAGTAAGGGACGATCCGTCGACCTCACAAGCGCTGAAAACACATCAGGGGAGAGCTCAGGGCGCTGATCAGGCACCCCTGGCTGCAATCGCCCGGGTGAGTGCTGCCAAGTCCGAAACGTGGATCTTGGTCTTGTGCTTGCGGATGTACTCCATGAAGGGAGTATTGACCCGCGGCACGAACGAGGAGACGGGCTCCCAGGTGTCGTGGGACGGCCCATAGCCTCGCCAACGAACCTTGAACTCCAGACCTCCGGGTGCCGAGGCTTTCGGACGCTGAGCCAGGATCTTCTCGACTGTATAGTCGTCCTGCTCAGCATAGTCGTCGTCCGAATCAGCCTCATGTGCGGCATAGCTCAGGGACACATGTTGGCCACGGAGGTCGGGTTCCCGCACACGGAGTTGACTCTCGTGGCGCTCCCGGAACTGTCCGTGACCCACCTTGATGCGGTAGGTGTCCTCACCAATCCTGCAGACCACCTCGCCGGGTGTGAACCAGGTCTTGGTGCGGTGGGTGCCCATGGGGCGGGGTCTGATCACCCACACCGGGTCTCCCACCCTGAACTTTTGCGCTGCCGAGCTCGGGGCAGACTTCTGACGCTCAGCATGCTCCCTTTCGAGCTGCTGGCGGATGTCCCCCGCCGTTTGCTCTTGCCGCGCGAAGAATTCCTTGGCATCCATAGCCATGCCATCACCAGACAAGGGAAGTCCCCGACCCAGGGGATCCCTGCCGAACAGAACCTGGTGAGGGGACAAACCACCCGGTGTGGGTGTGTCATGATGGGCCTTCAGAGCAGGCCACATCTCCTCAAACCAGTTCCGACGTGGATTGGTGATGTGGATCTTGCGCAGCTTCTCGAACAGCTGCCGTCCAGCCACTTCGGCACGGCCGTTAGACCGGCTGAGATAGGCGACGCTCTTGGCATGACGTATTCCCATGAGGGAACACATAGCCTTGAACCAGCCACCAGTAAACTGGGGCCCTCGGTAACTGCAAATGGTGCGGGGGATGTCAAAGACGGTCAGCCAATGACGAATCATCATGACTGCCACTTCCTTGGCAAGCAACCCCTTTTTGCGTGCCGGAACGGCTACTACGTAGCCACTGTGGCGATCCACACAAAGAACCACACAGTCAAAGGTCTCCTTGCCAATGTGCACTTCGGGCATGGAGAAGACGTCCATGGCCACGCTCTCCATGGGCTGATCAGGAACCGGGGTCCATTGGGCTTCCCCTTTGACGTTCCGGTTGTCAGGATTGCAGGCCTGACAGACCGAGCAACCCTTCCTGACCTTCTTGATGGCGGTGTAGATAACGATATGGTCGATCTCGAACCGACGCTGCATGTCAAGAGCCTGCTTCTTGACCCCTGGTCGCAGCATGTGGTGGTGCCAAGCTTCATAAAGCTCGAGCACCCGGGACTCCGGTACTAGCAGCTTACCATTCCGGTAGAGCTTGCCATCTCTCTTGGTCAGCCCCTTTGGCCACTTCTGCCCGTCGTCAGGGTCGGTCACAGCCCTATACTCGGCCGCAAAGGCCTCAGACTTGGCGTAATCGTCGGTGCAGTCGTCCTGGAGGCAAGACTCCGGGAAGAGGTGCTTGTCGGACTCAGCTCCCTCAGGGGCGAGTACTCTGACCGCTCTGCTCACCCTCGTTGCGAGGGGGGCATCCGCGGCCATGACGACGAAGCATTTTACACCCTCCTCCTCCATCAGGCGCTCCATCTCAATGATCCTCTTGGCTTCAGCGGTCTCAGCCTCATCGCCATGGGCAGAGATATCCGTCATGCCCTTGCTGGCGGGATAGGCCCACCTGCTGAGACAGTCCGCCACGGTGTTATCCTTTCCAGGAATATACACAACCGTGAGGTCGAATTTGGCCAAGGTCTCATGCCATCTTGCCCGTCGGGAGGCGGGACCTGAGGGGGTGTCCACGTGCTCCTTGTGCCACGACTGCAGACTCTGATGGTCGGTGCAGACAGTGACGGGATGGAGGGCTATGTACCCAGCCCATTTCCTGAGAGCCATGACGATGGCATACGCCTCCTTTTCACGGGGCGTCCACGTCCGTCTCTGGCCTTCCGCCAGGACTCGGCTCCAGAAGGCCACGGGCACGTGCCTCCCATCGTCAAGCACTTGCTCCAACAAAGCGCCAATGGCGTAGTCGGAAGCGTCGGTGCGCAGGACGAACCCTCGGTCGGGATCCACGAGGTGCAGACCCACTGCCGATAGCAGCGCCTGCTTCATCCCCTCAAAGGCACGGTCGGACTCAGCTGTCCAGACCAGAGCCTTCTTGGACCCCTTCTTGGTCTCCTCTCGGTTGCCCTTGAGCATGGTCGTCATGGGGGCTGCATACTCGGCATACATTTTGATATACCCCGAGTAGTAGTTGCAGAACCCAAGGTACGCCCGTAGCTCAGAGACCGTCTTGGGCTTTTCCCAGTGCTCAATCGCAGCCACGTTGCCAGGTATGGGCTTTCGCTGCCCGTTCCCGACTACGTGGCCAGCGAAGACCACCTCGCTTACCGCAATGGTGGCCTTGTCACTGCTGCCCGTGAGTTTGTGCCGAACCAGAAGGTCCAGCACTCGATTGACGTCCCTCTCATGTGCCTCCAGGAGCTCCTCGTAGCTCATACTGGGGTCCCCGGACGCGATGATGACGTCGTCCACGAAGGGGTCCGCACAGTCACGCACCGGCTCAAGCAGGTTCTCCAGCATCCGCTGAAAGGCTGCATTGCCGTTGGTAACGCCCATGGGCATCACCTTCCACTGGAGAGGTCCAATTGGAGTGCTCATGGCTGTGCAGGCACGGGACTCTTCGGCGAGAGGCATCTGATGATAACCATGTTTCAGGTCAATCACCGTGAAGATCCTCCGCCGGTGTTGTTTTTGCAGCACATCCTCAATGAGGGGCAGCGTATAGCTGTCGTGCTGCGTTTGGGCGTTTAGGCCGCGGTAGTCGACCACGAGCCGCCACTCACCGGCAACCTTCTTGGGGACGACGAAGCACGGAGAGGCCCATTCGGAGTGGCACGGCTCGAGCCAGCGTCTCTGGATGAAGTCACGGAGGATCTTCTCCATGGCCTCTTTCCTCTCGCCCCTCAGGGCAAACTACCGGTGCCGATACACACGGGGGTCCTGCTTCAGTCGTATCTTGGCCTCGCCATACGGTCCACGCACCGGTGGGGGAAACACAGGCTTACCGCTGAAGAAGGTATCACCATACTTCTGCTTCAGCCTGGCCCTCAATGCCTGAATCTTGGGGCAATCATCGGACTCCGCCTTGGCTTTTCCGGGCACCTGGACCACGGAGCTTACTTGAGGGGTAGCTACTCCGCTCGCTTTCGGCTCAGGTGGTCTTCCCAGGTAGCTCAAAGGGCTATCTCTGGTCTTGCCTCGGAATAGATCGCCGTAGGTGGGTGGGTTACCCCCGATTGGCTCGTCCTGGCTGGATAGGTGGTCCAGCACCCTCTGCACGAAGGTGTTCCCGTCATAGGAACCAGAGACGATCGAGTCCACTTCCCACCAGGCTTTGTCCTGGCCTTTGCCCTCAGGCTGGTTTCCCCAGTCGTGAAAGGGCTGATCCATATACCCCTGAACCAGATCCCACTCCTCTTCAGTGAGGGGGTCCTCCGATTCCGATTCTTCGATGTCAACAGGGGGAACCGCAAAGCATTGCCGCCAGGGCTATGCTATGATACGGTTGACACACACGAAGTCCGTGGTGTCTGCCTGATCAAGGCCCCCATCCACATAGTGGAATTCCGTTGGCCATCACTGGGGTGGCATGGGCTGTCCCTTAGCGTCCTGATAGACACTCTCTCCAGCCGGTAGGACGACCTTGTTTAAGGTCATGTTGGTCAATGAGGCTACCCAATGTCGGGTACTCTCCTCCTCGGTGCATCCCATAGGAACAACCAGCACTGCCTTGGAGCGGTCCTTGCGAATCTTCGCTATCGCTCTTGGAATGTCCCATCGAGGGCAATGGATCCACATCAAGCCCTGATGCGGACCCCAGTGCTTCTTCCACGCGGAGTCCTGTGCGCTCCAGTACTTCTCACATACCCGAAGATGGGCGGAGGTTCCTGAAGAGAACGCATCCAGGGCCAGATCCGAAGCTCCCAAGTCCGCGACAACTCGGCTCGCCACTTCCGGCCTTACGCCGTACTCCTGGTTTGCAGGACCAGTTGGCTCAGTGTCCAGCGCGGCCACTTCGAGCTGATTGCGTTCGGGCCGGATCCATTGGCAGTCCACATGGTGCTCAGGTGACGAAAGCCACGAGAGTTGGTCGTCCTGGTACAGGGTCATGGAGGCCTGGGCCGGGAGGACGCCGGAGTCCGTGTCCATCATGAAGTCGTAACCGACGATCATGTCCCAGTCCATCTCGGCCTCGTAGAAGCGACCGTGCAGGAGGATTTCCTTGCCGAGGTCTGGGCGGCTCAGCTCACGATGGTTCACGAACTGCAGCCCAATGGCCGCTTCCTTCGTGCCTCCCACCATGTACTGGCCGTTCGCCACCTTCAGCCTGACAGGTTTCCGACTGTCGGTCAGACACTCTGGTGGAAGTAGGCCAGCCTTGACCAAGCTGACTTGAGCTCCCATGTCGACCAACACGTCGAAAACCTTTTCCACTTCCCCGCATAAGGCACGGACCTTAAGATGCAAATGCCGCTCGCGACCGACACGGCGCACGGCGTGCAAACTCAGGATCTCCGGCCGTTCCAGAAGCTCAACAAGCGACTGGTGCAGGTCGTGGACAATGGGCTCAGGCTGCCCATCTGCAGCATCCAGCTGCGGTCCGGGTGATCCTCCGATACTCTCGGATAGATCCTGTAGTACATCAAACACATTCTTGGTCGCGAAGGACGGACGGGTGCAAGGGTTCGTGCCTTCACTTGCCCTCACCCCGCCTCCGCGACTGGGTACCGGACCGGGCCTTCCGCCCGCGGCAGTCCCCTTGTGCTTATCGACTCCCGACTGGGATGGTTCGGCGCTTCCCACGTCACCATCCTGCAACCGCCCTAGCTGGGGCCCTTGGCTGCAGGGGCTCCGCTAGGGGGCGTCGGTTGTGGAAGTAGGGGAAGTCTCCTCGGCATCAACCTCGTTGACGCGCTTCTTCCTTTCCCTTCTTTCCTTTCTAGTCGTCTTGTTCTTGTCCTTGTTCTGGTCGTTCTGGTTGTTCTCCTTGTTCTTGTTGTCCGACCTAGGGACCCAGTTCCTCTTGATCTCCTGGATCTCCTTGGCCAACTCGGTCCCCTGCGACACCAGCTTGGAGAGCTCGTCCCTGTCCACCTCCACCTTGGCTTCCCGGATACCCGCGGGCGCACGCTTCTTCGACCCGTGCGCCTTCTTGTAAGCCTCCGTGTCGGCCTTGTGGACGGGGCATGTTCGGTGGTCATGGTTGAAGCCTTTCTTCCTCCCATAACACACGAAACAGCCCTGAGGGTGAGCTCGTATGAACTCCCCAAAGGACAGCGGAGGGTCGCCAATGCGGCGAGGGTCCCTCTTCTCCTGCTTCCTCCAACCCTGCTGCAGGGGCTTCCAGTTTCCCGGTTTGCTCCCCGCGCTCAGGTTTTTGGCCACGAAGGCACAAACGGCCACTTCGGCGGGCTCATCGTCGTCGTCATCGTCGACGAGAGTCTCATCGCCGCCGGCTCCCGCTGGGTCCATGGCAGCTTCCCCGCCAGGTCCCTCGCCAACGTAGTTGACGTCGCGGTCGCCGGGCCTCAACCCGCGGGTGTGGTGGAGGTTTCGGTACTCCTTGAGTACTTCCTCGCCAACCCACTCCAGGATCTCGTCGCAGCTCATCCGCGCCGGGATGGCCTGCAGACAGATGGTCTGGCCGCTCAACTCACACTCGTCAAGGCGCCACATCGCGGACTTCTCGCGATCGCCCGAGACGGTGATGAGGAGAGCGTTCCTCAGGGAGTGCCGTTTGACATCCCGGGCAACGTTCTTCCTCGTCCAAGCCACCACGTTCGTATGATACTCTTTGGGGAGCATCATCTTGACCGTGTGGTTGGACTTGGCCCTCTTGGATTCCTCCTTGGTGACCCTCTTGATCAATGCTTCCGGCAGCATGGAGAGCAGGCGAGCCTGCTCGTCACCCTCGTTCCAATCCTCCACGTTGCGGCGGAAGAGGGTGTATTTCCCTCGGAAGTCTCGCCAATCTCGTAGGCGGATCTCCCGTCCATCATGCTCAAGCTTGATGGACTTCCAGCGCTTGGCCGCGACCTGCGGAGCGTCCACCCGCTCCTGCTCGTTGAGCCACTTCTTGGCTTCCTTGAGGGTCTTGATTCTCCCCTCCTTGGTCGCCACGAAAAATAGCTCTCCGAGCACTTCCGGCAGGCGGTACCTGAACCGTCTGAAGACATATCTCTCCGCATCCGCGGGAGGCAGGTCCTCAGTGACGGTCAGCCCCCAATCATCCAGCTTCTCCAAGAAGCGGTCGAGGATGAGGGGGTTGCCATCGTACATGGGGGGCTTGATGTCCTTCAAGTCTTCCCACACGGCGGCATCCGCAGCCTTAGAGACCATGAACGCCGGCCGCGAGGTCGACCGAGGTTCCCATCGGCCTCGCCCACGGACTCCCACGGCCGCCACGTCCATCTCCTCCATGGAATCCCTGTGGCTACGCCGCGGTTCCTCCATGTACGCTGAACCTAGATGTTCACGCCGTACTCCTTCCATGTACGCATCCTCATCACGGCGCCGGCGGCTGCGTTCAGCGGCCTCCCGTCGTACACCACGCGGCGGGCTGATGTCGAACTCCTCCAGGTCCAGGTCCAGGTCCTCACCTTCGCCAACATCCCACTCCACGTCTCCTCTGGGGACCTCATCCCTGAGTCCACCATAACGTCCACCAGCCATTGGGATTGGCTCCAGGGCTGCTGCGGGGCGCCGGGGGCGTACCGGTGTCCGCGGTGGAGCACGGCGGTTGCGGTACTCCGCGCTGAGCCACTCATCACGCCAATCCTCACTGCCACTGCCGGGCGGCACGCGCTCGTTGCCGCGGCCCGCGCTGTGGTGAGAGGGGGCGGTGAGAGAGGGGGCACTGGCGCTGGGGCGACTCCTGGGGGCTCCGCCGGGGGCGTGGGGTCTGCCTGGACCTGGTCCGGGTCCCCAGCCGTCGTCCGACGAGCCAGACTCCAGGGGTGGGTGGTCGCTGCCGACGTTCCCACGGGCCTCCAGCGCGTCCAGCCTCTGCTGCCACGGTGATGACCGTTTTCAGCTGCCTGGTCTCGGCCCTGGCGATGTCCAGCTCTCTCTGCGCGCGCGCGGCGACCCTGGCGATGCGAGTCATCTCGCCCTTGCCCGTGTCTACCTCGCGCT
Source organism: Eutreptiella sp. 'Long Island Sound 2002' (assembly GCA_964036045.1). Classification (NCBI taxonomy): domain Eukaryota; phylum Euglenozoa; class Euglenophyceae; order Eutreptiales; family Eutreptiaceae; genus Eutreptiella; species Eutreptiella sp. 'Long Island Sound 2002'. The sequence continues at coordinate 139,981,409 of OZ038378.1, forward strand.
CAAGGAACTGGACCCTCCGGCGGAGGTAGACAATCCACCGCCAGGTGGTATCTGGGTCGCCGTTCCCTGGTGGGTCGTCGGGGTACCCAGGGGGTCCTCCAGGAGGGCCTCCGCCAGGTCCGCCCGGTCCAGGGGGTCCTCCCCCGCCCGGTGGTCCGCCTCCAGGGGGTCCACTTGGTGGGCGTCCTCCAGGGGGTCCTGATGGTCCTCCGCCAGGGGGTCCCGGTGGGTGTCCGCCGGGTCGCCTCGGCGGGTCCGAGGATGGGCGCTTCCTCGTGATGCCGAAGTCCATGTCGTCATCCTCGTCCATGTCGCCCCACCTGGGCGTCTCGGTCTCGGAAGACTCCGAGCTCCGGTAGGGAGGAGGGAGATCCTCATCCTCACCTTCCGGGTGCATGGGGACGTCTCCGCCTCCTCCGCCCGTCCAAGCCACCACTTGGCGATGTCGGCGGCCTCATTCATCACCTGTCGCTGGACCGTCGCTGGCGGTGAAGAAGCAGTCACTGTCGTGGGGGTGTCCGCCCGCTGGCCTCCGTGCCCTCTCGGGGGTCTTCCCCTTACCCTTCCTCCGTCGATGGGGAGTGGGGCCACTGCTCCCACTGCTGCCCGTGTCGGCCTCGTCCAGCGTCATCTTGGAGGAGGCGTCCCCTTCGAAAAGCTTTCGAAGGGTCTCCACTCGTGATCCTCCCGGGGGAGTCTCGCGGCGGAGTTTGGCCTCTGCCTCCTCCATTGCGGCGGCCGTGGCTGCAGCAGCTCGCGCTTCGGCTTCCTCCCGGGCATGAGCCGCTTCGGCTTCCCGGGCCCGCTGCAGCCGAGCCTTCTCCGCTTCCAACGTCGCCAGCTCCGCCCCGGTCTTGGCCTTCTCCTCAGCGACCTTCCGTCGCGCGGCCTCGATGGCGTCCTTCTTGGCGGCGTCCGCCTGGGCCTTAGCCGTCGCTTCGGCGTGGGCCCTTTCCTCCGCCTCCTTCTTTGCCCTGTCTTGGGCAAGCGCCTCTTCCAGCGCCCTCACCTCGGCCTCCTTGCAGGCAATGGCCTCCTGCGTCAGGCGGGCTTCCTCATCGGCTGCCGCCGACTCACCGTTGACCTGGGCAGTCGCTGCCCCATGGGCGGCTACGGCCGTGAGTCCGGCCGCAATGGCCGCCACGGTCTGGGCGTGGATGGCCATGCCATGCGCCCACTCCGCAGCCTCCTCCTGGGCGATGCCGACTGCGCCCTCCACGGCAGCGCTGTGCTGCCTGGCCCGTTGCCGGGCAACCCGAAGGTTGCAGGGCACCCCACAGGCGCGCTCACAGGCGCGCGCCACGCTTTTTGCATGTGGTTTGCAAAACCACATGCAATTTGGCACCATGACCTTGCTCCACATGGAAACCCATCACCACGCACTATAAGTACATAGGGGTGATCATCCCTAAATCTTGGGAAGTGCATTTCTTCTAGCACATCCCTTTGATCACCTATATATTGTATCCAATCATCCACATCCCAACGAACCCCAACTCTTCCATCCTTTATGGTCGTTTTTAGTACTTGTCTCTTACTTAACGTGGACCAAGCTTTATCCATCGTTGCATACGACGGAAAGCAATGTGTCCATGGGACGGTGCTTGCACGGGTTTTCTTCTCTTTGGCATCGGCCCACGAAATAAGCTTCTTGTACCTAGGGACGGTTGAACCGAGAAATCGGGATAAAGTGCGCGGTTGAACCGGCGGTTGAATGGGTTGCCGTCATGGCACCAAAAAGCGTCCAATGGTACAAACCACAAAGTATTCACATTTGTGACGCGGGCAACACGTTGCAACTCATATGTTCATGCTTTGGGCAACATTAAGCGATTATTTTGCCGTGCAAACGTTGTCATGAAGCACAATCACAATTGTTCATTTGTGATAAGGGTTCAACCGCACCGTTGAACCCCGTTGAACCCCCTTGAACCACATGTAGGCATGTGTGCATTATGCCACATACCTTCGCTTCGGCATCCCAAGGTCCAGAATGAGGCGCACAGCGTCGGATCCTGTGAAAGCTTTTTTTGTAGCACTTTTCGTCTGTTTGGAAGCCCTCTGTGTGTTACCAATTCGGTCAGCAAGTTGTTTCCATAGGCGTTTTGTCGTGCCGTTTGTGCAAAAAAAGGTGAACAAGTCGTCCACCAGCTGTTGGTCCCCCCACCCGCTGTAGTGGTCGTTCACCACTTGCAGCCAGTGGTGGGACATTTTTTAATTTTTTTTAAAAAAGCTTTGTCACGCGTCAGTTTCAGGCGGTTATGCAAATATTTTGTTCAGAAACACGCGCGCCGCTGGCGCAGCCGCCACCGCCAGCGCTGGCGGTGGTTCAACCGCGGTTCTACCGCGGTTCAGCGGTTCAACCGCGCCCCTTCCGAGTTCAACCGGGTTAAACCGGGTAAAACCACTGTGTGAAGTACCTGATCCAAATGAGCACGTAGGGTCCCTGTCGGGAGCGACGCTGCTGCTGGAGCTGGCCTGGTCGGCCGGCATCCTCCCGCGGTGGGCCGACTCCACGTCGCTGCTGGGGCCTGCTGGAGCCTGCTGGGGCCTCAGGAGCAGCGGACGGGGCTTGGCCTTGGTCTGCTTGGCGACTTGGATGAAGTCGCCAAGGGTGGCGTGGCCGGGGTGATGACAACCATTGGCCCGTTGGGGACTGGGGGCTGGGGTTCCGCCCTTGGCGCCTTGGGCGGCTTCGGCGGCCAGGGACTCCTGGTACTCCCGCCACTTCCGGTCCCGCTTCCTGTCCCCGGCGGACCGCTTCTCCTTCCCCGGAGACGCGCTGCTGCTGCCCTGCAGCCTGCGCTCGCTCCCCGGTTCCGGGAAGTTCTTTTCGATCATGTCCCACATGGAGACATTGATCGTGGCGCCCAACGGGTACGCGTTGGAGTCCTCGTCCTCCTCAATCCCGTCGGGGCGCAGCCCTTCGCCAGGCCTGTCCGGCCGGGTCCACGTCCTCCAGCGCCTCTGCTGGAAGCGGAAGGCGAACCCTTCCGCCCGCAGCCAGTCCTCCACGGCCTGCAGGCGGTCGGGGGCGATGTCCGTGCGGAGCTCGAAGCTCCGGGGCATGCCGCCTTCGCACTGGGGGTGGCTGTGGCGGTAATGCTGGTCCCAAACCAACCCACGCAGTAGGTGCGCTGCATGGGGGTGGGGCCGCGGCCACGTCCTACCCGCTTCTTGCCAGTTTACCATGGCAGCGGGGGCATAGTTGGTCTTGAGGTCCTTGGTGATCACTTGGTCCGCTCAACGAACTGGTTCTGGTGGTGTTTGTTGAGGCGGAAGATGCAGCACTGGACTGGGTGTGCGGCTGGTGCTGGTCACCCGGTGGTTGTGGAGGTGGTTGACGCGGCCTTGCTGGTCGGCCGATGGGACTCGCTGATGCAGGAGTCCTGGTCAGTCCACTTCCTTCACGGTCGCGGCGCGATCAGGGCGATGCTCTGGACGGCGCTGCTGGCTCCGTGACGAACTCGGCGCTGTCGCTGGGCGGCGCTACGAGCCGCTGCGCTGCGCTGCGAGCTGCTGCGCTGCGCTGCGAGCTGCGGGCTGCGAGCTGCTGCGCTGCGCTGCTCGGGGTTGGTGGCCCCGAGTGGCACGCGAGGGCTGGGTAACCCCGCGGCGGTGAAACGCTTTTGACGCGTTCCCGTGGGGGGCCGGCCACCGGACGCTGCGGTGACACGCACAGGTGAGCAGGCAGGCAAAGCACTACGCTCACAAGGGCATCAATACGCTCGTGTCATGTGACAAAGCGTTTCAGGATCCTTGCCACTCTGCAACAAGGGAACAAAAGTATGTACAGCAACACATCAGGATATGTACACATGGGGTTAAGACTGGACTGGGGTAAGGGCATCACAGGACAATAGACACTCTATCCCAACTCGTATCCCAATCCCAGGTCCGACCCTCTCAGTGGCTGGTGGGGGCGGGGGCTCAAACACAACCCATGCCCTGCTCAGTCCAGACCCTGAAACCCTGCCAATAGGGGGGGTGTCCCGCCCAGCCACAGGCGAGTTCCTGCAAACCAAGCAGCTCCAAGGCCAACCAACAGTGGCTCCCTATGCTCCCTTAACGGCAGGTCCCAACTCCACTCTGAGCCAGAGAAATGGCCCCGCCATTATCCCTCAGGAGTTGGTAGCTGAAAATGGGCTGTTTCAGCCCAAACTGATATTAGCTCAAAAATCTCCAAAATTGACCCCTCGTCTGGACCCGCCAGAGGTAGAGACGAGGCAACTGACCCTATGCCCTTCGTGTGCGAACTCCCTGGAGCCCTCACCCAACCTGGTTCCCTCTGAAGTCCCGGCATCAGGGCACCACGGGTTCATCAAGTGGGGCCATGATGCCAAAATCACCAAAATTGGCGTCATTCCCACGCGTGGCTCGCCCGGCCAGGGCAAGGCCAATGGCTCACAGGGTAGGAGGCAGGACCTAGGACTTATATCTGAGTGTACAACTTGGGATCAGGTCCGGGCTCCCTGTGGGCAAAGAGAAATGGGGCCGCCAATTGACCACACGGAAGGGGGAAATTGGGGTCCCAAAATGGGGTCATTTTGGCTGCTCGAAATGAGCCAAAATTCGGGGTGTTCCCAATAGTATATCTCCACGCCGCCTTGGAGATCGGATCCGCCATTCCATACGCGATCCACCAGGAGTCCAACGGAGACTCCCATGCCCTTGGCTCTTGAAGATCTCCATGCTACTTAGCGTGGTGACAATCCCAATTTGGTCCCCAAATGCCAAAATGGCAAAATTGCCCGCACTCACGTTGGGCTAGCGCCTTAACGAAGGTTGCTCCGCTTCGCCCACGTGGTGTGTGAGCCATGGGGACCAATATACACAACACCCATGTCATATATGGTCCATTGGTCCATGCGTCCGGCGTGCAGGGGTGGGCTCAACATAGTGCACGGCGGGCAGCAAAAGTGGAAAAATGCTCCAAATGGCCAAAAATGCGCACACTCATGGTTGGGGCAAATGAGGCACATGCCCGACTTGGACCGGAGTGTGCCATAGGATTGGTATCAAGTCATATGTGTCCAACATATCTTTTGGGCATCGCCCAACTCCTCCGGTCTTGGGAATGGCAGGGTCGCCAAGTGAGCCCATGATTTGGGATAGTCCCAAATCGCCAACATGGCGGTCACGGTATGCCAAGCCGAAGAGGAGTTATTCGCCGGGTCCAAGATATGTTGGGCACCGAAGTATGTACCCTCATATCATACTTGGGTCATGATGTCAATTGAGCGCAACGTTGAGATACACGGTCGCCACTTGACATCATGACGGGCCAAAAACGGCAAAATTGGCACAAAGACACACAAGAGTGCCTTGAAAGGCGCACAATTATATTATAATATCTTCGGCTTGGATCGTGCAATCAACTAATCCTTCTAAACACAATGACTTGACACCAATGACCTTCGATTCCACGTATGTGGTCCACTTGGGGCGCTTTGAAAGGTTACGAGCGCTACTTCCCAAGTGGGCACATGAAAATATGGAAAATTGCAAAACACACACCTTGCTCCCAACGCATCGCTTCGGGATCACCACACAAGCTTCCCTTCACGAAGGTTGGGCTTGTAATTGATCGTAGGGAGTATGGAGAAGGGGCTTGCACAATATGAGGTCCATTGGCGGGTTTGGCTTGGAGCGATGGACCCGCCAAATGGGCACGCAACACAACACAAGGCACATACTCCATATTGCCCAAAAAGGTAGTTCCCCCCACGATATGTCATGCCCCTCCAAGGGCATAACTTTGTGTCAATCGCTCATAGGAACTCAAGGAGAGTTCCTATGCAACACCAACACTTGCGCGCTACACTCGAAAGTTATCTTAACGCACGCAATATCATGGCCAAAGAGTTATAACGCAAACTCTACCCTCTTGACCATGATCCATTACGGTAGCGCGCACGTGTGGAAACGCAAGGCATATAATGCTTCCTAAATTACGTCCGGAGTATTGTGAATACATCCCACGTTTTCTTATTGTCATTCCTCGCAAGCAACACCAGATATGACCCTAACAAGTGGCCTCACGAATCAACTTTGTTTTGCCCATATCTCTAAGACAAATGGAGGGCAAGATAAAAGGAAAGTTGATTCGTGCATAGGGAAGCACGTAGGTCCACTCGAAAGAGGTCAAATCAAGTGCGGGGATGTCGAAGTCGAAAATCCGATTTCGACATCCTGAAAAATTCGGATTAAGGTTGCGAGTGTAGAATGTGAAAATTGCGGATGCATCAATGCAGTTCCTGAAGGCTTTAGAGCCTTCGTCACGGATAGCGTTAAAATTTCCATTAATTACAGTTAAACTGGCGGTTACGGTAAAGTCGCGAGCTAACCGCCAGCTGCCAAAACAGTGAATATCAGAACGGAAGCGTAAAAATTGACGGAAACAATATGAAAATAAAACCCTGTTGATTCCTGATGTTCTGATATATAATTCTCCGCTGGCGGTGCATCGGTTGCCGATGCGGGTCTTTACGGCACGGAACACGCTCCCGCCGGGCTCGCACCGGGCGTCAACGGGCGCCTTCCGTACATGGGGTTAGTGGACCGGAAACCGGTCTTCCCTTCCGTACATAGGGTTAGTGGACCGGAGACCGGTTGTATGCCCTGCCCTAGCCATGGGGTTCTGGGTACCGCTTCAGTACAGGTTGCACATGTGTTCTCGCTTCAAAAAAAAAAAAAAAAAAACATGTTTCGCAGCCCATTGGAGCAAGTTGGTTTCCGAGCCGCCAGCTGGTGGTACCAGACTTCTTTGCAGGTAGCGTGTTCTGCAACTGGGCAGCGGTTGGGAATACAACCTACGAAAGAATTGGTGTGCAGGCCCATGTTTCCAACCTCGTCCGCGGAAGGATGGTTGATGCCACTCGCGGACAGGGCTCAGACATGGACCTCTACTCAGGATTCACCACTGGCGCATCCAAAAGTAACACAGTTTGCTCTCTGTACGCTCCCATCACATGGCAGGTTGACTGCAAGTGCCGGCCCGTCTCCGCCTCATCCTTTGACAAGATGTGCGCTGATATGAAGGCAGAGCGTGATGATATGTCATTCCTCAGTCAGCTGTCTGTACAGTCTGTTATGTCTGGTCAGGGTAGTCTGTCGAATTCTGTGGTGTAGCGCCCCTGTAGACATCCCCACTTTCAGTGTAGAGTCTGGGGGGGAGTTGAAAAAAATAGATTTCTATCAAGGTCGCTACAGTTCCGCTGATTGAGTTGCAGATTTAGACAGTACAGTGCCAGACAGAGGACAGTACAGTGCCAGACAGATCGCGTCGTCTTCGAGCCGCGATCAGTGCGGATGGTGCGTCATTCAATTCTTTCAATCAATTCAATTCTGTCACGTAATCATATTGGTGCTGTTTTAAGATCGTGATTGGTTAGTTTAGGCTGTGTTGCAGCCAGCGGTGCCGTCGCCCGAACATGTGAATGTAAGGATTCATTAGGTTTGATTCTGATTGAACATTTATCCTCTTCAATTGATTAGTTCGCTTTCGAGGTGGGAATCGTAGATTCATGATGGTGCACCACTGTTTTGCTTTGTCGCTTTCCATGTGTTGCATTCACATACTTTCATTACACTCATTGCATTGTTATGCATTCATTCCATTCAAGCATGTGTTGTTTGTTTACTGTTGTTTGGATTTGGGTTGTTACACGTAGTGATGTCCATTGCATGGTTTATTATTGTTTAGTTACGGGCAAGGATAAAGGTAATGCAAGCATGATATTGGATTTGGTGTCACACATCTCCCGTGCTTTGTTTAGCATGGAGCCGTGGTGAGCCCGGTTCCGTCCATGGGGGTAGAGCCGTAAGGATCTTGAATGCCTTGGCCACCACGACCCGCCGCCGTGGAGAAACAGAAATGGTGGGGCCTTGGCAACGGCACGGCGGCCCCACATCGTCAACAATGACTCGGACGTACACGTGGTGATTTCCTTTGTATCTTCCTTGCTTCGCCTTTACTTGCTCGTAGTTTTGTTTGTTGTGTTTGCGGGTATGACCCTAGGAGTATTTTGAATTGAAATATTTTTATGCAAACAATCACATAAATTGTTTTAGATAAATTTTTGCTCGTGTGCACCCCTCCCAAAAATTACATAGTTTTATGAGCCCATTTTCCAATCTTTGTTTTGTAGGTTTTGCTAACCATTGAGTAGTTGAAATATAAGCATTTTGGGGATATTCTATAGCAAGTCATACCTTGCTACGGAGTCGAGTAGTTCTCTTTTTCTTTGTGCAAGCCTAACCTTCGTGGAGGGAACCTTGTGTGGCGATCCCAAAGCGATGCGTTGGGAGCAAGGTGTGTGTTTTGCAATTTTCCATATTTTCATGTGCCCACTTGGGAAGTAGCGCTCGTGACCTTTCAAAGCGCCCCAAGTGGAGCACATATGTGGAATCGAAGGTCATTGGTGTCAAGTCATTGTGTTTAGAAGGATTGGTCGATTACTCAATCCAAGCCGAAGATATTATAATATATTTGTGCGCCTTTCAAGGCCCTTTTGGGTGTTTTTTCGCCAATATTGCTGTTTTTTGCCCGTCATGATGTCAAGTGGTGACCGTGTATCTCAACGTTGCGCTCAATTGACATCATGATTCAAGTATGTTATGGGGGTACACACTTCGGTGCCCAACATATCTTGGAGCCGGCGAATAACTCCTCTTGGGCTTGGCAGACCGTTGCCGCCATGTTGGCGATTTGGGACTATCCCAAATCATGGGCTCACTTGGCGACCCTGCCATTCCCAAGACCGGAGGAGTTGGGCGACGCCCAAAAGATATGTTGGACACATATGACTTGATACCAATCCTATGGCACACTCCGGTCAAAGTCGGGCATGTGCCTCATTTGCCCCAACCATGAGTGTGCGCATTTTCGGCCATTTTGAGCAATTTTCCACATTTTCTGCCCGCCGTGCACCATGTTCAGCCACCTCGTGCACGCCGGACTCATGGACCAATGGACCATATATGACATGGGTGTTATGGACATTGGTCCCCATGGTTCACACACCACGTGGGCGAGGCGGAGCAACCTTCGTTAGGGTGCTAGCCCAAAGTGAGTGTCGACGATTTTGCCATTTTGGCATTTGTGGACCCAATTGGGATTGTCACCACCCCAAGTGGCATGGAGATCTTTGTGAGCCAAAGGCATGGGAGTCTCCGTTGGACTCCTGGTGGATCGCGTATGGAATGGCTGATCCGAACTCCAAGCCGGCGTGGAGATATACTATTGGGAGCACCCCCGAATTTTGGCTCATTGCGAGCAGCCAAAATGACCCCATTTTCGGACCCCAATTTCACCCCCCCTCTGTGTGGTCAATTGGCGGCCCCATTTCTCTATGCCCACAGGGAGCCCGGACCTAATTTCAAGTTGTACACTCAGATATAAGTCCTAGGTCCTGCCTCCTATCCTGTGAGCCATTGGCCTTGCATTGGCCGGGCGAGCCACGCATGAGAATGATGCCAATTTTGGTGATTTTGGCATCATGACCCCACTTGACGAACCCGTGGTGCCCTGATGCCGGGACCTCAGAGGGAACCAGGTTGGGTGAGGGCTCCAGGGAGTTCGTACTCGAAGGGCATAGGGTCAGTTGCCTCGTCCCTACCTCTGGCGGGTCCGGACGAGGGGTCAATTTTGGAGATTTTTGAGCTAATTTCAGTTTGGGCTGAAACAGCCCATTTTCAGCTACCAACTCCTAGGGGATAATGGCGAGGCCATATCTCTGGCTCAGAGAGGAGTTGGGACCTGCCGTTAAGGGAGCATAGGGAGCCACTGTTGGTTGGCCTTGGAGCCTCTTGGTTCGCAGGAACTCGCCTGTGGCTGGGCGGGACACCCCGCTATTGGCAGGGTTTCAGGGTCCGGACTGAGCAGGGCATGGGTTGTGTTTGAGCCCCCGCCCCCACCAGCCACTAAGAGGGTCGGACCTGGGATTGGGATACGAGTTGGGACTGAGTGTCTATTGTCCTGTGATGCCCTTACCCCAGTCCAGTCTTAACCCCATGTGTACATATCCTGATGTGTTGCTGTACATACTTTCGTTCCCTTGTTTCAGGGTGGCAAGGATCCTGAAACGCTTTGTCACATGACACGAGCGTAATGATGCCCTTGTGAGCGTAGTGCTTTGCCTGCCTGCTCACCTGTGCGTGTCCACCGCAGCGTCCCGTGGCCAGGCCCCCCACGGGAACGCGTCACTAGGCGTCCATGATCCTTCATCATGGTGACCCACTCCTCCTTTAAGACACGTTTCTCACGAGCTTGTGCTCGTTTGGAGGGAACCGTGTGCCCCGTGTGTTCCAGGTTGGCTTTTGTAACCTTCCAAGGGCTATCTTCATCAAGACAGCTGCAAATAACACGACAAGAACACTTACAGGGGCTGGTAATAGTTCATATATGCAGCGGTTGGTAAAAGGTGATTTTAGACGTGTTTTTCATGCTGCGGTTGGTAAAAGGCTGGTGTTTTTCCATGTAAAGGTTGGTACCGACATCCTCTTCTTTTGATTACCTTAATGTTTCTTTGTACTTGTACAACACTGGTACTATTTCTCTCTCCTCGTTTTTTCAAAACATTACACTTTTTTTTTCTACACCTTGCACTCTTGCTATTTGTGTAAAATGATTTATCTCTTTTTTTTTCTTCAAAACGTGCTCTCCTTTTTGTGCTGAAAAACCTACACTGTTTCTTTTTGTCACTCACTTCTGCATTCAAAATGCCGTTTTTTTTTACCTACTGAAATATTGTTTGGTTTTTTTTGTCACTGACTTCTATGTTGAAAATCCTGTTTTTTTTTATATTGTTTTTCTTCTCTGATGTGGTCAGAGTTCCTGCTTTTTTATGAACCACCATTGCCGTGCGCAACTCGCGTGAATTAGAAAAAATGCCCACAAAAAAAAAAGTGCTCTCGTGTGCAAATCGTTCAACCCTACAGACTTCACTGCCCTTTGAGGGACATGTCGCTGTTGCAAAGGATGAACCACATATTCAATTTGATCGATTCGCTGTTATTCAAGAGGAAACAGGAGGTACTACTCTCTTTCACTCATGGTAAGCATCACGGCACAGCTCAGAGTGCCTTCATCATCCGAAGTCTGCACTGCCTCCCGCGCCTCCCTTGCCCTTTGCCTCTTCTCCCTGGCCACACGCTGAGCATGTACATCACGTGGTGCAGCACGAAACCTTTTGGCAAGTCTGTCCAACCGGGTCTCAGCCCTCCTCTTTGCTGCTCTTTGTACAGGTGGTGTGCCTGGGACTGACAGGATGTCAATGTTGTCCTCCACCTCTGCCCCGGAGGCTTCATCTGCCTCTGCATGTGCCTCTGAGGCTTCCTCTGAATCTGAAACATGACCAGGAACAACAAACAGCAAAGGGGATGGCTGCTGAAGGGCAAGGGAGGTCCACATCATCTACAGATTCTGTCACTGGCACCTCTGTAAACACCATGTTCCAGCTGCTGAGGATGTGTGTGGTTGTCAAAGGGGATGCAGCCCATTCAGCAAGCCAAGTTACAAGGAGCGCCTTCATCGTACGCTCGCTGCTATCCAGCTTGGAGTGCTTTGGCATCAGTCCATCGTGGATCTTCAGGCAATGGTCAATGTGGCGACGCTTCAGTCTGTCGCGCAACCATGCTCTCATGCCTCGATTGATGACCTGATCGCCAACATTGCTAACATGGCTGCGACGAGCGCGGCCAAAGAAAACATACATATGTGGCCGCGCCACAAAATAGTATAAGTTCGCCGGCCTTATTTCAGCGTCGCTGACGCGCTTCAACTCGTCATCGTGGAGATGGCTTCCAACCTAGTCCATGATGACGACACAAGGGTAATTTTGCGCCACGCCATGGTCGCGTCTGTCCTTCGCAACTTCAGTGTCGACCTTGATCATCAGGCGTTTGAACGTGTCGCCAGTCTGACACTTCTTCTCCGCATGGTCTTCGTGCATGTAGGATGGCACGCCCTGAGGCAGGTCGAGACGCGCATGGCAGCGCCCTGTATTTCCTCTGTGCAACACTTGTGGTACCTTTACGGTGCCTTCACGGTTGACCACAAGCGTGGCCGTGGCCTGTCGCTTGTCAGCGCTGCTGTAGTGTCTGACCTGTTTGTCTCCGGCTACATACCCTCCGCGCAACTTGGGCGCGTACTGGAGGGGCGTCTCGTCCAGGCCCAACTGCGCCCACGGCGGCAGCGACTGGGGTTCACCTTCAGGGAAACGCACACCATACTTTTGAGGCTGCTCAACGAGGTCCAAGAATTCACGTCTCCATTTGTTGTCGAGCGCTAAGTCAGACACTGTAGAAGGCAGCTGCAATTTTCGAATTCTACACTCGCAACCTTAATCCGAATTTTTCAGGAAGTCGAAATCGGATTTTCGACTTCGACATCCCCGCACTTGATTTGACCTCCTTCGAGTGGACCTACGTGCTTCCCTATGCACGAATCAACTTTCCTTTTATCTAGCCGCTCAGTCGTGATCTTCTTGAGACAACCCATCTTGTGCCTGCGACGAAAGTTTGCAACCCATTGGCGGTCCAAAACAGGAGCAAGACCAGGCCCATGAGACCTCTCAGCGACTGTTCTTCCAAGCGCCGCAATGGTGTCCAGGTCAATCACGGCAGCCTCATACTTCAACTCTTTGATGAACTTCAGAATGGTCTCCTCCTCTGTGCGGCTGAGAACTGAGTTGGTGCCGTACCCTTCCAGTGGCTCACCCTCCTGCACCTTGCCAGCCCAGGTGCGAAGCGTGTCAAGGGGCGGCGCTTGACACCCGTAACGCAGCACAACGTGGTTGTAGTTACCTTCTAGGAACAGTTGCACACAAAGGGACTTTTGCGACGGCGTCCACTCTAGCCAAGTCCTCGGCGCCGAGCTCTTGTATTGACGGGCCTTAGAACTGGTGGAGACCTTCTTGCTCTGGGACTGCGACACCACTGCAGCCAGAGCGTCGTTCATGGACTGGCCTCCCTTTGTGAGGAAGCGCTGCATGACTGAAGACAGAAAAATTATGAATGTTATTGATCATTATTGTTACTATCATCATTATTACTACTATTATGACCACAGAAGCTCAACAGAGCGCGATACAAAAGCATCTGTTCGCCTTTCCCAAATTTGACCAATCCCGGAACACATCTGTGCGGTTTTAGTTCGTTGCTGCAGCGGTTCGTAACAGCGGGCGGTTTCTACATGCAGCAATTCGGAACACCACCCATACGAACTGCTACAAAACGAACCTTTACACTTACGAACTATTACCACTCCCTGTAATTTTGATTTCCTTGGTGTCTTTCTTCTTCTTCTTCTTGTCCGTGTCGTCTTCTGCATCCGGAACTTCTACCTCCGCAAGTGGCAGTTTTTGTTGCTCTTGTGGCACATTGACATTTTTCCAACGTTTCGATAAACGGCTCCGTACCTTTTGGACGTCGCCACCTCCACTGGCCCCACGTTGGTCTGGATGCCACTTCCGACCATAGCGACATTGCAAATACAGGTATAATTCTTTGTTGTAGGTGCCGGTGACCAAGTCATAAACCACTCTTTTGTTGACCTAATATGAATAAAATGGTTCATGTGTTATGAAAGGGCCAAAAGTGCATTACAAAACGGATCCAAACAAAAGAATACCTCCGCGATCATGTCTTTTTTGGAAAGATTCTTTCCAAAAGTGTCAGCCACCTTAACAGGAGGGAGAGGGTCTTCTTCTTTGGCATCCTCTTCTTCCCCCTCACTATCCCCAAGGTCACCAACGTCATCACTAAAGGAGACATTGGAAGCCCTCTCCTCCTCCTCAACTTCATCGGACTCTGCATCCGACAATCCCATGACATCTTCTTCTACTTGTGCTTCTACTTGCATCTCTTCAATGTCATCAAGTTCTTCTTCTTTGATTCTTGGGGATTTAGGTGAGTGGCATTTTGGGGATGATACATCACTCAGCAAATCAACATCAATAATTTTGGGCCTTTTGCCCCTCATGGTGCTATAGGCTTGCATTTTGCAACAACAAGCTAAGGAGACGAATTTTGCAAATGTAAAATCTGAAATTTAAGGGCTAAGGAGACAAATTTTGACAAATTTAACATCTGAAATTTAACAGATGCACCAGAGAATAATAACAGTAATAATAATACAAATGTAGAAAAATGTAAAATATACTGTGCTGTCCTATAATGGGCTGAAATTGACCAAAATCTGGCTGCGGCGCCAAATTTCTCCGGATAAGGGTTATCCGGAGAAAAACGCATTTCTCCGGATAACACTTCCGCGCCAGATGGTGCGCACCGACGCAGGCGACATACTTCAGGTAGGAAATTTTCACAAGACAATTGGTATCACCAGTGGCAACCTAATCTTATTGAGGCTATAAATTTTTCAAAAGCAGCGCCATGCAGTTCCTGTTCCAGACCTTTTCAGACCAATGGAAACTGATTTGTCCCACTGCTGCACCATGGCGTGCCATTGCTACGGCTCTCAGCTGTGCAAATGCAAGTATTGACGTGGCCCTCTTAGAGGAGGATGCGGCTAAAGTTTTTCACCGGGCTGTCTGTAGAGAGGAATGCAGGTGAGGTTTCTTGAACATTTTGACTGGTGAAGCTCCCCACCGCTTTACTGCTTGATTTCTTGTCGTGCACTTTGTGCGTACCTGCTCGAACCCTACCACTGGCAGCAGCTCGCAACACCGAAAATGGGAAGGGCCAAAACAAAATTGGGTCATACAACCTGCTACCGAGGTCGGCCACACAAAGAAGGTGTTCACAACCTCACATCCATTTCGGCCCAACCAAGCCCCCCCCTCCAACCTCAAGTAGAGTTTCAACTTCCCTGGCAAGATTTCTCCACCCCTAACCCTACCGTAGCTTGTTGCTCGTAGCTTGTAGCTTGTCCTCCAGTCCCACCCCATGCAAAATACATATACTGTCGTTGTTTGCCCGCGTCGCTCTGAAATTTTTAAGGGAAATGCCGTTTGAAACCTCTTGTTTCTGGGCGTAAGAAGCGTCACCAAGCCTTGCAGAAATTGTTTATCGTTTTTGACATGGTTTCTTGGCAACATTATTGAGTTCAATGTGCCCAGGAGAAGCCTCTTTCCTCTTCAACGATTATCTCTTGGTGATAGTGTGTATGCACTTTAGCCGTTTTGTTCCATTTCTTTCTGGAGAGGGAAAAGCTAAATGAACTGATGGAAAACGCCACTATGCTTGCGTGATTGAAGTATGTACGGACAACGGATGCTTCAGTGAAATTACTTTGTCCAAAGTTACCCGAGGAGATGCTCCATGTTATTGCGTGTGACATTTAGTGATGATAGACACCACATGCATAGCATTCAACAAAGTCAAAAGGTGTGGTTTCCACGTTGTCGCTCATCGGGCCTCAATATGCCCAATTTTAGTGTGCTTGATGTGCAGTTCTCATCCAAAGGAAACTTCGCTTAAAGAGGCATCGACCCCGAGCCACGGCAGAGACCAACATGAAGCCCCCAGCAAGGGAATGCGAACCACAGTGTTGGCATACATCCGGACCCCGTACGCGCCAACCCCATCTCCCAACCTTTTTTGCAAACGCCCCACAGTGCACCTCTATGCACCTCTATCCAGTGCAAACAACCTTGAATATCTCCTGGTATCACATGTGGGGACCCCTAGGTGGAGGTTTCTACTGCACTTGTCGGCATGGTGTGCACTCTTTGTCGCTACTCACGCATGCAAGTTTTGTGGCGAGAGAGCTTGCGGGGCATCCTTGGACAAGCAGCACTGTTGAAAGCCATGCATGTGTGCTTTTTGGGGAGGTTCATTCGTTTTTCCTTTGCGTAGGTGAAGTATCATGAAGTGGGGGGAGTTGCTCTACCAAGTGACCTCCACTTCCCAAGAAATTCGTGCCAGGATTGTGCACGATACACTCTTACCCTTTGTGGAGGGGGCCAAAGAGCTTTCTTTAGACGACTGCAAGGGCATCATCGGGGTCACATTCGGATCTGTGATGGGTTACGTGCATGATCGCGCGACGCGGGAGTTGTTCGAAAGGGTGTGTGTTCCGGCACCACGCCTGTGCGCCTCTTTCGTGGGCCAAGCCCTTGTCGCATCCTGCAGATCGTTGGACAGTTTTTGAACAGTCTGCGGACCCGCACCATCTTGGCAGATCGGGAAGTCAAAAAAGGAGTCGCGGACCTTGCCTCACCATCTTGTCGCAGGAGGGTTGTGTGCTGTGGTAAGGGTCCTTGGTGATGTTGCACGCGAGGAATCCCAACCCTGACTATCATTTTCTTTGGTCGTTGCTTTTGCCGGTGTTTTGTTTCACCTTGCACTATTTCTCCCCTCACACTTCGTGAACAACCTCCTTCACGATGGCTCGGCATCCCTTGGTTGCTCGCGTTCTTCTTTGCCTTTGGCCCCGAACCCCCTTGCCTCTCCCCCTCGTTCCCTCCCTCCTTCCTTATCCCTCCTAGAAGCGCATCTTCATGTTGATAGGCTCTTGGGAAAGCTGCCTCATTTACGTCAGCGGGTGAAGACTTGTGCAAGGTCGCAGCACACACACTAGGGCGCGAGAAGTTTGCCCTCACGAAGCTAACGACGGAGGCAAAGGCTGAGGTTTGCATTGTGATCAACTTGCTTGGGATCGTTTCTCGGTTATCTTCTTGGGGCCATACCAAGCAAGAGTCGGAAAGCAACGGAACACTCATCGACGACCAGACATCCATGAAGGAAAAAAAAAAAGGACACTCCGATTAAACGGGCAAACAACGCCAATTCGAACGTGTTCGCCCTCGTCTACCAAAAATGACGCAAAAAAGCCGCGAAAAACGTGCCGCGAAACTAACTGGACCCGGTGACATGGTTGGTCAGATGGGTTAGATGGGTTAGACGAAGCTCGGTTGGAAAGGGCTTCACTTTTTCCGAAGGATTTCGCGTCCAACCATTGGGTGATCTTGATCATCTTTTGAGGTGTACATGCACAGCCCAAGGAACTAAAGTTTTCAAGCTCGAGCGTGGGTTGTATGGATTCTAACGTCACATCGGTTGTGTTCCGCACATGACTCACATGCTTTTTAGTTTTGGGTCTTTCGATTTCGGGTTTTGTCTTTTTGTGGCTTGTCCGTCGGGGGTTCAACGAATTGCGGATCGATTGACAAACACCAACCCGGACGAACGGATCGTTGGACGGAGAAATGGAAGGGCGAGTTGGACCCCGAGCCTTGTTTTGGCCCTAGGACAAGTCATTTTTCAATCACGCCAACATCTCGGGCCAAGTTGGTTCCTCTTGTTTTCCGTGGTCACATAACGACCGCAATTCAACCGACAGCGCGCATTGGGAGCACTGACTGTTGTTTGCAAGCCATGCATTGGAACTGTTGCTGATGATGCGCATGACTTGCGACATCCGCAAGGTGGTCATAGCACTTTCGGCAATGCACTTGTTTCTCAGCTGCTAGCATACGTCTCCAAGCTGCTCAAGTCATTGGTCAGCCACCTCCCTAAAGTGCCAAATTATGTGCTCCCCACCGCCGCCAGCAGCCTCCAAGCTTCCTCACCATCAATGCCTTCTCTACCTGCTCTCGTCAAGCACTTTGTGGCTCTCGTGCACTCGCTTGCGTTGGGCAAGGGGACAAACTCCGTTATCAATGCTTGCAAGCAGTGCCCCATCTTGTTGGAGTACGTTTGTTCGGCGGTGTGTTTGTCACAAATTCATGTGCCCGAAGGTTGTGTTCGCGTTCCATTCTTGGTCCGTTGTGTTGCATCGTGTGTGCGGGTGCTTGTTGTGCGTGCAGGGTGAGTGCCCGACCTCCTAAGCCATGCCATGGTTCCTATGATGGCTGTCCACTTGTTTCGCGAATCCAGCGGGACTAGCAATTTGTCTGATTTTCCTGCGGAATTGGTATTCAGAAACAAATCGCGTGACCGCCATCCCCCGGTAGAGAAAAGTCTAGTTCGAGTGGCTCACCATTGTCCAACGTACCCGAGGTGCACGGCACAGGAACGGATATTGAGGTTGGCAATGTTTTGCAGAAAAACATAACAGTGAGATCATTGAGAATGACAACATAGAAGCCAGGTTGCACTGTCCAATGCAAGCAAAGGTCGTATCTTTGCAGTCGCAGAGCTGGAAAATGCCTTCAGCAGTTCAACCCGATTTCAAGGTGGGCGCACCCTTCTCACTCCACAACACATGCACCCTGTTTGCCCAACGAAATTTTCGTTCCCATACCGTTGAAGACCACAGCACAGCAGCACTCATAACTTGTTTCCCACATCTGACATCTCCTTCATCAGCGAAATATCAGGAAGCGCACGGTGGCGGCGATTGTTCGCTTTTCAGGGCACAACACCAATTGTGGGCACCTGTGCTTGGGTTTTGGCAAAGCTGCAGCATGTCACAGTTCCTGAGCTTTTTATTTGACCATGCAAAACGTTACCTACTTGTCATGGAGGGGGTCGTTCTAGTTGAACCCATGTGGCTAATTTCGCCTCCAAGATGGGGTGAAGTGGTGTTTGGCCCCCCATCACTTGCGCGGCTGCGTTTTTAACCAGTTTTGCGCACACATCCGCTGATGGCCTCCTCGTTTTTCAGCCGCTCATCAAACGTCCTCTCACTGCGATGTCGGTTTTTGAAGCCATGGTTTCAAAATGGCACATTTCTGTCCATAATTTCGTTACAGTGGTGCACCTTTGTCACAGGTTCAGTGGCATTGTCTTCATTGTCTTCATTGTCTTTATTTTCTGCACGTTGTCTGGGTGTTCATCAGCACTATGTTCGTTGGCAACATGGCCATCAGAATAGTCATCTGCACTCTCTTGAAGCAATGCAATCTTCTCCAAGGTGAAGGCTCCCCACATCCAGTTACCCCTCCCATAGCCCAAGCATAGGATCCCAAGAAATCACCAAATCAGGCATTGAGCTGTATCATAACCGTTAAATGAGGGGCAGGTATCAACGGATGACACATTTGGGCAACCCCTAGTGCTAGTGACTGTGGTAGATTCTGTGGCTTGATGTCTGTAGTGTCACCAAAACTTGGTCAATCCACAAGTGGCAACCAGGCGGCCCTGTGTGCTGTCCCACAACCCAAGTCGCGGTTTTCCGAACAGGGCACATTTTTCCGGCCAGCGAGAGCAGCCAAGTCAAATGACGTGCGCAGTTTCAAGTTCGCAGGTTGTGTAACGCGCAAAGATTATCCCCCGTCTTCCCCCCCCTGGACAGTACCCTCCAATTTTCTGGGAATGATTGAATGTGAAGCCTGCCAGCTTTGGCAGGGGAGTTCCACACTTGCCCCCCCTCTTTCACAATCCCCCCTCACGCTGTCCCACATACCCCCGCACAACCACACACACAAGCTCACCTTCCTTAAGTTTTACCCCCCCACAACCACACAGCCCGGAGGCACGCCTCCCAGAACCACCATGGTCATTAAACCAGAAACACCCATCGGCAACCTACACCACCTTTCATGGTTTAACTCCTGGAAAACGATTTCTCCCCTTGTAATTGATGCACAGGGTCAAGGGATTGGGGCATGGTGGACCATCAAAATTGCAGCCGACGGTGTCAGGGGATAGCAGGCAGTCTTCAAAGGCCGACACAGCAATGGTCCCCCTGCACAGAATGACACCCAAACCCCCCTAGATCCTTTCCCGTGGCAGGTTTGTTGCAGTGAAGGCAGCGAGTCCCTGCAGTTCATGCCACTGGCTGTGCTGCTGTATCCACTGGTGTTGAAGGCTGGTCCCCCTGCCTCAGACGTGCCCAAGGCACTGCTGACGGTGGTGGCCACGGCTGTTGTTCACACTAAAACATCCGCGGACTGGGCCTTGTGGAAGGCTGTCAGCCAGGCAGAGGCCTTCTGGTCCCACATCACCGCCGCGGAGTATGAGGCTGTACTGTTGCCCAGCATTACGCAGGTGTGTGCATGCACGCCAGAGCACACAGCTGAAGATCAACGGGTGCTGATCCAGCTTAGCAAGGCTTATGGGAGGCTGCATGACCCAGCAGCAGTACATGGCCCGAGGTTGCGTTCAGTCCCACATACCGTGTAGGGCTGTCCTGCTGAGTATTCATAGGCTGCAGAATATCACTGTGTAATTGGGCTGGGACCAGTGCGTGAGAATGGGTCACTTGCTAGGTATGTATTTGGGTTGGTGGTGTGATGAATAGCAGCTGTTTTTTGTGTTGGAGGTTTGATTCTCAGCAGAGTTTTCAATTCGCGTGGTTGTGTATTTTGGGCAGCATTTAGACATGTTGTGGAGTTCCGCTTTAGCACAAGGCTCATAATGGGCGACCTGAAAATTGCTCTGCGGGGGGGGGGGGGGGGTGATATGGACGCCCGCCGAAGGAGGGGGGGGGGGGGTTGGAGAAATGGGGTTCCGTGTCGGGCCCTTTGTTTTGTGTAAGAACGGATGTTTGCGCCGAAGGCGCAAGAACACAAAATTCTATTGCCTTCGGCAAGTCCACCTCGCGGAGAATCTACCCCAAGCAATGCACACACAAAATAGGGGAAAAAACGACATAAATATGGCCTAAAACATGCTTTACATAGCTTGGATGGTCATTTTAAGTGATCACGGTGTCAGAAAAATAAGCTTCGAAAACTTCCATTTTTGAGCTGCCCAGGGTGAGAAACTGCACAAGCAGGTTGTGTAGCAATCCCTTGGGAGACCCCCCCATCCTGGACCTAATACCCAAACTCGGTGAAAAATACGTAAATACGGCCTAAAACATGCTTTACATACCTGGGATGGTCATATCGTGTGGTCACAATATCATAAAAACAAGTTTCGAAAACTTTGATTTTTGAGCTGCCCAGGGTGAAAAACTGCATAAGCAGGTTGTGAACCAATCCCTTGGGAGACCCCCCCCCCGGACGTAATACCCAAATAGGGTGAAAAACACGTAAATACGGCCTAAAACATGCTTTACATACCTTGGATGGTCATTGTAAGTGATCACGATATCAAAAAACTAGGTTTCAAAAACTTCGATTTTTGAGCTGCCCAGGGGGAAAAACTGCAACCGAAGGCAATAGAATCACCTCGCAGAGGTTGTTAGATCAAAGCCAGGCAGGCGTATATAGGGGAAAACGCCACATACCCCCCCATTTTGGCCTTTTTGGGCCTATTCGCGTACCCTACCCCAAGGGGTTGAATTGTTAGTTTGACCCCTTGGAAGATCATTATTTTATCCAATAAACGCATCCCCCAATGAGTTTTTGGTCCGGACCCCCCCAGACCCCCCCACTTGAAACACACTTTTTTGAGGTTTTCAGGGAGGTGGGGGGGGGGGGGGGGGTCAAATTCAAACCCCCTTTTTTTTGGGTCAAAAATCATGAATCTTTTGGTTTTTTTTCGATTTTGAGCCGAAAAACTGTTTCCGGGTCCCGACTCCATGGGGTTTGTATGGGGCGGAGTGGGACGAGCACTTCAGCAGTTTATGCACTTTTCAGCCATTTTTGCCATGTTTGCGGTTTTGGCGACCTCGGTGACCCCGTGGTACCCACTCTGAGGGGTGTGAGTGGGGATGTTGTGATAGCATATGCCTACTAGGATACGAAAGGACGTTTTTTGTAGTGTGTAGCCTTGCCGACGTCCGGTCAAATGCCTGTGCCAAAGACGCGAAATGGCTGTTTCCACCAATAATGGCCTAGTGAATGGGCCGGTGCACAACCTGCATAAATACGGGCTAAAACATGCTTTACATATCTTGGATGGACATGTTAGGTGATCACGGAATCAAAAAAATAAGTTTCAAAACCTTCGATTTTTGAGCTGCCCAGGGTGAAAAACTGCATAAGCAGGTTGTGTACCAATCCCTTGGGAGACCCCCCCCCCTCCCCGGGTCCTAATACCCAAACAGGGTGAAAAATACATAAATACGGCCTAAGAAATGCTTTACATATCTTGGATGGTCATTTTAGGTGATCACAAAATCAAAAAAATGAGTTTCGGAAAAAATCAATTTTTGAGCTGCCCAGGGTGAAAAACGGGACACAATCAGGTTGTGTACCGGACCATTCACTAGGCCATTATTGGTGGAAACAGCCATTTCGCGTCTTTGGCACAGGCATTTGACCGGACGTCGGCAAGGCTACACACTACAAAAAACGTCCTTTCGTATCCTAGTAGGCATATATTGTCACAACATCCCCACTCACACCCCTCAGAGTGGGTACCACGGGGTCACCGAGGTCGCCAAAACCGCAAACATGGCAAAAATGGCTGAAAAGTGCATAAACTGCTGAAGTGCTCGTCCCACTCCGCCCCATACAAACCCCATGGAGTCGGGACCCGGAAACAGTTTTTCGGCTCAAAATCGAAAAAAAAACCAAAAGATTCATGATTTTTGACCCAAAAAAAGGGGGGTTTGAATTTGACCCCCCCCCCCACCTCCCTCAAAACCTCCAAAAAGTGGGTTTCAAGTGGGGGGGTCTGGGGGGGGGGGGGGGTCCAGACCAAAAACTCATTGGGGGATATGTTTATTGGATAAAATAATGATTTTACAAGGGGTTAAACTAACAATTCAACCCCTTGGGGTAGGGTATGCGAATAGGCCCAAAAAGGCCCGAAATGGGGGGGTATGTGGCGTTTTCCCCTATATACGCCTGCCTGGCTTTGATCTAACAACCTCTGCGAGGTGATTTTGGCCCGAAAAATTTTTTTCCACCAATAATCCCCCTCCCACACATTTGAGTAGTCAAAATGATTAGTGCGACGTGGGTATCATTTTGAGCCATAGATGTTGGGTTGACCCCCCCCCCCCCGGCACAGCAGGTCGGGCACCCCCGCCCTGAACCCCTCCCGTCACGGCGGCCAAGGAGGGGGGGGGGTTGGGAAAATGCACCTCCATGCCCCCCCCCCCCCCCCGCAGAGCAATTTTCTTCCCGCCATGATCCTTGGGCGATGAAGGAGAAAATTACTTGGGGGGGCGGGGGGGGCGGGTTGTATTTGGCAGCTCCAAATATTCGTTGCAAACATTACGCCAAAAGGTAGTTCTTTGGCGTTACAACCAGACTGCTTTTTGAAACGTTTTGTGGTGATTGTTCAACCAGGCCTTCCTGTGGGTACGTATGGTTTCCCCACGAACGCAAACCGATTTGGTGCCAGACCAATAGGTGGTTGCTCGCTCAAGTGCCATACCGTGGTTGGTTGTGAGTAGGGGGGTTTGCACCAGATGGGGTACTGATTGCCAGCATGAGCCTAGGGACAAGCCACAGCTTGGCCAAATGGCGGTTCCGTTGAACGTGAAAAAAAAGCCATTAGATGCACTAGACTAAGGGGCCACAAATAACAATAGAGGCTGGAAAAGACGAGCGCTGCAGTTCGTGGGGGAAAACATTGGAAACAAAGAACAACAATCAACCCCACTTCAATTGGGGTGCAGCCAAGGAATGGTGGGCTTGGAACGCCCCCCCAAATGAAGTCTTGGCGCGAGGCTAAAATAACAAACCACAATTATGAGGGGGGGGGGGGGGGGCTGAGGGGGTCAATTTTGTTTGGGTAGGAACCCCCCTAGGAACCCCTTCCTAGAGCCTGGGACGCGGTGCTCTAAGGGGTGCACCAAATTTCTTGTAGGCTCGAATGTGGTTTCGTTTCATTTTTGTGATGCCAATTCTGACAACAACACAAGAGCGCACGTTACGCGGGACAACCATTGGGGGTCACCTTTCGCTTCCTCCCCCATCGCCGGAAAGTTGTGAAGCAGTAGATAGAAGTAGTAGCCTGGATGTGGGCAATGAAAGCAAAAACTGTGCGATAATAGCAAAAAGTGGGCAATGAAAGTTGATAGTGCGCGGGTTTCCCGTAAAATGTGCAGAATGGTGGCTAAACAAGCAAGGGGCGGGATTCGGATCCCGCCCAGCAAGAACCAAAAAGTTAGGGGGTTGGATCTGGGCGATAAATGTGGATACTTGGGCGGGGAGGGGGGGGGGGTGAAGAAAGCCCATAAGAAGATGGCCTAGAAAATGAATTCGGACCAGGGGCGTGATTGGGATCCCGCCCTAGGAAGAAGCAAGAACTTAGAGCTAGAAAGTGGGCGATGGGAGCATTAACTGGGCGAGAAAAGCAGAAAGTAGGGGATGATACTGGATACTGGGGCGGCAAGGGGGAGAAAGGCCACATGGGCTTGAAAATGAAGCTAGACCAGGGGCGGAATTGGGATCCCGCCCTAGGAAGAAGAAAAAACATAGAGCCAAAAAGTAGGTGATGAAAATGAATACTGGCTTGGGCGGGGGAAGAAAGCCCACAAGAAGATGGCCTAGAAAATGAATCCAGACCAGGGGCGGGATTGGGATCCCGCCCTAGCAAGAAGCAAAAACTTAGAGCCATAAAGTAGGCGATGAAAGTGAATACTGGCCCGGCCGGGGTAGAAAGCCCATAAGAAGATGGGCTCGAAAATGAAGCCAAACTCGGGGAGAGAATTTAGAACCAGAAAGTAGGCGATGATAGTGGCTAGTGGCCTGGGCGGGGTAGAAAGCCAAAAGAAGATGGCCTCTAAAATGAATCTAGACCAAGGGCGGGATTGGGATCCCACCCCAGCAAGAACCAAAAACTTAGAGCTAGAAAGTAGGCGATGAAAGTGAATACTGGCCCGAGCGGGGGAGAAAGCCAGGGTCGGGATTTATCGAATCCCGCCCTTGAAAGAGGGTAAAAGATGTAGGTTGGAACTGGGTGAGAAAAGCCAAAAGTAGGCAATGATAGTGGAAAGAGGGCGATGAAAGTAGAAAATAGGCGATAATAGCAAAAACTGGGCGATGATAGCAGAAACTGGGGCCTGGCGCAAGGAGCAAGAATTCAGAAAGGTGGCGTATAAAGCAAAGGGGGGGGATTCCTTATATCCCGGCCCAAGAAGCAATAGAAAGAAGTACGAGCATGAAAGTGGGCGATTGAAGTTGAGAGTGGGGCCTGGCGCAAGGAGCAAGAATTGAGAAAAATGGCGCAGAAAGAGAAGGACGGTAAAAAAGGGGCAGAAAGCCAGGGTCGGGATTTATCGAATCCCGCCCTTGGAAGAGGGGAAAAGATGTAGGTTGGAACAAGGCGAGAAAAGGCGAAAGTAGGCGATGATATTGGATATTGGCCCAACCGGGGGTAGAAAGCCCAAAAGAAGGTGGGCTAGAAAATGAAGAAGAAAAGACTTAGAGCCAAAAAGTAGGCGATGATTGTGGAAAGAGAGCATAAAAGTGGGCGATCAAAGTAGATAGTGGGAGCGGCTCTTTAGGAGCCAGAATTGAGAAAAATGGTGTAGAAAATCTTGTCAGGACAAGGGCGGGAATTGTGGATCCCGCCCCACCCAACAAAAGAGAGAAGTAGGAAGCAGAAAGTAGGCGATGATTGTGGAAAGAGAGCATAAAAGTGGGCAATGAGAGGAGATAGTGCGACTCGCCCTTTAGGAGCAAGAATTGAGAAAAATGGCCTGGAAAAGCAGGGGCGGTGCTTCTCAATACCGCCTCAGGCAGCATCAGATAGAAGTAGGAAGCAGAAAGTAGGCGAAAGAGGGTGAATATAGCCTGAAAGTGGGCGATGAGAGTTGATAGTGCGACCCACCCCTTTGGAGCAAGAATAGAGAAAAATGGCCTAGAAAAGAAGGGGGGCGTGTCCGACCTATAAAGTGGGCGAAGATACTTGATAGTGTGAACCCCCCTTTAGGAGCAATTATTGGAGAAAAGGGCGTAGAAAGCAAAGGAGCGGTATTTCTCAACACCGCCCCAAGCAGTAGTAGAGAGAAGTGAGAACGAGAAAGTACATTCGCTGGGAGCCTGGCCTTTGGAGCAATTATTGAGAAAGATGGGCAAGAATGCAAGGGGCGGGATATCTAGGCAGCAGTAGAGAGCAAAAGGAGCTTGGAAGTGGGCGATGAAAGCAAAAACCGGGCAATAATAGCAAAAAGTGGACGATGAAAGTATTAGCTGGGGGCACCGTCTTACGAGCAATTATTGAGAAAGATGGCGTAGAAAGAGAAGGAGAGCCGAAAAAACGAGAGCGAAAGCCGCGGTTGTGATTGTCAATCCCGCCCCACCAAGGAGGAGATAGAAGTACCACCGTAGGCGGCACGGCTCCGAGCTGCCCCGTAGTAGCCAGGATGTGGGTGATGATGGCAAAAAGAGGGCAATAATAGCACAAAGTGGGCGATGAAAGTTGATAGTGCGCGCCGGGGTAGGAGAAAATCCGGATAAAGATGGCCTAGAAAAGAAAGCAGCACCCATCAGGAAAAAGTCAGAGATAGCCATAGGGGCGGGATATCTCGAATCCCGCCCTAGGAAGCAGTAGATAGAAGTTGGAGCCTGGAACTGGTCGATGAGAGCATTGACTGGGCGTCCCGTCTTACGAGCAATTATTGAGAAAGATGGCCTGAAAAGAAAGGAGCACATATTGGGAAAAAGATAGAGATAGCAATAGGGGCGGGATATATCGAATCCCGCCCTAGGAACCAGTACAAAGAAGTAGGAATCTAGAACTGGGCGATGAGAGTATTCATTGGGCGCTTGGCCTTAGGAGCAAGAATTGAGAAAAATGGCCGAGAAAATGAAGGAGCACATAACAAGGGGAAAAGACAGAGATAGCAATTGGGGCGGAATTTCTCGAATCCCGCCCTAGGAAGCAGTAGAAAGAAGTAGGAGCCCGGAAATGGGCGATGAGAGCATTAACTGGGCGCGTGGCCTCAGGAGCAATTATTGAGAAAGATGGCCTAGAAAGCAAGGGGCAGGATATCTCAAATACTGCCCTAGGAAGCAGTAGAGAGAAGAAGGAGCCTGGAACTGGGCGCTGGAACTGGATAGTGGCAGCCTGGCACAAGAGCAATTATTGGGGGAAAAGGCGTAGAAAGCAAGGGGCGGTATTTCTCGATACCGCCCAAGTACAGGACGGAGAATGGAGTATCCAGTGGTGGTAAAAATCCATGTCCTGTTCTCGTAATGCATCATCTTGTCCAAGCATGTGTCTCCAAACAATGGTACCTTTTTCGATGAGTGGGTCATAAGTATACCTGAGTGGGGCTGCGCTGTCCAGCTGCGTGTGTGTGGGCGGACCCCCTATGGCACATAGTTCCTGGAAAATGGCTGGGTGTTTGTGGGATGGGGTGAATGGGGGCTTTCAGCCAGTAGGGTCTCCTAGAGGAGCTCTCGTCGCCTGCAACAATCCCCCAGTCAGCATGTGTGAGGTGGAGCGCTTGTTGGGGAAGGTTCATGTGAGCCCACCCTGACTGAGTGAACAGCATGGAGCTGAGTCGCTGCTCCTCCACCTCACCACACCTGTGCCTGGGGTGCCAGTGGTCTGGGCTGCCAAAAAGCCCATTTTGGGGCAGATCCAGGCCAGTGTGATCCCGTTGGTCACACAGGGTGCTGATGTAGTGGTGCATCACATGCTGTGAGGCACCTGGTGTAGCGCCATGGTCAGGCTTCGTTTATAAGAGCTATTTTGCAATGGGGGGGGGGGGTCTGGGTGGGTGGGTCTTCAGCCGGGTGGGTGGGTCTAAAGCTCTGGACCCCCCCCCTCTTATAATTCTGAGGGTTTTCTGGGTTGGGCTCCTGCCACACCTTCTTTCTTTGGTCACAGGAGCCTTGTCTGGCTGTTTGCTGGTGCCCCTTTCTGTTGTGTCGTTGTGCAGGTGGCAGGTGTGCAGGTGGCAATTTTTCACATGGCGGACTTTTTTTTGATAACATGTTAACCCTGTGGACCCTTTGTTGCACAATGCTGTCAGAGCTGGTTGGTAGCCCAGTTGTCAAGGAACGTAACTGCAATTCCAAAGATCCCTAGTTCAAACCCTGGTGTTGTGAAGTTTTTGGTGTGTCACCCTTTGGGGATGCCTAACCCGGGAGCGCCTTGGCTTCAATTTGGTTCACAAAAAATGCTCCCCACAGAATTATAAGAGGGGGGGGGGTCTGGGTGGGTCAAAAGTTGGGTGGGTGGGTCTTGTCCAAAATACCCCCCCCCCTCTTATAAACGAAGCCTGGCCCATGGTAGATTTGAGCTTGTCTCGTCAATTGACGTAGGCAAGCATTGCCTGCTGGGCACTACATTGTGCGGATGTGGTATACGGCTGTCCAACCAGTTATCCATGCCACCGGACACGACTACAGTCCATGAAGATGACTCAGAGCTGAGTACATTCTCCACAAAATTTTAATTATTCTCAAGTGAGTGAGTGCAATGTTGTTGTTGTTGTTGTTGTTGTTGTTGTTGTTGTTGTTGTTGTTGGTAGTGGTTGCTGTTGTGAGTAAGTGAGTGCTCGATACGCCCTCGTTTGATCATCACTCAGGCCTTGAAGAAGTCCTCGCATTCCACAATTCCAGCAGTGGCCAATATCTTCTCTGGACTGGGCCCCAGGGTGCTCACAGCTGCCAACACAAAAGATTTGCTGCACACCCTGGCCTTAGGTCTCAGCGAAAAAGACATCAGTGCCTGGGGCCAAGCAGGCCTCCGGGCAGCGTGCACGAACACCCAGGATGCAGAACTGACAAAGGTCTTTGCCCGTGTGCGTCTGTGTGGGGATGTGTGCGTCTGCAGTGGCAGGTGGGTGTGGTGTGGGTCTGGATGGGTCAGTGTGGGTGTTGTTGGGTGTTGGGGTTGGGTGAAATAGGTATAGGTGCAGGTGCAGGTGTCGGGATACTGGCTTGATGAGAGAGTGAAGTGTCGTGCGAGTGTAAAACAAAATATAAGATACATGCATGAAAATGTGTATTTTTTTAATTGAATGTCACGCGAGTCACTCCTGTGAGACTCAATTAAAAACAATGGACAAAAAAATTTTGAGTGATCGTCACCTTTTTTTTTTTTCAAGTGTCAGTGCAAGTGTCTATTTTTTTTTTGGAATGTCAACGCAAGTGCACCCAAAAAAAGTCAAATTGCTTCATTACCCTTCCAACCCCCCTTTTTGGGCATTCCCAGGTTATTTCGCCATTGTGGCACAAGGGAAGGCCTTAAGGAACCCAATTTTTTTTGTGAAGGACCCCCCCTTCAGAACTGCTCTTAAAGGCAACTTTCCACTGGCTCGACGCCGGCCATTTTGTCGTGTTGGGGTCCCGAGAAGATAGGGGCCATTCCACCCACATATGGGCCCCAGAGAAGGCAGGGGTTAAGTAGCCATTTCTGTTTTTGTCCCCTTGTGTGGGGACCCCCGAGAAGGCAAGCGTTATGTAGCGAATTTGCCCCAGATTTGGGCCACTTCTGAATTTGTTCCCACGCTTCGGTGTGGCCCTTCCAGTTGGGGTTATGGACTCCCACGCTTCGGCGTGGCCCCTCGAGTTGGGGTCATGGACTGCCACGCTTCATCGTGGCCCCTTGAGTTGGGGTTATGGACTCCCGTGGTTCGACGTGGCCTCTCGAGTTGGGGTTATGGACTCCCACGCTTTGGTGTGGCAAGAAATAACTCCCCACCGGTCCCTACAGGGAAACATTTGAATATTTATGGGGCACGGGCAGGGCACAGGGGGTGGTTCCCTAGCAATGATGGATATGATTTTGGTGCCACTTGGGGGGTCCAAGTCCGGGGGGGGGGGGGGGGTGACCGGTCACAAACAGACTAAAGCGCCAAAGTGGGAAAGTGCAAACCCCAAAAAATATTGTGACCAAATGAGGTGTCTCTGGTAGAATGTCCCCTATGCCTGCCTGTACTGCACATCACCTCGAAGAGAAGTTGTGAGATCAAGCACAGGCGCAAGCGTTGTGTGCCCCCCTTTTTGGGGGTCGTTCGCATAGCATGCCCCAACGTATGGTTTGGCATGTGGGGTTTTCATTTCCGGGGGGGAAGGGGAGTCAATAGAGCCCCCCAAAACTGGGGGGGGGGGTTCAGGAAAAGGGCTCAATTGACAGGCACCTTTAATCAGTCTTTATGAAGTTTGGCGCCAAAGGCGCCGAAAATTTTTTTGAGCACTAAAATTGGTCGATTTTTTTTCACCAAATATATGGCAAATGATGACTTTTCTGAAACCCCTAACGTGCTGATTCCAAAAATCCCATTTTCTTTTTTTCCCCGACTTTCGGGTCTGGGTCACCTCCAAGGCCTGGGGTCAGACTCGGTCTGATTTTGGGGGTCCCGTCAATTGAGCCCTTTTTGGGGGAGGGGGGGGTCCGGCTGGAGGGCTCTATCGACCCCCCCCCCCGGAAGCGAAAACCCGGCCTCCCTTTCTGGTGTCTAACCCTTTGTAAAATCATCATTTTAGGACCAAAAATGATCTCCCAATAATTTCTTGGATTTTGACCCCCGCAACCCCCCGTACCCGGGTACCCCTTTTTTGAAAGCTGGGGGGGGTCAAAACTTCTTTGCGTGTTGTGGCCGCTGTGTGTGTATTTGGACCTATATCCTGAAGAACTTTTTTCTTGTATATGGATCTCTTCACCCATGGTGGGGTCCCGGGTCCCAACTGCAGATACCCCAAGTTGCCCCCCTCCCCCCCGTATGGCCCCTTGCTAGTGAGGAGTTAGCCGTTTTCACGCCGGGTAGGGTAATTGTTTACCTGACAGAGGCTACTAGATCAAAGCCATGAGGCCCGTATATATGGGAAAACGCCACATGGCCCCCCATTTTGGCTCTTTTTGGGCCCATTCGCGTACCCCACCCCAAGGGGTTCAATAGTTGGTTTAACCCCTTGTCTCATCATTATTTTGTCCAAAAAACACATCCCCCGAATGAGTTTTTGGTCCAGATACCCCCTAAAACCCCCTCCACTTGAAACCCACTTTTTTGAGGCGTCATGACGGGCGGGTGGGGGCAACGGGGTGGGGGTGGGGGTGGGGGTCAAAAATCACCTTGAAGAGAGGTTGTTAGATCAAGCGCACGCGCGGGCGTCGTATACCCCCTTTTTTGGGGGTCATCCGCGTAGCATACCCCAAGGCATGATATTGGATGTCCAACCCCTTGTAAAATCATTATTTTGCCCAATAAGACCATCCCCCAATGGACTTTTTGATTCTCAGGCCTCTATCCCCTAAAATTGGATAACACTCTTCTGAGGGGTGGGGGGGGTTGGGGGGTGGGGGGGGGGGTCAAAAGTTTTCGCTCAGAAGGCTCCAAGCAAAGGGGAAGCACATCGCTAACACACAGCTGCTGGTCGAATGGTAACGCCTCTGACGTACAGTTTTTGGTCGGCGGTTCGAATCCTGGTCGGCCGACTTTTAGCGCGGCAGCGGCGCCAAATCACCTCGCAGAGGTTGTTAGATCAAAGCCAGGCAGGCGTATATAGGGGAAAACGCCACATACCCCCCATTTTGGCCTTTTTGGGCCTATTCGCGTACCCCACCCCAAGGGGTTGAATTGTTAGTTTGACCCCTTGTAAAATCATTATTTTATCCAATAAACGCATCCCCCAATGAGTTTTTGGTCCGAACCCCGCCATACCCCCCCCACTTGAAACCCAGTTTTTTGAGGTTTTGAGGGAGGTGGGGGTCAAAAAATGACCCCCCCCTTTTTTTGGGTCAAAAATCATGAATCTTTTGGTTTTTTTTCGATTTTGAGCCGAAAAACTGTTTCCGGGTCCCGACTCCATGGGGTTTGTATGGGGCGGAGTGGGACGAGCACTTCAGCAGTTTATGCACTTTTCAGCCATTTTTGCCATGTTTGCGGTTTTGGCGACCTCGGTGACCCCGTGGTACCCACTCTGAGGGGTGTGAGTGGGGATGTTGTGACAATATATGCCTACTAGGATACGAAAGGACGTTTTTTGCAGTCTCTAGCCTTGCCGAGGGGCGCTCAAATGCCTGTGCCAAAGACGCGAAATGGCTGTTTCCACCAATAATGGCCTAGTGAATGGGTCGGCGCACAACCTGCTCATGCAGTTTTTCGCACCGGGCAGCTCAAAAATCGAAGTTTCCGAAACTTGTCCTTTTGCTTTTGTGATCACCTAAAATGACCATCCAAGGTATGTAGAGCATGTCTTAGGCCTTATTAATCTTGGTTTTTCCCTATTTTGTGTGTGCGTTGCTTGGAGTAGATTCTCTGTGAGGTGGACTTGCCGAAGGCAATAGATCTCACCCGACCGGGGTTCGAACCGCCGACCAAAAAGACTCCGGTCAGCTGCATTACCATTCGGCCAATGCTTGATCTGAGGGGAACGGTCTCCCCACTGCTTGGGGCCGCATCTACCATTGACAAACGACCCAAACTGTGTGTTTGTGTCTGACTGACGGCTGGCTTGGCTCAGGGACTGATTGGCTGACTGTCAACCTGTCTTCGAGGTTCACTGCCGCAGGCAATGGAATTTCAAAAAAAAATGAGCCCTCCTTTTTTTGTGTCCGGAATCATGAATCTTTTGATTTCTAGGTCTTTCTTTCTAGGTCTCGACTCCATGGGGTTTATATGGGGCGCAGTGGGATGAGCGCTAATGCTTGCTATGTAGTTTTTTTTTGGCGATTTTAGTGACCGTGCGGTATCCGCTCTCAGAGGTGCAAGTGGGGATATTGTGAGAGTATATGGCTACTAGTGTACGAAAGGACGTTTTTTGCAGTCTCTAGCCTTGCCGAGGGCCGGTCAAAACCTGTGTCACCCTCTGCAACTCAGAAATGGAAGCTTTCGACGGCTATTTTTTATATTGTGACCACACAAAATGACCATCCAGCCTATGTGAACCATGGTTTAGGCAATATTTACGTGTTTTTTCGCCTTATTTGGGTATTGGGTGCGGGGGGGCGGGGGGCGGGGTCTCCCAGGGATTGGTACACAACATGCTTATGCAGATTTTCACCCTCCGCAGCTCGTAAATGGAAGTTTTCGAAGGTTTTTTTTTTTTTGATTTTGTGACTACACAAAAGGACCATCCAACCTATGTGAAGCATGTGTTAGGCAGTATTTTTGTGTTTTTCACCTTATTTGGGCATTTGGTTGGTTGGGGGCGAGGGTCTCCCAAGGGATTGGTACACAACCGGTTAATGCAGCTTTTCACCCGAGGTAGCTCAGAAATTGAAGTTTGCGATGACTATTTTTATTATGCTAGCCACTCACAATGACCATCCAAGGTATGTAAAGTATGTTGTAGGCTGTATTTATGTGTTTCCCCCCCCTATTTTGGTATTGGGTGGGTCGGTGGGGGTATGTCCCAAGGGATTGGTACACAACTTGCCTATGCAATTTTCCACCCCGTGCACGTCAACAATCAAAGTTTCCGGAGCTCGCATCTTTGATATCGTGGCTACTCAAAAGGATCATCCGAGCTATGTGAAGCGTGTTTTAGGTGATATTGATGTGTTTTTCACCCTTTTTCGGGGTTTGGTGTGTGTGTGTGTGTGTGTGTGTGGCTAAGAAAGAGCCTTGTTGAGCTCTTTGTTTATGGTGTGATGAATTTGTCTCGGTTCCTTGCCATCGCGCTTTTTTTTGTTTTCATTGGCGTTGTGGGACCGCGTAGTGGTGTCCCTAGTTTCCCGCACAGAGTGTGTAATTGTGTGGCGGGGGGGGGGGGGCTCTCAAAGGACTCGTACACAACCTGCTCAAGCATTTTATCACCGTGTACAGCTGAAAAATTCAATCACCTCACAGCGTTCGTTAGATCAAAGCCATGCAAGCCCGTGTAGAGGGGAAAACACCACATGCCCTTCGTTTTGGGCTTTTGTTGGCCGATTTGCGTACCCAACTTCAAGGGGTGGAATTGTTTGTTGAACCCAAAGGGGGGTCGGCTTCCGTTCGAAAGCGACACCATGATAGTTTTCCAAAACTACCCGTTTTTTCCATTGCCCCCAAGAAGCGGTGTTAAGCAAATTTTCTGCCCTTTGAATAGGCGAATGGTGTCTTTGAAGCAGTGCAAGTTTTATGTGTATTTTTTTTTCATGTTCCCCTTGTGGATTGCATTTGAGCCCCACTGTGTTTTGAACCCCTCCAGTGGCTCCGTCTGCAGCCGTGGCTGCGGGATAGGGTGCCAAGCCAAGTTGCGATGGTTGTCACCGTGGTTGACAATTGCCACGGGTACCTCAACCCCCTCCCGCCCCCTCTTCTCTCCTTGTAAGTGCAATCCACAACCCGACCCACAAAACCCCTGCACGTGTGCACGCTTTCTTGCGATATGAGACCCGAACCGGCGCGAAGACGAGCACATGACTACTGCTATTATTTGATCACATAATTTGCAGATCCTCAACATTCCGGGGCACGAGAAGCCTATGCAACATGTGCTGTGTTGTTAGGGGCTCTTCTAGCATGCCGTACACAGCAACTTGCCAACTGCCATGCGTACCATGTGCACTGCTGCTACATCATATGCGAATCATTGAGATGTGTTCCAAGTGCTGGATCGGTTGAGAGTATGGAACCTATTGCACATGTTTTCCGCGACCACCCCAGTTTGAAACAAGCCCATGCCCGGTATGCGACAGACAAACTCAAGCCCCGCTGTTTTCACTCAAAATTTGCGAGCCGATTCTGTGCGTCTCCGTGCGATCTGCCATAATTGCATCAAGAAAGCCGAGGCAATCCTGCAGCTACATCCTGCCATACGCGACAGTGCCGTCAGAATTTTTCATGAAATGTTTGCGAGTGGGATTACATTGCTCAAACAAAATGGTGTGTCGTTGAACCAAGAAGTTGAAGATGAGGGTGATTTCGAAGAGGAGGCACTGCCGGCCAATGCAGTTCCTATGGACAAGTCTGTTACACAGTCAAGCCTGTTGGAATGCTTCCTCTCGGCGCAAGGTGGTGACAAGAACGCCGCGCATATCACGTGCAATGGCACAAAAATTCATGTGCCACAACTTGTCAACTACTTGTTTAATTCCCACCAAGAACGCGCTTCATAGGATCGATTTCGGCGCGTGTAGAACATACCACGGACGATTGGAAGGTCCAAAAGACCAACTGTTGTGGCCCCGGAGGATGCAGCGTTATATGGTGCCCAGTTCGTCGGAATGTTGACGTTCCAGGACAACTGAAAGTCACAAGTGACATCCGCAGGTGTCTTCACTTACACTGCTTGTCGTTGGCGGGATGCAGTTGTTGAAGCCCCTACACTGTCGGACCTCTGCACTGCAAAGGATGGCGCCGTTGATGGCCAATTGATGTCATTTAAGAAGAATGATCACGTTACAGAGGGCACCTCCGTTGGAGCAGTAGGTTTGGTCGTGGCAGTGCACATGATACTGGGTGAGCAGTTCACTGCAGGGAATGGAAACGAAGATGTTGAGCAATGCGGATTCTGCGGGCGATGGGATGGAAGTTGTGACACAACGCCGGTGAAGGCAAAGGTAATTAGCACATGTCCAAAATTTTCCCCATTCTGGTACAAACATGCTGCTACGAAGAAGCGGAATGTGCCGCGTCCTTACCCTTTACCTTTATGATTAGTAGCACCATTTTCCCTATCCATGAGGCGTCACTTGGAGTTGGCCCATTCGGATGTTGACATGAATAGACATTTCCTGAGTTCACAGTTGAATAGGAGCAGAAACCGGTGAAGGCATTGTGTGATCGCACATAGGTGCACGCTTGCGCATCACTGTGTATCTTCTTGTTGAGACAACCACCCCTACGGCGGAATCATGAACAGATGCTAGTGGAGACCTATTTGGCAAGCGGCAGCAAGCTTGTGTGTCATCATCCCCCCCCCCTCCCGCAACCCCAGCACCCCCCAAACCGGCTGGAGACACCTGGCCCGGCCATAGGAGGAGGGAAGGAAGAAGAATGAGCCTTGTTGCGCCATCTTTGCCAGAAGCGCGAAGACCTCAACTGACGGAAGCGAAAACTTTTCCGGCTTCTCCGGCATCGCCCTATTTACTGGCACCAGGTTGACAATCAAGCTACACTTCTCAAGCGTCTTAGGAATGGCAAAAACTCCCCCGCTTGGACCCGGCGACCCCGGCGGTAGGGGGAAAAGCGGGCTCTGGTTGCGCAAAGCTTGCAACATGATCACCGCCTCGTTCGAAGCGGGTCCAACACCGGAAAAATGGCGAGCCGCCAAACTCAAAAGAGACCGGCACATGCCGCTCCCATATATCAGCCGGAATAGGGATATTTCCTACCACACCCAAACCCCTGCATAACACCTCCTCCCTGATGCACTGCATAAGCAGTTTCGGCGAAGTGGAGTCATGCAGCACATACTCCCACACACCCGAATCGAGGGAGGACATAGCCGCCGTAATCTAGGGCAAAAAAAAAGGCCGGCGGAGGTCCGTGGCCGCCTCCACTCCCCAATCCAAGAACTGGATCACATGCCGCTCCAACAACCTCGGCGGGGCTTTTGGCAGGCAGGCATGCAGGTATGCAAGCTCCGCAACCACGCGTCCCAATCACCGCAACGCAGGCGCTCTCAAACCCACCGACCCACCTGCAACCCGGCGGGAAACTGCCGCTCGGGCAACCGCACCCACGAGCCTGGCTGGCCCCGCGGCCTTCCTCTTGCCCAACAGAGACGCGACCGCACCTGTCCTATTTGCCGCGATGCGGAGCCGTTTGATGGACAGGGTGACCGCCGAGGGGGAGGGAGGCTCTGCATCAACGTCAATGACCCCCCCCCCCTCCGGTCCACACCACACCGCTCATACCCTTGTCGTCCATCAAGGCCAGGGGGGCACCCAGGACCCTTGCGCTCCCACGTGCGAGTGACTGCTCCGCCCCCCCACCCCCCCGCAACAGAGCTCCGTGTGGCTGGGTATTCCCGTTGCCCCGGCTCTGAACGGATCCCACTGGGCTCGTTTGGGACACAGTAACTCCTTCTCCATTCCGCCATCCCCTAAGGTCCTCGTGCGGCCCAACATCTCTATCGGGCACGCAGAGAGCCAGGAGTTCTCCCGGAAAGACGACTTTGAGGGACATGACTCTCCACTCCCACTCCATGCCTCACCGGGCATCGGGCAGCCGCAGCTCCACGTTGTCCGCCACGAGGAAGTCATCCGGGGCGTCGCCGTAGCGAGCCGCCACCAATTCGCACAGCCAACGGCTCCACCGGGCGAGTCAGCGGGCTGGCAACCCCAGCCAGCACAGGGCCGCCGACCCCCCCCTCCTCCACGCTTGCCATCGTGCGTGAGCGCTTGCGCAGCCACTGAGGGAGGCCGCCATGACCATTTGGAGGTAAGCGGAGCCTTGCGGCAAAAGTGTACCAAGGCTACCGCCAACGTGTACCCCTCAACGTCCAATCGGAGCCAGGTCCTGCCACAGTGTTCCAGCTTACGTCGGACAGAGTGTGGGCCACATTTGACTGTGTGGAACCCCAGCCCCCGGCTGCGGAACCCTCCCCTCCGGATCGGGGCCGCCTCGCCCACCCGGAGGAGGCAGGTGAACGACAAGGCGGCCAAGCCGTAGACCGTCCATTGTAGCCTGCTATCACACTCCAACGCGAATGCCCTGAGCTCTTGCAGCCCGGCGGAGGGTTGCACCACCGCTTGAGAAGTCGTCCACTTCGCACACCTCCAAACCCGCCCGCTCACGAATTCTGGTAACGAACCCATCTCCTCCAACGCTCGCATTGTGGATGCAGCCCCCCGTAGGAACCTTCTTGAATATCCGAGCCCCCAGAGCTGGAAAAGGTACCTGCATGCTTTAGTCTCCAAATTTGCCATCGGTGTGTAGCCGACCTTCCGGTAGTGGATGCAATACGTACCCATGGTTCTTTTTGCCCAAGAGGACGCCTATAAGGGGTCCACTGACATCATCTCATCGTGCTGCCACAACCTCCTCCATGCTGCCCATACCAGTCGCCAGACCACGTTGTCACCATCCTGGAAGTCGGCCGGTTGTAACACCACCACGTCCGCACAGGACTCTGGCCCATTGCGCCCGACTCGGCAGCGACCCCATCAGTCAAACCCGAGGCATTCATGAAACCATTGGTGTTTCACGCCCCTCCCTGCATTTTTGCACGCACAACACGCCGTTGTTGGCGCGCACGTTACGTCCATCGGTTCTGCGCCCGGTTTCGCCGTGTAGAACGGGCGATCCCCTTCCACCCGGAAGTTGGCCTTCATGGCCACTAGCCTGCGCGCCACCACCTCCTCCTTAGCGGCCCCCGTACAGTCCCGTGACCGCGCGGGAAGTCCGGGGTCTTCGTCCTCCACCTCCCGCTCGTCAGCCGAGCCCTTGGGGTCAAGTCCCCTTTTTCCTCGGTATGCGGAAAGGCACGTCGCTGTAAACATCGAGACTGTCAGGACGAAAGCCTTCATCCTCTCGATCTCTTCGTCGTTCATTGACTCCAGGAACCATACCTGGTTGTCCGCTGCATGAGAGTCCACGACCAGCGCCAGCTCATTCAGCGTGACTATGGTGAATTTCTCCTTATCCCAGAAGCGCGACACGTGTTCGCGGGCTGGGACCTCCGTGCGCCACAGCAAGGTGGGACAGCGCCAGCAAGCTGGCATAGACCCACTGGGGCTTGGCGTCCAGCTCGCCAACTTTGAGCAATTCCGCCTTACACAGCGGGGTCACCCCCGCCATTTTCCTCTTTGCCGCGGCCTTGGACTTTGCACTCGCCTTAGCTCTGCCAATTCCTTACGTAGTCCAAGGGTATGCGCCCGCCAAATAGCTGGCGGCGCTGGCGGGGAAAGTTCGTCTGGCGGTGGTGGGGAAATTTCCCATAATTCCTAAAGGCTATAGTGGGCTTGTCCAACAGCTGCTAGTGCGATGATTGGGATTGGTGGAATTATGGGGAATTATGGGGAATTATGGGGAATTATGGGAAATTGTGGGGAATTATGGGGAATTTGGGTGGAATTATGGGGAATTATGGGGAATTATGGTGGAATTATGGGGAATTTTGGGGAATTATGGTGAATTATGGTGGAATTATGGGGAATTATGGGGAATTATGGGGGAATTATGGGGAATGATGGGGAACTATGGTGGAATTCAGGGGAATTATGGGGAATTATGGGGAATTATGGTGGAATTATGGGGAATTATGGGGAATGGTGGTGGAATTATGGGGAATTATGGGGAATTGTGGGGAATTATGGGGGAATTATGGGGAACTATGGTGGAATTATGGGGAATTATGGGGAATTATGGGATGTCATTTGTTGTGTTGCTGATGGTTGTTTTTTGTCGTCGTATGGCCCCTTGCTTCCACAGACATGTCAGACTTTCATCCTCACAACAATGTTCCCCATCATTCCCCATAATTCCACCCAAATTCCCCATAATTCCCCACAATTCCCCATAATTCCCCATAATTCCCAATAATTCCACCATAATTCCCCATAATTCCCCATAATTCCCCACAATTCCCCATAGGGTGACTGGTCGAAGACTCAAGACTGGTCAAATGACGTGGCAGATACTGCGTGGCTCACGGTCGTTCTTACCGAGTGACGTCATCGATGAGTTGGCTAAATCCGAAGGTATCTGTGTGTAGGGCTTGATCCACGCCACTCATATATGCCCAAAATTCCTGATTTTGAGGCATTGGACCCCATGTTAGGAAGGATTTTTGTAGATGACTTCAGGGCCAAAACAGAAAAATTGCTGCATAGCTGATCGGGGTGCGTCACGGTCGTACTTCAAAAAAGGGGTGAACGGTAACATCCGCTCAACCTAAAGTGACCATCGCGTTCCGTTTGATCCACGCTACTCATATATGCAAAAATTATGGCAAACGGACATATCTACCCCAACCTACAAGGCTTGTTCGCAAGTTATGTAAATTTACGACCAGCCCAGAATTGGGGTCTGCTACAACTAACACGCACCAAGCACAAGGCAAATACCTTCAACGTGTTGTGCATTGCTCGTGCAACCACAAGCCCCCCCCCCCTTCCCAATGTTGTCTAAAGATCCCCTTGGGCACCCCCACCCCCCTTTTCCCTTAGGCCGAGACTCCTTTTGCCGCCTCACGCTTCGGCCGACCACTAGCATTCAACTCTGGTGCGGCATCCATCGTGGCATCTGCCTGTTGATCGGTGGCACTAGGATGATGGTCATCCAAATGCTCATCGTCGTCGGGTTGAGAGCAAGGAACAACTTCCCACTCCTTGTCTTCCCCAAAAGCGGTTTTCTTTGGTGTGGCAGTGCCTTCGTTGCTGCTGGGCACGGATTCTATGTCTGAAAAAAGCAGCTGGTCATCACTCTTAAGAGAGTGCTCTCGACTCAACCCATCCTCACTCTCATCACTTGCGACCCCCAAAAGGTTGGATTTCGTCATAAGTGGATCCAATGGTGCAAACCACTTAAATTCCAAGTGAAATTGTTTGGGTTGTTGCATTGTGTGTCCTTTTGTTGGGGATTTCTCCTTGGACAACATTGGAAAAAAGGGAGAAAAGCTTTGCGGCAACACGAGTTGCGAGCGGTGGGAGCGACCAGGCGATCGCACCGCCCACAATTTCAGGGTGGAATCCTGCCCCCTGCCGAGCCTGGGTCCTAACCTAGCCGCAAGCACCGATCCTGCAGCAATCCGTGCTGCCGATCGGCCACACGAAGCGCCACTGTGAAGAGGGCAGATTTTGCGCCATCATTTGGCAAATCGCAATCTTAGCGCATCGATGAAGGTCTCACCTTCTGGCGGCTCTAAATCAGGCAATCTGGCACCAAATCCCAAAATTTTTATATAGGCCAGTAGCCTGGGTCTCAATCTGGAGATCTATCAAAAGAAATCCAGAAGAGACCACAAAATCCAAGAGAAATCCTTGCGACTGTGAAGGACGGGCGCTTTTGCGCCGGCATTTGGCAAATCACCCTAATTCCCCATAATTCCCCATAAATCCACCATAATTCCCCATAATTCCCCATAATTCCCCATAATTCCCCATAATTCGCCCATAATTCCCCATAATTCCCCATAATTCCCCATAACTCCACCATAATTCCCCATAATTCCCCATAATTCCTCATAATTCCACCCAAATTCCCCATAATTCCCCACAATTCCCCATACTTCCCCATAATTCCCCATAATTCCACCATAATTCCCCACAATTCCCCATAATTCCCCACAATTCCCCATAATTCCACCATAATTCCCCATAATTCCCCATAATTCCCCATAATTCCCCCATCATTCCCCATAATTCCCCATAATTCCACCATAATTCCCCATAATTCCCCATAATTCCTCATAATTCCACCCAAATTCCACCATAATTCCCCATACTTCCCCATCATTCCCCATAACTCCCCAATAATTCCCCATAATTCCCCATAATTCCCCCATCATCCCCCATAATTCCCCATAACTCCCCATAATTCCCCAAAATTCCCCATAATTCCACCATAATTTCCCATAATTCCACCATACTTCCCCATACTTCCCCATAATTCCCCCATAATCCCCCATAATTCCCCATAATTCCCCATAATTCCCCATAATTCCCCATAATTCCCCATAATTCCCCATAATTCCCCATAATTCCCATAATTCCAGTTGTCTGGCGCGGAGCCGTCGTCTGGCGCTGGCGGGCGCATACCCCTGGTAGTCCCTCCATCGCCATGCGCTGGTCCTCCACCAGCTTCTTCAACTCTTGCACCTCCGCTGCGGAGCCCGGAGGCGGCGTCCACTTCACCAAGCCCACACCTTCCACATCCAGATTGCACTGCGCCACGACGCAAAAAGCTCTGATCATTTTTGAGATTCCCCCCGCACTGTCCAAAGGTACCCCAAACTTCTTTACAAACCTCTTCTCCCATTTCTTTCTTCTGTCCAGCAACACTGACAACGCCACTTCGACCATTGACGTTGCCCGTGCTATTTCGGTGAGGGGCACCGAATCGATAAACGAGGAGCAAACACTGCCCCTGGCAAAAGGTGCGAAATTTGCCACGGAGATTTTTGCTGGCCGGGTCTGTACTTAATTAACACGGAGTGTGACTCTAAGTGTGACCCACTGCAGGCCTACAGGCTCATATACAAAGGATTGCACTGCCACAAAACACATACACATGCCCACCGCACGCACACACGCATGCACACCACAAACAGAGCTAAACCATAGGACAGAACGTGATCTAAGATTTTGAGTC
This sequence comes from Eutreptiella sp. 'Long Island Sound 2002', assembly GCA_964036045.1. Taxonomy (NCBI): domain Eukaryota; phylum Euglenozoa; class Euglenophyceae; order Eutreptiales; family Eutreptiaceae; genus Eutreptiella; species Eutreptiella sp. 'Long Island Sound 2002'. The sequence continues at coordinate 140,023,245 of OZ038378.1, forward strand.
CCCCCCACCCCCCCTCAAAGAAGTGGGTTTCAAATGAGGGGGTCTGGGGGGGGTTCGGACCGACTGCTAGCTTTGCTAGCTGGGGTTTTATATGTCTGTCTTATTTGTTCAAAATTCTTTTTGAAAATTTGCCTGGGGAAGATGGCAGAATGCATGGAATTTCAGGATTACCTCCAGGCCGGAGTGCACGACTCTGTGCGAGAGGGAACCCCAGCAGCATCCTGCGCAAAGGCAAAGGCAAAAATGCGGTTAACCAAGTCCCTTCGCCATCTGGGGGATTCGCGTTCGCAACGGCTCTCGACATTTGCCAGTGCCTCAAGATTTGGAGGGACAGAGGAGGCACTTGTTGAAAATCTGATTGGCTACACGTTGACAGAGCAGGTCCAAATAAACATGACAACAGGGGCCTTTGAGAAGATCAGGGTGCAACCGAACACTGTCAACAAGGCTTCGGACCCTGCCCTGCTAAGCTTGTTAGAAGGACAGGCTGCCCTGATCAAGTCCCTCACGGAGAAGGTCAACAGTCTATCGGAAGCCCCCACGCGGTCGGAAAGGTCTGTGCCACCCCTGTGCCTCAAGGAGTTACATGAGGTGGCCTTGGTATGGAACCACCCACAATTGGTCACCAGGGTCCTGTACTACCTCAAATGCGCGATCCTCAAGGAGGCCCTGCCGCTGGATGCCATGAGAATGACCCCCAAGTGGGATGATGAGGCGCAGAAGCCCCTCCTTTTCAGCCTCTCGGACGACCAGAAGAAAGATACCACGGTATGGACTGAGGTGGTGGGGTCTGGAGATTCGGTAGGGGACGCCCCCATGGATGACAGCTCAGGCACACAACCCCCGGTGTTGTCCTTGAACAGCTCTGCGGTGCTCATGGTGGAGTCTTTGTGGTTGCTGTTGTGGTCCTCCGTCCACTGTTACAAGGAAAGATACAAATCCGACTCAACCTCTTCAAAACAAGCTTCAGCGGATCCCGACTTTACCTCATGCCTCAGTACAGCGGGGGCACGCCTGAAAAAGGTCATGCGACGTCGTCTCAAAATGGTGAACGGGGTTGAGTACTTCGAGCTCCATAAAGGAAAGTGGCTGCGATCGGACTCCACTAGTGGGGCCCTGTAAAACGTGCAAAGGTCACGGGCTCATCGAGAGGCACTGGGTTTGGAACTGCCCCAGGCCGGAGTGACAGGACTTGGCGGCCAAGCCGGTGGACGCGACATCAATGCTACAACGGCTGGACCGCTTCCGAAAGGGGGGGCCTGTGCTGGCACCCGCCCCCATGGCTTCCCAGTACGTCATCGGCTGGCCGGCGGTGGTGGATGCGTGGCAAATCTTGGGAGAGACCGACCCCATGGAGTGCCCAGCGGCTTATCTGGTCTCAACATGGCGGCCATCGACACGAAGGACCTATACGACCCACCTTCGACGATTCGCCCAATTCGGGGGGGCGCTGTCCAGCCAGGGGACATGCAGGCGTTGGCGGAAAAGGTCCTGCTCTCCATGTTTGCCCAGGGCCAGAAGGCGGCGGCGGCCAGAGGATGCATATCCGCCCTCAAGGCAGTGGCTACCTTGGGGTGGATCCCCCCGCTGCAATGGGACAGGTTGTGGAGAATTTTCAAGGCGGCAGCGGATTCCCCGGGACAACGACAGTTCGGAGGGCCCGAACTACTCCAACTCATGGCCGAATCATGCTCCAGGGTGGGGGAACGGAAAGTCTATGCAGTGGCGGTCCTATCCTTCGCTACGCTCTGCAGAGTGGGAGAAATATCGTCACTTCGCCGGTCGAACATCTCCAAAGTGGGAATTACGTACCAGGGGATCAAGCGAGATCATCGCCAAATCACGAGACGACTGGGGCCATACGCGCAGGCATGGGCTACGTGGCTCCGCAGGATCGCACCCGGTGAGGCGCCAGCATTGGGACGAGCAGCGGATCTCGAAATGGGGATGGCCAAGCTCTTGCAGGGGACCGACAGAGGAGAGGTTAGGTGGCATGCCTGGAGACGAGCGGGCGCAACCTACCTCCGTTGGTCGGGACTTCTGTGGAGACACCTCCTGTGGTGGCGTCGATGGCATAGCATCAAAATTGCTCACCTGTACGGGTCTCCCCCCGACGAATTTGAATGTGTGCAGACTACGCGACTGCCTTGGCCAGCCACTGAAGGAATCCGCTGGCGAAAGACCGACATCAGGGACCTCTGGCCGGCCAGCCTCCGGAGCTCTTCGAAAATGACGAGAAAGTCCGCACGTCCCCAACGGAGGCCAAGCGAACACGACCCGCAGGTGGAGACGGCGGGACCGAAAAGGAGAGCGCCGCAGCGGTACGGACGGTCGGCGTAGGACGCCGGGAGAGAGGAGGCCGCAAGTCCAGACGCACGGTCTGGAAAGGAGTCGCAGGGACAGGGGCCCCACCAGAAGTTGAGCCTCCCGGGGGCACGAGGTCCGTGGACCCGATGCCGACACGGGGTAGGGCTGACAGCGGAACACCAGAAGCCCCGGTTACTTCCAAGGAGAGTCCCATCGACGTCGATGAGGAACAGAGCGTGGAGATGGGTCCCACGCGACAGCGTGACGCCAGTGGAGGAGAACAAGGCCCCGGACAGCCTCGAGGTGGTGGACGGTTCCAAGGACGGCCCCGGGGTTTCACGACATGGAGGACACGACCCCGAACCACAGCGGGTCTCGGAGCCAGGCACCTAGCAACGCTGGCCCGACGCGCAGCCGGCGGCGCCGGTAAACGATGAATGCCCCCGGGAGAGGGCTGTGGAGAGATTGATCCGGTCGGAACGAGGACAGGGGTGGCTGGACGAAATTTCCACGGGCCTGAGACTAAGTGGGGGCCTACGAGACCTGTTGCACCGGCGCATCCGTTTCCTGTTCATCCAGGGGGGGAGGGTAGCCAGAGACCTGGGTATGGTGGATGTTGATGACCAATTAATCGCAGCCTTGGACTCCCTGCGGGGGGATTTGTGGTCCTGTGTGCTGCGGGATTCCACCTCCCCGGTTACTCTCCTCCTTAGCCTCAACCCTTTTGTGTTGGATAGGGGGCTGGGACCGGTAGGAAATATCCCCATTCCCGAGATTTTATGGGATTTCCTTGCCCCGCTCGATTTGCAGGATGTGACGGGTCGTGATTTGGGGGAGATGCCACGAGGAGCCACAATATGCCTAAATTGTGTTTTGCTTTGTTCGTAAACCAAAAACGGCTTGGGGGATGTGATTTTTGGACAAATTAATGAATTCACAAGGGGCTAAGCCAACAATTCAACCCCTTGTGGTAGGGTACGCGAAAAGGCCCAAAAACGCCCAAAATGGGGGGGTATGTGGCGTTCTCCCATATATACCGGCCTGCATCTCTTTGATCTAACATGTAACCTCTGCGACGTAATTTTATTGTCTTTGGCAAGTCCACCTCGCAGGGAATCTATCCCAAGCAATGGGAACCCAAAAACAAATAATGACCACATAAAACATGCTTTACATGGCTTGGGTCACATGTACCACCGGTGCCCAGCATAGAACTTTGGAAGAGAGACCAATATTGTCCCGTTACCGGTGGCAAGTTTAGGAAATCTGTACCGACGTGCATGCGATATACTTCGGTCCGTTGCTTGGAAGTTTTTGAAATCCCTCGGAAAGATGCTCGGAAGTTTTGGCAGCCAGATCGGGTCCGAAAACGCAACCGATATCGGTAGGAATGTTCCATGGGCTTCCCAGCCGACCGTGCCGGGGGAGCTCGGAAGAAATTTTTCAGCCCGAACCCAGTGGAATTTTGGTTAGATGCTTGGTGCCTACCTTGCCTGCAAGATGCCATGGAGAACAGCACGTTGAAGCTAATGTTTGTCTACTCTTTGTCTGCGTTGCCTACAAAACTGCATGGAGAACACTGTGCTCAAGCTTATGATTGCTTCCCCTTTGTGGTCCTTTGTGAATTTGGACTTTTGCTTTTGACATGTGCCACGCCAGTTTGATCCTTGGTGGCTGCTTTGCCCCTAAACTTGCATCGAGAATACTGTACTCAAGCTGATGAATGTTTGCCCTTTGTGCCTTGTGAAGCTTTGTGCCTGCTTTTGTGGTTTTCTTTTTGCATGTGTGTCGCTTTCTCACCTAGGCCCCTTTGAGTAGACTCACTAATGTGTTCCATTTTTGTGCTCGGAACACTTTTTGTCACCTGCAAGAGACATGTCTAGTAGTCAAGGCAGTGCCGCTAGTGCCTCGTCTTCGTCCGCTCGGCCCCCCCAGCCCGTTCAGCAGCTCCCGGAACCAGATTTGGAGCTTGAGGGCGAGCTCATTGACGCGGACACAGCCAATACCGAAGTTCCCGAACCGGGTGATACACAATCGCGCCTCCAACTCGCCCTAGCAGCACTGTGCCTGCGGCATAAGCCGTCAGAGACCATTGAACCCAGACTGCTAAGGGTTTTTTTGGACAGGGTTGTCCCTGATGCATACCGCATCCAGCCGAAGGATACCTTGCTGGCTGTGCTTATGCATAAGCATTTTTCAATCCCTGTCTTGACGGCACGGGAGGCTGTGGGCAAGACAAGCCCCAGCAAACATGAGACTTCGTACGGTGTACAATTTGCCTGCTTGGGTGGTTTTCTTTTTGTATGTGTGTCGCTTTTTCACCTTGGCCCCTTGCCCAGAACACTTTTTGTCACCTGTGTCCTATGTCCTGTGTCCACTATCAAATGCACACTCTGTGGATCTCAACTCATGTCACTCAACCCTCTAATCACCTGTGTGCACTGGAAGGACACGCATACGCTCTATGTAAAGCCCCAACCACCAGCTTTCATCAGAACCTTGTTTTGTGGAGTTTTACCACACCATCACAGAATTAGAAGGCTCCAAAGTGAGCTCGACTGTCCGCCCCCCTACAGAGGCCCACTGTTTCAGATTTTCACAACTAGGAGCTCTATGTAAAGCCCCAACCACCAGCTTTCATCGGAACCTTGTTGTGTGGAATTTTACCACACCATCACAGAATTAGAAGGCTCCAAAGTGAGCTCCACTATCCGCCCCCCTACAGAGGCCCACCGTTTCGGATTTTCCCAACTAGGGGCTCTATGTAAAGCCCCAACCACCAGCTTTCATCAGAACCTTGTTTTGTGGAATTTTACCACACCATCACAGAATTAGAAGGCTGCAAAGTGAGCTCAACTGTCCGCCCCCCTACAGAGGCCCACTGTTTCAGATTTTCCCAACTAGGGGCTCCATGTAAAGCCCCAACCACCAGCTTTCATCAGAACCTTGTTTTGTGGAATTTTACCACACCATCACAGAATTAGAAGGCTCCAAAGTGAGCTCAACTGTCCGCCCCCCTACAGAGGCCCACCGTTTCGGATTTTCCCAACTAGGGGCTCTATGTAAAGCCCCAACCACCAGCTTTCATCAGAACTTTGTTTTGTGGAATTTTACCACACCATCACAGAATTAGAAGGCTCCAAAGTGAGCTCCACTATCCGCCCCCCTACAGGGGCCCAGTGTTTCAGATTTTCCCAACTAGGGGCTCTATGTAAAGCCCCAACCACCAGCTTTCATCAGAACCTTGTTTTGTGGAATTTTACCACACCATCACAGAATTAGAAGGCTCCAAAGTGAGCTCGACTATCCGCCCCCTTACAGGGGCCCACTGTTTCAGATTTTCACAACCAGGGGTTCTATGTAAAGCCCCAACCACCAGCTTTCATCAGAACCTTGTTTTGTGGAATTTTACCACACCATCACAGAATTGCAAGGCTCCAAAGTGAGCTCGACTATCCGCCCCCCTACAGGGGCCCAGTGTTTCAAATTTTCCCAACTAGGGGCTCTATGTAAAGCCCCAACCACCAGCTTTCATCAGAACCTTATTTTGTGGAATTTTACCACACCATCACAGAATTGCAAGGCTCCAAAGTGAGCTCCACTATCCACCCCCCTACAAGGTCCCACTGTTTCAGATTTTCCTAACCCTCTCCCACCCTCTCCCACCCTCTCCCAACCCTCTCCCACCCTCTCCCAACCCTCTCCCTCCCTCTCCCAACCCTCTCCCACCCTCTCCCACCCTCTCCCAACCCTCTCCCACCCCCTCCCAACCCTCTTCCACCCTCTCCCAACCCTCTCCCACCCTCTCCCACCCTCTCCCAACCCTCTCCCACCCTCTCCCAACCCTCTCCCAACCCTCTCCCACCCTCTCCCAACCCTCTCCCACCCTCTCCCACCCTCCCCCAACCCTCTCCTACCCTCTCCCACCCTATGCCAACCCTCTCCCACCCTCTACCAACCCTCTCCCAACCATCTCCCACCCTCTCCCAACCCTCTCCCACCCTCCCCCACCCACCCGCTCCCAATCCTCTCCCAACCCTCTCCCACCCTCTCTCAACCCTCTACCACCCTCTCCCAACCCTCTCTCAACCCTCTCCCACCCTCTCCCAACCGTCTCCCACCCTCTCCCAACCCTCTCCCACCCTCTCCCAACCCTCTCCCACCCTCTCCCAACCCTCTCCCACCCTCTCCCAACCCTCTCCCACGCACCCCCAAGACTCTCCCAACCCTGCTGAGGAACAGGGCTTTCATGTTTACACGGCGTTGTCTTGCCCACTGATCATTCACATTTCAAGCTTAAGTAAACAGTCATGCTTGTCTTTTTGTGTGTTTCTTTGCTGGGGTCTGGGATTTGGGAACCAACAACGGTGTAGTTCATTGTACAAAAAACCAATGGAAAAACGCCTGGAAGTTTTTGAAATCCCTCGGAAAGATGCTCGGAAGTTTTGGCAGCCAAATCGGGTCCCAAAACGCAACCGATATCGGTAGGAATGTGGCATGGGCTTCCCAGCCGACTGTGCCGGGGGAGCTCGGAAGAAATTTTGGCTGGGACTTCCCAAATCAACCCTGCAATATGAGTCCCATTTGCTAAGCATGAATGCTGAGCATCCCCAAATATCCTGAGCAATATGCTCAGCATTTTCCTACCATTTTTTACCTTCTATGCTGTGCGTCCCAGCACCATGTGTGGCTGCGGGTTGTGTACCAATCGGCTGGAAAACAACCCCTCCCACACCCACCCGGTACCCAAACACAGTTAAAACAACATATCAATACTATCTAAAACATGCTTTACATAGCTTGGATGTTCATTGTGAGTGGCCACAAGACAAAAAAAAGTTTTGGACACTTCAATTTTTGAGCAACCTCGGGTGAAGAACTGTTGTAGCACGTTGTGTACCGGCGGCCCTTTGGAACACGCCCCTCGTACACCCAGAACCCAAATGGGAAAAAAAACAAACACATAACTACGGCTTAAAACATGCTTTGCACAGCTTGGATGGTCATTGTGAGGGGTCACCATGTCAAAAAAAAAAGATTCGGAAACTTCGATTCTTCACTTGTACAGGGTGAAAAGCTGCACAGGCAAGTTGTGTACCACTCCATGCACAAACACAAGCCATTGTTGGCGCAAACGGTCATTTCGCATTTTTCCACGGACCATAACCGGCCCTAGGGGCGGTTAGAGGATGTAAAAAACGTCCAATTCTATCCTAGCACGCGTATACTTTCACAACATCCCTGCTTGCACCTCTCACAGTGGGTACCACATAGTCGCCAAGGTTGCCAAAACCACCAGTATCGCAAAAAGTGGTGAAAAGTGCAGAACCAGCATCAACTCCTTTCCCACTCCACCCCATACAAACCCCATATGGTTGCGACCCGAAAACACTTTTTTGGCTCAAAATGCAAAAACCAAAAAACTCATTATTTCACACGCAAGAAAAGTGTAGCTCATTTTTTTGACACTTTTAATCCTCCCCCCCCCCCGGGACCCCCACCACCCCGACCACCCCACCCCCCTCTCGTGACGCCTAAAAAAAGTGGGTTTCAAGTGAGGGGGTCGGGCTGTCCGGGGGGGGGGGGGGGGTCCATACCAAAAGCTCATTGGGGGATGCGTTTTTTGCACAATAATTATTTTACAAGGGGCCAAACGAGCAATTCAACTCTTTGGGGTAGGGCACGCCAATAGGCCCAAAAAGCCCCAAGACAGGGGTTATGTGGCAATTATCCCCTATATTTGGGCCCGCTTGGTTTGATCTAACAACCTATGTGAGGTGATTGTTTTGTGTTTGGCAAGACCACGTTGCAGAGAATCTAGCCCTGGCAATGCACACTCAAGCGACAAACACATCAAATACCTGCGACAAAAAACGCAAATACCCCGCAAGACATGCTTTACATGGCTTGGATGATCATTGCGAGTGGTCACAATATCAAACGAACAAGCTTCCGAAAAAGTGGATTTTTGAGGTGCCCAAGCTGAACAACCGCCGATACAGGTTGTGAACCAATCCATTTTGGAGGCATCGCCCCACCTACACTTAACACCGAAACAGGATGAAAAGACACGTAAATGCTGTGTAAAACATGCTTTACATAGTTTGGGTGGTAATTGTGAGAGGCGGGGATAACAAAAAACTAAGTTTCAAAAAGTGTGATTATTCAGTTGCACAGGGTGAAGAACTGCAAAAGCAAGTTGTGTAGGGGTCCTTTGGGGACACCCACCCCAACCCCCACCATACCCACATGGGGTAAAAATCACACGCATAAATGCTTCCTCAAACATGCTTTGCATAGCTTGGGTGGTCATTGTGAGTGGTCGCAATAAAAAAAAACACGCATCGAAAACTTCGATTTTTGAGTATTCCACTGTGAAAAGTTGCAAAATCGATTGGGAGACCCCCCCGAGGCACATACCCAATACCCAAATGGGGTAAAACACGCATAAATGTTGCCTAAAACATGATTTACGTAGCTTGGATGGTCATAGTGAGTGGCCAAGATATCAAAAAACTAAGTTGGGGAAACTTCCATTTGACCTATACAGAGTGAAAAGCCGCATTAGCAGGTTGGGTGGCAATTCATTAGGAGACCCCTCCCCCCCACGCGCAGAACCAATAACCGAAAAAACACATAATTGCTGCCTAAAATATGCTTTATGCAGCTTAGATGGTCATTGTGAGTGGCCACAATGTCACAAAAATAGGTTTTGCAAACATCAAGTTTTGAGCTGTACAGGGTAGAAACTACATAGGAAGGTTGTGTACAAGTCCCTTGGGGGACACCGCCAACCGGCACCCAATACCCCAACAGGGTAATAAGAATATAAACATTACCGAGAACGTGCGGTAAGTAGCTTGAATGACATCGTGAGCGGCCACGATGTCAAAAAATTAAGAATTTGCGAACTTTGATTTTCAACCCCTCAAAATGAGGCAAAGCGCATCACGAGGTTGTGTACCAGCCCATGCACACATGTAAGGCATTATTGGTAGAAACAGTCGTTTGCGTCTTTCACCCACGCCTTCACCGCCCCTAGGCAAGGCTACAAACTCCAAAAAATGTCCTCTTGTATCCTAATAGGCACATGTTGTCACAACGTCCCTACTTGCACACCTTAGAGTGCGTACCACAAGGTCCGTAAGGTCCGCAAAAACACCGACATAGCAAAAATGACGAGAAACTGCATAAACTACATTAACGCTCATCACCAACTTGCCCCATACAAACCTTGTGGAGTCGGGACCGGAAAACACTTTTTCGGCTCAAAAGAAAAAAAAACAAAAAATTAATGATTTTTGACCACAAGAAAGGGGGAGGACGTTCAAAATTTTTGATCCCCAACCCACTGCAACCCCCTTCCCTCAAAACTTAAAAAATGGGCTTCAAGTGGGTTGGTGGGGCAAAAACTCGTTGGGGGATGTGATGGTATTGGACAAAATAATGATTTTAAAAGCAGTTGAACCAGGGCGGGTCGGCTTTTGAAAGATGCGACACCATGATGAAATGACCTTTTTTTGGGCCCCTCGAAAAAAGGGGTAGTTTTGGGGGGGTTTGGGGGGGTTTCGGCTGAAAGAAGTGGGTGGGGGGGTTGGAGGGGGTTTTGTCCAAAGTGGCTGTGGGTGTGTGTGTGCAAAAACACACCTTTAAAGCCGACATGGGTGGTATTTATGTTTAAGGGCACAAAGACCCCCAAGTACTCCGGAACCCAGGCCTCTTGTCGGCGCTAAGAGTCTCCCAAAATGCATAGGGTGAGGACCCACCCAACCAATCGGTGGACCCGTGTGGGTATGAAAGCCCGTCTTGGCCATTCAATAGGTGGACCAAGTCTATTGTGGACCCCACGACGTCAATCTCGCCACCCGGCCATTCCAGCTTTGCTTGCCGCTAGCATGCATCCCCTTAGAGCTCCGAATGATGGACCACGTGTGGATGGGAAAGCTAGTCTTGGGCGTTCAGCTGTGCCCCAATCCGTTGTGGACCCCACAACGCCAATCTTGCCACCTAGCCGTTTCGATGGGCATGCATGCCCACCCATACCCGTCGGCACCACTAAGTCTTTCTTGCCTTGCCGTTGGAAGTAGATAGAGTAGCCATTGCCCGCTTTGATGGTGGTGCCTTTGCATCCGCTTTTAAGTACTTCTTTCGCTTGCTTGTGCTTGCAATTATGCGCACATTAGCTCCATCCAGCACGACTGCCTTTGAAGAGTTCGTTGAAGATCATCCACTTCTTGAAGATGATGAAGAATTGGAATTGGAAGAATCCCCAGATGAACTGCTGTTCGAGGAGTCTATTGCACCAACATCCTTCGTTGGCTTCCAATACCCATGCCCGGCCTGTGCATGTGCCACATTGACCTGAGTAATTGTTTTTGGTCGCTGCGCCTCCCTGAGGCTTTCTGGCGCTTTCTGTGTCTCGGATGGAGCAGGCGGGGTTTTCAGGTGTTTGCCTTTTGGGTGGTAGTACGGCCCAATTTTGTGCTAAAAAGTTTTGGAACGGTTAATGGACGACATTGGTTAGGTAGGCGTGCTAGTTTTAATCTACATCGATGATGTGCTCATTGTGCGATGGGGAAAGCAGCGGGTGCGCAAGCAGCCACAACGTGTTGTGGAGGCGTTGCGTGCTGCGGGTGGGTTTATAAGCCCTCAGAGCACATTGGAGCCGCTAACACGCCTGGTGTGGCTTGGGAAGGATGTAGATCTTGGCGGGGGTAGCCTGCGGACGGCGGGGAATACCTGGGAAGCGCTGCTGGCCCATTGGCTGCGTTTGTCGGTTGGGAACTGTAGTGTGCGGTTTCTCGGGCGTGCGAGATGGCTTTGCAGGCCTGGTTTTGGCCATTGCCCCCACTTATCAGGGGTCTGGGCCCATGTGTTGTGGGAGGCCCCCCGCCTACAGTTTAGCCCCGGCAAGTTGCTACGCTCTATGTGTGTGGTGTGTGTGCTGCCGTTACCGGGTTGGTCTATGGTGTCCCTGCCGCGGGAGTTGGGTCGGGGGCTTGTGTTCGAGTCTGTGGATGCTGCGCTTGATGGTGGTGTATACCGCCTGGGACTTTGGTCGCTCGGACTCGGCTCTAGGTCAGCGGTGCCCTATGAGCAACCACCAAATCAACAGTGTGCGGAGGCGCGTGCGCTCTTGTGGGGCCTCAAATTTATTTTGAATGTGGGGATTTGCGAAGCGCATTTGTTTTGGGATAATGCAATAGTGTTGGTCCAATTTCTCATGTGCAAGGCGAGCGTGGGGAGGGTGTATCAATAGCGCTTACTGAAGAGCTTTAGGTACATTTGGGCCTCTTGCCCTGGCTTTACGGTGAATTGTCATTGGGTTCGCGGGGCGACGAATCCAGCAAACCCCATCAGCAGGTTGAGTGACTAGTTTGGTGGGGAGTTGGATATGGCACGCGAAGCTGCGACGAGTACAATAGGCAATTTGTGGGCTTTTCCGGACCGCAAAACAGTTTTTTTTATGGGCCTTGGGCATGCCTATGGGCCCATTTGTGCTCCCCCAGTCTTGGCAGTCGGGCCTCGGGTCGCATTCTAATGTGCATGGGGCGGATTTTCACGACGTTTTTTCGTAGTACCACACAGAGGAATCCATGGGTGCCATGACCTAGGGTCTAGGCTTGGTGGTGTGTTGCCTCCCTGTGGCCTTCCGGTGCATGCCCCTGTGCCTGCATCCCCGTCTTCTTCTTTACTGCGGGGTTGCCAATGTCGGCCATGACGAAGGGAAGGATCAGCGCCGCAGCATAGGTCAGTGCACGCACCGCCGATCCCTGGCTGCTGCCGCCCGGCGTTGGATGCGTGGCGGGGAGCGGCTGCGCCGGGCCTTCCGTGGCCTGCTTGCCCGTCGTCCCGTGCGGTGTGTGCTGTTGGCGTCGGCGGTGAAGATCTTCTTCTAGGTTGACGTCCCGGAGAGCCTTGCGCCGGCGGTGCTTGAGGATGCCGCACGCGACATTGCGCCGCGCCCGTGCCCCGGCCTTCCACCCGGAAGGCGGCCCCAATGTGAAGCCCCCAGGCCAGAACCACATGTGTTCGCACAAGTGGCAGGTGGTGTACGGTTTGGGGACGGTGTACCTCACCCTCAGCCCGCACCGCATGTACCAGGGCAAACGGATGCCCTACATTTTTGTGCAGGGGTTAGTGCGGCCGCTGGTGGGTGTGGTGCGCATTTTCAACCCTTGATTGGGTTGTTGGGTCCCCTTTTGGGCTAAGTCCCTTGCTGGGTACTGAGCTTTGACTGGTCGCCGGTTGCCGGCATTTTTCACATTGCCCTGCGGGCCCACTTTGTTTCCGCCTTTTATGTGGGGGTACCGTATGAGGTATGGGGTGGGGGCCGCCAGCCTTCTTGTCCTGGGGTTGGCCCTGGGCGCCCCCCTGGCCTTGGTGGCTGTTGTGGAGCACCCGGCAGGAAGCGTGGCTGTTGCGGCAGCCAGCTTTGGTGGCTGTCGGTGAGGGTGTGTGTGCGCTGGGATAGACGGGACCTAGTCTTGAGGGGGCGTGGCGTGGTGACGGGTCGTATGTCTGCCTCTAGGGCCTGTGCCTCTGTGCCCCCTTTTATTGCCCTGCAGGACCTTTTGTGTCGTATTATCGCAGCATGGATGCTATTTTTTGCAGGGTGGGGCGGCAAGTACGGGCCTTGGTGGCATGAGTGTGGCCCTGGGTGCCCCCCTAGCCTTTGTGGCAGTTGTCACCTTGCCTTGCGGGCCCACTTTGTTGCGCCTTTTCTGTGGGGGTGCAGTATGAGGTGTGGCGCGGGGCCGATGGCCTTCTTGTCTCGGGGTCGGCCCTGGCCGCCCCCCTGGCCTGAATGGCTGTTGAGGAGCACCCGGCAGGACGCGTGGCCCACGGGGGGGACGTCTCCTCGGTCCCAGTACGCGACTCCCCCCCCCCCTCCCTGCCCTCCGGGCCAACTTAGTTGCCAAGGGTCAACAGCTACTGGCCATACATATAGTGGCGCCGAAGGCGCCCGAAATTTTTTTTTCATTCCGTCTACCCATTTTGTCCACTTTGCACCCCAACATTATCCTTGAACCCAACCTTGACTCTAATGCCCACCCCAACCCTCAGCCCACTCCTAACCCTACCCCCAAACCTTTCCCTTGCCCCTAACCCTAACCCTAACCCTAACCCTAACCCTAGCCCTAACCCTAACCCTCGCCCTGCCCCTAGCCCTAGCTCTCACCCTAGGCTCGGGTTAGAATGAGTGTTGGGGTCCAAAATGGAGAGCAATGATGTGGCAAACGCAGCCATGAACGAAATTTGGGGGATCTTGTGCAGCCCAATCAACATGGCTGGCATGGCCAAACCAACTGGCTGCAAAGGTTAGGGTTAGGTTTATGGTGATGGTATGGTTAGAGGGAGGGCAAGGGGAGGTAAGGGGAGCGTGTGCCCCCCCCCCCACCGCCCCCCCCCCCCCACCACCCCAAATCTCCCCACCTGGACCCCCCCCCCCCAACCGACCCTCCCAACCGCCCCGCCCCCCTCGCCCCTCCCTGAACCCCCCCCCCTTCCAATGCCCCCCCCCCCCCCCCCCCCCCCCCTGGGGGCCTTCGGCCCACTTCTACTGGGGGCGGGGGGGAGTCGCGTACAGAAGCGAGGAGACGTCCCCCCCGTGGCGTGGCTGCTGCGGCTGCCGGCTTTGGTGACTGTCAGTGAGGTTGTGTGTGCGCACGGATGGCCGGGACCCAGTCCCGCGGGGGCCCGACGTGCTGGCGAGTTGTATGTCTGCCTTTGGGGTCTGTGACCCTATGCCCCCTTTCATTGCCCTGCAGGACCTTTTGTGTTGTAGTATTACAGTGCGGATATGGTTTTGCCGGATGACGCGGTGAGTACGTGCCTTGGTGGCTTCAAGGTTGGCCGTGGCGTCCCCTTGGGCTTTGTGGCTATTGAGGAACACCTAGCCGGTAGTCACTGCGGTTGTCGTGGTGAGCGGCGCTCAGTTTGCATATGCAGGCGGGAAGATAGGAGTGAACCACACCATCGGGGACGCGGCACACTATCGAGTTGTTTGCCTGCTTTTTGTGTCTGTGCTTGTGTGCTTGTGTAAATCCCATATCACGTTCTGATCTATGGTTTAGCTGTGTCTGTGGTGTGCATGTGTGTGTGTGTGTGTGCGGTGGGCATGTGTATGTGTTTTGTGGCAGTGCAGTTTTTTGTATTTGAGCCTGCAGCCCACCTGTCCCACCCTATTGCCCTGTCGGGCCTATGTGACACTGTCCCACGGGGACGCGGCACACTGTTGCATATGCAAGCGGGAAGATAGGAGTGAACCACACCATCGGGGACGCGGCACACTATCGAGTTGTTTGCCTGCTTTTTGTGTCTGTGCTTGTGTGCTTTCGTTATTGGCTAAAATGTCGAATAAAATGACCCCCCCTTTTTTGTGTCCGAAATCATGAATCTTTAGGTTATTTTCGATTTTCAGCCAAAAAAGTGTTTCTAGGTCCTGACTCCATGGGGTTTGCATGGGGCGAAGTGGGAGCGCTCATGCAGTTTATGCGGGTGCTAGTTTTTTTTGCTACGTCGGCGTTTTTGGAGACCTCGGTGACCCCGTGGTACCCACTCTGAGGGGTGAAAGGGGGGATGTTGTGACGGCATATGCCTACGAGGATACGAAAGGATGGAGGGTGGGCGGGGGGCTTCTGAATGACTTTCTGATTGAATGACTGACTGATTGACTGACTGACTGTGCCCCCTCCCTCTTCAAGGTGCCTTGCCGATAGGCAATATAATTTTCGGTTCGAGTGTGACACCGCACCACCCGCCCCCCCCCCCCCCCCCGGTAACATGGTGCATGAAGGCAACAAGTTTGGCGGCTCCGTGGTGGATTTGTTTTGCACATCTTGCGTAGCGCTGACGTTGGGGCTAGCTCAACAAGGACCCTTTTCTCGGGCTCCGTCTAGGGTGAACCCCTTGGAGAGACCTTTTTATTTTGTATGTTCTTTGATTCTGGTGCTACCTTATATCATGTTTTCTTTTGTGTCCTCATACCGCATTTTGGAAGCACTGGCGCCGGGGTTAGCTCAATAGGGGCTCTTTTCTTGGGCACTGTTTATGGTGAGCCCCTGTTGAGACCTTTTTTTTGCGGCTCTGTTGTTTTTCCCGTGCTACCAAGCTAGCCCGAGCTTCTCTTGGCTGTTGAAGCCCTCCGTACGTTGCTTCTACACCCCCCACTGTTGCCCATGACAATGGCCGCCATGCGGCACTGTTGGTACGAACTAGTGCCTGCCCCAAAAAAGCCGCACGAGGTTCGCACAAGGGCAGACACTTCTGTGCCCACCACCATTTGCACCACGTGTTCTGGGTGTCTCAAGCAGCCCCCTCCTCCAAAGGATGAGGGGCATTTTTCCAAAGGGGATTCCACCCCAGAGGAGAGGTACACAAAGATTGACGCCGTCTTGAAGGCACAAGTGTACCAGCTTGGATGGATGACCGCCACATTTGTGCCTACCAAGAGGTGGTTTGGTGCATGGGAGAGGTCCTTGAGCCAAGGGCTTGGTCAAAGGCCTTGGGCCGGTGTGCCGACTTCAAGGAGCAGGTGGACACGTGTGATCCCGCCATGTCGCCAAAGCCCCATTGGTGGCAGCATTTGTTTTTCCTGACGAACAGCGATTGTTCGTCTAGGGTCTGTTGGTTCGTTTTGCAGGCAGTTGTTGAGCCCTCCATGCATGTGTATTTGTGAGATGCCAAGGGAAGTGAGTTGTACATGCAGCCTCTTATTCAAGATCTTCACGACAAAGGCAACCACCTAACCGCCAAGGCTTTGGGTTTTCAACGCTTGGATGGTTGGACTTGTGGTTATCATTCCCTAAGTTTGCTGCACCAATTGTTGCAAACGGACCTCAATACCGATTTGCGCAAGTTTACCGCTAAACACATGCCATCGGCTTTTGTGACGCACGTTCAAGACATTGTGAACGGCGCTCCCTAGGTGCCATGCCCCCCTTTTTTGGGTCTTCATTGCCTCTCCCGTCTCCCTATTGTTGCAACAACTAACCTATTGTACACTGCATTTTTTAGGTGCAGTGTATCCAATATTTATTGGTTCCCCCTCAACCCTTCCTCTCTTATTCCATTCGCCTTTTGCTCTTTGCTGTCCGCTAATCTTTGTGTGTGTCTGCCCCTTCCTTAACCATTGAACCCTGTAGACCCTACCCAACCATGGAGTACCCAAAATGTCTGTGGGAGTGACTTTGCCTCACTTCACCTCTCCAAGTAGCAGTGGCGTAGGTCTACCGTGACGTCCATCTGTTTCGGGGGGGGGGGGGGAACTTTCCATTGCAGCCATTTGCTTCCTTTTTTATGCTGCCATCTGCCCTTTCATAGCTGCAGTGTTCCATATTTACTTGTTCCATATTTACTGCTGCACCTTCCCCCCCCCCCCTTAGCAATGTGCCCTTTGGTTCTTTTTTGGGACTTCATTCACGACAGGTTGCTTCTTTTTCTTGGGGCTCAACCCTAGGTCAACCCCCGACAGCACCCCCCCCCCCCCCACCGCACCCACTTGTACGTATTTGTGTCATATTTCCAGTCCCAAGACAACCACATCCTGCAAGCACGTCCGGCGAGCAATGTGCACGAAAAACAGCCCAGAAAATGTCCGACAAAACCTAGACGAAATGTATAGAAGACCCCGAGATGTGAACTTGCTGAGGATGAGGCGATGAGGAGATAGCCTCGCCGAGGTTGGGTGCGGAATGGGCGTCCACAAGGCGCTCAAGGGACCCGGGCCGGGGCCATGGGTGGGCGGGAGGAGTGGGGGGAAGGTTGCACCAGCCCCTGACCCATCACCCTCTCACTTAACCCGTCGCACAAATTCCAAGACTCTAACCGGCCTTTGCCCAGATGTGTACTTGAAACCCCCTGAATTGCACCATACAACCCGCTCAATTGTACCATAAAATGCCCCGTTTTGTACAAAAAAACCCCATTGTACCAAAAAGGAGCCCAAATTGTACCAACCTCCCCCCAAAATGTACCAAAAGAAGCCTAAAAATGTACCAAAAAACCCCCCAATTTGTCCCAAAAACCCCGGAGGGGCTACATTTGGGGGGGGGGGGGGGGGCTTTTGGTACATTTTGGGCAGGGGGGGGGGGGGGGGTTGGTACATTTTGCGCCAAAACAGGGGTTTTTTGGTACACACCATCACCACCACAACTAACCTTTCCTGCCATTGTCACAACTCAACTTCAACCTTCGCCTCCTCACCAACACACGTTCCTTTGCAGGTCCCCTATTGTTAACGCCCCCCTCCCCGAACCTGACCAAAAACTGAGTTCTGTACTTTGACTGAAACTCCACTCCCCTGCAAAAGAGCAAACAGCACAATGCAAAGCAAAAATGAGAATTCAACTCGGAAATGAAACAGAACCTGTCTTTCTCCTGCCCCCCCTCCGAATCTGTTCTTTCTTGGCAGTGCATCCCCCTTCTGTCCCCTCCGTGATTTCTGTGCTGCCCTTCCATACCGCAGGTGTTTCATCACCACCACCCCTCCTACCTCTATGCCTGAAATGGAAATGCCCCCCTCGCCCCCCGCCCCCAGTCACAAAAATAGCCCCCACCGTGGCACAATGTGGGAGGGCATGAATGGGTGAACCCCCCCCCCCCCCGAACGGGGAGAAGAAATCCCAAAAGTGGTGGAAAAACCACTAAACCACGAGAACTACCCCCCCCCTCCCCAAAATGCCCCCAGCAGGCGCAACCCCCCCAAAAAACATGGAGTAAAAAACCCGAAACCCCCCCCAGAAAAAACTCCCCAGTTTAGGTGAAAAAAAAACCCTCTGTGGAAGAGAAACCCCCAGGGGGGTTTATTCGCCCAAAATGGGGGGGGGTTTCTCCCCTACCATGTGCAGCATGGTAACGTGCCTCAGGTCAGCTGGTGGTTTACAAACAACTGCACCAAATCAACACCAGTTGGACACACTGCCTGCTGTGAATGGACAGGCTGCCTGGCTCAGCGCTGACACTCAAAAAAATTTTCTGGGGCTGCACTCGCGCTGACGCCAAAAGAAAATACAAAAACAATATTTTTTTCGAGTGTGATGCGAGTACACTCACATGACACCTGTCAACACTCGAATGACATTTCCCTGTTCATGAGATCTCCGCCAAATGTCTGGCGCGTGTGGGTGCAGTGCATGCAGCTGCGACCTGACGATGCTGACACTCATGGTCCTTCGACCCATAACCCCACCCATATCCCCTGCCCTGGAGCTGGCCGCAGTACCTTTCCCCTCTCCTTGTCTCATCATATGGACACATGCAAGCGCCAATGCTGGTGCCAATTAACGTTGGGCGTTAAAAAATGGCAGTTGGTTGTCACCCAATGGCAATCGGCTGTCAACCGACGTGGGTGACAGTTAACCATGGTCACTATGCACAACGGAGGGGGGGGAGGGGATCAGGCTGCTCAAAGGGAAAACAAGAAAATGCTCCCTCAGAGAAGGATCCCACGCAGCCTAGAAACCACCGACCCAAGAAAATGCCAGAAAAATCAGCCTGACTGGTCCGGCCACCTTGAAAATAACCTACCATCCAATACATAACAGGTAGCAAGCACCTTTCTGTGGACAGTGCACAGGAGTCAGGCCGTTGCTGAGAAAGCCCAAGGAAGTTTGTCTCGACTGCCGCACATTGCCATGTTCTGTAGGCTGCATTTATCGAGGTATTAAAAGGATACGAAGGCTGCAAAGAGATTGTGCACCAAGTGTCGTATCTGAACGTGATGAAGACAGTCATTGCAGAGGGGTTGGAGGAGGGGGTGGATCAAAGCGTGCGTGAGTGCCTGCGCACGCTGTTCCAGGCCAATATGTTTGCTACTCTCAAGCCAGTAGTGAGCAGTGCACCCGCAGAGGTATGTGCTGGTGTGTGTGGATGTGGGTGTGTGTTTAGTTCAGGGTAGGGGTAAAGTGGGGCGATCTTTCAAGGCTTTTGACGACCACCGTTCAAAATTGCTTTGGTTCCCTTTCAGTGGCCATTGGTTACTAACGAACTGCTGTCAGCCACTGTTCAACAACCATCAGTTCCCCTTCATTGAGGCAGAGATTCCTATTGCCTTAGTGACTCTTGAAATCGTGTTTGAAACACCCCTCAAACAGCACTGGAAGGTCTCGCACTGTTTGTTTATGAGGTTCACATGTGGTCATGCTAGTAAAATGAATAAAATGGTGGAATGAAGGGTTTATTGGTGACGGAGAGCAATGGAGGTTGCAAAACAAACCATCACATGTGGAACATGTGATCCACTATCTCAGGAATTGGTAGTGTTAACAGAATGGATCTTCCTCACCCCGTTTGAGGCCCTTGTGTTCTGCTACTCAGCGCTATCCCCCTGAAGACTATGCACCTGAAGGCTATATTATTTTTAGTGCCATTTTATTTTGTATGCACCAAAACATTGGGGGTTCTACAGCAGGGCAGGTTTTTTGCGCTAATAAACAAAATGCTCTTGTGCATTCGTTAGGAGGTGATGCTATGCGGACACTGTGCACACATTGTCCACAGGTTTTGTGCAAATCCAGCAGTTTTGCCCCCCCCCCCCCAACCAGCGGAAACGCAGTGTGATGGTGGTCTACGCCGCCATAAATGCATTTTGTTGCCACAATCTCGATTTTTTTTTCGACGGGAACGTGTTGATACCATGGGAGGATGTTTTGGGGTGTACATGGGGCCATCTTGCTTCATGTTCTCTATTTCTCCATGCTTAGACCCTTTACATGCACCTGGGTTTTAATGACAGCGGAGCATGACCACCTCAAGTCGGAGTATTACCATGGTGGAGTAATCCGCCCTGCCGCATCGCATGTATCTCCTTTGCCATTTTTGGAGTATCACTTTTGAGGGTTTCTTGGGCAATAGGTCGAATGCTATGTGTCATGTCTGCAAGACTTTGACAACCCATCAAAGGGCCGAAAATGATGTTCATCGATACCATGGGGCACAAGTTTGGATGGGACAAGAATGCTGTACTGTTTTGTGATATATGACCTGTGTGCTGTTTGAGCAGTATTGAGGTTGGTTCCTAAAGTTACCCTAATACTACGTGTGTATGGAAACACCCCCTTTACACAGAATGCAGAGTTTGAGGGTTCTTCTGCATGACTTGCTGGCACACAACCTCCAGGTCAGAGCTCTGGCAGATGTCAGATCTTGGGTTCAAACCCAGAATTGGTGGGTGGTCTGATCTGCACAGGTTTGCCCTGTGCATGTGTATGTGCCTGTGCCGGGTGTGCCGTCGGTGTCCCATGATTATGGGGTCACAGGTACGATTGGCAGGCTACAAGGTTCTGTTGGAGGTTGCGATAAAAGCCAGTCTAGTTCCCGATTACATTGGAGCAGTGGCAAAGGATTTGGTGAAAGTGGAAGATGATGCTGTTCGGAGGATGGGGTTGAGAGTTGCAAGCCGTGCAGCACTCATTGATGTGAAGAAGGTCTGCTGCATCTGATCATGTGCTGCGATCATGCATCCACCAACAGCAGCATTCACACCCACATGGTAAAAAAGTGTGAGCATGTGTGAACGACATAAGTGACGCCCGTGAGCATGTGTGATGACCCGAACATTCCTGTGTGTGTCGAGGGAAGTGGGAACTGTGGATCAGAAGTATCCAGCCTCATGACTGAGCCTACCTGTCAGAGTGGCACTAGGCAGGGATCCTATGCAGTTTGCACCTCATTTCATGGGACACACTGGGCCTTTAACACCGTAGCCACATCACCATGCCTGTTCAGGTGGAGGCTGCAGCTCCTGCCATCAAAACTTTGGTGGCTGATTCAGAGAAGAAGGTGGCCATGCGTCCAGACGCAGTATTGGGTTCTATCGTTCTGCTCAAGACCAAATCTCTGTCGAAGGTACGTATGAATACACACAGCAGGATCAAAAATTTTTTCAGTAGGAGTTTTGAGGGAGTGTTTCCTCCCTATGTCCCAGGCTGTTACTCGTATTCAGTAACTGGCTTCATCAAACCATCTAAAACAGTTCAAGAAGATTTCTCAAAATTCCATGTAAGTCACTCAGTTTTACTGAATTTTGCAGCAGAATCCAGGGAAAAGTGCATACTGAACAATCCCTTGGTTTCACCAAAGGCAAATGCAATCTCACCTTTGTGACTGAAAGAAAGCAAAGGGGTCTGGTTGGGTGGTTGGAGGCTGGGTAGGGGCTTGGTAGACGCCCAGTTTGACAATCGTTGGTTACCCCTGCTATTTGTATTGCAGGGCTGGCATTCATGCCAATGGCAGGCATTGCAGGGTGCCCCATCCCTTATCTTGGGACCCGCCACCCATGAGCGGTTTTCCAAGCCTGCCTCTTGCTATTAGACCCCTCCCCCCTTTCCTATCCATTCCAGGAGCTGTGTGGCGGTTCATGCCTTCCCACACCGCCACAATCTGTTACCCACCTGCCCCAACCCATAAGGCATCCAATCTAACTGTTGAGTGAATCCCCCCGCTTTCCAGATGTATCATCGTCATCTACTTTGGGTTTTTGACACTTCCCCGCATTCTTTCGAAGGCCGTGAACCAGAGGAGGAGGCAGACCCACTCCTGCCTCCCCCTGGACCCCCTCCCACCCTCCTCGTGTTCAAAGGGTTATTCAGTTGGGAAGTCTCCAAAAGCATAATTTGTCCTCTGTTCTGCAGCACACACCATGTTTGTAACCATGCAGTCTGTCATAGTGAAAATAGCATCACTGTCAGTCACGTCAGACGATTGGATCCAACCAGCAATGTATTGTAGTTGCACTTTGTGGGGACCCCCCCGCCTTTTCCCTCTAACCCCCACTCCCCCACTACAGCATGTAGCTTAGCCTACGGTTGCCCACCAGCCCCCCTCCCCTCCCCTACACTCTCAGCTGGATGGGTTGAGCGCGGCCCTTACCACTGGGGCAAGAACCCTTCCCGCAGAGGGTGCTGTCTGGATTGGGCAGATGCACCACTGCGATAACAAGTGTAACAATACAAGAGGTCAGCATGAACTGAAAACTGGGCATACAAACAGTCATACAGTACCGAGTAACCAATGCAGCATTGCAATGACAAAGCAAACAGGCAGGTCAACCATGCGTAGCGCGCACTGTGCAGACCCCTGCACTGGATGGGCCAGAGGTGTGCACCTGATGATTGGCTACTGCTTGGGGCATCACACACACCCTCCCCTTGTTAGTGTAACACATATTTGCTCCTCATCTACCAGAAATATAAAATGACGAAATTGAATCAAAGTACAATTCGAGCAGTGGCCCGAAAAGTGGCAGAAAAGGGCACCTGCAACCCAGCACATGAAGTAGACAACAGGGTTGCAATATACTCACTGTGGCCCCATGGCCGACAATGGTTAAGATAACACTCTATTGAAGCTCCTGCCTATTTTGCACCGGCCCCTGGCACAGAAGGCAATGTGTTTCAAGGTGCTGAGACGCACAAGCAGAACACATGGAGCCATATGGCTGAGAGATTATGCATGAAACTGCAACCCAAAAACATACAGAACGACTTGATAAAACTCAGGACAGTTTAACCTAAGGAATGCAAAGGCCTGGGCACACAAAGAAGCCCATTGTAGGAGGAATTGTTACGGTGCAAGGATTATGAAAACAAAAACCCAAAATGTGGTTTTTGGAAAATGGTGACAAAAAGTCACCAAAGGGCAAACACTGATCCACAGGTGGATGAATACTGAAGGGTACCCACTCTGCCTGGTGCAACAAGAGTAATTATACTTAGTACTTCTACACCTCCCACACCAGCAGGGGAGCAGACCAATGTTGTACATTTGATATGTGTTATCTCTGCATACATTGCCAGCTCAATTGACAAGATGAGCTGTCATCCATCCTTGGGTGGAGCACAATGATTGCAACAACAATACGCCGACTATCCCTTGCAGGAAACAGCAACATGTGGCAGCATGGACAGCAATGTCTATGAGCTTTCCCCACAGGACGGAGCATCTACTTGCCATTCACATCACTAGGTTGTCATCAAGAACAAAACGATGGAGGATGGAAGAGTATGTGTATCGGACTACGCAACATGCCCGCAACATGGCTGGGTCTTCATAGAGAACGAAGGCACCACCCCCACTCTTTCTTTTTAGCAGTGGTAGCACGGCAGCTTTTCCCACAGGAGGTGCCATCCCCTTGAGAAATCATATAATGTGGTGGCATGGACAACAACGGTATCCCCATACAAGGTGGCATAGGTACATCAGCAAGCCCTCGTGGAGCCAACAAACCAGGGGGGGTCTTTATGAAGCCCAAAATGTTTTTTTGTTAAGGACCACCCTTAAGGACCGCCCCCAGGGACCACCAACCGCCAACCACCAACCGCCAACCACCACCAACCGCCAACCGCCGATTTTTGAAGTAGGGTAGGTCCCATGCAGAGAGAGCATCCCCATGAGCGTTCATTTATGTTGGCATTACCAACGCTTTTTTTTTCCCTTTGCAGAGCCCCCTGCAACAAACAGGTGGCAGCATGGACAGGAGACTCTGTTAGCCATCCTCACCAAGTCAACATCAAGAACATCAAGGAGAGTGTGATGCAAGAGGTAGCATGGGCACAATTAAGAGGGTGCTATCTCTCACCTCCAACAGAGAGCAACTGGTGGCGACAGACACACAAATACCACTACAGAACAGCATAGTGCCTTGCAGGTGGTGTGGGGCTTGCTGGTGTGCTAGCTCTCCCCTCCAAGTCCACAGCTTAGAGCCTTGTATGCTGTATGCTTTGCGACCATGGTGTCCAGTGTCCAAAGCTACGGGAGCTACTGATTTGCCATCCGGGTTCGTGCTCAGTCAGGGGTCAGTGGAGGACAATTGAAAATAGTGGTCTGCCCCGAGTGCATCTTTCTCATGATAGTCCCCAGCCAGCCAAAACTAGCCAGCCAACACTGAGGCAGAGGCTATGGGAAACGGACTTGGGACCTATGGCCTGTATGCTTTGTGACCATGGTGCCCAGCGCCCAAAACAGGAGCGATTCATTTGCCGCCTGGGTGCATGCTTGGTCAGGAGTCGGTGGAGGACGACTGAAAACAATGGTCTGCCCCTAGTGTGTCTTTTTCATGATAGTCCCCAGCCAGCCCCAACACTGTGGCAGATGCTATGGGAAACGGGGATTGGGACCTATGGCCTGCACAGCTCCCTAGGCCTAGTGACTGAGATTCACAGCTGCTCCTCGTCCTCCTCTCCCCATGTTTCATCATGCACTTGTAAGGGTGGGCAGAGGCAACCATAGTGGGCTTCTGTGCAAAGATACCACACTCCACAAGCCACCAACTAGAGTCCACTTTGCAAGGGAGGTCAACGTGCTGAGGTTGAGCACCCTGGTCCCTTCTGGAAAACAGCATCGTTCCCCAGAGCTCTCCCTCCCCTTACACAGAGGCTGGCCGCCAGGCCCAGTCCTTGTGTGGGACCCTCCACCGAGCATTTTTGGACCACGGTGCTCCTGCGTTGACAAAAGGTACGCACCCCCCCTCCCTGCCGCCTTCGCTTAGCACACCTTGATTACGTCTCATCCCCCCCAGAGCACCCCCCCCTCCTCATGATTTTTGACAGTTAGTTGAGTGGTGCAACTGCCCCCCCCCCGTGCCAAACCCTGTCCTGCTCCACTCCATGGCCTCTAGTCCATCATCAATCCCCGTCCCCCATACCCCTGGATGCCACTCTACCCCTCCCGGTTGCTGCAGACTGACGCCTGGTTTTCGAAGGGGTTCCTGGGCCGCGACCCGTTTCTGCTGTCCGCCGAAGCCATGGACCGCATGGGCGAGGGCCCTGAGCATTTGCTGGGAGTTGTGACAGTACTTGAGGCCCTTCTGCCGCCCATTCCCTGCCTTAGCAAAGACCTGTTTGACCCCATGTCTCAGGTGTGTGGGGCTTCAAGTGGCTTGCCGCTCCTGGGGCCTAAACCTTCAGCCCACTCCCATCGACCTGTCCCTCCCAGTCACAGTGCTGTAACGGCTCAATCTGTGCTCATGCTGGGACCACTCCTCCCCCCCCCCCTCCCCTAACCCCCCCCCCACCGCTCCCCCACCTCTTCCCCACACGCTGCCCCAGCGCTCCCGCACCCCTCCTCCAGCACTCCCCCAGCCCCCCACCCACCCCTCCCCCACCCCTCCCTGGCCGGCCGATATGCAGAGTTGTCAGGGATGCCATGGTGCTCCATCCCCGGCGTCCTGTGAGCCTTAAGATCAGCCCCCAACTTCGAATCCAAATCCCCCACCACTCCCCCACCCCTCCTGCAGCCCCCACCTCTGTCGGCCCAAATCACCTCGAAGAGAGGTTGTTAGATCAAGCGCACGTGCGGGCGTCGTATACCCCCCCTTTTGGGGTCGTTCGCGTAGCATACCCCAAGGCAAGATATTTGATGTCCAACCCCTTGTAAAATCATTATTTTGCCCAATAAGACCATCCCCCAATGGATTTTTTGATTCTTAGAAAGAAAAGAGCATCTCCTGCAGCACGTGGTAGCCCCGTGAATGGTGAGACTTTCTTGCCATATCCACGGATCTGGAAGCGGGACACGGCCAGTGAAAAGTGTAAGAATGCCCACTCCAGCATTCGCCGAGGTTCGAAATCCTGTTGACAAGGAATTTTGCCAAAAGTGGACATGCGATGCTCACTCTCAGAATTGAACATATTGAGATTAGGCTCGGAGGGCGTGGCGGCGGGGATGCCCGGGGGTGAGGCACCACTAA
This sequence comes from Eutreptiella sp. 'Long Island Sound 2002', assembly GCA_964036045.1. Lineage (NCBI taxonomy): Eukaryota > Euglenozoa > Euglenophyceae > Eutreptiales > Eutreptiaceae > Eutreptiella > Eutreptiella sp. 'Long Island Sound 2002'. The sequence continues at coordinate 140,049,241 of OZ038378.1, forward strand.
ACCAATATGTGTGCTTGTCAATGTACTCTTTATGCACATAATCAAGGAATGCAGGGAAGGCACAATAGTGTGCACGCACTACGGCCCATCCCGCCACAAACACCATCAAAGATCACACAAAGGATAGTATCTTGAGGAACTTGCGGCAATTGGCTACATCATCCCTGCCATCTAGGGGGTCCACAGCGCTTCACAACCTAGACAAAATCAGAGGTGGCCCACAAAAGGGCAAATTGGCCACATCACCCCTGCCGTCCGGTCCCCAGCGCTTCAAAGTGGGGGACAAAAATAGTAGTGGCCCACAAGTAGGCCTAGTGGCTACATCACACTTGCCGTCTGGGGGGTCCCCAACGTTTCAAAGCGGGGAACATAAACAAAAGTGGCCCACAAGTGCCACAAGTGGGCAGATTGGCTACATCACCCCTACCGTTTGGGGGGGTCCCCAATGCTTCAAACCGGGGGACAAAATCACAAGTGGCCCACAAGTGGGCCTAGTGGCTACATCACCCCTACCGGCTAGGGGTCCCCAACGCTTCAGACCGGGGGGCAAAATCACCACTGGGAATTTTTTTTTGTTTTTGGGGGGGTGAATCACGTTTCTTTTAAAAAGCGGAACTCGGATACGTTTTCTTTTGCAACAAGTTGTGTACCAAAAAAAGCACAAATGTCACAAAAAAGTCGTAACTCGCTCGTTTTTTTTTTGAAAAAGCATAACTCACTTATTTTTTGTTTGCACTGGGTCGCATATCAAAAAAAGTGTAGGTCGCGTAACAAAAAAAACGGAACTCACTTTTTTTTCAAAAAAAGTGTAACCCGCAAACTTATTTTTGCAGTAGGTGGCGTATCAAAAAAAGCGTAGGTCGCGTAACAAAAAAAGCGTAACACACTTATTTTTTTTTTTAAAAAAAAGCGTCAGTCGCACAACCTTTTCTCTAGGCGTAGGTCGCGTCACAAAAAAAGTGCAACTCGCATGCCATACATTTTCAAGGTTTTTTTCCCACACTGGACTAACGCCTCAAAAAAAAAATGAGCGACATACGGAAAAAAAAAACTTACGGCTTACACAAGTCAGTGCTACCCCATTCTGAAAGCAGTGCAGTGCTGCCACAATCCACAGGCAGTAGTGCTACAGGCAGTGCTACCATCGTCTGAATGCAGTGCTGCACCATTCCAAAGGCAGTGCGGCAGCCGTTTGAAGGTAGTGCAGGCGGAGGCCGTTTGAAGGTGTTGCTGGCTCTTTCTAAAGCTGCAACACAGCATGGAGGCCTCTATGGGAGACCTCTTGGTGGGTGCCCGGGGCGGCGGCCCCTGCAATGGCCTATGTGGGGGCAGAGGCCACTGATCCTGTGCACTTAATTTTGACGGTTATTACGGGGAGTGGTCCACGGATGAGTGGATGGGTGCCGTTCCTCACCACTGCATGCCCCCATCTTGGTGGGTTCGGGGCACCCGGACGCAGCACTGCCTTCGCACGAGGCTGCATTCAAAATGTAGTGGCACTGCCTTCAAAATGTGCCAGCACTACATTCATGCATTCGGACACTGGGACCAGTACCCATGGGCTGCTGCAACACTGCCTTCAAAATCAGGTAGCACTGCCTGTATAATGCGCGGACTCACTGCAGCACTGCATTTGGACAGGGACACTGCCTTTGCAATGAGGCAGCACTCCCTTCAGACGGCGGCAACACCACCATTGGACAAGGCAACACTGCCTTCAGATTGCAACGGCAGAGCCCTCAGAATGCGGCACCCCTACCTTCAGACAGCGGTGGCACTCTTTTTGGATGGGTACAACACTGCATGCGGACACTGGGAGCACTGCCCATGGGCTGCAGTAACACTGCCTTCAGAATCAGGCAGCACTGCCGTTCACTGCTACCTGCCTGTGAACGGCAGCAGCGCTGTCTTTGGACAGTGACATTGCCTTCAAAATGAGGCAGCAGTGCCGTCAGTTCGCTGCAGCACTGCCTTCAGATGCAGCAGCAGTGCTTCGAGAGTGTGGTAGCACTACCTTTGGAGGGTGGTGGCAATGCCGGTACCTGTGGGAAGGTGCAGCACTGCATCCCCACACTGGCAGCACCACTGTCCGCGGGTAGCAGCACTGCCTTCAGAATACAGCGGCAGTGTCTTCAGAATGTGGCAGCACTGCCCTCAGACAGTGGTGGCACTGCCTTAAGATGGGTGCAGCACTGCATCCTGACACTGCAGCACTACCCATGGACTGTAGCACCACTGCCTTCAGAATGCAGCGGCCCTGCCTGTAGAATGGGACAGCACTGCTTGTGGACACCAGCAGCACTACCTTCAGAATGGGAGGGGGCTCTGGTTCCTCCCCCTGCACTGGGGGAAGGACGGCTCTGTCATCGGCACCTCCTCAAGAGAGGAAGTACGGGACTGAGGGTGCGGGATGGGAGGGGGGCTGGGTGGGCGGGGGGGGGGGGGGCACCCATGGTACGGCTGAGACCGGCCAGCTCCTCGGCAACCGCGCCCTTGCCGTGAGTGAGGCACTCCTACCCGGCAGAGGGCTCCGCCCACCGCCACGTGGCCTCGCAGGGAGCAGGCAGGGCGAGGGTCACTGCCCCTTCACCGGCAGGCACAGCCATGCGCGCCCCTGTGGCTGCCTGTCATACCTGTTGGTGGCATCCCCATCGGGTCGGTTGACGTCCGGCGCTCTGGTGAAGGGGCGTCTGGTGGCGGAGGCAAAAGACCAGGGTACGAACCCCACCCCCACCGACACCAGCGCGGCGGTCAGTCACCACCCATACCGCCCGACCACCTTGCCTGACCGCCACTCATCCCTCAGCCCCTGCCTTCTGCGATGGTGCCTGTGTTCAGACACCAGTCCAAGCAGTGGGGAGAACACTTGCTCTTCGTGTCGGTAGTGACCGAACGGTAATGCAGGCAGCCGCAAACATTTTGGTCGGTGGTTCGAACCCTGGTGCGGCCAATACAGCAGCGGCGCCGCCACCGGCGTCCACCGACCAGGATTCGAACCGCCGACCAACAAATCTGCGGCTTGGTGCGTTACCATTCGACCGGGGGTGGATGTGACACAAATGTGTCTCCCATTGCTTGGAGCCTTCTCAGCGAAAACTTTTGACCCCCCCCCCACCCCCCCCCCACACCCCCCCACCCCCCTCCAAAAAGTGTTATCCAGTTTTAGGGGATAGAGGCCTTCATCGGTTGGAGAAGTAAAAAAAATGGGGGACACAATGGTGAGCGGGTGAGGGCATACCCCCTTGTTGTTGCTGGGGCAGTGGCGCCGTGGAATAAGACATTGTCCAAGATAGAGAAAGGCAAATTGTTGCAGTGGCAGGATTTTGTTGCCTTCATGTCATTCCACCAGGTCAACGCAGAGTGTTGTATTTGCCCAACATACGGGACGTATGCCATGTGTGAAGGCGTCCTTTTGTGGCACATTGTGAAGGTTCCAGGCTTCAAAGTGCCCACGTAGTACTCCTAGGAATTGATTGCTCAACAGCCCTTCAAGTTGGGGCGTGTGGAATGCTTGGTCACTGCTGGGTGGAACCACCAAATTAGTCTTCCTCAAAGAAAGCCCGCATGAAGGGCATGAAACAACGAGGTTTGTGATCCATTACGGATGGTGCAATATCAGGTGCGTCTAAGGATGCTGTGGTAGTGCCCTCCAAAGGCGACTCCGCCCTACATAGGAGGACGTGGCACCAGTTGAACCCCCCCCCCCCCTTGGAGTTGTGGGTAGTGTGAGCCGAAAGTATACTTGTGGTGCATGCACTGCAAAGACTGTGGTTTTTGCTTAACCACAGTGGAGTGCCCTACACATATGACACATGTGCACAATATGGAACATGGGAAGAGAGAGTGATATGCTCTCCTCAGCGGGGGCGAGTTTTGGAAATACGCGGTGATGGGCGTGCAATATGGTGTGGTGGGGTTGGTTCCGGGTCTTTGAAAAGGGTCTAGTCGGATGCTCGAAAAAACGCTCGGAGGTTTTGGTCTGGAAAGCGGCTCACAAATATGACAATATGGTTGGAGTTGCCCAAAACTGTGGATGCAAAATGGGTGCCTAAGCGGGCAGAGGCCCTACATGGCTTGCCGCCATGTAAGTTTAAGCAACCCATGAGATACCATGGTGTTGAATACACCACTGCACTTAGGGTACAATTTGCTTGCATCACTGCACACCACCACCATTTGCAGGGTGAATGTAAGCAAAAAGGTTGTTTGGCTTGACCATGGCTCAATAAGCACGGGGTGAAGGACCTCTATTTGCAGAAGGGGGGGTGTTGGAATCACGTTCGGGGGCCTCAGGAGTTTTGGGGTGTTTCAAAGTTAGAAAATATATACATCATTGAGCATCCGTTGCACAACACCAAGCGTAGTGCGTCCCGGCTTCTTGGTGTCATTGGGCGCACACTCCCGCCTGCGCCTCAACTGGGATAGATAGAGGACCCCCCCCCCTGGCTGTTTCTCGACAGATATGGAGGGGAGTCGTCCACGTTACATTGCAAGGGCACCACTCGCCATAGTTGTTGCCTCGGTCTGGAACGGAGGGGTGGTCCCCCCCTTATGACTTGGCTCTTTGTGGAAGGTTTGAAGTAAGGGGCGCCCCCCCGGACCTCTTCCTCTGTGTTCAGTGGGGGGCAGCCTCCCCCCACTCTCGGGCTCTTGTGGATATGAAATATGTCCCACTTCTCCTCATGTTCTTTCACTGGGACCCGATAGCTGGTGCATTGGAACCCCCTTAAGAACCTCTTGTGATGGGGGCACCGGCACCTTGTCTGGCATGGGTAGGGTAAGAGGGACATGCGGCACCAAGTCGCATCCACCCACACCGGCACAATCGTCCAACAGTCTTCCTCTGTAACAGGACTAAACACCCACCTAGTAGCAGGGGTACGGTATGGTAAGGTAAGATAGGGTATTGGTTCCCAAGGGGCTAGTTATGTCCCCGGCAGCAAGGGTACAAGCCCTCATGATATGGGCCAGCTCGACGCCCTAACCGACGGGCTAGCACGCCCCCGTTAGGACAGATACGCCCTAAGCCCCCCCCGTCCATGGCCGCGCGGGGGTAGGGACGCCCGATGGGGTGTGAACGAGGTTTTGGGTTCCCGGGTCGTCGGCTACACCCGAGTCCCCTTGATCTGTAACAGTCGGGTGGGATATGTACGCCCAAAGTAACACCACCTCGGTAACCCATTGCCTTGGTTTGGCCCCACACAGTGTCGGATGCACACGAGTCCCCCCTCTCTGACAGACCGTTTTGGGGGATAGGGACGCCCAGTGGGGAGTACAACGCTTTCCCCGGTTCCCACACAGCGGCAGATACACCCGACTCCCCCCGGCCTAGAGCACACCATGTTGGAGGATAGGGACGCCCAGTGGGAGGGTGATGCAAGGGGGTGCAACATTTCTCCCCGTCCCCACACGACGGCGGATACACCCGAGTCCCCCCAGTATGGAGCAAGCCGTTTTGGGGGATTTGGACCCCTAGTGGGAAGGTGCTGCAAGGGAGTACAGCGCTTACCCCATTCTGACACAGCGGCGGATACACCTGAGTCCCTTCGGTCTCGGGCAGACCGTTTTGGGGGATAGGGACGCCCAGTGGGAGGGTGATGAAGGGGGGTACAATGCTTCCCCCCCTCCCCGTTCCTCCGCAGCGGCGGATACACCCAAGTCTGCCCGGTTTGCGGTCTGTGGTAGACCGTTGTGAGAGATAGGGACAGCTAGCAGGAGGGTGATGCGGGGGGCTACCATGCTTTCCCCCCGTCCCTACAGAGTGCCGGATATACCTGAGTCCCCCCGATCCGGAGCAGACCGTTTTGGGGGATAGGGTCACCCCCCGTGGGGGTGATGCAGGGGTGCAACGTTCCCCCCCCATCCCCACATTGTGGCGGATACACCTGACCGCCTTGCATCACCCTCCCATTGGCCGTCCCTATCCCCCAAAACGGTGTGCCCTGGACGTGAGGGACTCGGTTGTATCTGCTGCGTTGTCGGGAGGGGGGAAGCGTTGCAGCCCCATGCATCACTCTCCCACTGGTCTTCCCTATACCCCAAAACGATCTACCCCAAGCTTCCCCCCCCTGCTTTTGCACATAGCGGCGGATACACCTGAGTTCCCCCGGTCTGCGGCAAATTGTTTTGAGGGATAGGGATGCTCAGTGGAAGGGTGATGCGGGGTGGGGCGGGGGGGGGGTACCACGCTTCTTCCCCCGTCCCCACACAGTGACGGATGTACCTAAGTCCCCCTGATGTACAGCAAACCTTTTTGGGGATAGGGACTCCAAGTGGGAGGGTGATGCATGGGGGGTACAACGCTTTCCCCCGCCCCTAAAGAGCAGCACCGACACCCGAGCCCCCCCCGGTTCGGGGCAGATCATTATGGGGGATAGGGACGCCCAATGGGAGGGTTATGCAAGGGGGTACAACGCCTTTCCCCATCCCCACATAGCGGCGGAGACACGTGAGTCCCCCCGGTCTGGGGCAGACGGTTCTTGGGGGGATAGGGAAGCCTAGGGGGAGCGTGATGCAGGGGGGTGCAATGCTTCCCCCCTCCCCACACCGCGGCAGATACACCAGAGTCCCCTTGGTCCGTCGCAGGCCGTTTTTGGGGATAGGGACGCCCAATGGGAGGGTGATGCAGGGGGTTACAATGCTCCCCCCCGTTCGCACACAACGGCGGATACACCCGAGTCCCCCCAGTCTATGGCGGATCGTTTTGTGGTATAGGGAAGCCCAGTGGGAAGTTGGTGCAGGGGGGCATAGTGGTCCCCCCCCGTACCCACATAGCGGCCGATACACCCGAGTCCCCCCCGGTCCGGTGTAGACCGTGTGGGGGGCTAGGGACGCCCGGTGGGAGGGTGATGCGAGGGAGGTACAACGTTTACCTCCGTCCCCACACAACGGTAGATCCATCCAATTCCCCCCCCATTGTGGGGCAGACCGATCATGGGATAGGGAAGCATAGTGGGAGGGTGATGCAGGGCCCATGGCAACGGACATTGCCTCGGTATGGGATGGGGTGGTAATGCCCTCCACCGCATCCTCAAAAGCAAGTCCGGGATTGGTTGCCAAACTCCAAACCGGAAAGGTGTCCATCTTGGAGGCCGGCAATACACGCTCCTTGTGACCAATTGGGGCACTTCCAAAGGCACGATGTGTCATCTCCGAGTTGATCGGCTTGGTGCTTGCAAAAACCACACAATAGTCGGCATCCTCTCCCATCCAATAAACCACATCCTCCTGGGCCCGACCGGTGGGTTCCTTTCCCTTGGCCTTGTCCTTCTGCTTTGGAACGTGCGGCAATATCACTGCAAGAAGGCTCGCATCGTCCGCACTATTGAGGTGGATCAAAATAGCCGGAAGTGTAGGATTGAGCATGAAGGCGATGTGAACCAAGTCACTAATGAGCCCGCGATCCATTTCTCCAAGAACACTCCGCGGCGCCTCGGTACGCCCCAACATAGTCCCCGGATTGAACTTTACCCCCGTGGGTAGCCCGTCGATACGTATGGTCTCCTCCACTTCGGTAGGGGCGGTGGCGATGAGACGGGTGCCCAAGCGATCATTGGCTTCACGCAACCAACGACCAATGACGGGGGGCACAGGCATGGGCGTAACTAGTGGACCAAAGGTGCAAAGGAGACGAAAGTGGACAAGCGATGGACGCACACACCAAATCAGAAAATCCCCCGAGAAGTCATTTCGGGAACCCCTTTCTGATCATAAACCCCCTCGAGAAGTCATTTTGAGAACTCTTTCTAATCAGGAAGGTAAGCCGAGAAGTTCAGAGAAGGTGTCCGAGAAGGGGTTCTCGGGTTTTAGAAAAACCGCCCTATGTCGTTTTACCCTAAACCCAGGGAGGGCCCCGCCTTAGTTTTCATCCCCCAAACCCCTCAAGTTGTTTTGGGCCCGCTGTATCTCGATGGGGGGGGCTCCCCGGGAGGCCCGTTTTGGGCGGGGGGGGGTTCCCGGTACGAGCTTCCCGGTTGCACCACATATATGCTAGTTTGCACACGGCAGGGGATCCCCTTGTTCTGGTGCGCCTAAGGGCGGGACGCGACACATGTCCCTCCACTGTGTGCTAGAGCGCACAAGGGCGGGAGGCCATCCATCCACCCCATGCCAAAGCGTACAAGGGCTGGGAACGTGCCCCCTCTCCCATTGCTGGTATGCGCAGGGACACGGACCCAGACCTTCCGTCCCGTGCTGGTGCGCACGGGGGTGGACAACATGTCCCTCCGCCTTGTGCCGTAGCAAAGGACAGGAGGCCCCCTACCCCCACCTTGAGCCGAGGCGCAAGGGAGTGGGGAACCACAAGTCCCCCCGGTCTGGGGCAGATCATTTTGGGGGATAGGGACGCCTTGTGGGAGGGTGATGTGGTGGGGTCAGGGTTTTGCTTAGTGTCCGTCCTACCCTACAAGGGGGGGGTGCGTCTGGCAGAATTTCAGGGTGGGTGGGTGTCCAACCATCCCCCCCCCCCGGGTGGGGTGGGACTTTGTGGGGGCCCTTGGGTCTATCGAGCCAGTGCCACTTCTTTCTTTCTTCTGTTGCAGGTTCCGTGTAACATGTTTATTTATGGTGTGTTTACATGTCATTGCATATCACGTGTGCATGCCCCACGCCCATAAAGGGGCTAGGATGCTTTGTCGTTTGTGCTGGATGCGAAGGGGGCAAAACTTGGTCTTCTATATTGCATGTCTCAGTTGGGTACGTGGGTGGGTGGGTGGGTGGGTGGGTGGGTGGGTGTCAGACCCCCTCCCCCCGGGGGGGGGGGGGGGACATTTGTCGGTCTGTGGGTATGCCAAAATTGTGGGTGGGTGGGTCCCTGAATTACCCCCCCCCCTAGGGTGGCTAAGCAAAACCCTGGGTGGGGTACCAAGCTTCACCCGGTCCCCACACAACGGCGGATACACCTGAGTGCCCAGGTGCCCCGCCCCTTTGCACACAAGCAAAGGGCTAAGGGATGGATCCTTGCCTCTATGCACATCAGTTGAGGGCGGAGGGATAGGTTCCCCGCCCCTGTGCACACCAATACACGGCAAAGGGTTGGGGTCCCCGCCCTTAGGGACACCGGCATAGAGCATAGCGACAGGTACGCCGCCCCTTTGCGCTTCGGCACATGGCGGAGGGGAATGGGTCCACTCCCATGCACGCACCAGCACGGGGCGGAGGAAGAGGTTCCCCGTCTCTGTGCGCATCGGCCCAAGGTGTAGGGAGGGTCTCCGCCTCCGTGCGCCTCGGCACTAGGCGGGTGCACCGAGTCCCCTCTCCTGTGCGCACCTACACAAGATGGAGGGATTTGGTCCCCGCCCCCGTGCATACTTGCACCAGGCAAAGGGACATGTCCCCTCTCGCGGCGCGCTTCAACAATAGGCAGAGGGACATGTGCCCCGCCCTGTGCACACGAGCAAGGGCGGAGGGAAAGGCACCTCGCCTTTGTGCGCGGGTGCTTAGGGGGGGGACAACTTCCCCGCCCGTGTGCACATCAGCGCAGCGCTGAGGGTCTGGCCCCCAGCCCTTGTGGACACCAGCTCTGGCGGAGGGACAAGTGTCGTGCCTCCTTGGAGACAAGCATAGGGCGGAGGGACTTGGCCCTCCTCCGTGCACACCAGCACAGGGCCGAGGGACACGGTCCCCTCCGTTGTGCGCTTCAACATAGGGCGGTGGGATAGGTTCCGTGCCACTGCACACCAGCCCAAGGTGGAGGGTTTGGGGCACCGCCCTTGTGCACAAGGCAAGTGAGAGGTTCCTTGCCCCTGTGCGCGTTAGCACAAGGCAGAGGGACATTGTCACCTCCCCTACGGGTATCAACACTGGGCGGCGGGACGGCTGCCCTACCCTTGCGCGCTGCAGCACAGGACGGATGGATTGGATTCAAGGACCCTGTGCACACTGGCACTAGGTGGTCGGCTTGGGTCCCTGCCGTTGTGCTCACCAAAGCACGGCATAGGGACAGATTTCTCGGCCCTGCACACTTGAGCTGAGGGTGGACCGAAAGGTTCCCCGCCCTTGCGCACACCAACATACGGCAGGGGGTATAGGTCCCTGCCCCCGTGCCCACCAGCACAAGGCGGTGGGAACATGCGACACTGGGGATCCCGTATTCAATGACTTTCCCGGGGTTCACCGCGGTCCGGACTCGGGCATTAGAAGGATGTTTGCACTACGACTTCCTCATGTTGACGTAGAAGGATCGGGTTTTGGATACCATGAATCTGACGCCCTCATGTCATTCACAAACTTCGTTCTTGGCTTGTTCAACTACACATGGAGTGGGGACCACAAGGCGTACCAAGCGGCCGCATTAGGTGTGAAGTGGCATGAAATGCAATCCTACCATCGCGACATGATGAAGGTTCCCGATGGGAAGAGGGTGGTGTCCGTCTTTGCGGCCCTGGATGAGGACTTGTATTCCGTTGATGGCACCGACACCGTCTTCGTGCCACATAGGCGTGAGGGTTTGCCCCGTCCACGGGACCCTATTCCCATTCCGCTGCGACGCGGTGACTTGTTCCTCTTGTACGGAGACTTAGTCCATGCGGGCGGGTGTACACCTCTTTCCAAGCCCGGAGTCATGGTGGAGACGAGTGCTTTCTTGGGCATTGCCACTATTCCAGTCACGTACTCGTACACGGTCGGAGTTCGCGTTCCGTTTTGGGGTTTGGAGGAAAGCCGCAACGTTGATGGGCCAAAGTGCTGTACTATCTCCGGTTGTCGGAAGAAAGCCACGAAGGATTGCTTCAGTTGTGGGGTGCCGAGGCTCTGTGCCACTCACGAGGGGGAGCTGTGCCCGGCATGCTCGCACATTAGTGTTGGTAGTAACGCGAGTGCGGCGACTAGTGCTCCTCAGGCGCCGGGGTTTCCAGTCGGGGTCACTTGTTTGCTTCCCGTCCTGACCTCCAAACTGCACCTTGCCTTGCACCCCCTGTCAGCACCCCCTCCCAACCCTTTTCGACCAGATGATCATTGTAATGTCAGGTAGGATGAGTGAGTGGGGAGGGTCGCCTTTGTGCGTGTGTGCTTAGGGGAGGGACAGGCTCCCCGCCCGTGTGCACACCAACGCAGCGCTGAGGGTCTGGCCCCCCGCCCTTGTGGACACCAGCTCTGGTGGAGGGACAAGTTTCGGGCCTCCTTGGAGACAAGCACACGGCGGAGGGACTTGGCCCTCCTTCGTGCACACCAGCACAGGGCTGAGGGACAGGGTCCCCTCCCTTGTGCGCTTCCACATAGGGCGCTGGGATAGGTTCCCTCCCCCTGCACACGAGCCTAGGGTGGAGGGTTTGGGGCACCGCCCTTGTGCACACCGGCACAAGGCAAGCGACAGGTTCCTTGTCCCTGTGCGCGTTAGCACAAGGCAGAGGGACATTGTCACCTCCCGTGCGGGAATCACCACTCGGCGGCGGAACGGGTTCCCCGCCCTTGCGTGCTGCAGCAGAAGACGGAGGCAGTGAACGGAGGGACCCTGTGCACACTGGCACGGGACGGTGGGCTTGGGTCCCTGCCCCTGTTGCTCACCAAACCAGGGCGGAGGGACAGATTCCTCGCCCCTGCGCACTTCAGCTTAGGGGGGAGGGACAGCTTCCCCGCCCTTGTGCACACCGACATACGATAGGGGGTCCAGCAAACGGTAGAGGGTCTGGGTCCCCGCCCCCATGCCCACCAGCACAGCGGGGTGGGAATGGTTTCCCACTCCCTTGCGCTTTGGCTCAGGGTGGGGGTAGGGGGCCTCCTACCCACCGCTTTGGCACAAGGCGGAGGGATAGGTTGTCCATGCACACTGGCACAGGGCGGAACGTTTGGGTCCCCGCCCTTGTAGACACCGGCACAGAGTGCAGGGACAGCTTCCCTGCCCCTTTGTGCTTTGGCACATGGTGGAGGGAATGGGTCCACTCCCCGGCGCGCATCACCACAGGGCGGAGGGACTGGTTCCCCGCCCCGCGCAAACCAGCCCGGGGTGGAGGGACAACAGCACAGGGCCTACGGACGGGTTTCCTGCTTCTAGGCGCTTTTGCATAGGGCGGAGGGATAGCTTCCCCTCCCTTGTTTGCCTCGGCATCAGGCGGACGGACAGGGTCCCCTCCCCTTTGCGCACCTACACAAGGTGGAGGGATGGGGTCCCCGCCCCCGTGCATACCCAGAACGGGTGGGGGTATAGGGCCCCTTGGCGGCGCGCTTCAGCACAAGGCAGAGGGACATGTGCCCCACCCCTGTGCACACGAGCACAGGGCGGAGGGGGAGGTTTCTCGACCTTGTGCGCATCAGCTGAGGGTGGAGGGATAGTTTCCCCGCCCTTGTGCACACCAACACAGGGCTGAGGGTCTGGCTCCCCGCTCCTATGGACACCAACACTGGGTGGAGGGATAGGTTTCGTGCCTCCTTGCAGACAAGCACAGGGCGGAGGGACTAGGTCCCCTCCCTTGTGCGCTTTAGCATAGGGCGGTGGGATAGGTTCCCCGCACACCAGCACAAGGTGGAGACCTTGGTTTGTGTCACCCCACCCATACCGGGGGGCAGCCACCCCGAAGATCATGGGCAGTGCACACAAATTGCATTCCGCAGTACACCGGCTTCGGCGGCCTCGCGCTGTGTTGCCGCCGTGTTGATTCCTCCCCCTACCCTGGGGGAGGACGTCCCCATCGCGCGGTACGTGTATGCAAGACGGCCATGGGGAGCGACAGGTGCGGGGCGGGCACAGGCGGGCGTAGCGTAGTGTGGCTTGGGCGCGCCGGCCTCTCGTAGGCCACGCCCGTGCCTCAGGTGAGGTGCTCCCGCAAGGAGCCGGCAGGGGCGTCGGCGCCCGAAGGAGGTGGTGGCCCGCGCCACCGGCAGGTGCCGGGCCATGCGCGCCCCTACGGCCGCCCATCTACCTTGTCGTGTTGTCCCCCCATCGGGTCGGTCAAGAAGCGGCGCTTGGGTGAGGGGGGGGCTTGTCCTTGTTGCCAAAGCACAGGACCGGTGGCATGTGCCCCACCCCCGCCTGCACCTCTGTGGCGGTCAGTTACCTCCCTTCCGCCCGACTGCCCTGCGCACCGCCGTTCTGCCACACACTCCTGCCTCCTTGCGCCCACACCCGTGCTCTGCCCCCGGCACCCTTCACCTCTCTCGGGGAGGCTCGCGTCCCACTATCGGTCTCTCCTGGGGTGTTTTCTGGGTGGAGGGGGGAAGGGGCAGCAAAAGCCGTTCCCCCTGTGTTTCTGGTCCCCTACAGGGGTCCAACCCATGGCCAGCACCCTTGCTTTGTGGTGGCTTAAATTTGGGCCAACTGGGGGATAGGGTCTGGGCGGAGTGCCGAGTTGAGCATGGCCCAGGCACCGCCCCAGGGCTGTGAGCGCGGCCACAGCAGGCACAGCGGGCACAGGGGCAGCCCACGAGACCGCCGGGGACGCCATCGTGCTCCACCCAGACATCCTGTGAGCCTTAAGATCGCCCCCCAAATCCAAATCCCCACCGCCCCCACCCACCCACCCCTCCCCCACCGCTCCTCCACCGCTCCCCCAGCACTCTCCTCCACTGCTCCCCCAGCGCTGCCCCACCATGCGACACCCTGGTGGATTGGTTTCAGAGGCCTGTGCAGGGCTGTGCCGAGCTGCGCAAGGGTACGGGGCTGTGCAGGGCGCTGCAGGGCTGTGGCCCTGCACAGCCCTGCAAGCCCTCCATGACCCATGCAAGTCCTGGCGCAGCTCTGCTCTGCACATCCCTGTGGATGTTGGAGTCGCAGGCACAAGTCGCAGGCACCAAAGGTGCGGCAAAATGCTGTTCCTGGAATCCAAGGAGGCTAACGCCACGGGGTAACCCCAGCCCCTGCCCTGACCGGGGGGTGGGACTCCAAGGGGTGGAGAGTACACTGCCTGATGGGCACCGCGGCCCAGCCCTGTCACTGTTGGAACCCCAACGGCACCCAATGGGATGCTGTGCATTGATGAAACGCAAGTAGGTGGACAAGCCTTGCAACATGGCTCCACGTGGTCTGTGCACCGCTGTGATGGTCCCAGGATTGGGATGGAGCTGAGGTGCCATGCGTCTTCGTAGTCTGGACTCCACTGGGGACATGTGCACGTTGTCGTGCTTGAGCCAAGTCTTCTGATTCAGGGCCAGGGGGTTGCCTCGGGCCCTTTGGCCATCTGAATGCACCGCACGACGACCCCCGCCCGCCTGTGCGGCAGGGCTTCTGTAAGTCTGTATCATGCCACAGGCCGGTCCCCTGTTGAATTGCCTACTGCTGCTGGCCACCAGCGTTCATCGGGACGTCCGGGCTGCTGCACAAAGGGTGGTGCTCGCGATCCTTGAGCAGGCAAAGGCGAAGGATGTGCAAATGCTATACACGGCCTGGAAGGATTGCTTTGCCCCGATGGAAGAGGAGGTGTGTGGGGGCAGTCGGCCCCGCCCTGTCGGTCCCAACCGGTCAGAGTCAGTATGGACGGTGTTGGTCGCACAGAAGAGGCAGGGGTTCCTCCGGTGGTGACGGCACTGACATGCTTGACCCTGCTCATCACTGCAATCTCTCCTTTCCTCGTGTTGCGACTGGACTTGCTGCTGCCATCGCCGGTGCCACTACCTTTGCCAGTCTCACTGCCATCGCCATCCCACTGCTCCTGACACTGACATGCCCATGTCATTTGGAGCGTGGCCACGACAGTGGTAACTCAGTATGTTTCGGAACTGATGCCCCAAAATCCCACTGCTGTACGAGAGTGGATGGGGACTGAGGCAGATGGTGAATGAGGCAGATGAATCCTCCGCCTTGAACTTCCCGCAACTGGAGATGAACCACACAGGGATCGCACAGTACCCCCCCGCTGTGTGGGTCGCTAGGAACACCACAATCGCCAGAGTGGCGGTGTGGTACGTCACCGGCCGTGCCTGGATGCACAGGGGCCATAAGTGGACATCCGCAATGTGGCTTAGGGCATCCAAAAGCCAGGGGAGACTGGGCGGCTGGTTGGGGTGCAGACGGGGGGCCCCTTCAATGTGGTTGGCGCGTGTCGTAGGTGCGCAGGTACCCGGCGTTGTTCAAGGTGAATGTGAATAACATAGGGCTGTATGGGAGAGTGGATGGGGAATGAGGCAGATGGTGAATGTGAATAACATAGGGCTGTATGGGGTAGCGGCCGGAGTACAGGGGGGCTTATCTTCGGGAAGAAATTGTGTTTGTGAACTTTTTGGAGGGCAAATTGTGCTTCAATATGCAAAAAAAGGCTGCCCCGAAGAAGCCTGATGATTGAATCACTGGAGGCGTCCTGGGGGTGCGGGGGCGTGAAAGGCGCCGGTGGCAAAGACACTGACAATCCAACTCACCCCCAACTCCAACACCCGACAAACCATTGTCGGAAGGAATGTGCGGCCTAGAGCTGCCCTTCAGATCCGCTGACTTGAAGTTGAGCACTGCTCGGCGCTCTCTTGCGCACAGGCCCCTGCCAAACCGGATCCCAAGGCGACTGGCAAGCCCGTACCTCCGGCCAAAGGACAAAAAGCTGCTAAACCTGTGGCAAAGCCAGCAGCCTCCACGTCTGCAGGGCCCAAGCCAACGTCCGCTATCAGACCTGGACAGTATGTTCCCAGTGATGTACCTGTTGCCTAAGCCACAATTCAATGACAGATCCCTTTCACGCACACCCAGCATGCAGTATTGTATAACTCCGGGCGAAACACAGTCACGCACAGGGTTTCTGCACAACCAACCCACACATGAAGCATAAAACATACACCCAAAGCAGACCCATGCAACAGCCAGGTCCATTGTTTGCTCTTTGCAGAGCATTACCTTCGATTGGGTCAATGTCAGCAAGATCCTGCAGGACCAGAGGGGGGCAGGCATTCAGTCCCCGTACTGTATCTGAGCCACACAAAAAAAACGCAGAACATTTCGAGTGACGCAGTAAAAATTACGTTCTCACGGAAGACATGAAATCATGGGTACGTTTTCCAACCCGCCTCCCTGAAAATGCAAAGGGATCGCACGGTGGCTGCGGGGGGGCGGGGGGGTTTGGGACTCATCGGTCATCAGTGTTGTGCCACCTTATGTGCAGCCCATTCAGCAATGAAACATATGGACAGGCAACTTGCACTGGTTGCAAGTGAAGAAAGTTGCGAGCCAAAACAGAGGTATTGACTTCACTACAAAGGTCACCAGGGAGCACCTTGTAAACACCATTCAGTAGCCAAGAAGCCCCATAAGAAGCATCACAATCTGGACCATGCCAGCCAGCTTGGTAGTGTGCCATGACCTGATTCTTGTTTTTCTGGCTGGAGGTAAGATAGCTTCATTTCACCATCCCCACTTGTGTGTACACAGAAATCTTGAAACCTTATAGGGAGCTCAGAAACACCGCTTTCCAGCCGTGGTTTGAGGCACCCCCCCCCCCCCCCCCGCCAACCCCCCACCCTGCACCCCCATGGCCCAAAATGTTGGTGGAAGTGGGTGTATGGGCGCCCCCATGATGCAAACTGCTGCCACCTCACCCAAAGTGCCTTTCGCAAAGTGAACCTTGCACACCCCTGGCCTTGCCATTTTGCGCCAGGGTGTTTCCCACATCCACACCGGCTGTGCGCAATATGTATGTCCGCATTGTGTCGGCGATGTTGGATGGAGGAGCCACAGGTGTGAGCAAGAAGGCCATAGTAGAGTGCTTTCTGTTGTGTGGGCACCCCTCCAACAGCGGTAGCGTCGAGGACTATTGGCACATTGGCTGTGGGAAGTATGACAAGCAGCCGCAGAACAAGGCGTTTTCGGATTTGTTCGGCGCACCAAGTGTGCAGGGGTCTGACACCCCTCCAAAGGTTCGTACTTGTCACAGTAAGGGCTCAGGGTAGGATGGCTGGAGCTTGTGGATCACTATGAGTGCTGGCTCTTTTGTCGTTAGACACGATGGGTCAGTTATTGGGTTGCAGTTGGTGATTGACTGATTGGCTGCTGGCGAATACTTGGCAGCTGTTGCTCATTAGCTGAATTATGATAGGCAGTCACCTAACATTGAGCCATAAATGGAGAGCCACTTTATTTCTCTCTCCAAAAGGTTAAGAAGTATCTTGAAGCCTAGGCATGGCAAGCCCACACAATACCACCCCATACCATACCATCCCACACCATACCATACCATACCACACCATACCATACCATACCATATAGCGGAGTCCCCCCCGGCGAATCCGAGGTTCTTCCTCGAAGGGGCCCACGGGCCCAGGGGACGCCACCGGGTATATTCGGCCAAGCCGGACGGAGCTCCCACCGGCGACCCCCCCCCCCACGAGGGAGGGAGCACACAACAACCGCCAGCCCCCCCCCCCCCCCCCTCAGCCCCCCCAAAAAAGGGACTCCGGCGCGGAGGGTTGGGGATATAGTCCCATGCCGCGCGGCCATGAGTCGACATGGCCCTACACCGGGCGATACACGCCCTCCCCCCCCCCCTCGCTCAAGAGGGGCCCCCGTCGTCCCCCGGGCAGGGAGCAACACCCCCCCCCCCTCAAGGAACGGCCGCCCTTGGGAGCCCTCGCCCAGCCCCCGGGGGCCTCTCAGGGTTCGCCCCCGAGCCCGCCCGGCCCTTCCACGCCCCCCCCTCACCAGCCGCAGCCCAGGGGCCCGCCCGGTCTCCCCCGCGCCAGCCCACAACCACCAGGGACCCGGGCCCCGGAGCCCCGGTGCCCAGCCCCACCCGCCCCCCCGGTATCCACCCGGCGGGGCCCGTCCCGGTCCGGTTCGGCCGCGAGGGGACGGCGTGGCGCTCCCCCCCGCCTCCACCAGGATTCGCCCCCGTGGATGATGCTCGGCGGGATTCGTCCCCGCCGAGCGGGGTGCGGGCCCCACCGCTGACCACGGCCCCCCCAACACCTCGAGCGCCCCGGGCTCCCCGGCCGACTTTGGCCAGCCCCGGCCGCTCCTCCGCCCGGTCGGCCGCACGGTGACGCTCTGCGGCTGAGCACACCGCAGCCCCGTCCCCCTCGCGCGCGCACCCACCCACCAGCCCGCAGCCCCCCCCCCCCCCAACGTGCACGCCGTGCCCCCACCGCCCCCCCACTCTCCCGCCCCTCCTCTCTCAGGTAGCGAAGCCCCCGAGGTGGGCTGCCGCAGCCGCCGACGGACGGCCGCCTTGCGAACAAGAGGACCCCCCGCACACGGTGGGGGTCCAGGCCTTGCACCCCTTCCCCCTGCCACACGCATCATGGCGTTGCATGTGTCATACCTCCCTCCCTATGCACCATGTGTCATGGCCGCGAGTGGCCTTTGCCTCCCCTCCCCCACACCGAAACCGCACGGGGGGGGCCGAAGGCCCCTGGGTGGGGCCCCCAGAACCCCTGCGGCTGCGCCTCCCGACTGGAGGGTGGTGGGGCCCGCCGGTGCGCGGTACGAGCCCCCGCCACCCTCCATCCACCTGTCGCGACCCCCTGACCCCCCCCCCTGTCCCCCACCCCGGCTGGGGCGGCGCGGCCCGCGCGTGCGGTTCGAGCCCGCGCCGCCCCTTGTTGCATTATACGGGCAGTGCGGGCCGCCAGGAGAGCGGAGGGGCCCCGCACTGCCCCGAGCGCCCCCCCCCACGACAGCTGGCGCTAAAGGCCAACCGGCGCCTGGCGGGCTGTTGTGCAGGGGGGGCGAGGCGACCGGGCGCTTCGTACCCGCCCCCAACGGGGGTCTGTACCCACGGCACCGGGCACAGACACCCGTTGGGGGGTAGCCACACCACCACCCACCACAGCACCACGGCCACGGGAGGAAGAGAATAGCCCCGGGCAACGGCCTCCCCCAGGCCAAGGGAAGGTGCCGACCGCCAGGCTCATCCTGGCCCCCCATTCCCTCTTCATTGTCATCCCCCTTGGCTGTCCCGGCCCTCAGTCCCCGCGGCGGGTAAGTTCCTGGGGTAGAACCCTAAGAACTTCGGTGACGGAAACACAGGTCGTGGTTTCGCACCCGGCCGACGTGGGGAGCCTCCGCCCCCACGGGACCCCAGGGCACCCCGGCCATCCCAGCCGGGGATAACCCGCCGCCAGCGCCCCAGCCCCCATCCCCAGGCTTTCCGGCCTCAGTTCCCCTGCGTCTTCCTCGCCACATCCTCGTAGTGAACGGCTAGGTAGCAGGCCACACTCCCACACCACCCCACGGCACGCCCCCCACGCGCCCCACGCCGCCCCCGGCCTCCCACCTGGGGCCCAACTCTGGACCGGTGTCTGTCGAGCAGGGCCCCACACCCCCCGCCGCCCTGACGCCACCCCTTCCTCTACCCTACGCGACAGCCCCACGCCGCTGCGCCCCTGCGCAGCCCCACACTGCTGCGCCCCTGCATGGCCCCGCGCTGCTACGCCCCTGCACAGCCCCATGCTGCCACGCCCATGCGCAGCCCCACGCTGCGCCCCTTCGCATCCCCACGCTGCTGCACCCCTGCGCAGCCCCACGCTGGAGCGCCCCCGCGCGGCCCCGCGCTGCTGCGCCCCTGCACAGCCCACACTGCTGCGCCCCTGCGCAGCCCCACGCTGCTGCGCACCTGCACTGCCCCCCACTGCCGCGCCCCTGCGCGGCCCCACGCTGCTGCGCCCCTACGCAGCCCCACGCTGCGCCCCTACGCAGCCACATACCTCACCTTTGCGCAGCCCCACGCTGCTACGCCCCTGTGCAGCCCCACACTGCGCCCAAGCGCAGCCCCACGCTGCTGCGCCCCTGCGCAGCTCCGCGCCGCGCCCATACGCGGCCCTTTGGTGCGCCCCTGCGCAGCCTCCCACCACTGCGCCGCCGCTCACTGCGCCCCTGCGCAGCCCCACGCTGCTGCGCCCCTGCGCAGCCCCGCACTGCGCCCCCGCGCAGCCCCACGCTGCTCCCCTGGGCTGCTCCGCGCTGCGCTCCTGCGCAGCCCCACGCTGCTGCGCCCCTGCGCAGCCCCACGCTGCGCCCCTGCGCAGCCCCGCACTGCGCCCCTGTACAGCCACACGCTGCGCCCCAGCGCACCCCCATGCCGCTGCGCCCCCACATAGCCCGCCAACCACTGCGCCGCCCCACACAGCTGCTCTGCGCATCCCCACGCTGCTGCGCCCCCGCACAGCCCCACGCTGCTGCGCCCCTGCGCAGCCCCACGCTGCTGCGCCCCTGCATAGCCCCATACTACACCTTTGCGCAACGCACAACCCAAGCGCAGCCCCACGCTGCGCCCCTGCGCAGTCCCACGCTGCACTCCAGCGCAGCCCCACGGTGCTATGCCCCTGCGCAGCCCCACGCTGCTACGCCCCTGCGCAACCCCACGCTACTGCGCCCCTGCGCAGCCCCACGCTGCTGCGCCCCTGCGCAGCCCCACGCTGTTGCGCCCCTGCGCAGCCCCGCGCTTCGCCCCTGCGCGGCCCCACGCCGCGCCCATGCGCAACCCCACGCCGCGCCCCTGCGCAGCCCCGCACTGCTACGCCCCTGCACCGCCCCAAACCGTTGCGCCCCTACGCAGCCCCACGCTGCGCTCCTGCGCAGCCCCATGCCGCGGCGCCCGTGCACGGCCCCATGCCGCGCCCTGGCGCAGCCCCACGCTGCTACGCCCCTGTGCAGCCCCACCTTGTTGCGCCCCTGCGCGGCCCCGCGCCGCGCCCCTGCATGGCCCCATGCCGCGCCCATACGCGGCCCCACGCTGCACTCCTGCGCGGCCCCACGCCGCGCCCCTGCCCAGCCCCGCGCTGCGCCCCTGCACAGCCCCACGCTGCTGCTCCCCTGCGCAGCCCCACGCTGCTACGCCCCTACGCAGCCCCGCGCTTCGCATCTGCGCAGCCCCGCACTGCTGCGCCCCTGCGCCGCACCACGCTGCGCCCCCACGCAGCCCCACGCTGCGCCCCTGCGCGGCCCCAGGCTGGTGCGCCCTTTCACGGCCCCATACCACGCCCCTGCACAGCCCCACGCTGCTACGCCCCTGCGTAGCCCCACACTGCTGCGCCCCTGCGCAGCCCCGCGCCGCGCCCCTGCGAGGCCCCTTGCCGCGCCTCCGCGCAGCCCCACGCTGTGCCCGTGCGCAGCCCATCGCTGTTGCGCCCCTACGCAGCCCCCCGCTGCGCCCCGTTCGCGGCCCCACGCTGCGCCCTGGCGCAGCCCCGCGCTGCTACGCCCCTGCGCAGCCCCACGCTGCTGCGCCCGTGCGCAGCCCAACGCTGCTGCGCCCCTTCACGGCCCCATGCCGCGCCCCGGCGCAGCTCCACGCTGCTCAGCCCTTCCCGGCCCTGCGTTGCGGCCCTGCGCAGCCCCACACTGCTGCGCCCCTGCGCCGCACCAAGCTGCGCCCCTGCGTAGCCCCACGCTGCGCCCCTACGCAGCCCCACGCTGCGCCCCTGCGTAGCCCCACGCTGCTGCACCCCTCCACGGCCCCATGCCGCGCCCCTGCGCAGCCCCACGCTACGCCCCTACGCTGCGCCCCTGCGCAGGCCCACGCTACTGCGCCCCTGCGCAGCCCCATGCTGCTGCGCCCCTGCGCAGCCCCGCGCTGCGCTCCTGCGCAGCCCCATGCCGCGCCCTTGCGCAGCCCCGCACTGCTGCACCCCTCCACGGCCCCGCGCTGCGCCCCTGCGCAGCCCTGCACTGCGCCTTTGCGCAGCCCCACGCTGCTGCGCCCCTGCGCAACCCCGCGCCGCGCCTCCGCGCAGCCCCACGCTACGCCCCCGCGCAGCCCCATGCCGCGCCCCTACGCAGCCCCAGGAGGCGCCCGTGCGCGGCCCCACGCTGCTACGCCCCTTCAGGGCCCCATACCACGCCCCGGCGCAGCCCCACGCTGCTGCGCCCCTGCGCAGTCCCACGCTGCGCCCCTGCGCAGCCCCACGCTACTGCGCCCTTGCGCAGCCCCGCGCCGCGCCCCCGCGCAGCCCCACGCTGCGCCCCTACGTAGCCCAGCGCTGCTGCGCCCTTGCGCAGCCCCACGCCGCGCCCCTGCAAAGCCCCATGCCGCGCCCCCACGCTGCGCCGCTGCGCAGCCCCGCACTGCGCCCCTGCGCAGCCCCGCACTGCTGCACCCCTCCACGGCCCCATGCCACGCCCATTCGCGGCCCCGCGCTGCGCCCCTGCGCAACCCCACGCTGATGCGCCCCTGCGCAGCCCCGCGCCGCGCCCCCGCGCAGCCCCACGCTGCGCCCCTGCGCAGCCCAGCGCTGCTGCGCCCCTGCGCCGCCCCATGCCGCGCCCCTGCGCAGCCCCGCGCTGCGCCCTTACGCAGCCCCACGCTGCGCCCCTGCACGGCCCCACGCTGCTGCGCCCCTTCACGGCCCCATACCACGCCCCGGCGCAGCCCCACGCTACTGCGCCCCTGCGCAGCCCCACGCTGCGCACGTGCGCAGCCCCACGCTGCTGCGCCCCCGAGCAGCCGCGCGCCGCGCCCCTGCACGGCCCCTTGCCGGGCCCCCACGCAGCCCCGCGCTGTGCCCCTGCGCAGCCCAACGCTGCTGCGCCCCTACGCAGCCTCCCGCTCCGCCCCGTTCGCGGCCCCACGCTGCGCCCCGGCGCAGCCCCGCACTGCTGCGCCCCTGCGCAGCCCCACGATGCTGCGCCCCTGCGCGGCCCCGCGCCGCGCCCCTTCACGGCTCCATGTTACGCCCATACGCGGCCCCACGCTGCACTCCTGCGCTGCCCCACGCTGCGCCCCAGCCCAGCCCCGCGCTGCGCCCCTGCGCAGCCCCACACAGCTGCGCCCCTGCGAAGCCCCACACTGCTGCGCCCCGGCGCCGCCCCAGACTGCTGCGCCGCTGCGCCACACCACGCAGCGCCCCTGCGTAGCCCCACGCTGCGCCCCTACGCAGCCCCACGCTGCTGCACCCCTCCACGGCCCCACGCTGCTGCGCCCCTGCGCCGCCCCACACTGCTGCGCCCTTGCGACGCCCCACACTGCGCTCCTGCGCGGCCCCGCGCTGCGCCCTTGCGCAGCCCCACACTGCTGCGCCCCTGCGCCGCACCGGGCTGCGCCCCTGCACAGCCCCAGGCTGCGCCCCTACGCAGCCCCACGCTGCACCTGTGCGCAGCCCCACGCTGCTGCACCCCTCCACGGCCCCATGCCGCGCCCCTGCGCGGCCCCGCGCTGCGCCCATACGCAGCCCCACGCTGCTGCGCCCCTGCGCAGCCCCACACAGCTGCGCCCCTGCGCAGCCCCACACCGCTGCGCCCCTGCGCCGCCCCACACTGCCGGGCCCCTGCGCCGCACCACGCTGCGCCCCTGCGCACTCCCACGCTGCGCCCCTACGCAGCCCCACGCTGCGCCCCTGCGCAGCCCCACGCTGCTGCACCCCTTCACGGCCCCATACCGCGCCCCGGCGCAGCCCCACGCTACTGCGCCCCTGCGCAGCCCCATGCTGCTGCGCCCCTGCGCAGCCCCGCGCTGCGCCCCTGCGCAGCCCCATGCCGCGCCCCCACGCTGCGCCCCTGCGGAGCCCCGCACTCCGCCCCTACGCAGCCCCGCACTGCTGCACCACTCCACGGCCCCATGCCGCGCCCATGCGCGGCCCCGCGCTGCGCCCCTGCGCAACCCCACGCTGCTGCGCCCCTGCGCAGCCCCACACTGCGCCCCTGCGCAGCCCCACGCTGCTGCGCCCCTGCTCCGCCCCGCGCCGCGCCCCCGCGCGGCCCCACGCTGCGCCCCTGCGCAGCCCAGCGCTGTTGCGCCCCTGCGCAGCCCCACGCCGCGCCCCTGCGCGGCCCCATGCCGTTCCCCAACGCTGCGCCCCTGCGCAGCCCCGCGCTGCGCCCCTACGCAGCCCCACGCTGCGCCCCTGCACGGCCCCACGCTGCTGCGCCCCTTCACGGCCCCATACCACGCCCCGGCGCAGCCCCACGCTACTGCGCCCCTGCGCAGCCCCACGCTGCGCACCTGCGCAGCCCCACGCTGCTGCGCCCCCGAGCAGCCGCGCGCCGCGCCCCTGCACAGCCCCTTGCCGGGCCCCCACGCAGCCCCGCGTTGTGCCCCTGCGCAGCCCAACGCTGCTGCGCCCCTACGCAGCCTCCCGCTGTGCCCCTACGTAGCCCCACGATGCGCCCCTACGCAGCCCCGCACTGCTGCGCCCCTGCGCAGCCCCACGCAGCTGCGCCCCTGCGCAGCCCCACACCGCTGCGCCCCTGCGCCACCCCACACTGCCGGGCCCCTGCGCCGCACCACGCTGCGCCCCTGCGCACTCCCACGCTGCGCCCCTACGCAGCCCCACGCTGCGCCCCTGCGCAGCCCCACGCTGCTGCACCCCTTCACGGCCCCATACCGCGCCCCGGCGCAGCCCCACGCTACTGCGCCCCTGCGCAGCCCCATGGTGCTGCGCCCCTGCGCAGCCCCGCGCTGCGCCCCTGCGCAGCCCCATGCCGCGCCCCCACGCTGCGCCCCTGCGCAGCCCCGCACTCCGCCCCTACGCAGCCCCGCACTGCTGCACCACTCCACGGCCCCATGCCGCGCCCATGCGCGGCCCCGCGCTGCGCCCCTGCGCAACCCCACGCTGCTGCGCCCCTGCGCAGCCCCACACTGCGCCCCTGCGCAGCCCCACGCTGCTGCGCCCCTGCGCCGCCCCGCGCGGCCCCACGCTGCGCCCCTGCGCAGCCCAGCGCTGTTGCGCACCTGCGCAGCCCCACGCCGCGCCCCTGCGCGGCCCCATGCCGTTCCCCAACGCTGCGCCCCTGCGCAGCCCCGCGCTGCGCCCCTACGCAGCCCCACGCTGCGCCCTTGCGCGGCCCCACGCTGCTGCGCCCCTTCACGGCCCCATACCACGCCCCGGCGCAGCCCCACGCTGCTGCGCCCCTGCGCAGTCCCACGCCGCGCCCCTGCGCAGCCCCACGCTGCTGCGCCCCTGAGCAGCCCCGCGCTGCGCCCCTGCACGGCCCCTTGCCGGGCCCCCACGCAGCCCCGCGCTGTGCCCCTGCGCAGCCCAACGCTGCTGCGCCCCTACGCAGCCTCCCGCTGTTCCCCGTTCGCGGCCCAACGCTGCGCCTCGGCGCAGCGCCGCACTGCTACGCCCCTGCGCAGCCCCATGATGCTGCGCCCCTGCACGGCCCCGCGCCGCGCCCCTTCACGACTCCATCACGCCCATACGCGGCCCCACGCTGCACTCCTGCGCGGACCCGCGCCGCGCCCCAGCCAAGCCCCGCGCTGCGCCCCTGCGCAGCCCCACACTGCTGCGCCCCGGCGCCGCCCCACACTGCTGCGCCTCTGCGCCGCACCACGCTGCGCCCCTGCGTAGCCCCACGCTGCGCCCCTACGCAGCCCCACGCTGCTGCACCCCTCCACGGCCCCACGCTGCTGCGCCCCTGCGCGGCCCCGCGCTGCGCCCCTGCGCAGCCCCACACTGCTACGCCCCTGCGACGCCCCACACTGCGCCCCTGCGCGGCCCCGCGCTCCGCCCCTGCGCCGCACCAAGCTGCGCCCCTGCGCCGCACCAAGCTGCGCCCCTGCACAGCCCCACGGTGCGCCCCTACGCAGCCCCACGCTGCGCCCCTGCGCAGCCCCACGCTGTTGCACCCCTCCACGGCCCCATGCCGCGCCCCTGCGCAGCCCCGCGCTGCGCCCCTGCGCAGCCCCGAGCTGCTGCGCCCCTGCGCAGCCCCACACAGCTGCGCCCGTGCGCAGCCCCACACTGCTGCGCCCCTGCGCAGCCCCACACAGCTGCGCCGGTGCGCATCCCCACACTGCTGCGCCCTTGCGCCGCCCCACACTGCCGCGCCCCTGCGCCGCACCACGCTGCGCCCCTGCGCAGCCCCGCGCTGCGCCCCTACGCAGCCCCACGCTGCGCCCCTGCGCAGCCCCACGCTGCTGCACCCCTTCACGGCCCCATGCCGCGCCCCGGCGCAGCCCCATGCTGCTGCGCCCCTGCGCAGCCCCGTGCTGCGCTCCTGCGCAGCTCCATGCCGTGCCCCCACGCTGCGCCCCTGCGCAGCCCCGCACTGCGCCCCTACACAGCCCCGCACTGCGCCCCTACACAGCCCCGCACTGCTGCACCCATCCACGGCCCCATGCCGCGCCCATGCGCGGCCCCGCGCTGCGCCCCTGCGCAGCCCCACGCTGCTACGCCCCTGCGCAGCCCCACACTGCGCCCCTGCGCAGTCCCACGCTGCTGCGCCCCTGCGCAGCCCCACGCTGCTGCGCCCCCGAGCAGCCGCGCGCCGCGCCCCTGCACGGCCCCTTGCCGGGCCCCCACGCAGCCCCGCGCTGTGCCCCTGCGCAGCCCAACGCTGCTGCGCCCCTACGCAGCCTCCCGCTGTGCCCCGTTCGCGGCCCAACGCTGCGCCCCGGCGCAGCCCCGCACTGCTGCGCCCCTGCGCAGCCCCACGATGCTGCGCCCCTGCGCGGCCCCGCGCCGCGCCCCTTCACGGCGCCATGTTACGCCCATACGCGGCCCCACGCTGCACTCCTGCGCTGCCCCACGCTGCGCCCCAGCCCAGCCCCGCGCTGCGCCCCTGCGCAGCCCCACACAGCTGCGCCCCTGCGCAGCCCCACACTGCTGCGCCCCGGCGCCGCCCCAGACTGCTGCGCCGCTGCGCCACACCACGCAGCGCCCCTGCGTAGCCCCACGCTGCGCCCCTACGCAGCCCCACGCTGCTGCACCCCTCCACGGCCCCACGCTGCTGCGCCCCTGCGCCGCCCCACACTGCTGCGCCCTTGCGACGCCCCACACTGCGCTCTTGCGCGGCCCCGCGCTGCGCCCTTGCGCAGCCCCACACTGCTGCGCCCCTGCGCCGCACCAGGCTGCGCCCCTGCACAGCCCCAGGCTGCGCCCCTACGCAGCCCCACGCTGCACCTGTGCGCAGCCCCACGCTGCTGCACCCCTCCACGGCCCCATGCCGCGCCCCTGCGCGGCCCCGCGCTGCGCCCATACGCAGCCCCACGCTGCTGCGCCCCTGCGCAGCCCCACACAGCTGCGCCCCTGCGCAGCCCCACACCGCTGCGCCCCTGCGCCGCCCCACACTGCCGGGCCCCTGCGCCGCACCACGCTGCGCCCCTGCGCACTCCCACGCTGCGCCCCTACGCAGCCCCACGCTGCGCCCCTGCGCAGCCCCACGCTGCTGCACCCCTTCACGGCCCCATACCGCGCCCCGGCGCAGCCCCACGCTACTGCGCCCCTGCGCAGCCCCATGCTGCTGCGCCCCTGCGCAGCCCTGCGCAGCCCCATGCCGCGCCCCCACGCTGCGCCCCTGCGCAGCCCCGCACTCCGCCCCTACGCAGCCCCGCACTGCTGCACCACTCCACGGCCCCATGCCGCGCCCATGCGCGGCCCCGCGCTGCGCCCCTGCGCAACCCCACGCTGCTGCGCCCCTGCGCAGCCCCACACTGCGCCCCTGCGCAGCCCCACGCTGCTGCGCCCCTGCGCAGCCCCACGCTGCGCCCCTGCGCAGCCCAGCGCTGCTGCGCCCCTGCGCAGCCGCACGCCGTGCCCCTGCGCGGCCCCATGCCGCGCCCCCACGCTGCGCCCTTGCGCAGGCCCACGCCGCGCCCCTACGCAGCCCCACACTGCGCCCCTGCGCGGACCCACGCTGCTGCACCCCTTCACGGCCCCATACCACGCCCCGGCGCAGCCCCACGGTGCTGCGCCCCTGCGCAGCCCCACGCTGCGCCCCTGCGCAGCCCCACGCTGCTGCGCCCCTGAGCAGCCCCGCGCCGCGCCCCTGCACGGCCCCTTGCCGGGCCCCCACGCAGCCCCGCGCTATGTCCCTGCGCAGTCCAACGCTGCTGCGCCCCTACGCAGCCTCCCGCTGTGCCCCGTTCGCGGCCCCACGCTGCGCCCCGGCGCAGCCCCGCACTGCTACGCCCCTGCGCAGCCCCACGATGCTGCGCCCCTGTGCGGCCCTGCGCCGCGCCCCTTCACGGCTCCATGATACGCCCATAGGCGGCCCCACGCTGCACTCCTGCGCTGCCCCACGCTGCGCCCCAGCCCAGCCCCGCGCTGCGCCCCGGCGCCGCCCCACACTGGTGCGCCCCTGCGCCGCACCACGCTGCGCCCCTGCGCCGCCCCACACTGCTGCGCCCCTGCGACGCCCCACACTGTGCCCCTGCGCGGCCCCGCGCTGCGCCCCTGCACAGCCCCACACTGCTACGCCCCTACGCAGCCCCACGCTGCTGCACCCCTCCACGGCCCCATGCCGCGCCCCTGCGCGGCCCCGCGCTGCGCCCCTGCGCAGCCCCACGCTACTGCGCCCCTGCGCAGCCCCACACAGCTGCGCCCCTGCGCAGCCCCACACTGCTGCGCCCCTGTGCCGCCCCACACTGCCGGGCCCATGCGCCGCACCACGCTGCGCCCCTGCGCACTCCCACGCTGCGCCCCTACGCAGCCCCACGCTGCGCCCCTGCGCAGCCCCACGCTGCTGCACCCCTTCACGGCCCCATGCCGCGCCCCGGCGCAGCCCCACGCTAATGCGCCCCTGCGCAGCCCCATGCTGCTGCGCCCCTGCGCGGCCCCGCCCTGCGCTCCTGCGCAGCCCCATGCCGCGCCCCCACGCTGCGCCCTCGCGCAGCCCCGCACTCCGCCCCTACGCAGCCCCGCATTGCTGCACCCCTCCACGGCCCCATGCCGCACCCATGCGCGGCCCCGCGCTGCGCCCCTACGCAGCCCCACGCTGCTGCGCCCCTGCGCAGCCCCACACTGCGCCCCTGCGCAGCCCCACGCTGCTGCGCCCCTGCGCAGCCCCGCGCCGCGCCCCCGCGCGGCCCCACGATGCGCCCCTGCACAGCCCCATGCCGTTCCCCCACGCTGCGCCCCTGCACAGCCCCGCGTTGCGCCCCTACGCAGCCCCACGCTGCGCCCCTGCGCGGCCCCACGCTGCTGCGCCCCTGCGACGCCCCACACTGCGCCCCTGCGCGGCCCCGCGCTGCGCCCCTGCGCAGCCCCACACTGCTGCGCCCCAGCGCCGCACAAAGCTGCGCCCCTGCACAGCCCCACGCTGTGCCCCTACGCAGCCCCACGCTGCACCCCTGCGCAGCCCCACGCTGCTGCACCCCTGCGACGCCCCACACTGCGCCCCTGCGCGGCCCCGCGCTGCGCCCCTGCGCAGCCCCACACTGCTGCGCCCCAGCGCCGCACAAAGCTGCGCCCCTGCACAGCCCCACGCTGCGCCCCTACGCAGCCCCACGCTGCACCCCTGCGCAGCCCCACGCTGCTGCACCCCTCCACGGCCCCATGCCGCGCCCCTGCGCGGCCCCGCGCTGCGCCCCTGCGCAGCCCCACACAGCTGCGCCCCTGCGCAGCCCCACACTGCTGCGCCCCTACGCCGCCCCACACTGCCGGGCCCCTGCGCCGCACCACGCTGTGCCCCTGGGCACTCCCACGCTGCGCCCCTACGCAGCCCCACGCTGCGCCCCTGCGCAGCCCCACGCTGGTGCACCCCTTCACGGCCCCATGCCGCGCCCCGGCGCAGCCCCACGCTACTGCGCCCCTGCGCAGCCCCATGCTGCTGCGCCCCTGCGCAGCCCCGCCCTGCGCCCCTGCGCAGCCCCACACTGCTGCGCCCCTGCGCCGCCCCACACTGCCGGGCCCCTGCGCCGCACCACGCTGTGCCCCTGCGCACTCCCACGCTGCGCCCCTACGCAGCCCCACGCTGCACCCCTGTGCAGCCCCACGCTGCTGCACCCCTTCACGGCCCCATGTCGCGCCCCGGCGCAGCCCCAGGGTACTACGCCCTTGCGCAGCCCCATGCTGCTGCGCCCCTGCGCAGCCCCGCCCTGCGCTCCTGCGCAGCCCAATGCCGCGCCCCCACGCTGCGCCCTTGCGCAGCCCCGCACTCCGCCCCTACGCAACCCCGCACTGCTGCATCCCTCCACGGCCCCATGCCGTGCCCATGCGCGGCCCCGCGCTGCGCCCCTGCGCAGCCCCACGCTGCTGCGCCCCTACGCAGCCCCACGTTGCGCCCCTGCGCGGCCCCACGCTGCTGCGCCCCTTCACGGCCCCATACCACGCCCCGGCGCAGCCCCACGCTGCTGCACCCCTGCGCAGCCCCACGCTGCGCCCCTGCGCAGCCCCACGCTGCTGCGCCCCTGAGCAGCCCCGCGCCGCGCCCCTGCACGGCCCCTTGCCGGGCCCCCACGCAGCCCCGCGCTATGCCCCTGCGCAGCCCAACGCTGCTGCGCCCCTACGCAGCCTCCCGCTGTGCCCCGTTCGCGGCCCCACGCTGCGCCCCGGCGCAGCCCCGCGCTGCTACGCCCCTGCGCAGCCCCACGATGCTACGCCCGTGCGCGGCCCCGCGCCGCGCCCCTTCACGGCTCCATGATACGCCCATAGGCGGCCCCACGCTGCACTCCTGCGCTGCCCCATGCTGCACCCCAGCCCAGCCCCGCGCTGCGCCCCTGCGCAGCCCCACACTGCTGCGCCCCGGCGCCGCCCCACACTGCTGCGCCCCAGCGCCGCACCACGCTGCGCCCCTGCGCAGCCCCACGCTGCGCCCCTACGCAGCCCCACGCTGCTGCACCCCTCCACGGCCCCACGCTGCTGCGCCCCTTCGCCGCCCCACACTGCGCCCTTGCGCGGCCCCGCGCTGCGCCCCTCTACAGCCCCACACTGCTGCGCCCCAGCGCCGCACCAAGCATCGCCCCTGCACAGCCCCACGCTGCGCCCCTACGCAGCCCCACGCTGCACCCCTACGCAGCCCCACGCTGCTGCACCCCTCCACGGCCCCATGCCGCGCCCCTGCGCGGCCCCGCGCTGCGCCCCTGCGCAGCCCCACGCTGCTGCGCCCCTGCGCAGCCCCACACAGCTGCGCCCCTGCGCAGCCCCACACTGCTGCGCCCCTGCGCCGCCCCACACTGCCGGGCCCGTGCGCCGCACCACGCTGCGCCCCTGCGCACTCCCACGCTGCGCCCCTACGCAGCCCCACGCTGCGCCCCTGCGCAGCCCCACGCTGCTGCACCCCTTCACGGCCCCATGCCGCGCGCCAGCGCAGCCCCACGCTACTGCGCCCCTGCGCAGCCTCATGCTGCTGCGCCCCTGCGCAGCCCCGCACTGCTGCACCCCTCCACGGCCCCATGCCGCGCTCATGCGCGGCCCCGCGCTGCGCCCCTGCGCAGCCCCACGCTGCTGCGCCCCTGCGCAGCCCCACACTGCGCCCCTGCGCAGCCCCACGCTGCTGCGCCCCTGCGCAGCCCCGCGCCGCGCCCCCGCGCGGCCCCACGCTGCGCCCCTGCACAGCCCCATGCCGTTCCCCCACGTTGCGCCCCTGCACAGCCCCATGCCGTTCCCCCACGCTGCGCCCCTGCGCAGCCCTGCGCTGCGCCCCTGCGCAGCCCAGCGCTGCGCCCCTACGCAGCCCCACGCCGCGCCCCCGCGCGGCCCCACGCTGCTGCGCCCCTTCACGGCCCCATACCACGCCCCGGCGCAGCCCCACGCTGCTGCGCCCCTGCGCAGTCCCACGCCGCGCCCCTGCGCCGCCCGACGCTGCTGCGCCCTTGAGCAGCCCCGCGCCGCGCACCTGCACGGCCCCTTGCCGGGCCCCCACGCAGCCCTGCGCTATGCCCCTGCGCAGCCCAACGCTGCTGTGCCCCTACGCAGCCTCCCGCTGTGCCCCGTTCGCGGCCCCACGCTGCGCCCCGGCGCAGCACCGCACTGCTATGCCCCTGCGCGGCCCCGCGCCGCGCCCCTTCACGGCTCCATGCGCAGCCCCACGCTGCTGCACCGCTTCACGGCCCCATGCCGCGCCCCGGCGCAGCCCCACGCTAATGCACCCCTGCGCAGCCCCATGCTGCTGCGCCCCTGCGCGGCCCCGCCCTGCGCGCCTGCGCAGCCCCATGCCGCGCCCCCACGCTGCGCCCTTGCGCAGCCCCGCACTCCGCCCCTACGCAGCCCCGCACTGCTGCACCCCTCCACGGCCCCATGCCGTGCCCATGCGCGGCCCCGCGCTGCGCCCCTGCGCAGCCCCACGCTGCTGCGCCCCTGCGCAGCCCCACACTGCGCCCCTGCGCAGCCCCACGCTGCTGCGCCCCTGGGCAGCCCCATGCCGTTCCCCCACGCTGCGCCCCTGCGCCGCCCTGCGCTGCGCCCCTGCGCAGCCCCGCGTTGCGCCCCTACGCAGCCCCACGCTGCGCCCCTTCACGGCCCCATACCACGCCCCGGCGCAGCCCCACGCTGCTGCGCCCCTGCGCAGTCCCACGCCGCGCCCCTGCGCAGCCCCACGCTGCTGCGCCCCTGAGCAGCCCCGCGCTGCGCCCCTGCACGGCCCCTTGCCGGGCCCCCACGCAGCCCCGCGTTGTGCCCCTGCGCAGCCCAACGCTGCTGCGCCCCTACGCAGCCTCCCGCTACGCCCCGTTCGCGGCCCCACGCTGCGCCCCGGCGCAGCACCGCACTGCTACGCCCCTGCGCAGCCCCACGCTGCTGCGCCCCTGAGCAGCCCCGCGCCGCGCCCCTGCACGGCCCCTTGCCGGGCCCCCACGCAGCCCCGCGCTATGCCCGTGCGCAGCCCAACGCTGCTGCGCCCCTGCGCAGCCTCCCGCTGTTCCCCGTTCGCGGCCCCACGCTGCGCCCCGGCGCAGCCCCGCACTGCTACGCCCCTGCGCAGCCCCACGATGCTGCGCCCCTGCGCGCCCCCGCGCCGCGCCCCTTCACGGCTCCATGATACGCCCATAGGCGGCCCCATGCCGCACTCCTGCGCTGCCCCATGCTGCGCCCCAGCCCAGCCCCGAGCTGCGCCCCTGCGCAGCCCCACACTGCTGCGCCCCGGCGCCGCCCCACACTGCTGCGCCCCTGCGCCGCACCACGCTGCGCCCCTGCGCAGCCCCACGCTGCGCCCCTACGCAGCCCCACGCTGCTGCACCCCTCCACGGCCCCACGCTGCTGCGCCCCTGCGCCGCCCCACACTGCTGCGCCCCTGCGCAGCCCCGCATTGCTGCGCCCCAGCGCCGCACCAAGCTGCGCCCCTGCACAGCCCCGCGCTGCGCCCCTACGCAGCCCCACGCTGCACCCCTGCGCAGACCCACGCTGCTGCACCCCTCCACGGCCCCATGCCGCGCCCCTGCGCGGCCCCGCGCTGCGCCCCTGCGCAGCCCCACGCTGCTGCGCCCGTGCGCAGCCCCACACAGCTGCGCCCCTGCGCAGCCCAACACTGCTGCGCCCCTGCGCCGCCCCACACTGCCGGGCCCCTACGCCGCACCACGCTGCGCCCCTGCGCACTCCCACGCTGCGCCCCTACGCAGCCCCACGCTGCGCCCATGCGCAGCCCCACGCTGCTGCACCCCTTCACGGCCCCATGCCGCGCCCCGGCGCAGCCCCACGCTAATGCGCCCCTGCGCAGCCCCATGCTGCTGCGCCCCTGCGCGGCCCCGCCCTGCGCGCCTGCGCAGCCCCATGCCGCGCCCCCACGCTGCGCCCTTGCGCAGCCCCGCACTCCGCCCCTACGCAGCCCCGCACTGCTGCACCCATCCACGGCCCCACGCCGCGCCCATGCGCGGCCCCGCGCTGCGCCCCTGCGCAGCCCCACGCTGCTGCGCCCCTGCGCAGCCCCACACTGCGCCCCTGCGCAGCCCCACGCTGCTGCGCCCCTGCGCAGCCCCGCGCCGCGCCCCCGCGCGGCCCCACGCTGCGCCCCTGCACAGCCCCATGCCGTTCCCCCACGCTGCGCCCCTGCGCAGCCCTGCGCTGCGCCCCTGCGCAGCCCCGTGTTGCGCCCCTACGCAGCCCCACGCTGCGCCCGTGCGCGGCCCCACGCTGCTGCGCCCCTTCACGGCCCCATACCACGCCCCGGCGCAGCCCCACGCTGCTGCGCCCCTGCGCAGTCCCACGCCGCGCCCCTGCGCAGCCCCACGCTGCTGCGCCCCTGAGCAGCCCCGCGCCGCGCCCCTGCACGGCCCCTTGCCGGGCCCCCACGCAGCCCCGCGCTATGCCCCTGCGCAGCCCAACGCTGCTGCGCCCCTACGCAACCTCCCGCTGTGCCCCGTTCGCGGCCCCACGCTGCGCCCCGGCGCAGCCCCGCACTGCTACGCCCCTGCGCAGCCCCGCGATGCTGGCTCCTGCGCGGCCCCGCGCCGCGCCCCTTCACGGCTCCATGATACGCCCATAGGCGGCCCCACGCTGCACTCCTGCGCTGCCCCATGCTGCGCCTCAACCCAGCCCCGCGCTGCGCCCCTGCGCAGCCCCACACTGCTGCGCCCCGGCGCCGACCCACACTGGTGCGCCCCTGCGCCGCACCACGCTGCGCCCCTGCGCAGCCCCACGCTGCGCCCCTACGCAGCCCCACGCTGCTGCACCCCTCCACGGCCCCACGCTGCTGCGCCCTTGCGCCGCCCCACACTGCTGCGCCCCTGCGACGCCCCACACTGCGCCCCTGCGCGGCCCCGCGCTGCGCCCCTGCGCAGCCCCACACTGCTGCGCCCCAGCGCCGCACCAAGCTGCGCCCTTGCACAGCCCCGCGCTGCGCCCCTACGCAGCCCCACGCTGCACCCCTGCGCAGCCCCACGTTGCTGCACCCCTCCACGGCCCCATGCCGCGCCCCTGCGCGGCCCCGCGCTGCGCCCCTGCGCAGCCCCACACACCTGCGCCCCTGCGCAGCCCCACACCGCTGCGCCCCTGCGCCGCCCCACACTGCCGGGCCCCTGCGCCGCACCACGCTGCGCCCCTGCGCACTCCCACGCTGCGCCCCTACGCAGCCCCACGCTGCGCCCGTGCGCAGCCCCATGCTGCTGCGCCCCTGCGCGGCCCCGCCCTGCGCCCCTGCGCAGCCCCATGCCGCGCCCCCACGCTGCGCCCTCGCGCAGCCCCGCACTCCGCCCCTACGCAGCCCCGCACTGCTGCACCCCTCCACGGCCCCATGCCGCGCCCATGCGCGGCCCCGCGCTGCGCCCCTGCGCAGCCCGACGCTGCTGCGCCCCTGCGCAGCCCCACACTGCGCCCCTGCGCAGCCCCACGCTGCTGCGCCCCTGCGCAGCCCCGCGCCGCGTTCCCGCGCGGCCCCACGCTGCGCCCCTGCACAGCCCCATGCCGTTCCCCCACGCTGCGCCCCTGCGCAGCCGTGCGCTGCGCCTTTGCGCAGGCCCGCGTTGCGCCCCTACGCAGCCCCACGCTGCGCCCCTGCGCGGCCCCACGCTGCTGCGCCCCTTCACGGCCCCATACCACGCCCCGGCGCAGCCCCACGCTGCTCTGCCCCTGCGCAGTCCCACGCCGCGCCCCTGCGCAGCCCCACGCTGCTGCGCCCCTGAGCAGCCCCGCGCTGCGCCCCTGCACGGCCCCTTGCCGGGCCCCCACGCAGCCCCGCGTTGTGCCCCTGCGCAGCCCAACGCTGCTGCGCCCCTACGCAGCCTCCCGCTGCGCCCCGTTCGCGGCCCCACGCTGCGCCCCGGCGCAGCGCCGCACTGCTACGCCCCTGCGCAGCCCCACCATGCTGCGCCCCTGCGCGGCCCCGCGCCGCGCCCCTTCACGGCTCCATCTAGCCCATACGCGGCCCCACGCTGCACTCCTGCGCGGCCCCGCGCTGCGCCCTTGCGCAGCCCCACACTGCTGCGCCCCGGCGCCGCCCCACACTGCTGCGGACTTGCGCCGCACCACGTTGCGCCCCTGCGCAGCCCCACGCTGCGCCCCTACGCAGCCCCACGCTCCTGCACCCCTCCACGGCCCCACGCTGCCGCGCCCCTGCGCGGCCCCGCGCTGCGCCCGTGCGCAGCCCCACACTGCTGCGCCCCTGCGACGCCCCACACTGCGCCCCTGCGCGGCCCCGCGCTCCGCCCCTGCGCCGCACCAAGCTGCGCCCCTGCGCCGCACCAAGGTGCGCCCCTGCACAGCCCCACGCTGCGCCCCTACGTTGCCCCACGCTGCGCCCCTGCGCAGCCCCACGCTGCTGCACCCCTCCACGGCCCCATGCCGCGCCCTTGCGCGGCCCCGCGCTGCGCCCGTGCGCAGCCCCACGCTGTCGCGCCCCTGCGCAGCCCCACACAGCTGCGCCCCTGCGCAGCCCCACACTGCTTCGCCCCTGCGCAGCCCCACGTTGCGCCCCTACGCAGCCCCACGCTGCACCCCTGCGCAGCCCCACGTTGCTGCACCCCTTCACGGCCCTATGCCGCGCCCCGGCGCAGCCCCACGCTACTGCGCCCCTGCGCAGCCCCATGCTGCTGCGCCCCTGCGCAGCCCCGCGCTGCGCTCCTGCGCAGCCCCATGCCGTGCCCCCACGTTGCGCCCTTGCGCAGCCCCGCACTGCGCCCCTACGCAGCCCCGCACTGCTGCACCCATCCACGGCCCCATGCCGCGCCCATGCGCGGCCCCGCGCTGCGCCCCTGCGCAGCCCCACACTGCTGCGCCCCTGCGCAGCCCCACACTGCGCCCCTGCGCAGCCCCACGCTGCTGCGCCCCTGCGCAGCCCCGTGCCGCGCCCCCGCGCAGCTCCACGCTGCGC
This sequence comes from Eutreptiella sp. 'Long Island Sound 2002', assembly GCA_964036045.1. NCBI lineage: Eukaryota > Euglenozoa > Euglenophyceae > Eutreptiales > Eutreptiaceae > Eutreptiella > Eutreptiella sp. 'Long Island Sound 2002'. The sequence continues at coordinate 140,085,479 of OZ038378.1, forward strand.
CCCTGCGCAGCCCAGCGCTGCTGCGCCCCTGCGCAGCCGCACGCCGCGCCCCTGCGCGGCCCCGCCGCGCCCCCACGCTGCGCCCCTGCGCAGCCCCGCGCTACGCCCCTCCGCAGCCCCACACTGCGCCCCTGCGCGGCCCCACGCTGCTGCACCCCTTCACGGCCCCATACCACGCCCCGGCGCAGCCCCACGCTGCGCCCCTGCGCAGCCCCACGCTACTGCGCCCCTGCGCAGCGCCGCGCCGCGCCCCCGCGCAGCCCTCCGCTGCGCCCCCGTGCAGCCCAGCGCTGCTGCGCCCCTGCGCAGCCCCACGCCGCGCCCCTACGCGGCCCCATGCCGCGCCCCCACGCTGCGCCCCTGCGAGACCCGCACTACGCCCCTGCTCAGCCCCGCACTGCTGCACCCCTCCACGGCGCCATGCCGCGCCCATGCGCGGCCCCGCGCTGCGTACCTGCGCAGCCCCACGCTGCGCCCATGCGCAGCCCCACGCTGCTGCGCCCCTACGTAGCCCCACGCTGCGCCCCTGCGCGGCCCCACCGCTGCTGCGCCCCTTCACGGCCCCATACCACGCCCCGGCGCAGCCCCACGCTGTTTCGCCCCTGCGCAGCCCCACGCTGCGCCCCTGCGCAGCCCCACGCTGCTACGCCCCTGAGCAGCCCCGCGCCGCGCCCCTGCACGGCCCCTTGCCGGGCCCCCACGCAGCCCCCCGCTGCTGCGCCCCTACGCAGCCCCCCGTTGCGCCCCGTTCGCGGCCCCACGCTGCGCCCCGGCGCAGCCCCGCACTGCTACGCCCCTGCGTAGCCCCACGCTGCTGCGCCCCTGCGCGGCCCCGCGCCGCGCCCCTTCACGGCCCCATGCTACGCCCATACGCGCCCCCACGCTGCACTCCTGCGCGGCCCCACGCTGCGCCCCGTACCCCACGCTGCGCCCCTGCGCAGCCCCACACTACTGCGCCCCTGCGCAGCCCCACGCTGCTGCACCCCTCCACTCCCCATGCCGCGCCCCTGCGCAGCCCCGCGCTGCGCCCCCGCGCAGCCCCACGGTGCTGCGCTCCTTCGCAGCCCCACACAGCTGCGCCCCTGCGCAGCCCCACACTGCTGCGCCCCTGCGCCGCCCCACACTGCTGCGCCCCTGCGCCGCACCAAGCTGCGCCCCTGCACCGCACCAAGGTGCGCCCCTGCACAGCCCCACGCTGGGCCCATGCAGCCCCACGCTGCGCCCCTGCGCAGCCCCACGCTGCTGCACCCCTCCACGGCCCCATGCCGCGCCCTTGCGCGGCCCCGCGCTGCGCCCGTGCGCAGCCCCACGCTGTCGCGCCCCTGCGCAGCCCCACACAGCTGCGCCCCTGCGCAGCCCCACACTGCTTCGCCCCTGCGCAGCCCCACGTTGCGCCCCTACGCAGCCCCACGCTGCACCCCTGCGCAGCCCCACGTTGCTGCACCCCTTCACGGCCCTATGCCGCGCCCCGGCGCAGCCCCACGCTACTGCGCCCCTGCGCAGCCCCATGCTGCTGCGCCCCTGCGCACACCGCGCTGCGCTCCTGCGCAGCCCCATGCCGTGCCCCCACGTTGCGCCCTTGCGCAGCCCCGCACTGCGCCCCTACGCAGCCCCGCACTGCTGCACCCATCCACGGCCCCATGCCGCGCCCATGCGCGGCCCCGCGCTGCGCCCCTGCGCAGCCCCACACTGCTGCGCCCCTGCGCAGCCCCACACTGCGCCCCTGCGCAGCCCCGTGCCGCGCCCCCGCGCAGCCCCACGCTGCGCCCCTGCGCAGCCCAGCGCTGCTGCGCCCCTGCGCAGCCGCACGCCGCGCCCCTGCGCGGCCCCATGCCGCGCCCCCACGCTGCGCCCCTGCGCAGCCCCGCGCTACGCCCCTCCGCAGCCCCACACTGCGCCCCTGCGCGGCCCCACGCTGCTGCACCCCTTCACGGCCCCATACCACGCCCCGGCGCAGCCCCACGCTGCGCCCCTGCGCAGCCCCACGCTACTGCGCCCCTGCGCAGCGCCGCGCCGCGCCCCCGCGCAGCCCTCCGCTGCGCCCCCGTGCAGCCCAGCGCTGCTGCGCCCCTGCGCAGCCCCACGCCGCGCCCCTACGCGGCCCCATGCCGCGCCCGCACGCTGCGCCCCTGCGAGACCCGCACTACGCCCCTGCTCAGCCCCGCACTGCTGCACCCCTCCACGGCGCCATGCCGCGCCCATGCGCGGCCCCGCGCTGCGTACCTGCGCAGCCCCACGCTGCGCCCATGCGCAGCCCCACGCTGCTGCGCCCCTACGTAGCCCCACGCTGCGCCCCTCCGCGGCCCCATACCACGCCCCGGCGCAGCCGCACGCTGTTGCGCCCCTTCACGGCCCCATACCACGCCCCGGCGCAGCCCCACGCTGTTGCGCCCCTGCGCAGCCCCACGCTGCGCCCCTGCGCAGCCCCACGCTGCTGCGCCCCTGAGTAGCCCCGCGCTGCGCCCCTGCACGGCCCCTTGCCGGGCCCCCACGCAGCCCCCCGCTGCTGCGCCCCTACGCAGCCCCCCGCTGCGCCCCGTTCGCGGCCCCACGCTGCGCCCCGGCGCAGCCCCGCAGTGCTACGCCCCTGCGTAGCCCCACGCTGCTGCGCCCCTGCGCGGCCACGCGCCGCGCCCCTTCACGGCCCCATGCTACGCCCATACGCGCCCCCACGCTGCACTCCTGCGCGGCCCCACGCTGCGCCCCGTACCCCGCGTTGCGCCCCTGCGCAGCCCCACACTACTGCGCCCCTGCGCAGCCCCACACTACTGCGCCCCTGCGCAGCCCCACGCTGCTGCACCCCTCCACTCCCCATGCCGCGCCCCTGCGCAGCCCCGCGCTGCGCCCCCGCGCAGCCCCACGGTGCTGCGCCCCTTCGCAGCCCCACACAGCTGCGCCCCTGCGCAGCCCCACACTGATGCGCCCCTGTGCCGCCCCACACTGCTGCGCCCCTGCGCCGCACCACGCTGCGCCCCTGCGCAGCCCCACGCTGCGCCCCTACGCAGCCACAGGGTGCTGCCCTACTCAGCCCCACGCTGCGCCCCTGCGCAGCCCCACGCTGCTGCGCCCCTTCACGGCCCCATGCCGCGCCCCGGCGCAGCCCCACGCTACCGCGCCCCTGCGCAGCCCCACGCTTCTGCGCCCCTGTGAGCCCCGCGTCGCGCCCCTGCACGGCCCCTTGCCGGGCCCCCACGCAGCCCCGCGCTGTGCCCCTGCGCAGCCCAACGCTGCTGCGCCCTACGCAGCCCCCCGCTGCGCCCCGTTCGCGGCCCCACGCTGCGCCCCGGCGCAGCCCCGCACTGCTACGCCCCTGCGCAGCCCCACGCTGCTGCGCCCCTGCGCGGCCCCGCGCCGCGCCCCTTCACGGCCCCATGCTACGCCCATACGCGGCCCCACGCTGCGCCCCGGCCCAGCCCCGCGCTACGCCCCTGCGCAGCCCCACACTGCTGCGCCCCGGCGCCGCCCCACACTGCTGCGCCCCTGCGCCGCACCACGCTGCGCCCCTGCGCAGCCCCACGCTGCGCCCCTACGCAGCCCCACGCTGCGCCCTTGAGCAGCCCCACGCTGCCACACCCCTCCACGGCCCCATGCTGCGCCCATGCGCGGCCCCGCGCTGCGCCCCTGCCCAGCCCCACGCTGCTGTGCCCCTGAGCAGCCCCGCGCTGCGCCCGTGCACGGCCCCTTGCCGGGCCCCCACGCAGCCCCGCGTTGTGCCCCTGCGCAGCCCAACGCTGCTGCGCCCTACGCAGCCCCCCGCTGCGCCCCGTTCGCGGCCCCACGCTGCGCCCCGGCGCAGCCCCGCACTGCTACGCCCCTGCGCAGCCCCACGCTGCTGTGCCCCTGCGCGGCCCCGCGCCACGCCCCTTCACGGCCCCATGCTACCCCCATAACTGGCCCCATGCTGCACTCATGCGCGGCCCCACGCTGCGCCCCGGCCCAGCCCCGCGCTGCGCCCCTGCGCAGCCCCACACTGCTGCGCCCCGGCGCCGCCCCACACTGCTGCGCCCCTGCGCCGCACCACGTTGCGCCCCTGCGCAGCCCCACGCTGCGCCCCTACGCAGCCCCACGCTGCGCCGCTGCCCAGCCCCACGCTGCTGCGCCCCTGCGCAGCCCCACACTGTTGCGCCCCTGCGCCGCCCCACAGTGCTACGCCCCTGCGCCGCACCACGCTGCGCCCCTACGCAGCCCCACGCTACGCCCCTACTCAGCCCCACGCTACGCCCCTGCGCAGCCCCACGCTGCTGCGCCCCTTCACAGCCCCATGCCGCGCCCCGGCGCAGCCCCACGCTACCGCGCCCCTGCGCAGCCCCACGCTGCTGCGCCCTTGAGCAGCCCCGCGCCGCGCCCCTGCACGGCCCCTTGCCGGGCCCCCACGCAGCCCCGCGCTGTGCCCCTGCGCAGCCCAACGCTGCTGCGCCCCTACGCAGCCTCCCGCTGCGCCCCGTTCGCGGCCCCACGCTGCGCCCCGGCGCAGCCCCGCACTGCTACTACCCTGTGCAGCCCCACGCTGTTGCGCCCCTGCGCGGCCCCGCGCCACGCCCCTTCACGGCCACATGCTACGCCCATACGCGGCCCCATGATGCACTCTTTTGCGGCCCAACGCTGCGCCCCGGCCAAGCCCCGCGTTGCGCCCCCGCGCAGCCCCACACTGCTGCGCCCCGGCGCCGCCCCACACTGCTGCGCCCCTGCGCCGCACCACGCTGCGCCCCTGCGCAGCCCCACGCTGCGCCCCTACGCAGCCCCACGCTGCGCCCTTGAGCAGCCCCACGCTGCCACACCCCTCCACGGCCCCATGCTGCGCCCATGCGCGGCCCCGCGCTGCGCCCCTGCCCAGCCCCACGCTGCTGTGCCCCTGAGCAGCCCCGCGCTGCGCCCCTGCACGGCCCCTTGCCGGGCCCCCACGCAGCCCCGCGTTGTGCCCCTGCGCAGCCCAACGCTGCTGCGCCCTACGCAGCCCCCCGCTGCGCCCCGTTCGCGGCCCCACGCTGCGCCCCGGCGCAGCCCCGCACTGCTACGCCCCTGCGCAGCCCCACGCTGCTGTGCCCCTGCGCGGCCCCGCGCCACGCCCCTTCACGGCCCCATGCTACCCCCATAACTGGCCCCATGCTGCACTCATGCGCGGCCCCACGCTGCGCCCCGGCCCAGCCCCGCGCTGCGCCCCTGCGCAGCCCCACACTGCTGCGCCCCGGCGCCGCCCCACACTGCTGCGCCCCTGCGCCGCACCACGTTGCGCCCCTGCGCAGCCCCACGCTGCGCCCCTACGCAGCCCCACGCTGCGCCGCTGCCCAGCCCCACGCTGCTGCGCCCCTGCGCAGCCCCACACTGTTGCGCCCCTGCGCCGCCCCACAGTGCTACGCCCCTGCGCCGCACCACGCTGCGCCCCTACGCAGCCCCACGCTACGCCCCTACTCAGCCCCACGCTACGCCCCTGCGCAGCCCCACGCTGCTGCGCCCCTTCACAGCCCCATGCCGCGCCCCGGCGCAGCCCCACGCTACCGCGCCCCTGCGCAGCCCCACGCTGCTGCGCCCTTGAGCAGCCCCGCGCCGCGCCCCTGCACGGCCCCTTGCCGGGCCCCCACGCAGCCCCGCGCTGTGCCCCTGCGCAGCCCAACGCTGCTGCGCCCCTACGCAGCCTCCCGCTGCGCCCCGTTCGCGGCCCCACGCTGCGCCCCGGCGCAGCCCCGCACTGCTACTACCCTGTGCAGCCCCACGCTGTTGCGCCCCTGCGCGGCCCCGCGCCACGCCCCTTCACGGCCACATGCTACGCCCATACGCGGCCCCATGATGCACTCTTTTGCGGCCCAACGCTGCGCCCCGGCCAAGCCCCGCGTTGCGCCCCCGCGCAGCCCCACACTGCTGCGCCCCGGCGCCGCCCCACACTGCTGCGCCCCTGCGCCGCACCACGCTGCGCCCCTGCGCAGCCCCACGCTGCGCCCCGTTCGCGGCCCCACGCTGCGCCCCGGCGCAGCTTCGCACTGCCACTACCATGCGCAGCCCCACGCTGTTGCGCCCCTGCGCGGCCCCGCGCCACGCCCCTTCACAGCCACATGCTACGCCCATACGCGGCCCCATGATGCACTTTTGTGCGGCCCCACGCTGCGCCCCGGCCAAGCCCCGCGCTGCGCCCCGGCGCCGCCCCACACTGCTGCGCCCCTGCGCCGCACCACGCTGCGCCCCTGCGCAGCCCCACGCTGCGCCCCTACAGCCCCACGCTGCGCCCCTGCGCAGCCCCACGCTGCTGCACCCCTCCACGGCCCCATGCTGCGCCCATGCGCGGCCCCGCGCTGCGCCCCCGCCCAGCCCCATGCTGCTGCGCCCCTGCGCGGCCCCGCGCTCCGCCCCTGCGCAGCCCCACACTGCTGCGCCCTTGCGCCGCCCCACACTGCTACGCCCCTGCGCCGCACCACGCTGCGCCCCTACGCAGTCCCACGCTGCGCCCCTACTTAGCCCCACGCTGCGCCCCTGCGCAGCCCCACGCTGCTGCGCCCCTTCACGGCCCCATTCCACGCCCCGGCGCAGCCCCACGCTGCTGCGCCCCTGCGCAGCCCCACGCTGCGCCCCTGCACAGCCCCATGCTACTACGCCTCTGCGCAGCCCCGCACCGCGCCCCCGCGCAGCCCCACGCTGCGCCCCCCTGCGCAGCCCACCGCTGCTGCGCCCCTGCGCAGCCCCACGCCGCGCCCCTGCGCGGCCCCATGCCGCGCCCATGTCCGCCCCCAGGCCTCGCTCCTGCGCGGCCCCACGCTGCGTCCCTGCCCAGCCCCGCGCTGCGCCCGTGCCCAGCCCCACGCTGCGCCCTTGCGCAGCCCCACACTACTGCGCCCCTGCGCAGCCCCACGTTACGCCCCTGCTCAGCCCCGCGCTGCGCCCCTGCGCAGCCCCACGCTGCGCCCCTGCTCAGCCCCGCGCTGCTGTGCCCCTGCGCCATCCCACGCTGCGCCCCTGCGCAGCCCCACGCTACTGCGCCCCTGCACGGCCCCATGCCGCGCCCATGCGCGGCCCCGCGCCGCGCCCCTGCGCGGCCCCATGCCGCGCCCATACGCGGCCCCACGCCGCGCTCCTCCGCGGCCCCACGCTGCACCCCTGCGCGGCCGCACGCTGCACCCATGCGCAGCCCCACGCTGCGCCCCTGCGCAGCCCCGCGCTGCGCCCCTGCGCCGCCCCACACTGCTGCGCCCCTGCACCGCACCACGCTGCGCCCCTGCACAGCCCCTACGCAGCCCCACGCCGCGCCCCCGCGCGGCCCCACACTGCTGCGCCCCTGCGCACTCCCACACGGCTGTGCCCCTGCACCGCACCACGCTGCGCCCCTGCGCAGCCCCTACGCAGCCCCACGCTGCGCCCCTGCGCAGCCCCGCGCCGCGCCCCTGTGCGGCCCCACACTGCTGCGCCCCTGCGCCGCCCCACACGGCTGCGCCCTTGCACCGCACCACGCTTCGCCCCTGCGCAGCCCCTACGCAGCCCCACGCTGCGCCCCTGCGCCGCCCCACACGGCTGCGCCCTTGCACCGCACCACGCTTCGCCCCTGCGCAGCCCCTACGCAGCCCCACGCTGCTTCGCCCCTGCGCGGCCCCATGCCGCGCCCCGGCGCTGCCCCACGCTGCGCCCTTGCCGCTGGTCCCGCAGCCCACAGAGGGGCCCTCGTCGGGCGCGCCGGCGCCCTTGCACACGCGCCCCCCGCAGCCTGGCCTGCGCGGCGCGCGTGCCCCCGGCGCGCCCGCCGACCCCATGGAGTGGGGCTCTCAGGGCCGCCGCCGACCACCGGCCGGTCCGCCCACACCGCCCCGCGGCCGCCACGGGCCCCGCACCCGCATGGCGCCGCTTCCACCTCGGCCGCCCGCCGCTACCCACGCGCCCGGCCCCGGCCTCGGCCCCCAGGCCACGCTTCCCCACGCTGCTGCGCCCCTTCACAGCCCCATGCCGCGCCCCGGCGCAGCCCCACGCTACCGCGCCCCTGCGCAGCCCCACGCTGCTGCGCCCCTGAGCAGCCCCGCGCCGCGCCCCTGCACGGCCCCTTGCCGGGCCCCACGCAGCCCCGCGCTGTGCCCCTGCGCAGCCCAACGCTGCTGCGCCCCTACGCAGCCTCCCGCTGCGCCCCGTTCGCGGCCCCACGCTGCGCCCCGGCGCAGCCCCACACTGCTACTACCATGCGCAGCCCCACGCTGTTGCGCCCCTGCGCGGGTCCGCGCCACGCCCCTTCACGGCCACATGCTACGCCCATACGCGGCCCCATGATGCACTCTTGTGCGGCCCCACGCTACGCCCCGGCCAAGCCCCGCGCTGCGCCCCGGCGCCGCCCCACACTGCTGCGCCCCTGCGCCGCACCACGCTGCGCCCCTGCGCAGCCCCACGCTGCGCCCCTGCGCAGCCCACGCTGCGCCCCTGCGCAGCCCCACGCTGCTGCACCCCTCCATGGCCCCATGCTGCGCCCATGCGCGGCCCCGCGCTGCGCCCCTGCCCAGCCCCATGCTGCTGCGCCCCTGCGCGGCCCCGCGCTCCGCCCCTGCGCAGCCCCACACTGCTGCGCCCGTGCGCCGCCCCACACTGCTACGCCCCTGCGCCGCACCACGCTGCGCCCCTACGCAGCCCCACGCTGCGCCCCTACTTAGCCCCACGCTGCGCCCCTGCGCAGCCCCACGCTGCTGCGCCCCTTCACGGCCCCATTCCACGCCCCGGCGCAGCCCCACGCTGCTGCGCCCCTGCGCAGCCCCACGCTGCGCCCCTGCACAGCCCCATGCTACTACGCCTCTGCGCAGCCCCGCATCGCGCCCCCGCGCAGCCCCACGCTGCGCCCCCTGCGCAGCCCACCGCTGCTGCGCCCCTGCGCAGCCCCACGCCGCGCCCCTGCGCGGCCCCATGCCGCGCCCATGCCCGCCCCCAGGCCTCGCTCCTGCGCGGCCCCACGCTGCGTCCCTGCCCAGCCCCGCGCTGCGCCCGTGCCCAGCCCCACGCTGCGCCCTTGCGCAGCCCCACACTACTGCGCCCCTGCGCAGCCCCACGTTACGCCCCTGCTCAGCCCCGCGCTGCGCCCCTGCGCAGCCCCACGCTGCGCCCCTGCTCAGCCCCGCGCTGCTGTGCCCCTGCGCCATCCCACGCTGCGCCCCTGCGCAGCCCCACGCTACTGCGCCCCTGCACGGCCCCATGCCGCGCCCATGCGCGGCCCCGCGCCGCGCCCCTGCGCGGCCCCATGCCGCGCCCATACGCGGCCCCACGCCGCGCTCCTCCGCGGCCCCACGCTGCACCCCTGCGCGGCCGCACGCTGCACCCATGCGCAGCCCCACGCTGCGCCCCTGCGCAGCCCCGCGCTGCGCCCCTGCGCCGCCCCACACTGCTGCGCCCCTGCACCGCACCACGCTGCGCCCCTGCACAGCCCCTACGCAGCCCCACGCCGCGCCCCCGCGCGGCCCCACACTGCTGCGCCCCTGCGCAGCCCCACACGGCTGTGCCCCTGCACCGCACCACGCTGCGCCCCTGCGCAGCCCCTACGCAGCCCCACGCTGCGCCCCTGCGCAGCCCCGCGCCGCGCCCCTGTGCGGCCCCACACTGCTGCGCCCCTGCGCCGCCCCACACGGCTGCGCCCTTGCACCGCACCACGCTTCGCCCCTGCGCAGCCCCTACGCAGCCCCACGCTGCGCCCCTGCGCCGTCCCACACGGCTGCGCCCTTGCACCGCACCACGCTTCGCCCCTGCGCAGCCCCTACGCAGCCCCACGCTGCTTCGCCCCTGCGCGGCCCCATGCCGCGCCCCGGCGCTGCCCCACGCTGCGCCCTTGCCGCTGGTCCCGCAGCCCACAGAGGGGCCCTCGTCGGGCGCGCCGGCGCCCTTGCACACGCGCCCCCCGCAGCCTGGCCTGCGCGGCGCGCGTGCCCCCGGCGCGCCCGCCGACCCCATGGAGTGGGGCTCTCAGGGCCGCCGCCGACCACCGGCCGGTCCGCCCACACCGCCCCGCGGCCGCCACGGGCCCCGCACCCGCATGGCGCCGCTTCCACCTCGGCCGCCCGCCGCTACCCACGCGCCCGGCCCCGGCCTCGGCCCCCAGGCCACGCTTCCGGCTTGCCGCTGGTCCCCGCGGCCCGCAGTGAGGCCCTTCCACGCCCCCCCTCACCAGCCGCAGCCCAGGGGCCCGCCCGGTCTCCCCCGCGCCGGCCCACAACCACCAGGGACCCGGGCCCCGGAGCCCCGGTGCCCAGCCCCGCCCGCCCCCCCGGTATCCACCCGGCGGGGCCCGTCCCGGTCCGGTTCGGCCACGAGGGGACGGCGTGGCGCTCCCCCCCGCCTCCACCAGGATTCGCCCCCGTGGATGATGCTCGGCGGGATTCGTCCCCGCCGAGCGGGGTGCGGGCCCCACCGCTGACCGCGGCCCCCCCGACACCTCGAGCGCCCCGGGCTCCCCGGCCGACTATGGCCAGCCCCGGCCGCTCCTCCGCCCGGTCGGCCGCACGGTGACGCTCCACGCTGCGCCCTTGCCGCTGGTCCCGCAGCCCACAGAGGGGCCCTCATCGGGCGCGCCGGCGCCCTTGCACACGCGCCCCCCGCAGCCTGGCCTGCGCGGCGCGCGTGCCCCCGGCGCGCCCGATGACCCCATGGAGTGGGGCTCTTAGGGCCGCCGCCGACCACCGGCCGGTCCGCCCGCGCCGCCCCGCGGCCGCCACGGGCCCCGCACCCGCATGGCGCCGCTTCCACCTCGGCCGCCCGCCGCTACCCACACGCCCGGCCCCGGCCTCGGCCCCCAGGCCACGCTTCCAGCTTGCCGCTGGTCCCGCGGCCCGCAGTGAGGCCCGCATCGGGCGCGCCGACGCCCTTGCACACGCGCCCCCGCGGCCAGACCTGCGCGGCGCGCGTGCCCCCGGCGCGCCCGCCGACCCCATGGAGTGGGGCTCTCAGGGCCACCGCCGACCGCCGGCCGGTCCGCCCACACCGCCCCGCGACCGCCACGGGCCCCGCACCCGCAAGGCGCCGCCTCCGCCTCGGCCGCCCGCCGCTACCCACGCGCCCGACCCCGGCCTGGACCCCCCCATACCATACCATACCATACCATACCATACCATACCATACCATACCATACCATACCATACCATACCATACCATACCATACCATACCATACCATACCATACCATACTCTGCGATACTACGCCCCTGCGCAGCCCCGCGCCGCGCCCCTGCACGGCCCCATGCCGCGCCCGTACGCGGCCCCGTGCTACACTCCTGTGCAGCCCCACGCTGCGCCCCTGCGGCGCCCCATGCTGCGCCCCTGCGTAGCCCCATGCTGCGCCCCTGCGCAGCCCCATGCTGCGCCTCTGTGCAGCCCCACACTGCTGCGCCCCTGCATGCGGTGCCGCGAGTAGGCGGCACCGCATGTTGGGCCCCAACGCAGCCCCAGTCTGTGCGCCCACTCTGCCATACGTTACAGCCCCTCGCCGCCCCGCCCTTCGCTTGCGCCGCCCCATACCACGCCCCCGCCAAGCCACGCCCCCGCGCAATGACGCACCACGCCCCGACGTGTCCCAGCGCCCCGCCCCTTGCCGCTGCACACTACCCCGCGCTTTGTGCGCAGCAGGGCCGCCCCGAGGCATTCTGGTCTCACCAAGCAGATGCCCCCCACGCCCTCAGTGCGCGTTGCGGCCGCCCACACAGTGCGCCCTCCGCGGCCATCTCCCCCTCCATGCCCATGCTGCAGGCGCTTGCGTCAACCTTCCGCGCACTCCCGGCCCTTGGCCCCCGCCTGCCGCTCCCTCCCCGGCCCCGCACGCCAGGGCTGCACCAGCTGTGCTGTGCAGGCCCCACAAGAATCGAGCAGCGCCCCTCCGCGCCCGCTCTTGTGCGGTTCGGAGGCACGCGAGTAGTTCGCCCCCATGCGCTCTGGGCTTTACGCATCCATTGCACCCTGAGCGGTCCCGGCGGCTGCTACTCCTGTGGTGAGCCAGTGAGCCACCCTCTACTCCCGCCCCACGGGGCTCTCCAGCACAGCAGCAGGCTGTGCCCTGCGCGACCCCACGCTGCGCCCCCTGCGCAGCTGCATGCTGCGCTTCATTGCGGACCCACGCCGCGCCCCAACGCAGCAAGGTGCGCGCCTCCGCGGCCCCGTATTGCGCCCTTGCGCGGTCCCACACTGCGCCCCGGCGTAGCCACGTGCTGCGCGCCAGCACAGCCCCGCGCTGCGGCCCTTCCGCAGCCGCTGCGCCCCAGCACAGGAATAGACCATACATAATCCCCGCCCCCTCCACCCCCTTACTCCACCTCCGCACAGGATGTAGCCCCCTCCCCTGTCGCGGGGGAGCGGCGGCTGGAAGCAAGGGGAACCGGGGCCCCGCAGGTCCCCGGACAGGTGGTCCCTCCATCCTGTCCCGCATCCCGCCTCCGTTCCGCACAGGTGCGCGCGCCCTCCCCCCACGGCGGGGGAGGGAACCAGGGTCACACGGGCAGGTGGTCCCTCTCACAGCGACGCGCGCCCCCTCCCCCCCCAGACAGAAGGCGGAACCCCCCCCCCCCCCCTCGGTCGTCGTCGGCACACGCCCGGCCAGCGTGACGCCGACCGACTGCTCCCTTGCGCCCTGTCCAGGGAGAGCGTGTCTGGCAATTTCTCCCGCCGGCACGTGCTGGGTGCCACAACAACAACAACAACAACAACATACCATACCATACCATACCATACCATACCATACCATACCATACCATACCATACCATACCATACCATACCATACCATACCATACCATACCATACCATACCATACCATACCATATAGCGGAGTCCCCCCCGGCGAATCCGAGGTTCTTCCTCGAAGGGGCCCACGGGCCCAGGGGACGCCACCGGGTATATTCGGCCAAGCCGGACGGAGCTCCCACCGGCGACCCCCCCCCGCATGGGAGGGTGCACACAACGACCGCCAGCCCCCCCCCCCCCCTCAGCCCCCCCCAAAAGGGACTCCGGCGCGGAGGGTTGGGGATATAGTCCCATGCCGCGCGGCCATGAATCGACATGGCCCTACACCGGGCGATACACGCCCTCCCCCCCCCCTCGCTCAAGAGGGGCCCCCGTCGTCCCCCGGGCAGGGAGCAACACCCCCCCCCCCCTCAAGGAGCGGCCGCCCTCGGGGGCCCTCGCCCAGCCCCCGGGGGCCTCTCGGGATTCGGCCCCGAGCCAGCACAGCCCTCCAGCCCCTCCCCCCACCGGCCGCAGCCCTAGGGCCCGCCCGGTCTCCCACGCGCCGGCCCACGCACTACCGGGACCCGGGCCTCGGAGCCCCGGTGCCCAGCCCAGCCCGCCCCCCCGGTGTCCCTCCGGCGGGGCCCGTCCCGGTCCGGTTCGGCCGCGAGGGGACGGTGTGGCACTCCCCCCGCCTCCACCAGGATTCGCCCCCGTGGATGGTGCTCGGCGGGATTCGTCCCCGCCGAGCGGGGTGCGGGCCCCATCGCCGTCCGCAGCCCCCCCGTCACCAGCAGCGCCCCGGGCTCCCCGGCCGACTTTGGCCAGCCCCGGCCGCGCACCCGCTACGGACGGCCACACGGTGACGCTTGGCGGCCGAGCGCACCGACCCCCTTCCCCCCGAGCACGCGCGCACACGCCCCTCCCACGCCCCCCCCCCCCTCTCCCCGCACACGCCGCCCCTCCCTCCTGGTCCCCTCCCTTCCTTTTCGCCTCACAGGTGCAGCGAGAGAACCAACCTCGCGCCGTGACGTCAAGACAACTACGGGCCCCCCACCGCCGGCGGGGGTCCCAGGCCTACTCCCTCACTCCTGCCCCCCCCCCCCCTCGCCCCCAGCACGCCAGGGCCGCACCAGCAGTGCTGTGCAGGCCCCACAGGCACCCCCGCACGCCAGGGCCGCACCAGCAGTGCTGTGCAGGCCCCACAGGCACCCCCGCACGCCAGGGCCGCACCAGCAGTGCTGTGCAGGCCCCACAGCAACCCCCGCACGCCAGGGCCGCACCAGCAGTGCTCTGCAGGCCCCACAGAAAATCCCGCACGCCAGGGCCGCACCAGCAGTGCTGTGCAGGCCCCACAGCAACCCCCGCACGCCCGGGCCGCACCAGCTGTGCTGTGCAGGCCCCACAGGAACCCCCGCACGCCAGGGCCGCACCAGCAGTGCTGTGCAGCCCCCACAGGAACCCCCGCACGCCAGGGCCGCACCAGCTGTGCTGTGCAGGCCCCACGGGAAACGGGCAGCGCCCCCCCACGCCCGCGCTCGTGCGGTTCAGGGGCACGCAGGCAGATTGCCCCCTCCCCTGTCGTGGGGGAGCGGCGGCCGGAAGCAAGGGGAATCGGGGCCCCGCAGGTCCCCGAACAGGTGGTCCCTCCAGCCAGCCCCCCCACCCCGCCTCCGTCACGCACAGGTCGGGTCACCCTCCCCCCTGCAGCGGGGGAGGGCTCCAGGGTAACACACACAGGTGGCTCCTCCCTCCTCCGTGCGCGCGCACCCCCCCCCCCCCTCCACACCACGGCGGCCCCCACCCCCCCCCCCCCCTCGGTCGTTGTCGGCACACGCCCGGCCAGCGTGACGCCGGCCGACTGCTCCCTTGCGCCCTGCCCAGGGAGAGCGTGTCTGGCAATTTCTCCCGCCGGCACGTGCTGGGTGCCCTCACAACAACAACAACAACATACCATACCATACCATACCATACCATACCATACCGTACCATACCATACCATACCATATAGCGGAGTCCCCCCCGGCGAATCCGAGGTTCTTCCTCGAAGGGGCCCACGAGCCCAGGGGACGCCACCGGGTATATTCGGCCAAGCCGGACGGAGCTCCCACCGGCGACCCCCCCCCCCACGAGGGAGGGAGCACACAACAACCGCCAGCCCCCCCCCCCCCCCCTCAGCCCCCCCAAAAAAGGGACTCCGGCGCGGAGGGTTGGGGATATAGTCCCATGCCGCGCGGCCATTAATCGACATGTCCCTACACCGGGCGATACACGCCCTCCCCCCCCTCTCGCTCAAGAGGGGCCCCCGTCGTCCCCCGGGCAGGGAGCAACCCCCCCCCCCCCCCCCTCAAGGAACGGCCGCCCTCAGGAGCCCTCGCCCAGCGCCTGGGGGCCTCTCGGGGTTCGCCCCCGAGCCCGCCCGGCCCTTCCGCGCCCCTCCTCACCAGCCGCAGCCCAGAGGCCCGCCCGGTCCCCCCCGCGCCGGCCCACAACCACCAGGGACCCGGGCCCCGGAGCCCCGGAGCCTAGCCCCGCCCGCCCCCCCGGTATCCACTCGGCGGGGCCCGTCCCGGTCCGGTTCGGCCGCGAGGGGACGGCGTGGCGCTCCCCCCCGCCTTCACCAGGATTCGCCCCCGTGGATGATGCTCGGCGGGATTCGTCCCCGCCGAGCGGGGTGCGGGCCCCACCGCTGACCGTGGCCCCCAGCACCGCGGGCGCCCCGGGCTCCCCGGCCGACTTTGGCCAGCCCCGGCGCCCCTCTTCCCCGTTCAGCCGAACGGTGGCGCTCGCGGCTGAGCACACCGCAACCCCACCCCCTCGCGCGCGCGCCCACCAACCAGCCCACTACCCCCCCCCCCCCCCTCCCCGTGTGCACACCATACCCCCGCCTCCCCTCCACACCCCCTCTCCTTCTTCTCAGGTTGCCGTCGCCACCGAGGTGGGCTACCGCAGCCGCCGACGGGCGGACGCCTGGCTGACAAGGGGACCCCCCATACGCGGTGGGGGTCCAGGCCTTGCCCCCCCTTCCCCCTGCTGCATGCATCATGGCGTTGCATGAGTCATCTCCCTCCCTGCGCCTCATGCGTCATGGCCGCGAGTGGCCTTTGTCCCTCCCTTCACCCATGCCTCACGCACAGTGACCGAACGGGGGGGGCCGACGGCCCCTGGGTTAGGGCCCCCAGAACCCTGGGCGGGGCCCCAAGAACCCTGGGTGGGGCCCCAAGAACCCCTACGCTGTTACCCCAACGTGGAGGGTGGTGGGACCAGCCGGTGAGCGGTCCCACCTGGCACGGAACCCAGTCCCCCCCCTTGTCCCCCACCCCGGCTGGGGCGGCGCGGCCCGCACGTGCGGTTCGAGCCCGCGTCGCCCTTGTTACGCTATACAAGCAGTGCGGGCCGCCAGGAGTGCGGAGGGGCCCCGCACTGCCCCAAGCGCCCCCCCCCACTCCAGCTGGCGCCAGAGGCCTAGCAGCGCCTGGCGGGCTGTTGTGCAGGGGGGCGAGGCGACCGGGCGCTTCATACCCGCCCCCAACGGGGGTCTGTGCTCACGGCACCGGGCACAGACGCCCGTTGGGGGGTACCACACCACCACCCACCTCCTCACCACGGCCACAGGAGAGAGGTAATAGCCCCGGGCATCGGCCTCCCCCAGGCCGAGGGAAGGTGCCGACCGCCAGGCTCATCCTGGCCCCCCATTCCCTCTTCATTGTCATCCCCCTTGGCTGTCCCGGCCCTCAGTCCCCGCGGCGGGTAAGTTCCTGGGGTAGAAACCTAAGAACTTCGGTGACGGAAACACAGGTCGTGGTTTCGCACCCGGCCGACGTGGGGAGCCTCCGCCCCCACGGGACCCCAGGGCACCCCGGCCATCCCAGCCGGGGATAACCCGCCGCCAGCGCCCCATGCCCCCACCCCCGGCTCTCCGGCCTCAATCCCCATGCAATCTACGCCCTCATCACTTCCTCGTAGTAGGACTCCGGTAGCAGGACTCACCCACCACCGCCACACGCCACCACCCCCCCAGAGCCCAGCTCTGGACCGCAGACAGTCGAGCTCCCACACCCTACACCCCCGACACGCCGCGCCCGACACCCCTCCCCTCACCAAACGCACCCCCCATCCCTCGCCCCCAGCCGTCACCACCGCGCGACGTACGCCGCACCCAGCGACGGCCCCCGCCCAGACCGGTCCCACCAGCCCCCCCCCCCCCTTCTTACTTTGCGCCACCGCCGGTAGCACTGTTCGCTCTGCATGCCGGAGCCTACGGGCCTCGAGCGCTTGCCTCGGCTTTTTCTGCCCCCCACCAGCCCACCCCACCCCACCCCCAACACCCGCCCCCGGCACAGGCCTCCCACCGTCCTCCCACCGCCCTCCCACCCGCCTGACGCCACACCCAGCGACCACCCACGCCCGGTACCACCTCACGACGCTCGCCGCGCCCAGCGACGGCCCCCACCCGCGCCTGGCCCACCAGCCCCCCCCCCCCCTTCTTAATTTGCGCCACTGCCGGTAGCACTGTTCGCTCTGCATGCCGGAGCCTCCGGGCCCTGAGCGCTTGCCTTGGCTTTTTCCTTCCTCCCGCCCGCCCACCCCGACCCACCCCTCCCTCCCCAATCCCACACCACGACCGGCGCCCACAGCCGTCAACGGTCCTCCCACCCCCTGGCACGCCGTGTGTCGGACCCTACCTTGCTCCGCTCCCCATAGGCACCATGGCACACCCATTCTCAGCTCTGTCCCCCGACCTCCAGCGCGAACAGTTGACGGCGGCCGATGCCTGGCCCCTCCTGTCCATCGCCCTGGACTCTCAGCAACCCCCACGCCTGCTAGCCTCCGCGCGCCACATGCCCGCGAATGTGGACGTCCTTTCCATCCCCCTCGCCGGCTCCTCCATCGAAGCCAGCCCCCTCCTCTGGTGGTTCGCCTTCACCGAGCAGCTCACCGAGAACGAGATCTCCCTCCTCACCACACACCACGACGCCTCGTGGCTCCCCTACGCCTCCTGCATGAGCGCCCTCATCGACTGGGGCGCCCGGGCCTCCACCCTTGACCAGGCCACTCTCGCCTCGGCCGCCCTCGCCCATTTTTCCCTCTTCTCCCCCGACCTCCCCCCCTCCATCCCCTTCCGCCGCCTCCTGGACCTCCTCGCCTTCGAGGAGGCCATCAAGCCCAAGGTCGCCCGGGTCGCCCTTCTCCACTGGCTAGCGACCTGGGCGGCCCAGCAGACCGGCTCCCGGCTGGCCTGCCGCCCCCTCAGCTGCGTCTTTGACCCCGCCAGCCCCCACGTCCGTGTCCCCGCCCCTTGCCCCATGTCAGCCCAACGGTGGTACACCGAGTTGAACCATCGGAAAGATGATGGTTCAATTCGCACCCCCAACATCTCCACCGCCATCACCGCAGCCGCCCGCCGCGCGCACCCGCAGGCGGATGACCCTCCTGCGGACCCCGGTGTCCCCGCCCCCGCCTCCGCCCCCGCCCCCCCCAACGCTTCACAACCCTTGTCCCTGCTTCCCCCCCGTCCCCAACCCCCGCAGCCGGCCGCACCGCCCCCGTCAGACTGGGAGACGCTCTTCCAGGCCGGCCCAGCCCCGAGCTCCCAGGACACGCTGTCCTTACTCGACGGCCTCTCCTCCGTCCCCGAGGCCGACGCCCACCACACCGCCATGTGCATTGTGGCCATGGGCAAGAACTGCCACCTGCCCCCCAGGACCGTGCAGCACCTCTCGGTCTCCACGTCCACCGCCAGCTTGGTACTCGCCGCCAAGGGTGCCTGGCACTCCTGCCCCGACCTCCACAAGCCCACCCTGCGCCTCCACCTCAACAAGCTCCTCACCCTGGTCTCCCAGCGGCACGGAGCCGCCGCCTCCTCCGCAGCCTCTCTGCCTGCACTCCAGGCCATCTAGCCCCTCATCACAGCCGCTCAGGCCCATGCCGACACTCCCTGGCTGACGGCGGCCTTCACCATCGCCAGCGCCCCCTCCTTCCCCATAGAGGCCTACCAGGACCTCCAACACGTCTCCTCCGCCAACACCCTCCGCGCAGCCATCGCTCGGCTGTGCGGCCGTCTTTCCACCCCGGCCCAGTTCCAGGAGCTCATCTCCTACACCAAAACTGCCCTCCCCCCCCGCTCCACGATGGACCTGGACTGGTTCCGCCTTGGCTCCTCTGCACCACCAGCGCCCTCCTTGCAAGCCCCTGGCACCGCCGCACCGCCCGCGCCACTCTCCGCCCCACCCCTCCTCAGCCAGCCCCCCCTCCCGGGCGCCCCCGCGCCCTCCGCCACCGGCGCCACCCCCGCCTTCTCGGTCCCCACCTTCGCCCCCGTCGGCTCCTCGCCAGCCACATCCGGCATCGTCCGCGTCTCAGGCCTCCGCCTAGGCCCACACACCTCCATGGCGGTCACCCTCACCCACAACCTGCAGACCGTCGTGTACGTCACTGACGCCGACGCCCGCCGCGGGCACGCGTTCGCCTCCATCACCCCCGCCCTGCACGCCTCCCTCTTCGCCTCACTACCCACACGCGTCATCCAGCACGACGAGGGCTGGTCCCTTGCGGTCCAAGGCAGGCGGGACGATGGGCAGCCCTGGCACGCCCCCGCCACCACACTCAACACCCCCCCCTCCCACCGCCCGCCCGTCCCGGGCGACCCTCAGCCCCGTCCCGCCAAACGCAGCTGCCAGCAATCACCCCCCCGTTCCTCCCCCCGACGCTCCCCGAGGCACCATGGCCGCACAACGCCCTCGGCCCCCACGTCAGGCAGGGTAGTCCGCGGCGCCATGTTCCCCAGCGCCCGCAGACACAACTGACTCGCCCTGCCGGACACTCTCCCCGCCTCCAGTGCCCCCGACCTCCCGACCCTGGCCTGGGCGACCTTCCTCGCCTCCCGCTACCCCCGCCCACCCGACGCCTACCGCGCCGGGGCGGACCTCCTTCCCGGCCCAGAGCCCCATCCCCAACCCTACACCCGAGGGACTCCCCCCCGCGCACCCACTCCACCACCCGCCTCCGCCCCCCGTATATGCCTTCACTGCGGCACGCTGCGGCGCCCGTCCCTCACGCGCTGCCCCGAGTGCACGCACTCTGCTGACCTTCTCCCCCTTCGGCTCCCCCCGACCGCCCCCCTCCCCCCGGGCCCCCTCCGAGACCTCCTGCACGCCGCCCAGGTCTCCACGTCGCTACCCCCCTCGCTCCTCGCCTCCGCCCTCCCCACAGTGTGCGGTTGGCTCGCCTCCTTCCCCCGCCAGCGCCACGGCCCCTCCTTCTGGATCACCCCGCCCCTGCACGTGGACGCCAAGTGGACCGCCTTCTGGGACACCGCCCCCTTGCCGTCAGTCCCCCTCCCCCCGTCCCCAGCGTACGCTCGCTCGTCGGGCCCGGCCCTAGCGTGGACGCTACACCCTGCTCTCCCCGACGCCCCAGTCGTCGCCTCCTCCGCATGCCCCGACTGTGGACGCCCCAGGCCTCACACCGCCTTCGTTGACCTCCCCACATCGCCAACCGACCAATGGCCTCACTTCTTCTGCACCTCCCCCCACAAAGCCCCGCCCGTGTGCACTCGGGACACCTCCGGCCGCTGTGTGGTGGGCTTCCAGGGCATGCTACTACCCGGGGCGGTCCCCGTCTCGGCCATCCCCTGGGCCACCCCCTGCGCCCCCCCTCCGGACCGCCTCCTCCAGCCGACCCCCGCCTTCGTCCTCTCCCTCCCCGACCCCCGCGACCAGGCGTCCACCCCCCTCGGCGACACAGCCCTCACCTTCCTCACGCACAACCGGGGCGGCATCGCCGGCCAAGTCTCCCTCGCCCGCATGTGGCTCGAGCCCCTGTCCCCCGACGTGGTTGCCGAGCAGGAACTCTGGGACTTGGCCGCAGCCCGCCCCGCCCTCCCACCACGGTACGAGGCCCACTACAGCGTCGCATCCGGCCAAGGCTCAGGCCTCCGCACGGCCTGGCTCCGGTCCCTCCACGCCCCCTCCCAGCCCGCCGACCTCGTCTACGACGGCCCGCACTGGATTGCCTCCGCGGTCCCCCTCTCACTAGGGGGCCGTGCCCTCCTGTTCAACGCCCACCTCCCCCCACGCCTCTCGTACTCCGAGTGGGTTTCCGAGGTCAAGCTCATGAACCACCTCCGCTCCGGCATGCGTCCCGACCTGTGCGTCCTCCTGGGCGACCTCAACAGCACGGGAGCCCCAGGCACCCCCCTGGCCTCCGCGCTCGGGGCCCTAGGCCCACTCTCGGCGTGGCACCGCCTGGTCCCCCCAGCCACTCCCACCAACTTCACCACCCGCCACGGCTCCCCCCGGTCCACCGCCATCGACCACATCTTCGCCACCGGACCCATCGCCTCCCACACTCACCACGTCCTCCCCTGCCACACCTCGCACGCCATGGTGCTGGCGCAGGTCATCCTGCACCACCGCTCCTGCGACGCCCACTCTTGGCGTCTGTTCTGATGGCGCCTGGCAACTCTTGAAGACATGGACTCCCTCTCAGCCGCCCTTGACCTAGCATGGGGCTGGGTCTCCCTTACCCCCTCCCTCCCCGACCACTACAAAGGCTGCCCACCACTTCATCGCGCACCAGCTGCTCCCGCACCCGCCTGACCCCCCCGCGCTACTACGGTCCCTGGCCCGGTACACCTTTCCCCTCTCCACCCACGACCTAGCCGCCCAGTCCACTGCCCTCCGGGAGGCATCGGCCGCCCGCGGCTACGTCTCTCGCGCTGCCGTCCTCTCCTCCCCCTCCATCACCTCCGCCACCCGCACAGTCCTCCGGCTACCCTCCCCCCCCCTGGAACCGTTCCACGGCATCCTCCCCCACCCGGGGGCCACCCTCTCAACCCGCGAGGAACGGCTCGCCGAGGTCACGGCCCGATCCCGATCCCAGACAGCTAACCGTGTGCCCATGCGGCATGTATTTCTTTTGGCAGAACTGAATGTGCTGGGTGTGTGCCCATGCAAAATTTATTACTTTTGGCAGAACTGAAGGCATTGGGTGTGTGCCCATGCGGAATATGTTACTTTTGGCAGAACTGAAGGCATTGGGTGTGTGCCCATGCAGAAGAAGAACTGCAGGCATTGGGCGTGTGCCCATGCGGAATGTATTTCTTTTGGCAGAACTGAAGGCATTGGGTGTGTGCCTGAGCAAAAGACAAGAACTGCCGCATCATCGGAGCTATGGGGCCCGTGCGGGACTGCCCGGGCTGTGCGGCCTTGGACAAAGAGCGAACAAGGGGGGGCAGGGCATTGCACTTGCTGCGGTATTGTGCTGCTCTGGCCTGGCCGGGACCGCACGCAACCGCTCCTGAGGGGGCGGGACCTGGCATATGACACCATGACACCCCGACCCACACTCCCCCCTCCCTAAAGTGGCTAGAAAGTGGGAAGGAGTCGGCATATGGCCCGTTGCTATGACCCCCCCCCCCCCCCTGGGCGGGGCCTGTCCCGGTCTGGTTCGGCCGCGAGGTAACGGTATGGCGCACCTCCTGCCTGCCCCTGGATTCGCCCCCAGGGATGATGCTCGGCGGGCTTCGTCCCCGCCAAGCGGGTTGTGGGCCTAGAGCTGTCCCCGGCCGCTTGGCACCAAGGGCGCCGTGGGCTCCCTAGCTGCCTTTGGCTAGCCCCGGCCGCCCTTGAGCCTGGGTCAGCCTCAAGGTACGCTCAGCGGCAGCCCTCACCTCACCCCCTCCCCCTCGTGTACGTGCCATCCCACGCGCGCACGCCCCCCTCCTCTCTCGCTCACCACCCCCTTCCACACCCTCTCTTTCGCACAAGTCCCGCCGTGGCAGGGGACTTGGAGAAACGGTAGCCTACCCCCCGCAGTGCTCGGCATAGGCTAAGCCCCCCCCCCCCCCCCGCACCGAAGCCACTACCAGGGTCTGGGCTGTGGAGTCGGTTTTCAGGTGCATGGGGATCGGCTGCGCAGATGTTGGAGGAATCCTGCAAGAAAATGGGGAATACAATGGTGGAAGGGCACCTTGTGGGTGCATGCTGGCGTCCATCTCACTGACGACGGATGTGGTGCAGCATGCTCGGATTGATTTGGCCTAGCACGAGTTTGTGAGGTTATTGAAAGCTGCAGAATTGGGGTAGGCATTGGCCCTGTACGAGAAGGGCCACCACTTGCGCAACAGCAACAGACTGTGCACGTTGTAGAGTACTCGACCGCGATCAATGCCATCCAGGCCGCGGCACCATTGTGTCAACAATTTGTGTGCTATTACGACCCCACCATGTCTGCAGATGATTGTGTTCATGCAGCACTGCTGGAGACAAGGCCTTTGTTGGCAAGCCCGACGTGATGCGCGAGGAGAATGCCGACAATGGGTCTGCAGCCGTGGGCACCTATTACCCACCTCCACACTCCCTCTCACCCCCTCACCCTCTGCTCAAACACTTGTGGGTGGTGCCCTATGCAGGGCGGAACCCTCTCAGGCCCTTGCCCCCTGCAGCTGCATTCGGGTAGCATGGTCCACCATGAGTGCGGATGGGCGCCGCACTGTCCTTGCCCCCCCCCCCCCCCACACACACACTGACTGGGCGCCAGAGGCCTAGACGCGCCTTGTGGGTTGGTGTGCAGATGGGGTGGGGCATACGGGCGCTTTCTTCCCGCCCCCAACGGGGTTATGTTTCCACGGCACCGGGAACAGACACCCGTTGGGGCACACCCCCGAGGGAGGAGGAGGGAGTAACACCGCTCAAGCCCCCCCCCCCCCCACCCGACCGAGGACAGGCGTCAACAGCCAAGCTCGCCCCGGCCCACCAACAGCTCATCATTTTTAGCACCCTTGGCCTCCCAGCCCACAGTGCCCCGTGGTGGGTAAGCCCCGGGACCGAACCCTAGGAAGATCCGTGATGGACACATAGGTTGTGGTTTCGCACGTGGCCGATGTGGGGTGCCTCCGCCCCTACGGGGTCTCAGGCCACCTTGACCATCCCACCCAAGGACAACCCGCTCCCTCGGCGCCTCTTGCCCAAGGCTCATCCGGCCTCAGTCTCCCCTACTAGTCCTTCGCCTCTTCCTCGTAATAGCAAGTGGGTACACACCTCACACCACCACACCGTAGCGCCTGCCCCCCCCCCCCTTCCCCCCCCAAGCCCGCCCTCCTTTCCGCCGACCCCCCCGTGGCCTCCACCCTACTTCTTTGCACTTCTGCTTGTAGCAGTGTTGGTGCTGTATGTACGAGCCTTCGGGCCATTCCCGCTTGCCTCGGCTACTTTCACCACCACCCACACACCTCGGACCACCCAACACAAGCCCCACGGAGCACCCTAGCCCATCCCCACGCACCCCTCACCACGCGACTCTACCGGCCTACTCCACGTCTGCCCCTCCCAGCGAACACCAACTCCCATGCCCTTGTTGTCCCCCCCCCCCCCCAAGCCGCCTGCGCGGCTCGCCCCCCCCCCCCCCGCTCCGCACCTCGCCACGCTCTCTATTACCCCCGAGACACTGCAGCTATGCCCGCCGCTCCGACCCCCCTCCGGGGACAGCCCCCGTGGACGCCACCCCACCCGGCCGCCCTTGACACCCGACACCCTACACGGGGCTGTGCTCCTCGGCCTCGGTGCTCCACAAGCGTGACACTGCTGCCCACCGTGCCCGTGATGCCCTTAGCGGTTGCCCCTCGCACTCACTAAGCACATTGTGTCTGCCCCCCCCCCCGCCCTCCCCAAGTGCACTCACCACACGCCAGCAGTTGCCCTCCTCGCTCTCTGTGTGCATATCCACAGCCCCCCGCGCCCTGTGTGCGCATTTCAACCACGCCCGATGCCATCAGTGTGCAGCACCACTGCCCTTAGCAATCTCTCTACGCAATGCAGCTATTGCCCGTGCACTTCATGCATGTCGCCACTTCCCTCCGCGCTTTGCAGCTGCCCTCCGCACTCTCCGTGCGCCCCACAGAGCCCCCTCGTGACCTCTCAACGCATCGTACCAGCCTGCCGCAAACTACGTATGCACCTCAGTTGTTTCCCGCACACTTTGTGCGTGTGGCGTCCGCCACCTACGCTCTTTTTGCGCCACGTTGCTGCCCGCGGCGCTCTCCTTGCACATTGTTGCAGCCCCCTGCGGTCCATACGCGTTGCACCTTCCCCAGCGCCTCCCATGCGCATACCCACGCTCTCCACGCACACTGCGCCACTCTGCAGCCCCACAGTGTGCCCCTAGCCACACCATGTTGCACCCTCGTACGGAATAGCATTGCGCCTTTGCATAGCTCCACTCGGTGCCCTTGTGCAGCATCACACTCTCCACCGCGCGTTTCTAGGTTGTACCACCGTGCCGCCTCACAATGTGCCCCACCGTAGTCCCATGCTCGGCACTGTGCTAGACCGCAGTCCCACTGCGCACCAACACAATTTAACACGGCGCCCTTGCGTTGTGCCGTGCTGCAACCCAGGGCAGCCCCACACGGCGCCGCGGCTCAATGCCGCGCTCCGCCCCCACGTAGCCACAAGCTGCGCCGTGGCGCAACCCCATGATGTGCACGCTGAACAACGCCACCTTGCTGCCCTCCACCGCCCCGCCCTTTGCTTGTGCACCGTCCCATGGTGCGCCCCCGTGTCCCCCAATTTGCCCCTGCATTGTCCCGCAGTGTTGGTCCACATGCACCCGCCCCCGCCCCCAAGCACTCGCCCTTGCGCGACACCGCACCCCCGCTCACAGCCCGGGACCCACCGGGTCCCAAACACTCATGTCCACCCCTCACCTCCACCAGCCCCCACCCCCTACGCTTCCCATTCGCAACGCGGCCACCCTGCAACAGTTTTCTCTCAAAGAATGGATGCCCTCTGCATCTCAGCAGCCCCCCGCGCACTCGTTGCGCGTTGTAACTGCCCCCTCCGCGCTCTCTGCGCAACCATCCCCCCCTCCCCACCGACTCTTCAAGCGCATCGTGCCCCCCCCCGCTCACTCCCCGTGCGTGCCCCCGCTGCACACTGCACTCCCCATGCGCACTGTGGGCGCCCGACGCCCTCTCCACGCGCTAGTTACACCCCTCCGTGCTTGTAGTACGCATAGTGACCCCTCGCATGCTCTCCACGCACGTTGTGTCCGCCCATCGCGCCCTCCACAGCCTGCACATAGCGACACCCAACACGCCCACGGGGCCCCCGGCAGCATTGCATGGTGACCGATCCCCCTCGTGGGCACCCCCCAGGTGCCCCCCCTCGCACTCCTGTTCGCCTTGCATTGGCCCTACGCACCACACAAGCGCCTTGCAGCTGCCCCACGCGCCCTCCGCGCACCCTACGGTTCCCCTACGCGCCGTGCACCAATGTGTTGTGTATTGACCACTCCCTTGTTGCGCCAGGTTAGGATTAGGGTTAGGGTTAGGCCCATGCGCCCTCCCCGTGCCCCGGGGCTGCCAAACGTGTCAACCCCGCGTACCTCAACAGGCCCCTGCTTCCACCGCACGCTCAGCCCCCGCCCCCCTCGCCCTTTAATGCCCTGCGGCAGCCCGTGCCCGCTACAACAGCCTGATAAGGCAAACAACCACACCTACTACACCCACTCTCCCGGCCCCCTACGGTTGCCACACGTGCCCACCTAGGCCCACTAGGCTGCGGCAAGCTGCAAGCTCAAGCCCAAACAGGTGGGTGCCCAAATGGGTCAACACGGTCCAGTAGAGGCAAAAAGATGATTTTTCTCAAAAATGATCCTCGACCATGTGCGGCGCTAAAACAAGTGTTTTTGGACCGTTTTGAACTTGTGGTGGCCCATTGTGGTCCTCCGAAAATCCCAAAATGCCTTGAAAATGGGCTATTTTGGGACCAAAAATGCGTCAAAAATGGGTCAAAAACACATTTTTCGAAACCTCATCCTAGACCATTTGGGGTCCACAAACGGCTAAAATGAGCCCATTTTGAGCCCATTTTGGGGCATTTTGGCCCGTCAGAAGTCGAAAAAGCCTTGAAAGTGGGCCTCGTGGTGATGGGGTTCACTTGCAAGCTGATTTCACTTTGTCAAGAGCCATCAATGTGTGAATCATTCTTGATGTCCCTCACAAGTCATAGCTCATGTTCCCTCCCCCACCGGCTCGGTCCCAATATTCAGTCTTGATTAGGCCCACGCGCCCTCCCCGTGCCCCGGGGCTGCCAAACGTGTCAACTCCGCGTACCCCAACAGGCCCCCGCTCCCACCGCACGCTCAGCCCCCGCCCCCCCGCTCTTTAATGCCCTGCGGCAGCCCATGCCCGCTACAACAGCCTGATAGGGCAAACACACACCCCACGGCCACCCACACCCACTCTCCCGGCCACCTACACCCACTCTCCGGGCCCCCTACGGTTGCCACACGTGGCCACCATGCACCCAGCAGCCGCCCCCCCCCGAGCCTCCGCGCACCGCGCTCCGGCGTGACATGTCACATGTCACCATACTGCTCCTCCTACACAATTTTTTTAACGTGCTTTCTTGCCTCTGTAGAATTGAATTAATCTGTAGACCCCGGGTGCAAGACCACTCGTACAACACGCGGAAATATGCATGATGCGTGACGGGAACCTGTACCTGTAGTTTTTGGGGATCCACCCGGCCACAATGCCTACAATTTTGCCTGCAATTCGTGTAGGTGCTGCCGTCAAGACGACCCGTCTCAAGTGCTCGTAAATTTGCCTGCAGTTTGTGTAGGTGCTCCCTTCACGACGACCGGCATAAGTGCCCGTAATTTTACTTGCAGTTCGTGTAGGCTTTGGGTGCACTTTTGCTACACTTGAAACATGCACCACCCTAGGGCAATCTCCAAGGAAAACGGCACGCTACTTCGCAGGTAAAATTGAAAATCCTGTAGGTAATTTTCCTAGTTTTTGTGTACCCAAATGTGTACGATGAAGGACGAGCACCACGGGGGGAACGTTAGCGCGCCGGGCATCTCTTGTGACCCGTGCCCTACCGGTGGACTGTTGCTCTTGATATGTTGGGCAACATTATATGGATTTGCCCCTTAGCCCCCGGGACATCAGCAGATGTTACCCGAGGTGATTTCTTTGATTTTAAAGTTGGGGGCCATGATGGTGCTCATAAAGGCCCGATTCATGTCATTGTGCCTCTCATTGGAAGAAAGAATGGCACTTTTACAGCCCGCCAACAATGTTACAATGACGTGCACGGGTGGTATAGGGCACGCATTGAGTAGCTGTTTGCTCGGTTGTGGCACGCAAGATGAGGCACAGGATGCGGCAGAAGTGTGTGTGTTGTGTTGCCAGAAGCGCTCCACCGTCGCAGTTTGTGATGAGTGTAAGGAGCACTATTGTACTGAATGTATTGACACCCACACTTTTGGGACCAATGTTGTTTGTTAAGTACAGATGACAGTTGGAGTTGCTGAATTCACAGATATTGCTTTATTATGCAACTTGCTTTGTAGGGAAGGTGTGCAGTGCAACGTGGTCTACTTGGGGGGCTTATGAGAGGGTAAATCTGGGGCTGAAGTCGGGATAGTCAATAGAAAAGTAGCGCGCCACGCGTGCGCCGGGCAAACATTCCCCCACGCTGACATGTGTGCCCGCGCCACAACACCTTTTGCATCCCCTCACCCTAGCGCGCCCACGCCCTCGTGCACCCGCGCTAAGGCGCCCCAAAGCTCGGCTGTCTGCGCCCCCCACGCCCCCCGAGGGCCAGTCTTCCTCCTATGCAACTTCACTTTGCGCCTCAATGCGGCCCCAAGCTGCGCCCTATCATAGCCCCACAATATGCCCTTGCGCAATCCCATGTTGTGCCCCTGCGCCTTCCTTCCCTACGCTTCTGCGCTGCTCCATGCTGCGCCCCTACATAGCTCCACACCGCTCCTAGGCCCGCCCCCACACTGCGTCCCAGTGTCACCCCACGCTATCCTCTGCACAGCCCCGCGCTTCAATCCGGTGCGGTCCCGCACTGCACTCCAGCCCAGCCGCACACTGCGCCCCAACGGGGCGCCGCACTACGGTCTTGCACAACTCTACACTCTGCCCCGGTGCGCCTCCGCCCTATGGCGCGGTGATTTCTAGATGGGTGCCCAGCCTTGTACATATCATCGCAGCACTTGCACAAGGGTGTACACCCCGTGCGGTGATATGTACAAGGATCTACCCGCTTCTACGCATCACCAAAGCACTTGCACAGCGGAGTACACCCCCTATAGTGATAGGTACAAGTGTCTACACCCTTGTACGTATCATCTACAGGGGGCTGCACCCCGTGCGCTAATATGTAGGAGGGTCTACACCCTTGTACATGTGACCACGGCATTTGTACGGCGGAGTGGACCCTATGCGGTGATATGTACAAGGGTCTGCACCCTTCTACATATCACCACACCACTTGTACAGGGGAACAGACCCCGTGCGGTGATATGTACAAGGGTCTACACCCTTCTACATATCACCGCAAGCTTGTACAGGGGAGTAGACCCCCTACGGTGTTATGTACAAGGGTGTCTATCCAAACGGTTTTTGGTGAATTTCTCTAACATATCGTTGAGATGGAACCTAGGATCCGCAACAATGGATTGGGCATGAAAATTTGCAAAATTGGCTAAAGTGGCAATATGTTAGAGAAATGGCGTAGGGATCATTCGTGGTCGGTTGCCTAGTCTACGGGTAGAACAGCTATCTTAGCCTAAGGTCCCTCACTTCCCTTCGTTGCACGGCCCACACCCCGGTGAATGGGAAGACAAGAGACACCTTTTTGAAAAGCTGGAAACATAGTCATCACAAGGGGGAAAAAACAACCATCAAACTCCACGGTATGTAAGAGAAATTCCAAAAACACTGAAAATTTATCAATTAGTACGTGGATATGACCCCCCCCCCCCCCCGTTTGCCTTCAAATTTGGCCGTTTTGGGACCAAAAATGGGTGAAAAATGGGTCGAAACCGCGTTGTTCCAAAAGTGATCCTACACCATCTGGGATTCTCAAGCAAGTGGTTTTAGCCCGTTTTGAGGCCGTGGTGACGCGTTTTGGCCCATGGAAAATCCCAAAATGCCTTACAAATTGGCCGTTTTGGGACCAAAAATGGGTCAAAAATGGGTCAAAAATGGGTCAAAAACACGTGTTTCCAAAAGTGATCCCGGACTTTTGGGGATGCTCAAACAAGTGTTCGTAGCCCGTTTTCAGGCGCCGGTGACGCGTTTTGGGCCATGGAAAATCCCAAAATGCCTTGAAAATGGTCCTTTTGGGGACCAAACATTGGTCAAAAAATGGGTCAAAAACACGTTGTTCCAAAAGTGTTGGTGGACCATTTGGGGTGCACAAACAAGTAAAACCAACCCTTTTCGAGCCCATTTTGAGCCTTTTTGGCCCCTCTAGGATCCCAAAAGCTTTGAAAGTGGGTTATTGTGTGACCGGAAACGCGTCAAGATTGGTCAAAAGTGTGTTTCTCCAAAAATGATGTTGGACCATTTTGTGTGCTCAAACAGGACAATAGCACCCATTTTCAGCCCATTTTGACACTGTTTAGCCCATTTCGCCACATGCATGCACCATGTTGTACACTTTGCACGTACCTTCCATTGTACCTTACTTATAGGTATGTGTCTCTATTACTACACCCCTCTCCCCTTAAATTTAGCTGACAACAACAAGCAAGCAAGCAAGCACGTCACGTTTTTGTTTTGGCCGTTATTGCGTCCCAACGCCTCGGATCCTTCCCTAATCTAGCCATCTTGTTGCCCTGTGTACCCCGCTAGCCGTGTTTTAACGCATCCTTCTTTTGTAGGTGGTGACTGCACTATAGCACGAACAAATAAGTGACATGATTTACCATGTTTCATATTCTTAGAATAGGGTTGTGACAAATACATGACAAATATCATTCCAACAGTTCCAACCATGCCCTTTTGGTATTTCATGCACCACTTGTGGAACTGCCACCCCTGCTTGAAAACCGCCTTTCCCCTATTTTGGTTGGGGGGAGGGGGGTTCCAAAACACCCCCTCCCCGAGCAAAGCGTTTGAGATGGTCGGTCAATTATTGCGTTGGTGATTGACTGTTGGCTGCTAGCGAATGTTGCTGTTGCCGTTTTGCTGATTTGTAATCGGCCGTCAGCTCAGATTGAGCCATAAATGGAGTGCCACTTTATTTCTCTCTCCAAAATGTTAAGAAGTATCGTGAAGCCTAGGCATGGCGAGCCCATACCATACCATAGCATACCGTACCATACCATAGCATACTGTACCATACCATACCATACCATACCATGCCATACCATTACCATTACCATTAGCATTAGCATTACCATTACCATCCCACCCCATACCATACCACACCATACTATGCCATACCATACCTTACCATTGCCATTGCCGTTGCCATTGCCGTTGCCATTACCGTTGCTATTACCATCGGCATTCCCTCTCTGGCACAAATCGCACACTTACCCATGCCCACACATGATGACCTAAGGTTTCCAAGCCTGCACCATATCTGCCTGCACCATATCCACCTGTACTCGCTCACGGCCATGCCACCACTCACACCCCAACACTTCTTAGTTTTAACCAAGCACCAACAGTTGAAGCATGCCACAGTATGCCGCACCATGCCACAGCATGCCGCGGCACCTGATTTCGGGGCCTATTGGTGGGGGTTTTGAAGCATGCTGCAGCATGCCGCAACACATTGAATATTGGGTTGGGATTTTGGGGGGGGGGGAAATTTTGGACCAAAATATCAATCCCATCCCTGATCCACTGTTCGTCAGAGTTGGCCAACCCTCTAATGGTTAAACAGTGCATCTGTAACTGAGAGGTCTCTAGTTCAATTCCCAGGATGGGCAATATGTAGCATCGCAGGTAGGCGCAAGGTACACAAGCCAACCTGTTTTTTTGTTGCTTTTTTTGCTGTGATGTGCATTGACAAATCATTGTTCTCTGCACTTTGTCTTCTGATGTCTCTGATGTCTACTGTTGAACCCACTGAGGAGGGGACACCACAACCCAAGAGGAACAAGGAGACAACCAGGAGTACTACAGACTGTTTGCAGAGGGCAATTTGAGAAGGCATCAGGCAGTACCTAGTACCTATGTTGCACACCCAGGGTGAAGGTCAAAATGGGACAATTTATTGTATTTTATGTGCAGTTTGGTCGTCATCACAGGATGCCATCTTGAAGGACCATGTTTTGGGTAAAAACAAAAAAGGAACCACATGGTTCCTATGCCCGCCAGCCTGGAACACATGCCCGCAAAGCTTCACTAAAACCGGCACCCCCACCTGAACCTAAACAAGGGCAACAACCACAACAACCTCCAACAATGATTGTCAATGTTCCCCAACAGCAACTTTCTGAGTCCTCGTCATCTACGACATCCAGTCCCACAAATAAGCAAAAGCCGAGGTCTAGTGCCTCAATTTTGGAGGCAATGCTTGAAAAGGGGGCGCCCTGCAGGAGTTCCAAATGGACATCACCTGGACGTTTTTGGCCACGAATACTCCTCTGGAGAAGTTGGGACACCCGGAGATGAAGGACTTTTTTGCTAAGTATTTGGCACAATGTCCTTTGGTCCATCCCAACAATTGCCGTAGCACGTGGTTGCCAAAGGCGGGTACTGACCGGCGGGCCAAGATTGAGCAGATCTTTCGCAAACGGAATCATTTTCTTATGATTTTTGCAGATGAGTCTGATGATCCTTGGCCCAATGAGGAGTACTAGTGGACAATCAATGTGTTACTGTTACCAAAGGTTTTCAAGTCGGAAAGCGCGGGAGAGTTGGCGTTCCACCTAGACCTGAAATTTCCTGATGAGGTCAATGCTGTGACTGTTTGTCGGGATTTTCATGTGGAACAGTCGGATGTCCGTTTGTTTGTCCATGATTCAGCTGCGTACATGGTTGCAGCTGCCGGGCGCTTAAAACTGCAAAGGGTTATTCTAATTGCATGCCTTTACCTTGCTAGCCCCACCTGTTTGCCAAGGTGTCAGAAGTGGTGTTTGACAGTGGCTGCCTTGCTGAGTTGAAGGAATTGCACTGCTTGGTTCAACTTTTTCTTGAAGTCCGTTGGTGCTTGCTCATCGACCCGCAGAACCCCAACGGTCCCGAGTTCTACCCACCCCTTCCACACCTCAACACAGGTTGCTGCTGCGCTTCAGAGGCGCAAACTGCTGGAGGACCAGGTGGAGGTTGTGCAGACCGAAGTGCTGCAGTTCCTGCACCACCAGCAGACGGAGTTCCATGTGGCAGCAACCTGTGGCATTGCGTACCTGGTGGAAGTCTACGGGAAGGATATGCTGCAGAAACTCCTCGAGCACAAGGAGGGTCTGGTGGCCTGCTTGGAGCCCACAGCTGTATTCTTCCAAGGAGACTTGGATTGCCAGGTTTATGCAAATCCCGCCTGATATGGCTCTTGCTAAGTCCCAGAGGTTGAAGAGCTTGATGTTTCGACACCATATTGGCCCTCTGCTCAGACTGGGCTCAACAAAAGAACTCCTTTTGCAGTGTGTTGCACGTGTGAAAGGGAGTATTGCCTTGACCTGTTTGGCATTTCTGTTTTTCACATTTGAATGCTGCACTGAATCATTCGATGGTCCACTGGTTGCTGGCAACCGCCACCCCTGCTGGCTGCACGCCTACCCTCCTGCCGTCCCTGTGCCTCACCCGCCGGCTGCCGCCGAACCCCCCCCCCCCCCCCCACCCCTCCTGCCAGCCACCACCACCACTGCCACCCACCGCCACCGCTGCTGCTGCTGCTGCTGCTGCTGTTGTTGTTGCATTGCTGTTGCTGCTGCTGCTGCTGCTGCTGGTGTGGCTGCTGCTGCTGCTGCTGTTGTTGTTGTTGCTGCTGCTGCTATTTTCGATGTTGGTGTTGATGTCATTGTTCTGAACTTACAACCCTCCACAAGGGGCAAGGAGTCTGACCAGGGGCTAAGGATTGTACGGGTGTATTGAAACTAGCAGCTGTGCTTCACAGGCCCACCAAAGAAAAGACATAATTGGCCATTGATTGGTGGCCTTGTGTTCCTACCAAGAGGGGTATCAGTATCCTCAAAGAGGTTTGCCTGTGTTGTTTGTTTGGGCTTAGGCCAACCCCCCCCCCCCCCGTTCCGGTCACCGGAATTGCCGGAACGTGCTGGAACGTTTTGCCGGAACGTTGTGATTTTGTGAGGCTCAATGTTTTTTTAGTGAAAACGCTTGCTGCTACTGTCAACCGTTGTCGTCCATTTTGCCAGTAACACTTTTGTTCGTCCATCCACTGGCAGAGATGTTGAAATATTGTTTTTGTGGCTCCAAGGGGGCATCCATGACTGATTTCCATGATCTGCAACTGAAGGAGCAGCTGTTATTGCAACAGAAATGGGAAGATGATGTTGACGTTGATGAGGGAAATGTCTGTGATTCCTGTGTCCGTTCTGTCAAACCGAACAAGTTCTTTGACAAGACCCCTGTTGCTGCCCACGGAGATGAACCTGGACAACGCGACGACTCATCATCTGCTCAGGTTCAACAAGTCAAACCAGGCAAACCAGTCAAACCAGTCAAACCAGATCAGAGCCAAGTGACAAAAAGTGCAAAACACTTCAGTGGGTGGGTAATGGGGTATGAACCCACGCTTGCCAATCTGTAGGCTAGTGAATATACCACTGGACCAGTGGCAGGTTCTGACATACCACCGATCAGGAACCATGTACAGACCGAGAGATGAAAAAAAATTTTTTTTGCAAATTGAGGGATGCTTTGGGTTTCCACATTACTCCAACCACAGAACAACCAAAAGGAAGGTGTGTTTGCGCCCTGGGACTGAGATCCTGGCACCGGCAACCTCTTTTGCTGAAAAAACGGCTCGCCGGAACGTTGCGCCGGAACGTTGGGTTTTTCTCGCCAGAACCGGGGGGGGGGGGGGGGGCTAATAGGCAATGAAACAGAAGGATACAACGTGGGGAAAGGGGGCTAAGCTGGGGCAGGGTGGGGGTGAGCTACACAGTATGTGCTTGCCTTTGTGCACCTAAGAAAGAGAAAAGGAAGGGATGAACAATGCATACGTGTGACACAGTGGGACACAATCATATGAAACCCGATGACCAATTTGCCTATGAGGCCCGTATGCCCCTGCGTGCCGTGTTGCAAGGTTGCATGGTGAAATGGACAAAATTTTGGTACTAAAAGCCGGACCAGAAAGTAACCGTAAAGGGGGTTACAGACCCGGGCTTTAGACCTGAAAGTCAGACCAGTAAGTGGGTTCCCGGTCTAGGTTTAAGACCTGAAAGTGGGTATTTACCGGGGCCATATAGGGGGTTACTAGATTGACTTTTTGCCCTTAAAGTGACTTACTTGTGGGGGTTGCAGGGTCTTACTGGTCCCATTTTCGTCTTTTAATTTCACCTCATGTTGCAAGCCATTGAGGCATTTGAGCGGGCCGTGCACCACCACCAGAGCCACTCGTACTCGGAGGTTATGGCGCCTTACCAACGGGATTGTTTGTAGCACTTGCAGCGCATTATAAGGGCGGTACTAGGAGTTGGGGATGTCCGCATTGAGACGTCGAGCACTGGTGTGCTCACGCTACGCGGCGCTGCATTGGACCCGCCAGTAGTTACGGTGGACAGACAATCGGGCTAATGTGGCGACGTGATCGAGGTGCTTCGTAGTTCACAGCGGCTGGGTTTGTCGGTACGGCAAACAAAGCGTTATCCCGGACATTGTCGTTGGCAGGACGTGGTAGACATGAGGGTGAGCTGGCTGCTTACCAAGCGCAGCCGCATGTTGTTCGTCCCGCGGAGGGGAGGCCGTGTGCAGCTGCAACGGCAACTTTGCGTGATGTCTCCATGTCATGGTTGGAGCCAGCACAGGCCACCGGGGAGTTCAAGATGCTATCGAGTGGGGAGATCACGGTGGTCTTGTGCCCCTATGCCACAGCACTGTGGCACACAAGTCCCACGCGGTGTGATGTCTACGTGGGATGTTGGAAAGGGGGCCCTGCAGCTGCAGACTAGCCGCATTATTGGGCAGCATGGTGGGTCATGGGCGGTGGCGATGACATGCGCCCTCTTTGTGCAACGGATGCCACCGCCTCGCTCAATGACCAACTCCAAGCAGTCGAGTCAGCCTCGGACATCATTGTCCCCGGACATGGAGTGGCACCCTTTACGTGCCATTTAATAGGTGTTGGTAAAGGGATGACAACCATGAATCATGCACCTAGCAAAAAGTGTAGGTGTTGCGATGATGGTTCCTCATTGCGACCAGCCAATGCCGTGGCTCCTACACCACGGTGGGGGCATTCTTACAGTGTTTGCCCCCACATTGCCGGGTTGGTGACTATGCCCATACGTTGGCCTCGGCGCATTTGTCTGCTTCGGTAGCTAGTCGAGGGGGCCGTGTGTGTGTTGGCCGCGTGAATGAGCTTTGGCTAGTATTCACCCAAGAGATTGTGCGGATCCTAGTTTCGGAAGGCATTGCCATGCGACCAACAAAGGATGGTCAATTCGACATTACATCATCACGTTTTTTTTTCTTGACACATCCCACATGGCAATGTGGTGTGGTAGACCACATTCGTGAGTTCTACCCGGGTAAAAGATTGGATGGCTATCCATGCTATATTTCTACTGTCGTGCACTCCCTGTTGTCATATGTTGCGACGTTACAAACCCTGTGGCACCAGAAGGGATGGTTAACGGATGCTGAAGTAGAAGAGGGTAAGAGGGCTGCAGCACGCCTCATATAGTTTTGGGAGATGGTTGGTTGGAAACCCACGGTCTGGGTACATGGGGCACTTGCACACATCGGGTTCTATATGGAGCGATATCGCTCCATTTTGTTTTAGTTGCATTCCCACCGAACATAGGATTTCTCGGTTTAAGGTGGAATTGCGCAATTGCTTCAAAGAGTGGTCCGTAGATTGGCGAAGGCCCTACTCTCTGCGCTAGCTTTTGCCATGGTCCCCCAACACATGCGCCCTTGGTCCCCGCTACCCCCTTCCCCTCTACCCGCCACCTCACTTTGTTTTGCAATGCAGCTTTACACCATGATGGAGTGAGATATGTTGTTAGAGTGTACGTGCCCAAAGGGGGGATCCGGTCCCATACATGCCCCAGATGGGTACGACACCCGCTATTGAATTGGCGTGGGTTAAAGCATGTTGTAAACATGCATGCCCACTACCTTGGTTTGGCAATCTTTGATGCCAAACAAGGCCGAGGCCTCCCGAAGACCAAGAGGGCACAAGTGTGAGACATTACCGATGCTCATCAAGACGTGTTGCACCTCATTTGTAGCGAACGGGGGTAAATTGGGTGAGAACATCATTGATCCAAAAAGTCCCCCAGAAAGTCCCCGGGAAGTCATTTTCACATCTGAAAGTAGCATCCCCGGGGGTGACTCCGCGGCTCTTAGGACGCCAACTACCCCCCCCCCCCCCCTAAGGGGCCTCCAGCCAACAGTTAGTTGCCAAAGGGCCTCAGCCGTCCATGGGTGCCAAAGGCGCCCGGTGCTCCATGAACACCAAAGGTGCCCTACGGAAAATTTTGTTCACTTTGCACCCCAACACTAACCCTAAACCCAACCTTGACTCTAATGCCCGGCCCCAACTCTCAGCCTACTCCTAACCCTAGACTCTACCCTAACCTTGCCCCCACGCCTAATCAAGACTGAATATTGGGACCGAGCTGGTGGGGGAGGGAACATTAGCTATGACTGGTGAGGGACATCAAGAATGATTCACACATTGATGGCTCTTGACAAAGTGAAATCAGCTTGCAAGTGAACCCCATCACCACGAGGCCCACTTTCAAGGCTTTTTGGACTTGTGGAGGGCCAAAATGCCCCAAAATGGGCTCAAAATGGGCTCATTTCACCCGTTTGTGGACCCCAAATGGTCTAGGATGAGGTTTCGAAAAATGTGTTTTTGACCCATTTTCGACGCATTTTTGGTCCCAAAATAGCCCATTTTCAAGGCATTTTGGGATTTTCGGAGGACCACAATGGGCCACCACAAGCTCAAAACGGTCCAAAAACACTTATTTTAGCGTCGCACATGGTCTAGGATCATTTTTGAAAACTTATTTTTTTGCCCCTACTGGACCCTGTTGACCCATTTGGGCACCCACCTGTTTGGGCTTGAGCTTGCAGCTTGCCGCAGCCTAGTGGGCCTAGGTATTGGGGTCTAGGCGTCCGTTTGGGCAATTCTGAGGGGTGGAAACCACAAAAAGTGGGGGGTTGCGGGTGGAGTAGGTGCCTCGGAATCGCATTTTGAGCCATGTAGCCGAAGATATGGCGTATTCTTGGTTTGTGGCTGTCGGCATTTGGAGCTTCTGGGGGCCTTTTTGGGCCGTTTCCAGGACATATCATGGAGTTAGAGGGCCGCAAAGAGCTCGTTGACACGGGGAAGTCAAGTCGCACGTTGAGTGTACCCACCGTTTCCCTTTGTTTGGCCGTTTTGAATGTGTTCTAGGGCTTTTTTGGCCCAAAAATGACTTTTTTTGGCCCTAAACTGCAGTTTTTGAAACTGAGGTCCGCCACTTGCGAATCTCGTTCACGGCCGCCACCGTCGAGTTTTTTGCTCAAACTTTGTGTGATACCCATAGGTATCATCCACCAAAATTTCACCTCAATATAAACCACGACGGATTTTTCCCCATTTCGCGCATGCTGCTGGTTGCTTGCTTGCTTGCTTGCTTGCTGCTGCTAAACCTGGTAGGTCCACCCTAGACACTAAAAAGGGTTATAAAACCAAGACTAGTTCCACAGCTTGGTAACCCTGACCCTAGGCCTAACTTGGACCTAGCTCTCACATCACAGTGAGTGCTGGGGTCCAAAATGGGGAGCAATTATATTGCAAATGCCTTTGGGCAATCTTGTTCAGCCCAATCAACATGGCTGGCATGGCCAAACAAGCTGGCTGCAAATGTTAGGGTTAGGTTTATGGTGATGGTATGGTTAGAGGGAGGGCAAGGGGAGGTTAAGGGAGCCTGTGCCCCCCCTCCCGCCCCCCAACACCCCAAATCGCCCCACCTGGAGCCCCCCACCCCCACCCCAAATCGCAGCCCCCCCCCCCAACCAACCCTCCCGGAGTGCCCCCCCCCCCCCCCGTGCAGCCCCTCCTGACCCCCCCCCCCAAGGGGGCCTCCGGCCAACAGTTAGTTGCCAAAGGGCCTCAGCCGTCCATGGGTGCCAAAGGCGCCCGGTGCTCCATGAACACCAAAGGTGCCCTACGGAAAATTTTGTTCACTTTGCACCCCAACACTAACCCTAAACCCAACCTTGACTCTAATGCCCGGCCCCAACTCTCAGCCTACTCCTAACCCTAGACTCTACCCTAACCTTGCCCCCACGCCTAATCAAGACTGAATATTGGGACCGAGCCGGTGGGGGAGGGAACATTAGCTATGACTGGTGAGGGACATCAAGAATGATTCACACATTGATGGCTCTTGACAAAGTGAAATCAGCTTGCAAGTGAACCCCATCACCACGAGGCCCACTTTCAAGGCTTTTTGGACTTGTGGAGGGCCAAAATGCCCCAAAATGGGCTCAAAATGGGCTCATTTCACCCGTTTGTGGACCCCAAATGGTCTAGGATGAGGTTTCGAAAAATGTGTTTTTGACCCATTTTCGACGCATTTTTGGTCCCAAAATAGCCCATTTTCAAGGCATTTTGGGATTTTCGGAGGACCACAATGGGCCACCACAAGCTCAAAACGGTCCAAAAACACTTATTTTAGCGTCGCACATGGTCTAGGATCATTTTTGAAAACTTATTTTTTTGCCCCTACTGGACCCTGTTGACCCATTTGGGCACCCACCTGTTTGGGCTTGAGCTTGCAGCTTGCCGCAGCCTAGTGGGCCTAGGTATTGGGGTCTAGGCGTCCGTTTGGGCAATTCTGAGGGGTGGAAACCACAAAAAGTGGGGGGTTGCGGGTGGAGTAGGTGCCTCGGAATCGCATTTTGAGCCATGTAGCCGAAGATATGGCGTATTCTTGGTTTGTGGCTGTCGGCATTTGGAGCTTCTGGGGGCCTTTTTGGGCCGTTTCCGGGACATATCATGGAGTTAGAGGGCCGCAAAGAGCTCGTTGACACGGGGAAGTCAAGTCGCACGTTGAGTGTACCCACCGTTTCCCTTTGTTTGGCCGTTTTGAATGTGTTCTAGGGCTTTTTGGGCCCAAAAATGACTTTTTTTGGCCCTAAACTGCAGTTTTTGGCCCGAAACTGCAGTTTTTGAAACTGAGGTCCGCCACTTGCGAATCTCGTTCACGGCCGCCACCGTCGAGTTTTTTGCTCAAACTTTGTGTGATTGTACTTCACACCCATAGGTATCATCCACCAAAATTTCACCTCAATATAAACCACGACGGATTTTTCCCCATTTCGCGCATGCTGCTGGTTGCTTGCTTGCTTGCTTGCTTGCTGCTGCTAAACCTGGTAGGTCCACCCTAGACACTAAAAAGGGTTATAAAACCAAGACTAGTTCCACAGCTTGGTAACCCTGACCCTAACCCTGACCCTAGGCCTAACTTGGACCTAGCTCTCACATCACAGTGAGTGCTGGGGTCCAAAATGGGGAGCAATTATATTGCAAATGCCTTTGGGCAATCTTGTTCAGCCCAATCAACATGGCTGGCATGGCCAAACAAGCTGGCTGCAAATGTTAGGGTTAGGTTTATGGTGATGGTATGGTTAGAGGGAGGGCAAGGGGAGGTTAGGGGAGCCTGTGCCCCCCCTCCCGCCCCCCAACACCCCAAATCGCCCCACCTGGAACCCCCCACCCCCACCCCAAATCGCAGCCCCCCCCCCCAACCAACCCTCCCGGAGTGCCCCCCCCCCCCCGTGCAGCCCCTCCTGACCCCCCCCCCCCCCCCAAGGGGGCCTCCGGCCAACAGTTAGTTGGGGGGGTAGTTGGTGTCCGGAACCGAGGGGTTGCCCCTCCCGGGGTAGCACCGTAAAGTCAAAACGGGAAGTGATTTTCCGGGTCCATTAAGGGCCGGAAGTCATTTCCCGGTCCCATGAGCCCCCCCCCCCCCCCATCAAAACACCATATCGGCCAGTTTGGACCCTAATTGAAAAGGTCCTGCCTTCCCTTGCCTGAAGCACCAAAAATTACCCCTCATTCACCCCGGGGCCACTATGGGGGTTTCTATAAAAATGGCCCCGGGAAGTGGGGCACTTTCCGGTCAGACTTCCCGAAACACACCCCACTCTTGAGGGCGGCACCATTGGCCATTAACTGCTGGCCGCAGGCCCCCAAAGGGGGGGGGGGGGGGGGCAGGGTAGTTGGTGTCCTAGGACCCATGGAGTCGCCTCCTTTGGTATCAGTAGCTTTGGCACCACCACCGCCACCACCACCACCACCTCCTCCTCCTCCTCCTGCTCCTCCTCCACGACCACCAATATGAGTTGATCGTTGGGTGCAAAGTTGCGAGGAATATGCATTGGGACAAAATTGTTAGACCAAGGCCCGATCACGAGCGGTTGAATGGCTACCTTCGGCGTTGCCGTCGCGCGTAGTAGTGGCAAGCTCATTTCCGAGGTTGGTAGTCTTGCACATGGTGTGTACCATGGAGCACTACCTCTTTGAAGGTGTCTGTGACACCGGGCAATTGCATGTTTGTGAACTTCCATTGGTGTTTGATGTGAAACTGCTCCCACATAAGGAGAAGTTCATTGAGGAGATGGGTAGAGCCAAATATGTGGAAGTGGTGCAAGCCAAGTTTGAAGAGGGAGAGAGAATGGGAAGGGAGGTGGTGTGGATAGTTGGTATGGTAGCGAAAGTGCAAGGGAAAATAGTGGCGGCCGGGGCGTGGTATAATTGGATCGTTCGCGGCTCAACAACAATACATGTATAACGAGGGTGCCAAACAATGGGAAGGGGAGAGCTGTTGGCTCGGTGGAAGCGTTGGGAGCACAGTCGTGCAAATTGCTGGTGTGTATTGACTCGAATACACAGAGGGGAGATGACAAGATATTTGGCGTTGGGGGGACCCAGAGGCCATGGGTAGTAAGATCGGATGATGCATCACCTAGATTTGAGGGTGTCCGTGGTGCAACTCGTGAGTCATAGGGATGCATATGTTTTGCATGTGCTATCCCATGCGGAGGTAGAGGGAAATGAGCATGTGGATGCGTTGGTGAATGAAGGAGTCGGAAAGCATCCACGATCCCAAGGTTTGTAGGAGCCAAGGTAGGAAGGATGGGAACACATCTATTCAGTAGGTGTGTGTGCCACCAGGCAGTATTGGTGTCTCCAAGTTGTGCCCGTGGCAGTTAGTAGAAACCACCACCAAGGGTAAGAAGGGGTATGCCTGAGAAGAATGAACCAATAGATCTCACAGAGGGATTGGGGTGTGTATATTGTCGCGGAAGAAGACCAAGCCAATCAATGTTACCAAGGCATGGACGCGTGATCCA
This sequence comes from Eutreptiella sp. 'Long Island Sound 2002', assembly GCA_964036045.1. Taxonomy (NCBI): domain Eukaryota; phylum Euglenozoa; class Euglenophyceae; order Eutreptiales; family Eutreptiaceae; genus Eutreptiella; species Eutreptiella sp. 'Long Island Sound 2002'. Next base: position 140,127,432 of record OZ038378.1, read on the forward strand.
ACTAAATTCCCTCATGCCCAACATTTTTTGTTGTGACCTTTGAATCCACAACCTGTTTCGTCCTCGTCATGGTTGCCGTCGACGGCGGCGACATGACACCCTGTTTGGCGACTGCCCCGTGGCAGCCGCCAATCATTGCAGCCCTCATCACCGCGGTGCGGTGACCTCGCTCCTTGGCGGGCCGTAGGCCCTTGCTAGAGGCGTGAATGTTGCGCGGCCTTCCCAACATGAGGCGCCGAGTCCGTGAGGGGGGCCACACTCGCTTGCGAGCGCTCCTTACCCCACAGCCGACGCCACTAGAGCACGAGCTGCCCGTTCAACCGCCAAATCGCACAGGTGTTGAAAAGGACCACACAGTAGGCATGGATCGCGGGCCTCACCGCGCAACTAGCGGTTGCCCAAGCAGGACATGGTGGCCAGCAGCGGCTGCGCGCCCCGCCGGCCAAACTTAGGCGTTCCCTTTGGTGGCGGCTGCCGCACCGGTCCCGCTGCGGCCGGCAATGCAAGGTAGGCAGGTCGCTGGGGCCGGCAAGCGCGGCGCGCGCAAGTTCCCCTGATGGGCCAGCTTCGACCCGGACGTGGAGGAGTGCTACGGGCGCACCGTTGGCAAAGAGGGGGACCACCACTACAGGCTAGTGCACTCGGCCCTTTGCTGCTTGCTACTGGCCGCCGAGGAGAACGAGCCTAGCAAGCAGCAGTTCGTGGCGGCCAACAAACGCAAGCCGGTACAGACCCTAGACGAGGACGTACAGCAGGCATGGCCCTAGGCGAACACCATGCGGTAGAGCCCTGGCATGCCGCCCATGTAGCAGCCGTACGTGGCAACTCCGCCCCTGCAGCGGCCGTATGCAGGACTTTTTTGGGTCGGTGCGTGCTGGCGGCTTTCTCGCTGTCCTTAACATTAGTGCGGCCCAAGCGGGGAAACAAGGGGGAGGCCAAGGGCATCCTCACTGCGCGGGTCCTCAAGCAATTCATGCCAGAGCGACCAGTCAACACGTGGCAGGTCAACTAGAGGACCTCTCGGTGCATCATGATTGTGGGGGCTAGCGTCCAGGAGGCCCACGACTGGGCAACCACGGCCATCAGCATGCGCCATGTTGTGCAGGAGGTGCGTGCGGTGGTGCTTGTGCAGGCACCCCACACATCAACAAGTACCATTGGTACCGCGCACGCTAGCCCGCACTTAGGAGAGTCTAGATGTACCTGGGGCGGGTCTGTGGTGCACAAGGTGTACAAACAGGCTCCCCCCGGAAACAGTGGACCCAAAGGCCAACAACCTCGTGCCACCTCGGCACGTGTTGGTGCTGTCTTGGACGCCAAAGGAGTAGCACTGCTAGGACGACATGAGCAATGACCCCGAGGACGTCGCCCCTGTGCCCCTCCCACAGCAAAAGGTATCGGGCATCTATGTAGTCGCGCTGATGGAGGCTGCTGACCTTATCTCATATGCGCTTGGCGCTAGGAGTGCTTCAGCTGTCGGCACTGGGCCGCACGCCAAGAATGGCAGGTCTTCTAGCCGCTTGTGGTCCCTCACATGGGGGGCCCCGGGTGTAGATGCACTTCGAGCTTCTGTTGCAGCATACCTAGGTGGTCCTCCCCACCAGTGGCAAGGTCTCGGGTTTGTGCTACCGCCTTTTTGCAGAGGCATGTACATACCCCATCTCCACCCACAGGACTCCGGTGACTTTGCGGCCCGCTACCTGGAACACACTCCCCGGCGCATGGGCGTTGCTTGAGAAGCAAGCCGCCCACAGTAGCCACATCATGTCACGCCTCTAATGGGGTGACACGATGGGAAAGTTGCGTGTCCGCATGCGGGTGGTAGTTCCAACCCTAAGGCGGCCCTCGCGGTGGTTCTCAACGCGGTCATCCAAGCGGCATCAGTGGAAGTTCGGGTTCGCACGTGTGGCGCAGCATTGAGCAAGCTTGTGGACAACGATGCCAACGTGTGAGCCGAGGTGCGCGCAATCTTCTCAAAACTGCCCGTCAAGGTCTTGTTTTTTGTTCCACTGCGAGACTCGAGCCTCTAAGGGGCAGGGGTCCTGAACGGGCGGCAGGAGCACACAATCCACACCGGCCAAAGCCGCATCCCAGACAAGAACATGCTGCTGCTGCAGCTGCGGGCGCATGATCCAGTCGGCAAATGCACCGCCCTCATTAGGCTATCGCCAGCGGGGCGGCGTGCACAACCGGCGTAAGTGTCCCACCAGTGGCCCCGTAGGCGTCGCTGGTGCCGCAACGGCGTGTGCACCAAGGAACCGACGTAGTCGCAGATGGCTTGGTTGATTGGGCGTAGCCGACAGAAGAGGACCAAGAGTTGCTAAAAGTGGGGCAAAGTGCAAGAGATCCACGACACCAAGGTAGTACAGGAGCACTAGAAGTATCCCCACGAGATCAATGAACCCCGAGACGCGCCGCGGGACCACAACCACAACCCCCAAGACCATTGGCCCCAGCAATAGCCGCCGCGGCACCCTCACAGAGGACAACCGCATTGGGCGACCGCGGCCACGGGGTAGCAGCCACCGATAGCCGCGCACCCGACCATCAGAGGGCCCACACGGGGGCCACCCCCAGTGCCCAAGCCACGTCAACCACACCCCAACCTCTCCCCGCAACAACAGCCCCCTTGCCAACCATGGGGTTACAGCCACAGCCCATGGCCCGGCCTCCACCGGCCCCAACGACGACACGGGTCCAACCACATGACGTGGCACTAACCAACCTTACCAACTACCAACCCCTGCAACGGCCACAGGGACGTCGCCACAACGAGCAACCCTGACAAGTGACCAGACCTACCCGGACAACACCCACGTTAGCCGGCTTTAGGACCATGAATGGATTGAGACGGCGGCCTCGAGCGGCACCCAAGCCGCACCGGTTACATGTTCGCACCCTCCCTTGGGCCACACCCACGGCAGAAACGAGGCCAATACAAGGACCGTCAATGGCCTCCATTGCTGCGGCAGGTTCAGAGCGATTTCCGCCTGACTTTCATTGTCCGAGAGGATGCATACCCTGTGGCGGGTAGGGCGGCCCGAAGATTGCGTTGCGGGGCGGGCCTCCACAAAACACTGCAGCCATGGGAACAGGGCACTGGCCAAAAGGCTTGGCTTGCTGGAAACACGTTGTTTTTGCATGTCAATTGTGTTTCCAATGAAGTCCAGTGTTTTTGTGGGTGTAGAAACACTTTCCGCATCAATAAGAAAACCTGCTTTTCGGAAATGCTCCACCACACTTGAAGAGCCCCGTCGTACGTCACGTTTGGTCCCAGCTAGGAGGACATCATCAAAATAGACGAGGCGCGAAATAATAATGCCAATGAGGGCTGCCCTGACAAGGGCACTAACAACCGATTGGCATATAATGGGAGCATATGCCCATCCAAAGGGCAACTCAGCACATGCCCGTTCAAAGGGCAACTTTCAACGGCCGTGGCTCATGCTCGTGTGGGAGGCTGGTGGTGGATGGCATGGGCGCCTAGCGAAGGAGGGGGGTGGCTTCCGTGCCAGGCCTTTGTTTTGTATAAGGACGCATGTTGCCACCAAAGGCACCGGAACACAAATTTGGGCTTGGAAATTTTTTTTCATGAAAAAATTTTCTCCCACATATGTGTAGTCAAAATGATCAGCGCGACGCGAGGATCATTTTGAGCCATCTATGTTGGGGTCGGACCCCCCCCCCCGGCATGGCAGGTAGGGGAGCCCCAGCCCAAACCCCCCTCCCGGCACGGCGACCAAGGAGGGGGAGGGGGGGGTCGGGCAAATAGGCTTCCGTGCCATCCCCCCCCCGCAAAGCACTTTTCTTTCCGCCTAGTTCATGGACCCAAATCACCATCTCCTTGATGAACATGGGTTGGTTGTGCCGGTCCCCTTCCGATGTCTTTGCACTGGGCCTAGCCAAGTGCGATGACAAGCAGATGCCGACCCTGGGAATCTTTTGGAAAACCCTCTTTGAAGTACACAACACTCCAAAGCGCCTAATATCCGCTGCCAGCCTGCCATCTTCCGTGCCCTCTGCCCTGCACTTAATTCCTTCACCCGCCTCCGGGGCATCCCAATCATTTCCCCCCCATAGCCTCCGTTGTTGGCGGTGGCAGGGTCATAATGACCCAACCCCAAAATCTGTTCCGCATCGGTCTCCCGTGTCAGAGATCCCCCCCCCCCTCCCTGCTAGCCATCACAATCCTCCCCGGCCTCCAAAGTGCCCACATGTGGGCAAGAAACAAGTATTTCTCCGCTCCCTTGCTCCTCACCGTCATGCATGCCCAGAAGATGAGCTCCGACATGCGCGCCATCATAAATGGACCACTCATAGAGGGTAACCCCCCCCCCCCCTCCGTGGGTGTACACCCACTTCCTTAGCTTCAACCGTGCCCCCCTATCCTCCCTCAACGGCCCGGTTCGCTCATCCCCCCATGCGCTCCTACCCTCCTTCGACAACCTCCAATGGGCCTCATGGAGGCATCATCGGAAGGTGTGCGCCGAGGTCTCTGGGGTAGTCAGCACCGGCTCATCCAACCTCAGGGGCCGGGGCCCATCCAGGGCGGCAAGGTTGAAGGGCCAATCGCACAAGGTCCTGGCCGCCTTCGCCCCCCCCCCCCCCATCACCACTGTCAACCACTCACTCACCCGACGTTGCTGCACCCCCTCGACGACTAGCACCACATCCCGTGCCCCCTATGACTCCTATGTCTCGTCCTTCACTTCCATCTCCGGTTCCACCTCCACCTCCGGCTCCTCGTCCTTGACATCCCCTTCTTCGTTCACACTGTTGATCTCCTGCAGTTGCATCCCCTTCGCCGGGCACCGTGCCATGACCTTCACCCACTTCATGTCCACCTTCGTTAACTCCTTCTTGCCCTCCGCGTCCTTGGGATTCTTCTTGACCCACTTTCGCCCGCAAGTCACCTTCTCCGGTGGCGCATCGCCGGCTTGTTGGAGGCGGAGGGCTCGGGTACAACCTCCCATTTTTCTTCGCTTGGGGGGGGGGGTCGTGGTTGCGGAAGTAGGGGAGGGCCTTCCGGCGGATGACCTTGAGGTAGGGCGCGGGGGGGGGGGGTCGCCATGCTTTGAGGGGCGCAGCTGCAATGACTGGTCTTGTGGTGGGGTTGGCTGCGGCCGCTGCACAGCTGCTACGCTGCTTGCGTGGAGACCTAAATGAAAGGAGAACTGTTCAAACACTGTTCTAACGAAATGTTCGAATAGTGTTCTAATGGTTCGCCCAATTGTTAGAACGTAATAAGAAAAGTTTGTAGGAACACAATTGGAAAAAACGTGTATGATGGCCTGCCACTGCTTGGCTTAGTCGTGGTGGAGGTTTTGCCATCGCACACAAAAACACTACGTTTCTAGAGCGCTGGGCGTGCAACCTTGACCTCCAAGGCCAAGGGCCCGACGCCGCAGCCCAAACACAACCATGGACCATGACATGGGTGTCGATATACACAAATACCCACCCCAAACACTGCTCCAGCACTGCAACCTCCCTGGTCACCGCCAATTGTTGCCGCAAGTTGCACCCTACCGACCCCTCATCTGCAAATTAAGCGCTCTTGCACATCCCGTGAGATCATCACTAACCCCCATGGACGAATAGCCTTCAACACCGAGTCACAATCCCACTGTAGAAAAACTATGTAGTTTCACGTTGTGCCAGGGCAACATTGCAGGCCATACTCCTTGGCAAGGACGTGGCACACAAGGTTCCCCTTGTGCTTTATCCTGTACAAATCCCACAGCAGCAACCCCATGGCCACAACCGCCCCAAACTTGCAAGCCGTGGTGGGGATGCACAGCCAACGCGCTAGCACGGGCCATGCATCGAACAAGGTTCTTAACTCCTCCCCGTCCGGACTCCTATAGTGGAAGATGGTGCATCATGTCTTATGGTCCGCAGACCTTGTTGAAGTCCCGCTGCAAGAGACCGATCGCCATGGGGCAATGCAAAATGCACGAGATCACGCAGTCCCGGGGTACCGGCACCAATTCCACCATGGCGTTGGGGGTGTGAATTCACCAGGCATATTGTGCCACAGCAGCTTTAGACTCCTCCTTGTGCACATGTTGGCCGACGACGAGTTGCGCCGCTTTCGCCGCACGCCCCCCAAGGCATTATTGACCAGGGTATAGTCGTGTGGGGTCCCGAAGGTGATGTTGCGGCTACGCTTCGGCTTAGTGGGGACATGCCTTTCAGCAGGCGCGGTGGCAGGGGTATCTCCAGCCCCTGAGGCGGACTCCCTCTTCAATGAGGGGGTATGGCATAAAGACACCGGGATGTGGAGTGGCTTGGAGTTGTGCCGGACCATGGAACGGTAGCCGGCACACCACGTATGTTTCTTGGCGAGAGGCAAGTCATTGCAATGTGCGGGGTGTAGCTTGACCCCGCTACGTGTGCCACCAAAAATTGGTGGTGGGCCCACGGAGAGGACAAGGCCCACCGAAACGAGGTAGAAATCCCTAGAACACAATTAGAAACCTTCTGTTGGAACACGATTAAAACAACCACTGCCATCGCGTTGCAGTGTGGCGTAATTCAAAGAGGTGTTTCCAAAGGATTCCCACGGTCGGCATCTGCTTGTCATCGCAGTTGGCCAGGCCGAGTGCAAAGACATTGCAAGGGGCCCGGCACAACCAACCCATGTTCACCAGGGAGATGGTGATCTAGGTCCATGAACTGCATCCGCTCGGACAATGACAGCCAGGCGGAAGCTGCTATGAATCTGCCGCATCAATGCAGGCCGGCGGAACAGATACGGGATCCAGGAGTTCAGGGGCCACACCACCCCTCTAGCGCCGGGATGGCTGGTAGATGTCGGCGGATCCAGCCGTAGGGGGGTAAGCAGCTCCTTCCACTTTAGGTCGAAGGTGTTGCGGGTACACAGGGGCCAAATGTAGTAGTCCGGGTTCAACTGTGTAGTCTGCTAGCTGATGAGCTCGGAGACCTCTTGAAAGGCATTCTTGGAGGACCGCATGTTGAGCACCAATTCCACCATGGGGTCGGGGGTGTGAATTCATTAGGCATATTGTGCCACGCCAGCTTTACACTCCTCCTTGTGCACATGCTGACTGATGACCCTTGCGGCCACCAAAAATTGGTGGTGGGCCCACGGAGACGATGAGGCGCCCCTCCCCAACATTTCCGCAATGGGCTCATCCTGCAAACCGGTCCCACTGATCAGCGGAACAAGGTGGGTGGTTAGGTCATCAACGGAAGAAAGCATACAAAAGCAACCTGAGGTGAGTAGACACAAGGTGTTCCAATGGTGTTCTAAGTCGTTAGCGGAAAGAGGTGGTCCAACCAAAAAGTGTTCTAATTCTTCTAATTAGCACGACGTTGTAATGGACCACCATTGGGTTTTAATAGGTACCTAGGGCAGCGGAGGTTTGCAGTGCAGCTGACGTGTATCTGCGGGTCTTGCCTTGCAATGCCATGCCGTAGCCCCCCCCACGCCAAGTTTGCATACCACCTCCTCCCCCCCAATTGTGTTTGCACCAGCCTACAATTAGTGCCCGCCCCCCCCCCTTTTCTGGTTGCCACATGTTGTGTCTTTGGGTTCTTTTTTTGGCCTTAAAAGATATGGCTGGCAGGCCTTTTGGGGAGAGCCGCTCCCATCGCGCAGCGGCGGGATATGGGACACTCCGCCAGGAGGACCCGGGATGCTTGTGAGGCATGGGATTGCCACGCACGCGGTGCACTCGCCGCCTCATAACGCAAGTACGGCAGTCGTGCTATTGCAGGCATGTGCTGGTGGGGACTACCACAGGGACATCAATTCCAAGCAATGTACGGCTAGTCCTCGCGGCTGGAGGCAAACCTCACATTCCTCGACCGGATGCCGGAGTAGACGGCCTGGTTTAGCAATGCCCCCATGGCCCTTTTGGGGGGATTTCAACCCCCTTTTGGACAACCCCCCCCCCCCCCACACACACATAATCGTCGCGGCAGTGCTCACGCACCGCCCGGCGGCCACAGACAAAGAGGTGGTGGCCGCCATAGGCGGGCACTGCGTCCACCGATTCGCCACATGGACCAACAAGCGCCCAACGCGCATCGAAGGACTCCCAGTGAGCACACGGCTGGACACAATGCCACGGGGCACGCACACTACCAACGGCTTGGCCATCCCAGGTCACGTGCCGGTCAAGTTTAAGTTGGTTGTGGAGACGCAGCACATGGGGCGGTTCATCAAACCTGCGCCCTTGGAGTTGCTGGGCAGGGGCTCGGACGTGCCAGAGAACCTAGCGTGCCGTTTGTTGTCGCCGCTTGAGGAGTCTTTGGTGGTGGCGATTGTAGCCACAGACGTGGACGTCTACTGGAGACTCGAGACATGGGCGGTAGAGGAGGTGTTGCTCGACCACCCCATGCCCCATGTGCAACCGGCAGACATTGACGGGAAGTCCCCCTTGTAGCCACCGGCATCCTCCAGAGCATACAAGGGGCTTCGGCGCTCCTCTGCCCTGAGAGGCTTGGCCCTTGCGAGCAATGGGCAACTGGGGCGCCAAAGAGGTGCCGCATGGCACGCTTGCACGTAATGAAACGGGAGCGGGGGCGGTGGCACTGCCGCGGGAGGTTCTCCCAACATGGCATGCATTTCAGCAGGGCTCATGCGGGTGTGAGAATTTGACTTGGAGTCCTGGGCCTTGTAAGCTGGGGGGTTAGAAAGGGTGTTGGGGTTGGGGGGGGGGTCGGGGGTGATGGTCCATAAAAGTCTGAAGTCTGAAGTCTGATAGCCCATTTGGTTACTATACCCATAGCTTGTGTGCACCAGTGCTGTGGGTCTAGACCCTTTGTCTTGAGCTGCGTTGGGGCAGGGGTGACGGTGCGCCTGGGGGCAATTGGCGGAACGGTCCTGGGCTAGCGTTGTTTGTCGATGGAGCCCACGACGGACCGCACTAGTGCATGGGTGGTTTTATCGGGCAAGTGGGGGACCAGTCGGCAGTGGCTGAGCGTTTGCGGTCCCAGAGTGAGCACCTGGTGGAAGAAAATACTCATGCACATTGTCGTCCATCTACGGAACCAAAACAGTCCGCGCAATGCGCGCTATTGGGCGGGCAAGACGCTAGATGTACGGTCTGATAGAGCCTGTGCTGTACTGACCCAGCTATCAAAACCCAGCACCGCCCTATTCCAGCCCATGTATGTAGCCAGCTGGAAAGTATGCAGGCTAGTATACAGCTCACCACATTCGAGTGCGATATGCACCAGCAAGGAAAGGTGCAGTCCCGCCATGCGGGCGCAGAGCCCACTCAAGTTTCCCCATGAGGCGTTCCATGCGTTTCATAGACATGATGCCCGTGTCACACTTCGCCCCCCCCCCCCCCCGTGTCCCCCCCAATATCACACTTGTCCTATTGTCACCGCATCCTTGAGGTGTAGCAGTGGGTCGTGGTCTCGACCCTAGCGTGTGAAACCCAGCCAATGCTTGCAACCCCTTCAATGATGGTACTTGCCCCCCCCCCCCCCCCCCCCCCCCACCCCACCCCACCCCACCCCATCTCTCTGACTCAAACCGATCGGGGGGCTCATATTTGACTGAAGACAAGTGGGAACAGAATCCTGATGTCTGGCCCAAGCAACCCCACCTGAGCTAATCGGGTTAGTTTTGCTGGTGGGGTGGGTGGGTGGGGGTTCATGGGGTTGGGCCGGAACTGTGGAGAGGGGGGGTAGTGGGCTTCGAGCAGGGCACCGCACAGCACGGCACATCACAGCACATCATAGCACATCACAGCACACCACAGCACAGCACAACATACAGCATAGCACAGCATATTACAGCACAACACAGCACAACACAGCCCCTACGGCCGCCCAAGAGAGCCTCCCTCCCTCCCTCCCTCCCTCCCTCCCCTCCCTCCTTCCCTCCCACCCTGTCATTTCCTTGCCTGTGTGGTTGAGGTTAGGGAGGGTATGCCTGTTTTTCTTTTTCAGGTTTTCTTTTCTAGTAGAGTGCTTTCCCGCCAGCTTACCAAGGTCAGAACGCCAAAAAAAAAAAAATTAGGAGGTATGTTACTCCGTTCCTTAGTTAGTTCCCGTGGAGGGGGAGCGGTCCACCTAAGGGAGGATGGGGCACCGCTCCCCCAGGCGCCCCCTTGACACCTGTTTACCCCCCTCCGTGGAACATTAACTGCATTACACACCTGTATACCCCCGTCAGCGGAACATTAGACACATTCAACACCTGTATACCCCCCTCAGTGGAACATTAAACACATTAGACACCTATATACCCCCCTCAGTGGAACATTGGACACATTAGATAACTGTATACGCTCCTCAGTGGAGCATTAGACACATTCAACACCTGTATACCCCTCTCAGTGGAACATTAGACACATTCGACAGCTGTATACCCCCCTCAGTGGAACATTAGACACATTAGACACCTGTACACCCCTCTCAATGGAACATTAGACGCATTAGACACCTGTATACCGCCCTCAGTGGAACATTAGACATATTAGACACCGGTATACCCCTCTCAGTGGAACATTAGACACATGAGACACCTATTTCCCCTCCTCAGTGGAATATTGGACACATTAGACAGCTGTATACCCCTCTCAGTGGAACATTAGACAGATTAGACACCTTTAAACCCCCCTCAGTGGAACTTTAGACACAGTCGACGCCTGTATACCCCCCTCAGTGGAAAATTAAACGCATTACACACCTGTATACCCCTCTCAGTGGAACATTAGGCACAGTCGACACCTGTATACCCCCCTCAGCGGAACATTAGACACATTACACACCTGTATACCCCTCTCAGTGGAACATTAGACACATTAGAAACCTGTATACCCCCCTCAGTGGAACATTAGACACACTAGACAGCTGTATACCCCCCCCCCCACTTGGGAGGGGTGTACACCCCCTCCGTGAATTATTTATCCACTTGGTAGGGTGTACACTCCCTCCGTGGAACATCTATCCACATTGGAGTGGTGTACAATCCCTCCGTGAATTATTTATCCACTTGGGAGGGGTCTACAATCCCCCCGTGAATTATTTATCCACTTGGGAGGGGTGTACAGTCCCTCCGTGAATTATATATCCACTTGGGAGGGGTGTACAATCCTTCCGTGCATTATTTATCCACATTGCAGCGGTGTACAATCCCTGCGTGAATTGTTTTTCCACTTGGGAGGGGTGTACAATCCCTCCGTGAATTATTTATCCATTTGGGAGGGGTGTACAATCCCTCCGTGAATTATTTATCCACTCCGGAGGGGTGTACAATACCTCCGTGAATTATTTTTCCACTTGGGAGGGGTGTACAATCCTGCCGTGAATTATTTATCCATTTGGGAGGGGTGTACAATCCCTCCGTGAATTCTTTATCCACTTGGGAGGGGTGTGCAATCCTTCCGTGAATTATTTATCCACATTGGAGGGGTGTACAATCCCTGCATGAATTTTTTTTCCACTTGGGAGGGGTGTACAATCCCTCCCTGAATGATTTATCCACTTGGGAGGGGTGTACAATCCCTTCGTGAATTATTTATCCAATTGGGAGGGGTGTACAATCCCTCCGTGAATTGTTTATCCACTTGGGAGGGGTGTACAACTTCTCCGTGAATTATTTATCCACTTGGGAGGCGTGTACAATCCTCCCGCGAATTATTTATCCACATTGGAGGGGTGTACAATCCCTCCGTGAATTGTTTTTCCACTTGGGAGGGGTGTACAATCCCTCCGTGAATTATTTATCCATTTGGTAGGGGTGTACAATCCCTCCGTGAATTATTTATCCACTTGGGAGGGGTGTACAATCCCTCCGTGAATTGTTTAGCCACTTGGGAGGGGTGTACAGTCCCTCCGTGAATTATTTCTCCACATGGGAGGGGTGTAGAATCCCTTCGTGAATTCTTTCTCCACTTGAGAGGGGTGTACAGTCCCACCGTGAATTATTTATCCTATTGGGAGGGGTGTACAATCCCTCCGTGAATTATTTATCCACTTCGGAGGGGTGTACAGTCCCTGCGTGAATTATTTATCCACATTGGAGGGGTGTACAATCCCTCCGTGAATTATTTCTCCACTTGGGAGGGGTGTACAATCGCTCCGTGAATTATTTCCCCATATGGGAGGGGTGTACAATCCCTCCGTGAATTATTTATCCACTTTGGAGGGGTGTACAGTCCCTCCGTGAATCATTTATCCACATTGGAGGGGTGTACAATCCCTCCGTGAATTATTTATCCACTTGGGAGGGGCGTACAATCCCTCCGTGAATTATTTAGCCACTTGTGAGGGGTGTGCAGTCCCTCCGTGAATTATTTTGCCACTTGGGAGGGGTGTACAAGCCCTCCGTGAATTATTTAGCCACTTGGGAGGGGTGTACAATTCCTCCGTGAATTATTTATCCACTTGGCAGGGGTGTACACTCCCTCCGTGAAATATTTATCCACATTGGAGGGGTGTACAATCCCTCCGTGAATTATTGATCCACTTGGGAGCGGTGTACAGTCCCTGCGTGAATTATTTTTCCACTTGGGAGGGGTGTACAATCCTGCCGTGAATTATTTATCAATTTGGGAGGGGTGTACAATCCCTCCGTGAATTATTTATCCACTTGGGAGGGGTGTACAATCCTTCTGTGAATTATTTAACCACATTGGAGGGGTGTACCATCCCTGCGTGAATTGTTTTTCCACTTGGGAGGGTTGTACAATCCCTCCGTCAATTATTTATCCATTGGGGAGGGGTGTACAATTCCTCCGTGAATTGTTTCTCCACTGGAGAGGGGTGTACAGTCCCACCGTGAATTATTTATCCAATGGGGAGGGGTGTACAATCGCTCCCTGAATTATTTATCCACTTCGGAGGCGTGTACAGTCCCTCGAGGAATTATTTCTCCACATCAGAAGGGTGTACAATCCCTTCGTGAATTATTTAGCCACTTGGGAGGGGTGTACAGTCCCTCCGTGAATGATTTAGCCTCTTGGGAGGGGTGTACAGTCCCTCAGTGAATGATTTAGCCTCTTGGGAGGGGTGTGCAGTCCCTCTGTGAATTATTTAGCCACTTGGCAGGGGTGTACACTCCCTCCGTGGAATATTTATCCACGTTGGAGGGGTGTACAATCCCTCCGTGAATTATTTTTCCACTTGGGAGGGGTGTACAATCCCTGCGTGAATTGTTTTTCCACTTGGGAGGGGTGTACAATCCCTCCGTGAATTATTTATCCATTTCGGAGGGGTGTACAATCCCTCCGTGAATTATTTCTCCACATGGGAGGGGTGTACAATCCCTCTGTGAATTGTTTCTCCACTTGAGAGGGGTGCACATTCCCACCGTGAATTATTTATCCAATTGGGAGGGGTGTACAATCCCTCCGTGAATTATTTATCCACTTCGGAGGGGTGTGCAGCCCCTCCGTGAATCATTTATCCACATGGGAGGGGTGTACAATCCCTCCGTGAATTATTTCTCCACTTTGGAGGGGTGTACAATCCCTCCGTGAATTATTTTCCCATATGGGAGGGGTGTACAATCCCTCCGTGAATTGTTTCTCCACTTGAGAGGGGTCCACAGTCCCACCGCGAATTATTTATCCAATTGGGAGGGGTGTACAATCCCTCCGTGAATTATTTATCCACTTGGGAGGGGTGTACAATCCTTCCGTGAATTATTTATCCACATTGGAGGGGTGTACCATCCCTGCGTGAATTGTTTTTCCACTTGGGAGGGGTGTACAATCCCTCCGTGAATTATTTATCCATTTGGGAGGGGTGTACAATTCCTCCGTGAATTGTTTATCCAATTGGGAGGGGTGTACAATCGCTCCCTGAATTATTTATCCTTTTCGGAGGCGTGTACAGTCCCTCGAGGAATTATTTCTCCACATTGGAGGGGTGTACAATCCCTCAGTGAATTATTTAGCCACTTCGGAGGGGTGTACAGTCCCTCCGTGAATGATTTAGCCTCTTGGGAGGGGTGTGCAGTCCCTTTGTGAATTATTTTGCTACTTGGGAGAGGTGTACAGTCCCTCCGTGAATTATTTAGCCACTTGGGAGGGGTGTACAATCCCTCCGTGAATTATTTAGCCACTTGGCAGGGGTGTACACTCCCTCCGTGGAATATTTATCCACGTTGGAGGGGTGTACAATCCCTGCGTGAATTGTTTTTCCACTTGGGAGGGGTGTACAATCCGTCCGTGAATTATTTATCCAGTTGGGAGGGGTGTACAATCCCTCCGTGAATTATTTCTCCACATGGGAGGGGTGTACAATCCCTCGATGAATGGTTTCTCCACGTGAGAGGGGTGTACAGTCCCACCGTGAATTATTTATCCAATTGGGAGGGGTGTACAATCCCTCCGTGAATTATTTGTCCACTTCGGAGGGGTGTACAGCCCCTCCGTAAATCATTTATCCACATTGGACGGGTGTACAATCCCTCTGTGAATTATTTCTCCACTTGGGAGGGGTGTACAATCCCTCCGTGGATTGTTTCTCCACTTCAGAGGGGTCCACAGTCCCACCGTGAATAATTTATGCAATTGGGAGGGGTGTACAATCCCTCCGTGAATTATTTATCCACTTCGGAGGGGTGTACAGCCCCTCCGTAAATCATTTATCCACATTGGACGGGTGTACAATCCCTCCGTGAATTATTTCCCCATATGGGAGGGGTGTACAATCCCTCCGTGGATTGTTTCTCCACTTCAGAGGGGTCCACAGTCCCACCGTGAATAATTTATGCAATGGGGAGGGGTGTACAATCCCTCCGTGAATTATTTATCCACTTCGGAGGGGTGCACAGTCCCTCCGTGAATCATTTATCCACATGGGAGGGGTGTACAATCCCTCCGTGAATTATTTTGCTACTTGGGAGGGGTGTACAGTCCCTCCGTGAATTATTTAGCCACTTGGGAGGGTTGTACAATCCCTCCGTGAATTATTTTGCTACTTGGGAGGGGTGTACAGTCCCTCCGTGAATCATTTAGCCACTTGGGAGGGGTGTACAGTCCCTCCGTGAATGATTTAGCCTCTTGGGAGGGGTGTACAGTCCCTCCGTGAATGATTTAGCATTTTGGGAGGGGTGTGCAGTCCCTTTGTGAATTATTTTGCTACTTGGGAGGGGTGTACAGTCCCTCCGTGAATTATTTAGCCCATTGGGAGGGGTGTACAATCCCTCCGTGAATTATTTAGCCACTTGGCAGGGGTGTACACTCCCTCCGTGGAATATTTATCCACGTTGGAGGGGTGTACAATCCCTGCGTGAATTGTTTTTCCACTTGGGAGGGGTGTACAATCCGTCCGTGAACTATGTATCCAGTTGGGAGGGGTGTACAATCCCTCCGTGAATTATTTCTCCACATGGGAGGGGTCTACAATCCCTCGGTGAATTGTTTCTCCACGTGAGAGGGGTGTACAGTCCCACCGTGAATTATTTATCCAATTGGGAGGGGTGTACAATCCCTCCGTGAATTATTTATCCACTTCGGAGGGGTGTACAGCCCCTCCGTAAATCATTTATCCACATTGGACGGGTGTACAATCCCTCCGTGAATTATTTCTCCACTTGGGAGGGGTGTACAATCCCTCCGTGAATTATTTCCCCATATGGGAGGGGTGTACAATCCCTCCGTGGATTGTTTCTCCACTTGAGAGGGGTCCACAGTCCCACCGTGAATAATTTATGCAATTGGGAGGGGTGTACAATCCCTCCGTGAATTATTTATCCACTTCGGAGGGGTGTACAGTCCCTCCGTGAATCATTTATCCACATGGGAGGGGTGTACAATCCCTCCGTGAATTATTTTGCTACTTGGGAGGGGTGTACAGTCCCTCCGTGAATTATTTAGCCACTTGGGAGGGGTGTACAATCCCTCCGTGAATTCTTTTGCTACTTGGGAGGGGTGTACAGTCCCTCCGTGAATCATTTATCCACATGGGAGGGGTGTACAATCCCTCCGTGAATTATTTTGCTACTTGGGAGGGGTGTACAGTCCCTCCGTGAATTATTTAGCCACTTGGGAGGGGTGTACAATCCCTCTGTGAATTATTTATCCACTTGGCAGGGGTGTACACTCCCTCCGTGGAATATTTATCCACATTGGAGGGGTTTACAATCCCTCCGTGAATTATTTATCCACTTGGGAGGGGTGTACAATCCCTCCGTGAATTCTTTTTCCACTTGGGAGGGGTGTACAATCCTGCCGTGAATTATTCATCCATTTGGGAGGGGTGTACAATCCCTCCGTGAATTATTTATCCACTTGGGAGGGGTGTACAATCCTTCCGTGAATTATTTATCCACGATGGAGGGGTGTACAATCCTTGCGTGAATTGTTTTTCCACTTGGGAGGGGTGTACACTCCCTCCGTGAATTATTTATCCATTTGGGAGGGGTGTACAATCCCTCCGTGAACTATTTCTCCACATGGGAGGGGTGTAAAATACCTCCGTGAATTGTTTCTCCACTTGAGAGGGATGTACAGTACCACCGTGAATTATTTATCCAATTGGCAGGGGTGTACAGTCCCTCCGTGAATTATTTCTCCACTTGGGACGGGTGTACAGTCCCTCCGTGAATTATTTCTCCATATGGGAGGGGTGTACAATCCCTCCGTGAATTGTTTCTCCGCTTGAGAGGGGTCCACAGTCCCACCGTGAATAATTTATCCAATTGGGAGGGGTGTACAATCCCTCCGTGAATTCTTCATCCACTTGGGAGGGGTGTACAGTCCCTCCGTGAATTTTTTAGCCACTTGGGAGGGGTGTGCAGTCCCTGTGTAATTTATTTTGCTACTTGGGAGGGGTGTACACTCCCTCCGTGAATTATTTAGCCACTTGGGAGGGGTGTACAATCCCTCCGTGAATTATTTATCCACTTGGCAGGGGTGTACACTCCCTCCGTGGAATATTTATCCACATTGGAGGTGTGTACAATCCCTCCGTGAATTATTTATCCACTTGGGAGGGGTGTACCGTCCCTCCGTGAATCATTTATCCACATTGGAGGGGTGTACAATCCCTCCGTGAATTATTTCTCCACTTGGGAGGGGTGTACAGTCCCTCCGTGAATTATTTAGCCACTTGGGAGGGGTGTGCAGTCCCTCCGTGAATTATTTTGCTACTTGGGTGGGGTGTACAGTCCCTCCGTGAATTATTTATCCACATCGGAGGGGTGTACAGTCCCTCCGTGAATGGTTTTTCCACTTTGGAGGGGTGTACAATCCCTCCGTGAATTATTTATCCATTTGGGAGGGGTGTACAATCCCTCGGTGAATTATTTATCCACTTCGGAGGGGTGTACCGTCCCTCCGTGAGTCATTTATCCACTTCGGAGGGGTGTACAGTCCCCACGTGAATCATTTATCCACATTGGAGGGGTGTACAATCCCTCCGTGAATTCTTTCTCCACTTGGGAGGGGTGTACAGTCCCTCCGTCAATTATTTAGCCACTTGGGAGGGGTGTACAATCCCTCCGCGAATTCTTTCTCCACTTGGGAGGGGTGTACAATCCCTCTGTGAATTCTTTCCCCACGTGGGAGAGGTGTACAATCCCTCAGTGAATTGTTTCTCCACTTGAGAGGGGTGTACAGTCCCACCGTGAATTATTTATCCAATTGGGAGGGGTGTACAGTCCCTCCGTGAATTATTTAGCCACTTGGGAGGGGTGTACAATCCCTCCGTGAATTATTTATCCACTTCGGAGGGGTGTGCAGTCCCTCCGTGAATCATTTATCCACATTGGAGGGGTGTACAATCCCTCCGTGAATCCTTTCTCCACTTGGGAGGGGTGTACAGTCCCTCCGTGAATTATTTAGCCCCTGGGGAGGGGTGTACAGTCCCTCCGTGAATTATTTAGCTACTTGGGAGGGGTGTACAGTCCCTCCGTGAATTATTTAGCCACTTGGGAGGGGTGTACAATCCCTCCGTGAATTATTTATCCATTTGGGAGGGGTGTACAATCGCTCCGTGAATTATTTCTCCACATGGGAGGGGTGTACAATCCCTCCGTGAACTGTTTGTCCACTTCAGAGGGGTGTACAGTCCCACCGTGAATTATTTATCCAATTGGGAGGGGGTACACTCCCTCCGTGAATTATTTATCCACTTCGGAGGGGTGTACACTCCCTCCGTGAATTATTTATCCACTTCGGAGGGGTGTACAGTCCCTCCGTGAATTATTTAGCCACTTCGGAGGGGTGTACAATCCCTCCGTGAATTATTTCTCCATATGGGAGGGGTGTACAATCCCTCCGTGAATTGTTTCTCCACGTGAGAGGGGTGTACAGTCCCTCCGCGAATATTTTATCCAATTGGGAGGGGTGTACAGTCCCTCTGTGAATCATTTATCCACATTGGAGGGGTGTACAATCCCTCCGTGAATTCTTTCTCCACTTGGGAGGGATGTACAATCCCTCCGTGAATTCTTTCTCCATATGGGAGGGGTGTACAATCCCTCCGTGAATTGTTTATCCACTTGAGAGGGGTGTACAGTCCCTCCGCGAATATTTTATCCAATTGGGAGGGGTGTACAGTCCCTCCGTGAATCATTTATCCACATTGGAGGGGTGTACAATCCCTCCGTGAATTATTTCTCCACTTGGGAGGGGTGTACAGTCCCTCCGTGAATTATTTAGCCACTTGGGAGGGGTGTGCATTCCCTGCGTAATTTATTTTGCTACTTGGGAGGGCTGTACGGTCCCTCCGTGAATTATTTAGCCACATTAGAGGGGTGCACAATCCCTCCGTGAATTATTTAGCCACTTGGGAGGGGTGTACAGTCCCTCCGTGAATTATTTCGCCACTTGCGAGGTGTGTACAGTCCCTCCGTGAATCATTTATCCACATTGGAGGCGTGTACAATCCCTACGTGAATTATTTCTCCACTTGGGAGGGGTGTACAGTCCCTCCGTGAATTATTTAGCCACTTGGGAGGGGTGTGCCGTCCCTCGTGAATTATTTTGCTACTTGGGAGGGGTGTACAGTCCCTCCGTGAACTATTTAGCCACTCGGGAGGGGTGTACAGTCCCTCCGTGAATTATTTATCCACTTGGGAGGGGTGTACGATCCCTCCGTGAATTATTTTTCCACTTGGGAGGGGTGTACAATCCCTCCGTGAATTATTTCTCCACTTGCGAGGGGTGTACAATCCCTTCGTGAATTATTTATCCACTTGGGAGGGGTGTACAGTCCCCCCGTGAATTATTTAGCCAGGTGGGAGGGGTGTACAATCCCTCCGCGCATTATTTCTCCACTTGGGAGGGGTGTACAATCCCTCCGTGAATTATTTCCCCACGTGGGAGAGGTGTACAGTCCCTCCGTGAATTATTTATCCACATTGGAGGGGTGTACAGTACCTCCGTGAATGGTTTTTCCACTTTGGAGGGGTGTACAATCCCTCCGTGAATTATTTATCCAATTGGGAGGGGTGTACAATCCCTCGGTGAATTATTTATCCACATTGGAGGGGTGTACAGTCCCCTCGTGAATCACTTATCCACATTGGAGGGGTGTACAATCCCTCCGTGAATTCTTTCTCCACTTGGGAGGGGTGTACAGTCCCTCCGTGAATTATTTAGCCACTTGGGAGGGGTGTACAATGCCACCGCGAATTATTTCTCCACTTGGGAGGGGTGTACAATCCCTCCGTGAATTATTTCCCCACATGGGAGACGTGTACAATGCCTCCATGAATTGTTTCTCCACTTGAGAGGGGTGTATAGTCCCACCGTGAATTATTTATCCAATTGGGAGGGGTGTACAGTCCCTCCGTGAATTATTTAGCCACTTGGGAGGGGTGTACAATCCCTCCGTGAATTATTTATCCACTTCGGAGGGGTGTGCAGTCCCTCCGTGAATCATTTATCCACATTGGAGGGGTGTACAATCCCTCCGTGAATCCTTTCTCCACTTGGGAGGGGTGTACAGTCCCTTTGTGAATTATTTAGCCACTTGGGAGGGGTGTACAGTCCCTCCGTGAATTATTTAGTCACTTGGGAGGGGTGTACAATCCCTCCGTGAATTGTTTGTCCACTTGAGAGGGGTGTACAATCCCTCCGTGAATTATTTATCCCATTGGGAGGGGTGTACACTCCCTCCGTGAATTATTTAACCACTTCGGAGGGGTGTACAGTCCCCTCGTGAATCACTTATCCACATTGGAGGGGTGTACAATCCCTCCGTGAATTTTTTATCCATTTGGGAGGGGTGTATAATCCCTCGGTGAATCATTTCTCCATATGGGAGGGGTGTACAATCCCTGAGTGAATTGTTTCTCCACTTGAGAGGGGTGTACAGTCCCTCGGCGAATTTTTTATCCCATTGGGAGGGGTGTACAATCCCTCTGTGAATTATTTATCCACTTCGGAGGGATGTACAGTCCCTCCGTGAATCGGTTATCCACATTGGAGGGGTGCACAATCCCTCCGTGAATTATTTCTCCACTTGGGAGGCGTGAACAGTCCCTCCGTGAATTATTTAGCCACTTGAGAGGGGTGTACAGTCCCTCCGTGAATAATTTAGCCACTTGGGAGGAGTGTACAATCCCTCCGTGAATTATTTAGCCACTTGGGAGGGGTGTACAATCCCTCCGTGAATTATTTCCCCACGTGGGAGAGGTGTACAATCCCTCCATGAATTGTTTCTCCACTTGAGAGGGGTGTACAATCCCACCGTGAATTATTTATCCAATTGGGAGGGGTGTACAGTCCCTCCGTGTATTATTTAGCCACTTGGGAGGGGTGTACAATCCCTCCGTGAATTATTTATCCACTTCGGAGGGGTGTGCAGTCCCTCCGTGAATCATTTATCCACATTGGAGGGTCGTACAATCCCTCCGTGAATCCTTTCTCAATTGGGCGGGGTGTACAATCCCTCCGTGAATTGTTTGTCCACTTGAGAGGGGTGTACAGTCCCACCGTGAATTTTTTATCCAATTGGGAGGGGTGTACACTCCCTCCGTGAATTATTTAACCACTTCGGAGGGGTGTACAGTCCCTCCGAGAATCATTTATCCACATTGGAGGGGTGTACAATCCCTCCGTGAATTATTTCTCCACTTGGGAGGGGTGTACAATCCCTCCGTGAAATATTTCTCCATATGGGAGGGGTGTACAATCCCTCCGTGAATTGTTTCTCCATCTGAGAGGGGTGTACAGTCCCTCGGCGAATTATTTATCCAATTGGGAGGGGTGTACAATCCCTCTGTGAATTATTTATCCACTTCGGAGGGATGTACAGCCCCTCCGTGAATCAGTTATCCACATTGGAGGGTTGCACAATCCCTCCGTGAATTATTTCTCCACTTGGGAGGCGTGAACAGTCCCTCCGTGAATTATTTAGCCACTTGGGAGGAGTGTACAATCCCTCCGTGAATTATTTAGCCACTTGGGAGGGGTGTACAATCCCCTGGTGAATTATTTATCCACTTGGCAGGGGTGTACACTCCCTCCGTGAATTATTTAGCCACTTGGGAGGCGTGTACAATCCTGCCGTGAATTATTTATCCACTTGGGAGGGGTGTAACATCCCTCCGTGAATTATTTATCCACTTGGGAGGCGTGTACAATCCTTCCGTGAATTATTTCTCCACTTTGGAGGGGTGTACAGTCCCTCCGTGAATTATTTATCCATTCGGGAGGGGTGTACAATCCCTCCGTAAATTTTTTATCCACTTGCGAGGGGTGTACAATCCCTCCGTGAATTATTTATCCACTTCGGAGGGGTGTACACTCCCTCCGTGAATTATTTCTCCACATGGGAGGGGTGTACAATCCCTCCGTGAATCATTTCTCCACTTGAGAGGGGTGTACAGACCCTCCGTGAATTATTTATCCAATCGGGAGGGGTGTACAATCCCTTGGTGAATTATTGATCCACTTCGGAGGGGTGTACAGTCCCTCCGTGAATCATTTATCCACATTGGAGGGGTGTACAATCCCTCCGTGAATTATTTCTCCACTTGGGAGGGGTGTACAATCCCACCGTGAATTATTTCTCCACTTGGGAGGGGTGTACAGTCCCTCCGTGAATTATTTCTCCATATGGGAGGGGTGTACAATCCCTCCGTGAATTGTTTCTCCGCTTGAGAGGGGTCCACAATCCCACGGTGAATTATTTATCCAATTGGGAGGGGTGTACAATCCCTCCGTGAATTATTTAGCCACTTGGGAGGGGTGTGCAGTCCCTCCGTGAATCATTTAGCCACTTGGGAGGGGTGTGCAGTCCCTCCGTGAATTATTTAGCCACTTGGGAGGGGTGTACAATCCCTCCGTGGATTATTTAGCCACTTGGGAGGGGTGTGCAGTCCCTCCGTGAATTATTTAGCCAATTGGGAGGGGTGTACAATCCCTCCGTGAATTATTTAGCCACTTGGGAGGGGTGTACAATCCCTCCGTGAATTATTTAGCCACTTGGGAGGGGTGTACAATCCCTCCGTGCATTATTTAGCTAGCTGGGAGGGGTGTACAATCCCTCCGTGAATTATTTTGCCACATGGGAGGGGTGTACAGTCCCTCCATGAATTATTTAGCCACTTGGGACGGCTGTACAGTCCCTCCGTGAATTATTTAGCCACTTGGGAAGGGTGTACAATCCCTCCGTGAATTATTTAGCCACTTGGGAGGGGTGTACACTCCCTCCGTGAATTTTTTGCCCCATTGGGAGGGGTGTACAATTCCTCCGTGAATTATTTATCCACTTCGGAGGGGTGTACGATCCCACCGTGAATTCTTTCTCCATTTGGGAGGGGTGTACAATCCCTCGGTGAATTATTTCTCCATATGGGAGGGGTGTACAATCCCTCCGTGAATTTTTTCTCCGCTTGAGAGGGGTCCATAGTCCCACCGTGAATTATTTATCCACTTGGGAGGGGTGTACAGTCCCTCCGTGCATTATTTACCCACTTGGGAGGGGTGTGCAGTCCCTCCGTGAATTATTTTGCTACTTGGGAGGGGTGTACCATCCCTCCGTGAATTATTTAGCCACTTGCGAGGGGTGTACAATCCCTCCGTGAATTATTTCTCCACTTGGGAGGGGTGTACAGTCCCTCCGTGAATTATTTAGCCACTTGGGAGGGGTGTGCAGTCCCTCCGTGAATTTTTTTGCTACTTGGGAGGGGTGTACAGTCCCTCCGTGAATTATTTAGCCACTTGGGAGGGGTGGACAATCCATCCGTGAATTATTTAGCCACTTGGGAGGAGTGTACAATCCCTCCGTGAATTATTTATCCACTTGGCAAGGGTGTACACTCCCTCCGTGGAATATTTATCCACATTGGAGGGCTGTACAATCCCTCCGTGAATTATTTCTCCACTTGGGAGGGGTGTACAGTCCCTCCGTGAATTATTTAGCCACTTGGGAGGGGTGTACAGTCCCTCCGTGAATCATTTCTCTACATTGGAGGGATGTACAGTCCCTCCGTGAATGATTTCTCCACTTGAGAGCGGTGTACGGCCCTCCGTAATTATTTAGCCACTTGGGAGGACCGTACAATCCCTCCGTGAATTATTTAGCCACTTGGGAGGGGTGTACAATCCCTGCGTGAATTTTTTATCCACTTGGCAGGGGTGTACACTCCCTCCGTGGAATATTTATCCACATTGGAGGGGTGTACAATCCCTCTGTGAATTGTTTATCCGCTTGGGAGGGGTTACAATCCCTCCGTGAATTTTTTTTCCACTTGGGAGGGGTGTACAATCCCTCCGTGAAATATTTCTCCACTTGCGAGGGGTGTACAATCCCTCCGTGAATTATTTATCCACTTGCGAGGGGTGTACAGTCCCTTCGTGAATTTTTTATCCACATTGGAGGGGTGCCCAGTCCCTCCGTGAATTGTTTTTCCACTTTGGAGGGGTGTACAATCCCTCCGTGAATTATTTATCCATTTGGGAGGGGTGTACACTCCCTCCGTGAATTATTTATCCACTTGCGAGGGGTGTACAATCCCTCCGTGAATCATTTATCCACTTCCGAGGGGTGTACACTCCCTCCGTGAATTATTTCTCCACATGGGAGGGGTTTACAATCCCTCCGTGAATTTTTTCTCCACTTGAGAGGGGTGTACAGACCCTCCGTGAATTTTTTATCCAATTGGGAGGGGTGTACAATCCCTCTCTGAATTATTTATCCACTTCGGAAGGGTGTACAGTCCCTCCGTGAATCATTTATCCACATTGGAGGGGTGTACAATCCCTCCGTGAATTATTTCTCCACTTGGGAGGGGTGTACACTCCCTCCGTGAATTATTTAGCCCCTTGGGAGGGGTGTACAATCCCTTCGTGAATTATTTATCCACTTCGGAGGGGTGTGCAGTCCCTCCGTGAATTATTTAGCCACTTGGGAGGGGTGTACAATGCCTCCGTGAATTATTTTGCCACTTGGGAGGGGTGTACAATCCCTCCGTGAATGATTTAGCCACTTGGGAGGGGTGTACAGTCCCTCCGTGAGTCATTTATCCACTTGGGAGGGGTGTACAATCCCTCCGTGAATTCTTTAGCCACTTGGGAGGGGTGTACAATCCCTCCGTGAATTATTTAGCCACTTGGGAGGGGTGTACAATCCCTCCGTGAATTATTTATCCACTTCGGAGGGGTGTGCAGTCCCTCCGTGAATTATTTAGCCACTTGGGAGGGGTGTACAGTCCCTCCGTGAATTATTTAGCCACTTGGGAGGGGTGTACAATCCCTCCGTGAATTATTTAGCCACTTGGGAGGGGTGTACAATCCCTCCGTGAATTATTTAGCCACTCGGGAGGGGTGTACAATCCCTCCGTGAATGATTTCTCCACTTGGGAGGGGTGTACACTCCCTCCGTGAATTATTTAGCCCCTTCGGAGGGGTGTACAATCCCTTTGTGAATTATTTAGAATTTGGGAGGGGTGTACAATCCCTCCGTGAATTATTTAGCCACTTGGGAGGGGTGTACAGTCCCTCCGTGAATTATTTAGCCACTTGGGAGGGGTGTACAACCCCTCCGTGAATTATTTAGCCACTTTGGAGGGCCGTGCAGTCCCTCCGTGAATTATTTAGCCACTTGGGAGGGGTGTACACTCCCTCCGTGAATCATTTAGCCACTCGGGAGGGGTGTACAATCCCTCCGTGAATCATTTAGCCACTCGGGAGGGCAGTACAATCCCTCCGTGAATTCTTTAGCCACTTGGGAGGGGTGTACAATCCCTCCGTGAATTATTTATCCATTTGGGAGGGGTGTACAATCCCTTTGTGAATTATTTATCCACTTCGGAGGGGTGTACAGTCCCTCCGTGAATTATTTCCCCACGTGAGAGAGGTGTACAATCCCTCCGTGAATCATTCATCCACATTGGAGGGGGGTACAATCCCTCCGTGAATTCTTTCTCCACTTGGGAGGGGTGTACATTCCCTCCGTGAATTATTTAGCCACTTGGGAGGGGTGTACAATCCCTCCGTGAATTATTTCTCCATTTGGGAGGGGTGTACACTCCCTCCGTGAATTATTTCCCCACGTGAGAGAGGTGTACAATCCCTCCGTGAATTGTTTCTCCACTTGAGAGGGGTGTACAGTCCCACCGTGAATTATTTATCCAATTGGGAGGGTTCGTACAATCCCTCCGTGAATCATTTATCCACATTGGAGGGGGGTACAATCCCTCCGTGAATTGTTTCTCCACTTGGGAGGGGTGTACAGTCCCTCGGTGAATTATTTAGCCACTTGGGAGGGATGTACAGTCCCTCCGTGAATTATTTAGCCACTTGGGAAGCGTGTACAATCCCTCCGTGAATTATTTATCCACTTCGGAGGGGTGTGCAGTCCCTCCGTGAATTCTCCCTCCACTTGGGATGGGTGTACAGTCCCTCCGTGAATTTTTTAGCCCCTTGGGAGGGGTGTACAATCCCTCCGTGAATTATTTAGCCACTTGGGAGGGGTGCACAATCCCTCCGTGAATTGTTTCTCCACTTGAGAGGTGTGTACAGACCCTCCGTGAATTATTTATCCAATTGGGAGGGGTGTACAATCCCTCTCTGAATTATTTATCCACTTCGGAGGGGTGTACAGTCCCTCCGTGAATCATTTATCCACATTGGAGGGGTGTACAATCCCTCCGTGAATTTTTTCTCCACCTGGGAGGGGTGTACAGTCCCTCTGTGAATTAATTATCCCTTTGGGAGGGGTGTACAATCCCTCCGTGAATTATTTAGCCACTTGGGAGGGGTCTACAATCCCTTCGTGAATTATTTAGCCACTTGGGAGGGGTGTACAGTCCCTCCGTGAATTATTTAGCCACTTGGGAGCGGTGTACAATCCCTCCGTGAATTATTTAGCCACTTGGGAGGGGTGTACAGTCCCTCCGTGAATTATTCAGCCACTTGGGAGGGGTGTACAATTCCTCCGTGAATTATTTAGCCACTTGGGAGGGGTGTACCATCCCTTCGTGAATTATTTAGCCACTTGGGAGGGGTGTACAGTCCCTCCGTGAATTATGTAGCCACTTGGGAGGGGTGTACAGTCCCTCCGTGAATCATTTAGCCAATTGGGAGGGGTGTACAGTCCCTCTGTGAATTATTTAGCCAATTGGGAGGGGTGTAGAGTCCCTCCGTGAATTATTTAGCCACTCGGGAGGGGTGTACAATCCCTCCGTGAATTCTTTAGCCACTTGGGAGGGGTGTACAATCCCTGGGTGAATTATTTATCCACTTCGGAGGGGTGTACCGTCCCTCGTTGAATCATTTGTCCACATTGGGTGGGTACAATCCCTCCGTGAATTATTTAGCCACTTGGGAGGGGTGTACAATCCCTCCGTGAATTATTTAGCCACTTGGGAGGGCTGTACAATCCCTCCTCGAATTATTTAGCCACTTGGGAGGGGTGTACAATCCCTCCGTGAATTATTTCGCCACTTGGGAGGGCTGTACAATCCCTCCGTGAATTATTTAGCCACTTGGGAGGGGTGTACAATCCCTCCGTGAAGTATTTATCCACTTGGGAGGGGTGTACAGTCCCTCCGTGAATTATTTCGCCACTTGGGAGGGCTGTACAATCCCTCCATGAATTTTTTAGCCACTTGGGAGGGGTGTACAATCCCTCCTTGCATTATTTCTCCACTTGGGAGGGGTGTGCAGTCCCTCCGTGAATTATTTAGCCACTTGGGAGGGGTGTACAGTCCCTCCGTGAATTATTTAGCCACTTGGGAGGGGTGTGCATTCCCTCCGTGAATTTTTTAGCCACTTCGGAGGGGTGTACAATCCCTCCGTGAAGTATTTATCCACTTGGGAGGGATGTACAATCCCTGCGTGCATTATTTCTCCACTTGGGAGGGGTGTACAATCCCTCCGTGAATTATTTAGCCACTTGGGAGGGGTGTGTAGTCCTTCAGTGAATTATTTAGCCACTTGGGAGGGGTGTGCAGTCCCTCCGTGAATTATTTCCCCACGTGAGAGAGGTGTACAATCCCTCCGTGAATCATTCATCCACATTGGAGGGGGGTACAATCCCTCCGTGAATTCTTTCTCCACTTGGGAGGGGTGTACATTCCCTCCGTGAATTATTTAGCCACTTGGGAGGGGTGTACAATCCCTCCGTGAATTATTTCTCCACTTGGGAGGGGTGTACAATCCCTCCGTGAATTATTTCCCCACGTGAGAGAGGTGTACAATCCCTCCGTGAATTGTTTCTCCACTTGAGAGGGGTGTACAGTCCCACCGTGAATTAAACATCCAATTGGGAGGGTTCGTACAATCCCTCCGTGAATCATTTATCCACATTGGAGGGGGGTACAATCCCTCCGTGAATTGTTTCTCCACTTGGGAGGGGTGTACAGTCCCTCGGTGAATTTTTTAGCCACTTGGGAGGGATGTACAGTCCCTCCGTGAATTATTTAGCCACTTGGGAAGCGTGTACAATCCCTCCGTGAATTATTTATCCACTTCGGAGGGGTGTGCAGTCCCTCCGTGAATTCTCCCTCCACTTGGGATGGGTGTACAGTCCCTCCGTGAATTTTTTAGCCCCTTGGGAGGGGTGTACAATCCCTCCGTGAATTATTTAGCCACTTGGGAGGGGTGCACAATCCCTCCGTGAATTGTTTCTCCACTTGAGAGGGGTGTACAGACCCTCCGTGAATTATTTATCCAATTGGGAGGGGTGTACAATCCCTCTCTGAATTATTTATCCACTTCGGAGGGGTGTACAGTCCCTCCGTGAATCATTTATCCACATTGGAGGGGTGTACAATCCCTCCGTGAATTTTTTCTCCACCTGGGAGGGGTGTACAGTCCCTCCGTGAATTATTTATCCCCTTGGGAGGGGTGTACAATCCCTCCGTGAATTTTTTAGCCACTTGGGAGGGGTCTACAATCCCTTCGTGAATTATTTAGCCACTTGGGAGGGGTGTACAGTCCCTCCGTGAATTTTTTAGCCACTTGGGAGCGGTGTACAATCCCTCCGTGAATTATTTAGCCACTTGGGAGGGGTGTACAGTCCCTCCGTGAATTATTTAGCCACTTGGGAGGGGTGTACAATTCCTCCGTGAATTATTTAGCCACTTGGGAGGGGTGTACCATCCCTTCGTGAATTATTTAGCCACTTGGGAGGGGTGTACAGTCCCTCCGTGAATTATGTAGCCACTTGGGAGGGGTGTACAGTCCCTCCGTGAATCATTTAGCCAATTGGGAGGGGTGTACAGTACCTCTGTGAATTATTTAGCCAATTGGGAGGGGTGTACAGTCCGTCCGTGAATTATTTAGCCACTCGGGAGGGGTGTACAATCCCTCCGTGAATTCTTTAGCCACTTGGGAGGGGTGTACAATCCCTGGGTGAATTATTTATCCACTTCGGAGGGGTGTACCGTCCCTCGTTGAATCATTTATCCACATTGGGTGGGTACAATCCCTCCGTGAATTATTTAGCCACTTGGGAGGGGTGTACAATCCCTCCGTGAATTATTTAGCCACTCCGGAGGGGTGTACAATCCCTCCTCGAATTATTTAGCCACTTGGGAGGGGTGTACAATCCCTCCGTGAATTATTTCGCCACTTGGGGGGCTGTACAATCCCTCCGTGAAGTATTTATCCACTTGGGAGGGGTGTACAGTCCCTCCGTGAATTATTTTGCCACTTGGGAGGGGTGTGCAGTCCCTCCGTGAATTATTTAGCCACTTGGGAGGGGTGTACAGTCCCTCCGTGAATTATTTAGCCACTTGGGAGGGGTGTACAGTCCCTCCGTGAATTATTTCTCCACTTGGGAGGGGTGTACAATCCCTCCGTGAATTATTTAGCCACTTGGGAGGGGTGTGCAGTCCCTCAGTGAATTATTTAGCCACTTGGGAGGGGTGTGCAGTCCCTCCGTGAATTATTTAGCCACTTGGGAGGGGTGTGCATTCCCTCCGTGAATTATTTAGCCACTTGGGAGGGGTGTGCATTCCCTCCGTGAATCATTCATCCACATTGGAGGGGGGTACAATCCCTCCGTGAATTCTTTCTCCACTTGGGAGGGGTGTACATTCCCTCCGTGAATTATTTAGCCACTTGGGAGGGGTGTACAATCCCTCCGTGAATTATTTCTCCACTTGGGAGGGGTGTACAATCCCTCCGTGAATTATTTCCCCACGTGAGAGAGGTGTACAATCCCTCCGTGAATTGTTTCTCCACTTGAGAGGGGTGTACAGTCCCACCGTGAATTATTTATCCAATTGGGAGGGTTCGTACAATCCCTCCGTGAATCATTTATCCACATTGGAGGGGGGTACAATCCCTCCGTGAATTGTTTCTCCACTTGGGAGGGGTGTACAGTCCCTCCGTGAATTATTTAGCCACTTGGGAAGCGTGTACAATCCCTCCGTGAATTATTTATCCACTTCGGAGGGGTGTGCAGTCCCTCCGTGAATTCTCCCTCCACTTGGGATGGGTGTACAGTCCCTCCGTGAATTTTTTAGCCCCTTGGGAGGGGTGCACAATCCCTCCGTGAATTGTTTCTCCACTTGAGAGGGGTGTACAGACCCTCCGTGAATTATTTATCCAATTGGGAGGGGTGTACAATCCCTCTCTCAATTATTTATCCACTTCGGAGGGGTGTACAGTCCCTCCGTGAATCATTTATCCACATTGGAGGGGTGTACAATCCCTCCGTGAATTTTTTCTCCACCTGGGAGGGGTGTACAGTCCCTCCGTGAATTATTTATCCCCTTGGGAGGGGTGTACAATCCCTCCGTGAATTATTTAGCCACTTGGGAGGGGTCTACAATCCCTTCGTGAATTATTTAGCCACTTGGGAGGGGTGTACAGTCCCTCCGTGAATTTTTTAGCCACTTGGGAGCGGTGCACAATCCCTCCGTGAATTATTTAGCCACTTGGGAGGGGTGTACAGTCCCTCCGTGAATTATTTAGCCACTTGGGAGGGGTGTACCATCCCTTCGTGAATTATTTAGCCACTTGGGAGGGGTGT
The DNA here is from genome assembly GCA_964036045.1 of Eutreptiella sp. 'Long Island Sound 2002'. NCBI lineage: Eukaryota > Euglenozoa > Euglenophyceae > Eutreptiales > Eutreptiaceae > Eutreptiella > Eutreptiella sp. 'Long Island Sound 2002'. The sequence goes on from OZ038378.1 coordinate 140,157,810, forward strand.
ACAGTCCCTCCGTGAATTATGTAGCCACTTGGGAGGGGTGTACAGTCCCTCCGTGAATCATTTAGCCAATTGGGAGGGGTGTACAGTCCCTCTGTGAATTATTTAGCCAATTGGGAGGGGTGTACAGTCCGTCCGTGAATTATTTAGCCACTCGGGAGGGGTGTACAATCCCTCCATGAATTCTTTAGCCACTTGGGAGGGGTGTACAATCCCTGGGTGAATTATTTATCCACTTCGGAGGGGTGTACCGTCCCTCGTTGAATCATTTATCCATATTGGGTGGGTACAATCCCTCCGTGAATTATTTAGCCACTTGGGAGGGGTGTACAATCCCTCCGTGAATTATTTAGCCACTCCGGAGGGGTGTACAATCCCTCCTCGAATTATTTAGCCACTTGGGAGGGGTGTACAATCCCTCCGTGAATTATTTCGCCACTTGGGGGGCTGTACAATCCCTCCGTGAATTATTTAGCCACTTGGGAGGGGTGTACAATCCCTCCGTGAAGTATTTATCCACTTGGGAGGGGTGTACAGTCCCTCCGTGAATTATTTAGCCACTTGGGAGGGGTGTGCAGTCCCTCCGTGAATTATTTAGCCACTTGGGAGGGGTGTACAGTCCCTCCGTGAATTATTTAGCCACTTGGGAGGGGTTTGCAGCCCCTCCGTGAATTATTTAGCCACTTGGGAGGGGTGTGCATTCCCTCCGTGAATTTTTTAGCCACCTGGGAGGGGTGTACAATCCCTCCGTGAAGTATTTATCCACTTGGGAGGGGTGTACAATCCCTCCGTGCATTATTTCTCCACTTGGGAGGGGTGTACAATCCCTCCGTGAATTATTTAGCCACTTGGGAGGGGTGTGCAGTCCCTCAGTGAATTATTTAGCCCCTTGGGAGGGGTGTGCAGTCCCTCCGTGAATTATTTAGCCACTTGGGAGGGGTGTGCATTCCCTCCGTGAATTATTTAGCCACTTGGGAGGGGTGTGCATTCCCTCCGTGAATTATTTAGCCACTTGGGAGGGGTGTACCCTTCCTCCGTGAATTATTTAGCCACTTGGGAGGGGTGTACAATCCCTCCGTGAATTATTTTGCCACTTGGGAGGGGTGTAGAGTTCCTCCGTGAATTATTTCTCCACTTGGGAGGGGTGTACAATCCCTCCGTGAATTTTTTTTCCAGCTGGGAGGGGTGTACAATCCCTCCGTGAATTATTTAGCCACTTGGGAGGGGTGTACAATCCCTCCGTGAATTATTTAGCCACTTGGGAGGGGTCTACAATCCCTTCGTGAATTATTTAGCCACTTGGGAGGGGTGTACAGTCCCTCCGTGAATTTTTTAGCCACTTGGGAGCGGTGCACAATCCCTCCGTGAATTATTTAGCCACTTGGGAGGGGTGTACAGTCCCTCCGTGAATTATTTAGCCACTTGGGAGGGGTGTACCATCCCTTCGTGAATTATTTAGCCACTTGGGAGGGGTGTACAGTCCCTCCGTGAATTATGTAGCCACTTGGGAGGGGTGTACAGTCCCTCCGTGAATCATTTAGCCAATTGGGAGGGGTGTACAGTCCCTCTGTGAATTATTTAGCCAATTGGGAGGGGTGTACAGTCCGTCCGTGAATTATTTAGCCACTCGGGAGGGGTGTACAATCCCTCCATGAATTCTTTAGCCACTTGGGAGGGGTGTACAATCCCTGGGTGAATTATTTATCCACTTCGGAGGGGTGTACCGTCCCTCGTTGAATCATTTATCCATATTGGGTGGGTACAATCCCTCCGTGAATTATTTAGCCACTTGGGAGGGGTGTACAATCCCTCCGTGAATTATTTAGCCACTCCGGAGGGGTGTACAATCCCTCCTCGAATTATTTAGCCACTTGGGAGGGGTGTACAATCCCTCCGTGAATTATTTCGCCACTTGGGGGGCTGTACAATCCCTCCGTGAATTATTTAGCCACTTGGGAGGGGTGTACAATCCCTCCGTGAAGTATTTATCCACTTGGGAGGGGTGTACAGTCCCTCCGTGAATTATTTAGCCACTTGGGAGGGGTGTGCAGTCCCTCCGTGAATTATTTAGCCACTTGGGAGGGGTGTACAGTCCCTCCGTGAATTATTTAGCCACTTGGGAGGGGTTTGCAGCCCCTCCGTGAATTATTTAGCCACTTGGGAGGGGTGTGCATTCCCTCCGTGAATTTTTTAGCCACCTGGGAGGGGTGTACAATCCCTCCGTGAAGTATTTATCCACTTGGGAGGGGTGTACAATCCCTCCGTGCATTATTTCTCCACTTGGGAGGGGTGTACAATCCCTCCGTGAATTATTTAGCCACTTGGGAGGGGTGTGCAGTCCCTCAGTGAATTATTTAGCCCCTTGGGAGGGGTGTGCAGTCCCTCCGTGAATTATTTAGCCACTTGGGAGGGGTGTGCATTCCCTCCGTGAATTATTTAGCCACTTGGGAGGGGTGTGCATTCCCTCCGTGAATTATTTAGCCACTTGGGAGGGGTGTACCCTTCCTCCGTGAATTATTTAGCCACTTGGGAGGGGTGTACAATCCCTCCGTGAATTATTTTGCCACTTGGGAGGGGTGTAGAGTTCCTCCGTGAATTATTTCTCCACTTGGGAGGGGTGTACAATCCCTCCGTGAATTTTTTTTCCAGCTGGGAGGGGTGTACAATCCCTCCGTGAATTATTTAGCCACTTGGGAGGGGTGTACAATCCCTCCGTGAATTATTTAGCCACTTGGGAGGGGTGTACAATCCCTCCGTGAATTATTTCTCCACATGGGAGGGGTGTACAATCCCTCCGTGAATTGTTTTCCCACTTGAGAGGGCTGTACAGTCCCACCATGAATTATTTACCCAATTGGGCGGGGTGTACAATCCCTCCGTGAATTATTTTGCCACTTGGGAGGGGTGTGCAGTCCTTCCGTGAATTATTTAGCCACTTGGGAGGGGTGTGCAGTCCCTCCGTGAATTATTTAGCCACTTGGGAGGGGTGTACAGTCCCTCCGTGAATTATTTAGCCACTTGGGAGGGGTGTGCATTCCCTCCGTGAATTATTTAGCCACTTGGGAGGGGTGTGCCGTCCCTCCGAGAATTATTTAGCCACTTGGGAGGGGTGTACAGTTCCTTCGTGAATTATTTCGCCACTTGGGAGGAGTGTACAATCCCTCCGTGAATTATTTAGCCAGCTGGGAGGGGTGTACAATCCCTCCGTGAATTTTTTAGCCACTCGGGAGGGGTGTACAGTCCCTCCGTGAATTTTTTAGCCACTCAGGAGGGGTGTACAATCCCTCCGTGAATTATTTAGCCACTTGGGAGGGGTGTACAATCCCTCCGTGAAGTATTCATCCCTTTGGGAGGGGTGTACAGTCCCTCCGTGAATTATTTAGCCACTTGGGAGGGGTGTGCAGTCCCTCCGTGAATTATTTAGCCACTTGGGAGGGGTGTACAGTCTTTCCGTGAATTATTTAGCCACTTGGGAAGGCTGAACAATCCCTGCGTGCATTATTTCTCCATTTGGGAGGGGTGTACAATCCCTCCCTGAATTGTTTTGCCACTTGGGAGGGGTGTGCAGTCCCTCCGTGAAATTTTTAGCCACTTGGGAGGGGTGTGCAGTCCCTCCGTGAATTATTTAGCCACTTGGGAGGGGTGTACAGTCCCTCCGTGAATTATTTAGCCACTTGGGAGGGGTGTGCATTCCCTCCGTGAATTATTTAGACACTTCGGACGGTCGTGCAGTCCCTCCATGAATTATTTAGCCACTTGGGAGGGGTGTACACTTCCTCCGTGAATTATTTAGCCACTTGGGAGGGGTGTGCAATCCCTCCGTGAATTATTTTGCCACTTGGGAGGGGTGTACAATCCCTCTGTGAATTATTTAGCCACTTGGAAGGGGTGTACAATTCCTGCGTGCATTATTTCTCCACTTGGGAGGGGTGGGCAATCCCTCCGTGAATTATTTAGCCACTTGGGAGGGGTGTACAATCCCTCCGTGAATTATTTAGCCACTTGGGAGGGGTGTACAATCCCTCCGTGAATTATTTAGCCACTTGGAAGGGGTGTACAATCCCTCCGTGAATTATTTAGCCACTTGGGAGGGGTGTACAATCCCTGTGTGAAGTATTTATCCACTTGGGAGGGGTGTACAGTCCCTCCGTGAATTATTTAGCCACTTGGGAGGGGTGTGCAGTCCCTCCGTGAATTATTTAGCCACTTGGGAAGGCTGTACAATCCCTGCGTGAATTATTTAGCCACTTGGGAGGGGTGTACAATCCCTCCGTGAATTATTTAGCCACTTGGGAGGGGTGTACAATCCCTCCGTGAATTATTTAGCCACTTGGGAGGGGTGTACAATCCCTCCGTGAATTATTTAGCCACTTGGAAGGGGTGTACAATCCCTCAGGAATTTTTTAGCCACTTGGGAGGGGTGTGCAGTCCCTCCAAGAATCATTTAGCCACTTGGGAGGGGTGTACAGTTCCTCCGTGAATTATTTAGCCACTTGGGAGGGGTGTACAATCCCTCTTGGAATTATTTTGCCACTTGGGAGGGGTGTACAGTCCCTCCGTGAATTACTTAGCCACTTGGGAGGGTTGTACAATCCCTCCGTGAATTATTTAGCCACTTGGGAGGGGTGTACAATCCCTCCGTGAAGTATTTATCCACTTGGGAGGGGTGTACAGTCCCTCCGTGAATTATTTAGCCACTTGGGAGGGGTGTGCAGTCCCTCCGTGAATTGTTTAGCCACTTGGGAGGGGTGTACAGTCCCTCCGTGAATTATTTAGCCACTCCGGAGGGGTTTGCAGTCCCTCCGTGAATTATTTAGCCACTTGGGAGGGGTGTGAATTCCCTCCGTGAATTTTTTAGCCACTTGGGAGGGGTGTACAATCCCTCCGTGAAGTATTTATCCACTTGGGAGGGGTGTACAATCCCTGCGTGCATTATTTCTCCACTTGGGAGGGGTGTACAATCCCTCCGTGAATTATTTAGCCACTTGGGAGGGGTGTGCAGTCCCTCAGTGAATTATTTAGCCACTTGGGAGGGGTGTGCAGTCCCTCCGTTAATTATTTAGCCACTTGGGAGGGGTGTGCATTCCCTCCGTGAATTATTTAGCCACTTGGGAGGGGTGTGCATTCCCTCCGTGAATTATTTAGCCACTTGGGAGGGGTGTACAGTTCCTCCGTGAATTATTTAGCCACTTGAGAGGGGTGTACAATCCCTCCGTGAATTATTTTGCCACTTGGGAGGGGTGTACAGTTCCTCCGTGAATTTTTTCTCCACTTGGGAGGGGTGTACAATCCCTCCGTGAATTATTTTTCCAGCTGGGAGGGGTGTACAATCCCTCCATGAATTATTTAGCCACTTGGGAGGGGTGTACAGTCCCTCTGTGAATTATTTAGCCAATTGGGAGGGGTGTACAATCCCTCCGTGAATTATTTAGCCACTTTGGAGGGGTGTGCAATCCCTCCGTGAATTATTTCTCCACATGGGAGGGGTGTACAATCCCTCCGTGAATTGTTTTCCCACTTGAGAGGGCTGTACAGTCCCACCATGAATTATTTACCCAATTGGGCGGGGTGTACAATCCCTCCGTGAATTATTTTGCCACTTGGGAGGGGTGTGCAGTCTCTCCGTGAATTATTTAGCCACTTTGGAGGGGTGTGCAGTGCCTCCGTGAATTATTTAGCCACTTGGGAGGGGTGTACAGTCCCTCCGTGAATTATTTAGCCACTTGGGAGGGGTGTGCATTCCCTCCGTGAATTATTTAGCCACTTGGGAGGGGTGTGCCGTCCCTCCAAGAATTATTTAGCCACTTGGGAGGGGTGTACAGTTCCTTCGTGAATTATTTAGCCACTTGGGAGGAGTGTACAATCCCTCCGTGAATTTTTTAGCCAGCTTGGAGGGGTGTACAATCCCTCCGTGAAGTATTTATCCCTTTGGGAGGGGTGTACAGTCCCTCCGTGAATTATTTAGCCACTTGGGAGGGGTGTACAGTCCCTCCGTGAATTGTTTTGCCACTTGGGAGGGGTGTGCAGTCCCTCCGTGAATTATTTAGCCACTTGGGAGGGGTGTGCAGTCCCTCCGTGAATTCTTTAGCCACTTGGGATGGGTGTACAGTCCCTCCGTGAATTATTTAGCCACTTGTGAGGGGTGTGCATTCCCTCCGTGAATTATTTAGACACTTCGGACGGTCGTGCAGTCCCTCCATGAATTATTTAGCCACTTGGGAGGGGTGTACACTTCCCCCGTGAATTATTTAGCCACTTGGGAGGGATGTACAATCCCTCCGTGAATTATTTTGCCACTTGGGAGGGGTGTACAATCCCTCCGTGAATTATTTAGCCACTTGGGAGGGATGTACAATCCCTCCGTGAATTAATTAGCCACTTGGGAGGGGTGTACAATCCCTGCGTGCATTACTTCTCCACTTGGGAGGGGTGTACAATCCCTCCGTGAATTATTTAGCCACTTGGGAGGGGTGTACAATGCCTCCGTGAATTATTTAGCCACTTGGGAGGGGTGTACAATCCCTCCGTGAATTATTTTGCCACTTGGGAGGGGTGTACAATCCCTCCGTGAATTATTTAGCCACTTGGGAGGGGTGTACAATCCCTCCGTGAATTATTTAGCCACTTGGGAGGGGTGTACAATCCCTCCGTGAATTATTTAGCCACTTGGGAGGGGTGTACAATCCCTCCGTGAATTATTTAGCCACTTGGGAGGGGTGTACAATCCCTCCGTGAATTATTTAGCCACTTGGGAGGGGTGTACAGTCCCTCCGTGAATTATTTAGCCACTTGGGAGGGCTGTGCATTCCCTCTGTGAATTTTTTAGCCACTTGGGAGGGGTGTGCAGTCCCTCCAAGAATTATTTAGCCACTTGGGAGGGGTGTGCAGTTCCTCCGTGAATTATTTAGCCACTTGGGAGGGGTGTACAATCCCTCCGTGAATTATTTTGCCACTTGGGAGGGGTGTACAGTCCCTCCGTGAATTATTTAGCCACTTGGGAGGGGTGTACAATCCCTCCGTGAATTTTTTATCCCCACTGGAGGGGTGTACAATCCCTCCGTGAATTATTTAGCCACTCGGGAGGGGTGTACAATCCCTCCGTGAATTATTTAGCCAGCTGGGAGGGGTGTACAATCCCTCCGTGAATTATTTAGCCACTCGGGAGGGGTGTACAATCCCTCCGTGAATTATTTAGGCATTTGGGAGGGGTGTACAATCCCTCCGTGAATTATTTCTCCAGATGGGAGGGGTGTACAATCCCTCCGTGAATTGTTTCTCCACTTGAGAGGGGTGTACAGTCCCACCGTGAATTATTTACCCAGTTGGGAGGGGTGTACAATCCCTCCGTGATTTATTTATCCACTTCGGAGGGGTGTACAGTCCCTCCGTGAATCATTTATCCACATTGGAGGGGTGTACAATCCCTCCGTGAATTATTTCTCCACTTGGGAGGGGTGTACAATCCCTCCGTGAATTGTTTCTCCGCTTGAGAGGGGTCCACAGTCCCACTGTGAATTATTTATCCAATTGGGAGGGGTGTACAATCCCTCGGTGAATTTCTTATCCACTTGGGAGGGGTGTACAGTCCCTCCGTGAATTATTTAGCCACTTGGGAGGGGTGTGCAGTCCCTCCGTGAAATATTTTGCTACTTGGGAAGGGTGTACAGTCCCTCCGTGAATTATTTAGCCACTTGGGAGGCGTGTACAATCCCTCCGTGAATTATTTAGCCACTTGGGAAAAGTGTACAATCCCTCCGTGAATTATTTATCCACTTGGCAGGGGTGTACACTCCCTCCGTGAGATATTTATCCACATTGGAGGGGTGTATAATCCCTCCGTGAATTATATCTCCACTTGGGAGGGGTGTACAGTCCCTCCGTGAATTATTTAGCCACTTGGGAGGGGTGTACAGTCCCTGCGTGAATCATTTATCCACATTGGAGGGGTGTACAATCCCTCCGTGAATTTTTTTGCTACTTGGGAGGGGTGTACAGTCCCTCCGTGAATTATTTAGCCACTTGGGAGGGGTGTACAATCCCTGCGTGAATTATTTAGCCACTTGGGAGGGGTGTACAATCCCTCCGTGAATTATTTATCCACTTGGCAGGGTTGTACACTCCCTCCGTGGATTATTTATCCTTTTGGGAGGGGTGTACAATCCCTCCGTGAATTATTTTTCCACTTGGCAGGGGTGTACGGTCCCTCCGTGAATTATTTAGCCACTTGGGAGGGGTGTGCAGTCCCTCCGTGAATTTTTTTGCTACTTGGGAAGGGTGTACAGTCCCTCCGTGAATTATTTAGCCAATTGGGAGGGGTGTACAGTCCCTCCGTGAATTATTTAGCCACTTGAAAGGGGTGTACAATCCCTCCGTGAATTATTTAGCCACTTGGGAGGATTGTACAATCCCTCCGTGAATTATTTATCCACTTGGCAGGGGTGTACACTCCCTCCGTGGAATATTTATCCACATTGGAGGGGTGTACCATCCCTCCGTGAATTATTTAGCCACTTGGGAGGGGTGTGCAGTCCCTCCGTGAATTAATTTGCTACTTGGGAGGGGTGTACAGTCCCTCCGTGAATTATTTAGCCACTTGGGAGGGGTGTACAATCCCTGCGTGAATTATTTAGCCACTTGGGAGGGGTGTACAATCCCTCCGTGAATTATTTATCCACTTGGCAGGGGTGTACACTCCCTCCGTGGAATATTTATCCCCATTGGAGGGGTGTACAATCCCTCTGTGAATTTTTTATCCACTTGGGAGGGGTGTACAATCCCTCCGTGAATTTTTTTTCCACTTGGGAGGGGTGTACAATCCCTCCGTGAATTATTTCTCCACTTGCGAGGGGTGTACAATCCCTCCGTGAATGATTTGTCCACTTGCGAGGGGTGTACAGTCCCTGCGTGAATTATTTATCCACATTGGAGGGGTGTACAGTCCCTCCGTGAATTGTTTTTCCACTTTGGAGGGGTGTACAATCCCTTCGTGAATTATTTATCCATTTCGGAGGGGTGTACACTCCCTCCGTGGAATATTTATCCCCATTGGAGGGGTGTACAATCCCTCTGTGAATTTTTTATCCACTTGGGAGGGGTGTACAATCCCTCCGTGAATTTTTTTTCCACTTGGGAGGGGTGTACAATCCCTCCGTGAATTATTTCTCCACTTGCGAGGGGTGTACAATCCCTCCGTGAATGATTTGTCCACTTGCGAGGGGTGTACAGTCCCTGCGTGAATTATTTATCCACATTGGAGGGGTGTACAGTCCCTCCGTGAATTGTTTTTCCACTTTGGAGGGGTGTACAATCCCTTCGTGAATTATTTATCCATTTCGGAGGGGTGTACACTCCCTCCGTGAATTACTTATCCACTTGGGAGGGGTGTACAGACCCTCGGTGAATTATTTATCCAATTAGGAGGGATGTACAATGCCTCCGTGAATTATTTATTCACATTGGAGAGGTGTACAATCCCTCCGTGAATTATTTCTGCACTTGGGAGGGGTGTACAATCCCTGCGTGAATTATTTCCCCAGGTGGGAGGGGTGTACAATCCCTCCGTGAATTGTTTCTCCACTTCAGAGGGGTGTACAGTCCCACCGTGAATTATTTATCCAATTGGGAGGGGTGTACATTCCCTCCGTGAATTATTTAGCCACTTGGGAGGAGTGTACAGTCCCTCCGTGAATCATTTATCCACTTCGGAGGGGTGTACAGTCCCTCCGTGAGTCATTTATCCACATTGGATGGGTGTACAATCCCTCCGTGAATTATTTAGCCACTTGGGAGGGGTATACAATCCCTCCGTGAATTATTTAGCCACTTGGGAGGGGTGTACAGTCCCTCCGTGAATTTTTTAGCCACTCGGGAGGGGTGTACAATCCCTCCGTGAATTTTTTAGCCACTTGGGAGGGGTGGACAATCCCTCCGTGCATTATTTCTCCACATGGGAGGGGTGTACAATCCCTCCGTGAATTGTTTCCCCACTTGAGAGGGGTGTACAGTCCCACCGTGAATTATTTACCCAATTGGGAGGGGTGTACAATCCCTCCGTGAATTATTTAGCCACTTGGGAGGGGTGTGCAGTCCCTCCGTGAATTGTTTTCCCACTTGAGAGGGTTGTACAGTCCCACCATGAATTATTTACCCAATTGGGAGGGGTGTACAATCCCTGCGTGAATTATTTATCCACTTGGGAGGGGTGCGCAGTCCTTCCGTGAATTATTTAGCCACTTGGGAGGGGTGTGCAGTCCCTCCGTGAATTATGTAGCCACTTGGGAGGGGTGTACAGTCCCTCCGTGAATTATTTAGCCACTTGGGAGGGGTGTGCATTCCCTCCGTGAATTATTTAGCCACTTGGGAGGGGTGTGCCGTCCCTCCAAGAATTATTTAGCCACTTGGGAGGGGTGTACAGTCCCTCCGTGAATTTTTTAGCCACTCGGGAGGGGTGTACAATCCCTCCGTGAATTATTTATCCACTTGGCAGGGGTGTACACTCCCTCCGTGGAATATTTATCCCCATTGGAGGGGTGTACAATCCCTCTGTGAATTTTTTATCCACTTGGGAGGGGTGTGCAGTCCCTCCGTGAATTATTTTTCCACTTGGGAGGGGTGTACGATCCCTCTGTGAAGTATTTATCCACTTGGGAGGGGTGTACAATCCCTCCGTGAATTATTTAGCCACTTGGGAGGGGTGTACGATCCCTCTGTGAAGTATTTATCCACTTGGGAGGGGTGTACAGTCCCTCCGTGCACTATTTAGCCACTTGGGAGGGGTGTGCAGTCCCTCCATGAATTATTTAGCCACTTGGGAGGGGTGTACAATCCCTCCGTGAATTATTTAGCCACTTGGGAGGGGTGTGCAGTCCCTCCGTGAATTATTTAGCCACTTGGGAGGGGTGTACAGTCCCTCTGTGAATTATTTAGCCACTTGGGAGGGCTGTGCATTCCCTCTGTGAATTTTTTAGCCACTTGGGAGGGGTGTGCAGTCCCTCCAAGAATTATTTAGCCACTTGGGAGGGGTGTATAGTTCCTCCGTGAATTATTTAGCCACTTGGGAGGGGTGTACAATCCCTCCGTGAATTTTGCCACTTGGGAGGGGTGTACAGTCCCTCCGTGAATTATTTAGCCACTTGGGAGGGGTGTACAATCCCTCCGTGAATTATTTAGCCAGCGGGGAGGGGTGTACAATCCCTCCGTGAATTATTTAGCCACTTGGGAGGGGTGTGCAGTCCCTCCGTGAATTTTTTTGCTACTTGGGAAGGGTGTACCGTCCCTCCGTGAATTATTTAGCCACTTGGGAGGGGTGTACAATCCCTCTGTGAATTATTTAGCCACTTGGGAGGAGTGTACAATCCCTCCGTGAATTATTTATCCAATTGGGAGGGGTGTACAGTCCCTCCTTGCATTATTTAGCCCCTTGGGAGGGGTGTACAATCCCTCCGTGAATTATTTAGCCACTTGGGAGGGGTGTACAGTCCCTCCGTGAATTATCTAGCCACTCGGGAGGGGTGTACAATCCCTCCGTGAATTATTTAGCCACTTGGGAGGGGTGTACAATCCCTCCGTGAATTATTTCTCCAGATGGGAGGGGTGTACAATCCCTCCGTGAATTGTTTCTCCTTTGAGAGGGGTGTACAGTCCCACCGTGAATTATTTACCCAATTAGCAGGGGTGTACAATCCCTTCGTGAATTATTTATCCACTTCGGAGGGGTGTACAGCCCCTCCGTGAATCATTTATCCACATTGGAGGAGTGTACAATCCCTCCGTGAATTATTTCTCCACTTGGGAGGGGTGTACAATCCCTCCGTGAATTGTTTCTCCGCTTGAGAGGGGTCCACAGTCCCACTGTGAATTATTTATCCAATTGGGAGGGGTGTACAGTCCCTCCGTGAATTTCTTATCCACTTGGGAGGGGTGTATAGTCCCTCCGTGAATTATTTAGCCACTTGGGAGGGGTGTGCAGTCCCTCCGTGAATTTTTTTGCTACTTGGGAGGGGTGTACAATCCCTCTGTGAATTATTTAGCCACTTGGGAGGGGTGTACAATCCCTCTGTGAATTATTTCTCCACTTGGGAGGGGTGTACAATCCCTCCGTGAATTATTTAGCCACTTGGGAGGGGTGTACGATCCCTCTGTGAAGTATTTATCCACTTGGGAGGGGTGTACAGTCCCTCCGTGAACTATTTAGCCACTTGGGAGGGGTGTGCAGTCCCTCCATGAATTATTTAGCCACTTGGGAGGGGTGTACAATCCCTCCGTGAATTATTTAGCCACTTGGGAGGGGTGTGCAGTCCCTCCGTGAATTATTTAGCCACTTGGGACGGGTGTACAGTCCCTCTGTGAATTATTTAGCCACTTGGGAGGGCTGTGCATTCCCTCTGTGAATTTTTTAGCCACTTGGGAGGGGTGTGCAGTCCCTCCAAGAATTATTTAGCCACTTGGGAGGGGTGTACAGTTCCTCGGTGAATTATTTAGCCACTTGGGAGGGGTGTACAATCCCTCCGTGAATTTTGCCACTTGGGAGGGGTGTACAGTCCCTCCGTGAATTATTTAGCCACTTGGGAGGGGTGTACAATCCCTCCGTGAATTATTTAGCCAGCGGGGAGGGGTGTACAATCCCTCCGTGAATTATTTAGCCACTTGGGAGGGGTGTGCAGTCCCTCCGTGAATTTTTTTGCTACTTGGGAAGGGTGTACCGTCCCTCCGTGAATTATTTAGCCACTTGGGAGGGGTGTACAATCCCTCTGTGAATTATTTAGCCACTTGGGAGGAGTGTACAATCCCTCCGTGAATTATTTATCCAATTGGGAGGGGTGTACAGTCCCTCCGTGAATTATTTAGCCCCTTGGGAGGGGTGTACAATCCCTCCGTGAATTATTTAGCCACTTGGGAGGGGTGTACAGTCCCTCCGTGAGTTATCTAGCCACTCGGGAGGGGTGTACAATCCCTCCGTGAATTATTTAGCCACTTGGGAGGGGTGTACAATCCCTCCGTGAATTATTTCTCCAGATGGGAGGGGTGTACAATCCCTCCGTGAATTGTTTCTCCACTTGAGAGGGGTGTACAGTCCCACCGTGAATTATTTACCCAATTAGCAGGGGTGTACAATCCCTCCGTGAATTATTTATCCACTTCGGAGGGGTGTACAGCCCCTCCGTGAATCATTTATCCACATTGGAGGAGTGTACAATCCCTCCGTGAATTATTTCTCCACTTGGGAGGGGTGTACAATCCCTCCGTGAATTGTTTCTCCGCTTGAGAGGGGTCCACAGTCCCACTGTGAATTATTTATCCAATTGGGAGGGGTGTACAGTCCCTCCGTGAATTTCTTATCCACTTGGGAGGGGTGTACAGTCCCTCCGTGAATTATTTAGCCACTTGGGAGGGGTGTGCAGTCCCTCCGTGAATTTTTTTGCTACTTGGGAAGGGTGTACAGTCCCTCTGTGAATTATTTAGCCAATTGGGAGGGGTGTACAATCCCTCCGTGAATTATTTAGCCACTTGGGAGGAGTGTACAATCCCTCCGTGAATTATTTATCCACTTGGCAGGGGTGTACACTCCCTCCCTGGAATATTTATCCACATTGGAGGGGTGTACAATCCCTCTGTGAATTATATCTCCACTTGGGAGGTGTGTACAATCCCTTCGTGAATTATTTAGCCACTTGGGAGGGGTGTACAGTCCTTCCGTGAATCATTTATCCACATTGGAGGGGTGTACAATCCCTCCGTGAATTATTTTGCTACTTGGGAGGGGTGTACAGTCCCTCCGTGAATTTTCTAGCCACTTGGGAGGGGTGTACAATCCCTGCGTGAATTATTTAGCCACTTGGGAGGGGTGTACAATCCCTCCGTGAATTATTTATCCACTTGGCAGGGTTGTACACTCCCTCCCTGGAATATTTATCCACATTGGAGGGGTGTACAATCCCTCTGTGAATTTTTTATCCACTTGGGAGGGATGTACAATCCCTCCGTGAATTATTTATCCACTTGGCAGGGTTGTACAGTCCCTCCGTGAATTATTTAGCCACTTGGGAAGGGTGTACAGTCCCTCCGTGAATTATTTAGCCACTTGGGAGGGGTGTACAATCCCTCTGTGAATTATTTAGCCACTTGGGAGGAGTGTACAATCCCTCCGTGAATTATTTATCCACTTGGCAGGGGTGTACACTCCCTCCGTGGAATATTTATCCACATTGGAGGGGTGTACCATCCCTCCGTGAATTATTTAGCCACTTGGGAGGGGTGTGCAGTCCCTCCGTGAATTAATTTGCTACTTGGGAGGGGTGTACAGTCCCTCCGTGAATTATTTAGCCACTTGGGAGGGGTGTACAAACCCTGCGTGAATTATTTAGCCACTTGGGAGGGGTGTGCAATCCCTCCGTGAATTATTTCTCCACTTGCGAGGGGTGTACAATCCCTCCGTGAATTATTTATCCACTTGCGAGGGGTGTACAATCCCTCCGTGAATTATTTATCCACTTGCGAGGGGTGTACACTCCCTGCGTGAATTATTTATCCACATTGGAGGGGTGTACAGTCCCTCCGTGAATTGTTTTTCCACTTTGGAGGGGTGTACAATCCCTCTGTGAATTATTTATCCATTTGGGAGGGGTGTACACTCCCTCCGTGAATTATTTATGCACTTGCGAGGGGTGTACAGACCCTCCGTGAATTATTTATCCAATTGGGAGGGGTGTACAATCCCTTGGTGAATTATTTAGCCACTTGGGAGGGGTTTACAATCCCTCCGTGAATTATTTCTCCACTTGGGAGGGGTGTACAATCCCTGCGTGAATTATTTCCCCACGTGGGAGGGGTGTACAATCCCTCCGTGAATTTTTTCTCCACTTGAGAGGGGTGTATAGTCCCACCGTGAATTATTTATCCAATTGGGAGGGGTGTACAGTCCCTCCGTGAAATATTTAGCCACTTGGGAGGGGTGTACAATCCCTCGGTGAATTATTTATCCACTTCGGAGGGGTGTACAGTCCCTCCGTGATTCATTTATCCACATTGGAGGGGTGTACAATCCCTCCGTGAAGTTTTTCTCCACTTGGGAGGGTTGTACAG
Organism: Eutreptiella sp. 'Long Island Sound 2002'; assembly: GCA_964036045.1. NCBI lineage: Eukaryota > Euglenozoa > Euglenophyceae > Eutreptiales > Eutreptiaceae > Eutreptiella > Eutreptiella sp. 'Long Island Sound 2002'. Next base: position 140,172,888 of record OZ038378.1, read on the forward strand.
TCGCTCCTTGAATTTTTTAGCGACTTGGGAGGGGTGTACAATCCCTCCGTGAATTATTTAGCCACTTGGGAGGGGTGTACAGTCCCTCGGTGAATTATTTAGCCACTTGGGAGGGGTCTACAGTCCCTCGGTGAATTATTTAGCCACTTGGGAGGGGTGTACAATCCCTCCGTGAATTGTTTAGCCACTTGGGAAGGGTGTACAATCCCTCCATGAATTATTTAGCCACTTGGGAGGGGTGTACAGTCCCTCGGTGAATTATTTAGCCACTTGGGACGGGTGTGCATTCCCTCCGTGAATTATTTAGCCACTTGGGAGGGGTGTGCAGTCCCTCCAAGAATTATTTAGCCACTTGGGAGGGGTGTACAGTTCCTCCGTGAATTATTTAGCCACTTGGCAGGGGTGTACAATCCCTCCGTGAATTATTTTGCCACTTGGGAGGGGTGTACAGTCCCTCCGTGAATTATTTAGCCACTTGGGAGGGGTGTACAATCCCTCCGTGAATTATTTAGCCACTTGGGAGGGGTGTACAATCCTTCCCTGAATTATTTAGCCAGCTGGGAGGGGTGTACAATCCCTCCGTGAGTTATTTAGCCACTTGGGAGGGGTGTACAGTTCCTCCGTGAATTATTTAGCCACTTGGGAGGGGTGTACAATCCCTCCGTGAATTATTTTTCCACTTGGGAGGGGTGTACAATCCCTCCGTGAATTATTTTTCCACTTGGGAGGGGTGTACAATCCCTCCGTGAATTATTTCTCCACTTGCGAGGGGTGTACAATCCCTCCGTGAATTATTTATCCACTTGCGAGGGGTGTACAGTCCCTGCGTGAATTATTTATCCACATGGGAGGGGTGTACAGTTCCTCCGTGAATTATTTAGCCACTTGGGAGGGGTGTACAATCCCTCCGTGAATTGTTTTGCCACTTGGGAAGGGTGTACAGTCCCTCCGTGAATTATTTACCCAATTTGGAGGGGTGTACAATCCCTCCGTGAATTATTTATCCACTTCGGAGGGGTGTACAGTCCCTCCGTGAATCATTTATCCACATTGGAGGGGTGTACAGTCCCACTGTGAATTATTTATCCAATTGGCAGGGGTGTACACTCCCTCCGTGGAATATTTATCCACATTGGAGGGGTGTACAATCCCTCTGTGAATTATATCTCCACTTGGGAGGGGTTTACAATCCCTCCGTGAATTATTTAGCCACTTGGGAGGGGTGTACAATCCCTCCATGAATTATTTCTCCACATGGGAAGGGTGTACAATCCCTCCGTGAATTGTTTCTCCACTTGAGAGGGGTGTACAGTCCCACCGTGAATCATTTACCCAATTTGGAGGGGTGTACAATCCCTCCGTGAATTATTTATCCACTTCGGAGGGGTGTACAGTCCCTCCGTGAATCATTTATCCACATTGGAGGGGTGTACAGTCCCACTGTGAATTATTTATCCAATTGGGAGGGGTGTACAATCCCTCCGTGAATTATTTATCCACTTGGGAGGGGTGTACAGTCCCTCCGTGAATTATTTAGCCACTTGGGAGGGGTGTGCAGTCCCTCCGTGAATTATTTTGCTACTTGGGAAGGGTGTACAGTCCCTCCGTGAATTATTTAGCCACTTGGGAGGAGTGTACAATCCCTCCGTTAATTATTTATCCACTTGGGAGGGGTGTACACTCCCTCCGTGGAATATTTATCCACATTGGAGGGGTGTACAATCCCTCCGTGAATTATATCCCCACTTGGGAGGGGTGTACACTCCCTCCGTGAATTATTTAGCCACATTGGAGGGGTGTACAATCCCTCCGTGAATTATTTTGCTACTTGGGAGGGGTGTACAGTCCCTCCGTGAATTATTTAGCCACTTGGGAGGGGTGTACAATCCCTCCGTGAATTATTTAGCCATTTGGGAGGGGTGTACAGTCCCTCCGTGAATTATTTAGCCACTTGGGAGGGGTGTACAATCGCAGCGTGAATTATTTAGCCACTTGGGAGGGGTGTACAATCCCTCCGTGAATTATTTAGCCACTTGGGAGGGGTGTCCAGTCCCTCGGTAAATTATTTAGCATTTTGGGAGGGGTGTACAATCCCTCGGTGAATTATTTAGCCACTTGGGAGGGGTGTACAATCCCTCTGTGAATTATTTAGCCACTTGGGAGGAGTGTACAATCCCTCCGTGAATTATTTATCCACTTGGCAGGGGTGTACACTCCCTCCGTGGAATATTTATCCACATTGGAGGGGTGTACCATCCCTCCGTGAATTTTTTAGCCACTTGGGAGGGGTGTACAGTCCCTCCGTGAATTACTTTGCTACTTGGGAGGGGTGTACAGTCCCTCCGTGAATTATTTAGCCACTTGGGAGGGGTGTACAAACCCTGCGTGAATTATTTAGCCACTTGGGAGGGGTGTGCAATCCCTCCGTGAATCATTTATTCACTTGGCAGGGGTGTACACCCCCTCCGTGGAATATTTATCCCCATTGGAGGGGTGTACAATCCCTCTGTGAGTTTTTTATCCACTTGGGAGGGGTGTACAATCCCTCCGTGAATTTTTTTTCCACTTGGGAGGGGTGTACAATCCCTCCGTGAATTATTTCTCCACTTGCGAGGGGTGTACAATCCCTCCGTGAATTATTTATCCACTTGCGAGGGGTGTACAGTCCCTGCGTGAATTCTTTATACACATGGGAGGGGTGTACAGTTCCTCCGTGAATTTTTTAGCCACTTGGGAGGGGTGTACAATCTCTCCGTGAATTGTTTTGCCACTTGGGAAGGGTGTACAGTCCCTCCGTGAATTATTTAGCCACTTGGGAGGAGTGTACACTCCCTCCGTGGAATATTTATCCACATTGGAGGGGTGTACAATCCCTCTGTGAATTATATCTCCACTTGGGAGGGGTGTACAATCCCTCCGTGAATTATTTAGCCACTTGGGAGGGGTGTACAATCCCTCCGTGAATTATTTCTCCACATGGGAAGGGTGTACAATCCTCCGTGAATTGTTTCTCCACTTGAGAGGGGTGTACAGTCCCACCGTGAATCATTTACCCAATTGGGAGGGGTGTACAATCCCTCCGTGAATTATTTATCCACTTCGGAGGTGTGTACAGTCCCTCCGTGAATCATTTATCCACATTGGAGGGGTGTACAGTCCCACTGTGAATTATTTATCCAATTGGGAGGGGTGTACAATCCCTCCGTGAATTATTTATCCACTTGGGAGGGGTGTACAGTCCCTCCGTGAATTATTTAGCCACTTGGGAGGGGTGTGCAGTCCCTCCGTGAATTATTTTGCTACTTGGGAAGGGTGTTCAGTCCCTCCGTGAATTATTTAGCCACTTGGGAGGGGTGTACAATCCCTCTGTGAAGTATTTAGCCACTTGGGAGGGGTGTACAGTCCCTCCGTGAATTATTTAGCCACTTGGGAGGGGTGTACAATCCCTGCGTGAATTATTTAGCCACTTGGGAGGGGTGTACAATTCCTCCGTGAATTATTTAGCCACTTGGGAGGGGTGTACAGTCCCTCCGTGAATTATTTAGCCACTTGGGAGGGGTGTACAATCCCTCGGTGAATTATTTAGCCACTTGGGAGGGGTGTACAGTCCCTCCGTGAATCATTTAGCACCTTGGGAGGGCTGTACAATCCTTGCGTGAAGTACTTAGCCACTTGGGAGGAGTGTACAATCCGTCCGTGAATTATTTATCCACTTGGCAGGGGTGTACACTCCCTGCGTGGAATATTTATCCACATTGGAGGGGTGTACAATCCCTCCGTGAATTGTTTTCTGCTTGAGAGGGGTCCACAGTCCCACTGTGAGTTATTTAGCCACTTGGGAGGGGTGTACAGTCCCTCCGTGAATTATTTAGCCACTTGGGAGGGGTGTGCAGTCCCTCCGTGAATCATTTTGCTACTTGGGAGGGGTGTACAGTCCCTCCGTGAATTATTTAGCCACTTGGGAGGGGTCTACAATCCCCCCGTGAATTGTTTTTCCACTTGAGAGGGGTGTACAGACCCTCCGTGAAATATTTATCCAATTGGGAGGGGTGTACAATCCCTCCGTGAATTATTTAGCCACTTGGGAGGGGTGTACAGTCCCTCCGTGAATCATTTATCCACATTGGAGGGGTGTACAATCCCTCCGTGAATTATTTCTCCACTTGGGAGGGGTGTACAATCCCTGCGTGAATCATTTCTTCACGTGGGAGGGGTGTACAATCCCTCCGTGAATTGTTTCTCCACTGGAGAGGGGTGTAAAGTTCCACCGTGAATTATTTATCCAAGTGGGAGGGGTGTACAGTCCCTCCGTGAATTATTTAGCCACTTGGGAGGGGTGTACAATCCCTCCGTGAATTATTTATCCACTTCGGAGGGGTGTACAGTCCCTCCGTGAATCATTTATCCACATTGGAGGGGTGTACAATCCCTCCGTGATTTATTTCTCCACTTGGGAGGGGTGTACAGTCCCTCCCTGAATTATTTAGCCCCTTGGGAGGGGTGTACAATCCCTCCGTGAACTATTTAGCCACTTGCGAGGGGTGTACAACCCCTCCGTGAATTATTTAGCCACTTGGGAGGGGTGTACAGTCCCTCGGTGAATCATTTAGCCACCTGGGAGGGGTGTACAATCCCTCCGTGAATTATTTAGCCACTTGGGAGGGGTGTACAATCCCTCCGTGAATTATTTAGCCACTTGGGAGGGGTTTACAATCCCTCCGTGAATTGTTTAGCCATTTGGGAGGGGTGTACAATCCCTCCATGCATCTTTTAGCCACTTGGGAGGGGTGTACAGACCCTCCGTGAATTATTTAGCCACTTGGGAGGGGTGTGCAGTCCCTCCAAGAATTATTTAGCCACTTGGGAGGGGTGTACAGTTCCTCCGTGAATTATTTAGCCACTTGGGAGGGGTGTACAATCCCTCCGTGAATTATTTTGCCACTTGGGAGGGGTGTACAATCCCTCCGTGAATTATTTGGCCACTTGGGAGGGGTGTACAATCCCTCCGTGAATTATTTAGCCACTTGGGAGGGGTGTACAATCCCTCCGTGAATTATTTAGCCACTTGGGAGGGGTTTACAATCCCTCCGTGAATTGTTTAGCCATTTGGGAGGGGTGTACAATCCCTCCATGCATCTTTTAGCCACTTGGGAGGGGTGTACAGACCCTCCGTGAATTATTTAGCCACTTGGGAGGGGTGTGCAGTCCCTCCAAGAATTATTTAGCCACTTGGGAGGGGTGTACAGTTCCTCCGTGAATTATTTAGCCACTTGGGAGGGGTGTACAATCCCTCCGTGATTTATTTAGCCACTTGGGAGGGGTGTACAGTCCCTCCGTGAATCATTTAGCCACTTGGGAGGGGTGTACAATCCCTCCGTGAATTATTTAGCCACTTGGGAGGGGTGTACAGTCCCTCCGTGAATTATTTAGCCACTTGGGAGGGGTGTACAGTCCCACCGTGAATTATTTACCCAATTGGGAGGGGTGTTCAATCCCTCCGTGAATTATTTATCCACTTCGGAGGGGTGTACAGTCCCTCCGTGAATCATTTATCGACATTGGAGGGGTGTACAATCCCCCCGTGAATGGTTTCTCCGCTGGAGAGGGGTCCACAGTCCCACTGTGAATTATTTATCCAATTGGGAGGGGTGCACAATCCCTCCGTGAATTATTTATCCACTTGGGAGGGGTGTACAGTCCCTCTGTGAATTATTTAGCCACTTGGGAGGGGTGTGCAGTCCCTCCGTGAATTTTTTTGCTACTTGGGAAGGGTGTACAATCCCTCGGTGAATTATTTAGCCACTTGGGAGGGGTGTACAATCCCTCCGTGAATTATTTAGCCACTTGGGAGGAGTGTACAATCCCTCCGTGAATTATTTCTCCACTTGGCAGGGGTGTACACTCCCTCCGTGGAATATTTATCCACATTGGAGGGGTGTACAATCCCTCCATAAATTATTTCTCCACTTGGGAGGGGTGTACAGTCCCTCCGTGAATTATTTAGCCACTTGGGAGGGTTGTACAGTCCCTCCGTGAATTATTTCTCCACATTGAGGGGGTTTACAATCCCTCCGTGAATTGTTTCTCCGCTTGAGAGGGGTCCACAGTCCCACTATGAATCATTTAGCCACTTGGGAGGGGTGTACAATCCCTCCGTGAATTATTTAGCCACTTGGGAGGGGTGTGCAGTCCCTCCGTGAATTATTTTGCTACTTGGGAGGGGTGTACAGTCCCTCCGTGAATTATTTAGCCACTTGGGAGGGGTGTACAATCCCTCCGTGAATTATTTATCCACTTGGCAGGGGTGTACACTCCCTCCGTGGAATATTTATCCACATTGGAGGGGTGTACAATCCCTCCGTGAATTTTTTATCCACTTTGGAGGGGTGTACAATCCCTCCGTGAATTATTTTTCCACTTGGGAGGGGTGTACAATCCCTCCGTGAATTATTTCTCCACTTGCGAGGGGTGTACAATCCCTCCATGAATTATTTATCCACTTGCGAGAGGTGTACAATGCCTCCGTGAATTATTTATCCACATTGGAGGGATGCCTAGTCCCTCCGTGAATTGTTTTTCCACTTTGGAGGGGTGTACAATCCCTCCGTGAATTTTTTATCCATTTGGGAGGGGTGTACACTCCCTCCGTGAATTATTTCTCCACTTGGGAGGGGTGTACAATCCCTGCAAGAAGTATTTCCCCACGTGGGAGGGGTGTACAATCCCTCCGTGAATTGTTTCTCCACTTGAGAGGGGTGTACAGTCCTACCGTGAATTATTTATCCAATTGGGAGGGTTGTACAGTCCCTCTGTGAATTATTTAGTCACTTGGGAGGGGTGTACAATCCCTCCGTGAATTATTTAGCCACTTGGGAGGGGTGTAAAATCCCTCCGTGAATTATTTATCCACTTCGGAGGGGTGTACAATCCCTCCGTGAATTGTTTCTCCACTTGGGAGGGCTGTACAATCCCTCCGTGAATTATTTATCCAATTGGGAGGGTTGTACAGTCCCTCCGTGAATTATTTAGCCCCTTGGGAGGGGTGTACAATCCCTCCGTGAATTATTTAGCCACTTGGGAGGGGTGTACAATCCCTCCGTGAATTATTTAGCCACTTGGGAGGGGTGTAGAGTCCCTCGGTGAATTATTTAGCCACTTGGCAGGGGTGTACAATCCCTCCGTGATTTATTTAGCCACTTGGGAGGGGTGTACAGTCCCTCCGTGAATCATTTAGCCACTTGGGAGGGGTGTACAATCCCTCCGTGAATTATTTAGCCACTTGGGAGGGGTGTACAGTCCCTCCGTGAATCATTTAGCCACTTGGGAGGGGTGTACAATCCCTCCGTGAATTATTTAGCCACTTGGGAGGGTTGTACAGTCCTACCGTGAATTATTTATCCAATTTGGAGGGTTGTACAGTCCCTCCGTGAATTATTTAGCCCCTTGGGAGGGGTGTACAATCCCTCCGTGAATTATTTAGCCACTTGGGAGGGGTGTACAATCCCTCCGTGAATTATTTAGCCACTTGGGAGGGGTGTAGAGTCCCTCGGTGAATTTTTTAGCCACTTGGCAGGGGTGTACAATCCCTCCGTGATTTATTTAGCCACTTGGGAGGGGTGTACAGTCCCTCCGTGAATCATTTAGCCACTTGGGAGGGGTGTACAATCCCTCCGTGAATTATTTAGCCACTTGGGAGGGGTGTACAGTCCCTCCGTGAATTATTTAGCCACTTGGGAGGGGCGTACAATCCCTCCGTGAATTATTTAGCCACTGCGGAGGGGTGTACAATCCCTCCGTGAATTATTTAGCCACTTGGGAGGGGTGTACAATCCCTCCGTGAATTATTTAGCCACTTGGGAGGGGTGTACAATCCCTCCGTGATTTGTTTAGCCACTTGGGAGGGGTGTACAGTCCCTCCGTGAATTATTTAGCCACTTGGGAGGGGTGTACAATCCCTCTGTGAATTATTTAGCCACTTGGGAGGGGTGTACAGTCCCTCGGTGAATTATTTAGCCACTTGGGAGGGGTGTACAATCCCTCCGTGAATTATTTAGCCCCTTGGGAGGGGTGTACAGTCCCTCCGTGAATCATTTAGCCACTAGGGAGGGGTGTACAATCCCTCCGTGAATTATTTAGCCACTTGGGAGGGGTGTACAGTCCCTGCGTGAATTATTTAGCCACTTGGGAGGGGCGTACAATCCCTCCGTGAATTATTTAGCCACTGCGGAGGGGTGTACAATCCCTCCGTGAATTATTTATCCCTTTCTGAGGGGTGTACAGTCCCTCCGTGAATCATGTATCCACATTGGAGGGGTGTACAATCCCTCGGTGAATTATTTCTCCACTTGGGATGGGTGTACAGTCCCTCGGTGAATTATTTAGCCCCTTGGGAGGGACGTACAATCCCTCCGTGAATTATTTAGCCACTTGGGAGGGGTGTACAATCCCTCCGTGAATTATTTAGCAACTTGGGAGGGGTGTACAGTCCCTCGGTGAATTATTTAGCCACTAGGGAGGGGTGTACAATCCCTCCGTGAATTATTTAGCCACTTGGGAGGGGTGTACAGTCCCTCCGTGAATCATTTAGCCACTTGGGAGGGGTGTACAATCCCTCCGTGAATTATTTAGCCACTTGGGAGGGGTGTACAATCCCTCCGTGAATTATTTAGCCACTTTGGAGGGGTGTACAATCCCTCCGTGAATTATTTCTCCACTTGGGAGGGGTGTACAGTCCCTCCGTGAATTATTTAGCCCCTTGGGAGGGCTGTGCAATCCCTCCCTGAATTATTTAGCCACTTGGGAGGGGTGTACAGTCCCTCGGTGAATTATTTAGCCACTTGGGAGGGGTGTACAATCCCTCCGTGAACTATTTAGCCACTTGGGAGGGGTGTACAATCCCTTCGTGAATTATTTAGCCACTTGGGATGGGTGTACAGTCCCTCCGTGAATTATTTAGCCCCTTGGGAGGGGTGTACAATCCCTCCGTGAATCTTTTAGCCACTTGGGAGGGGTGTACAATCCCCCCGTGAATTATTTAGCCACTTGGGAGGGGTGTACAGTCCCTCCGTGAATCATTTAGCCACTTGGGAGGGGTGTACAATCCCTCCGTGAATTATTTAGCCCCTTGGGAGGGGTGTGCAATCCCTCCCTGAATTATTTAGCCTCTTGGGAGGGTTGTACAGTCCCTCGGTGAATTATTTAGCCACTTGGGAGGGGTGTACAATCCCTCCGTGAATTCTTTAGCCACTTGGGAGGGGTGTACAATCCCTCCGTGAATTATTTAGCCACTTGGGATGGGTGTACAGTCCCTCCGTGAATTATTTAGCCCCTTGGGAGGGGTGTACAATCCCTCCGTGAATTATGTAGCTACTTGGGAGGGGTGTACAATCCCTCCAGGAATTATTTAGCCACTTGGGAGGGGTGTACAGTCCCTCGGTGAATCATTTAGCCACTTGGGAGGGGTGTACAATCCCTCCGTGAATTATTTAGCCACTTGGGAGGGGTGTACAGTCCCTCCCCGAATCATTTAGCCACTTGGGAGGGGTGTACAATCCCTCCGTGAATGATTTAGCCACTTGGGAGGGGTGTACAATCCCTCCGTGAATTATTTAGCCACTTCGGAGGGGTGTACAATCCCTCCGTGAATTATTTCTCCACTTGGGAGGGGTGTACAGTCCCTCCGTGAATTTTTTAGCCCCTTGCGAGGGGTGTGCAATCCCTCCTTGAATTATTTAGCCACTTGGGAGGGGTGTACAGTCCCTCGGTGAATTATTTAGCCACTTGGGAGGGGTGTACAATCCCTCCGTGAATTATTTAGCCACTTGGGAGGGGTGTACAATCCCTCCGTGAATTATTTAGCCACTTGGGAGGGGTGTACAGTCCCTCCGTGAATTATTTAGCCCCTTGGGAGGGGTGTACAATCCCTCCGTGAATTTTTTAGCCACTTGGGAGGGGTGTATGATCCCTCCGTGAATTATTTAGCCACTTGGGAGGGGTGTACAGTCCCTCCGTGAATCATTTAGCCACTTGGGAGGGGTGTACAATCCCTCCGTGAATTATTTAGCCACTTGGGAGGGGTGTACAGTCCCTCGGTGAATTATTTAGCCACTTGGGAGGGGCGTACAATCCCTCCGTGAATTATTTAGCCACTGAGTAGGGGTGTACAATCCCTCCGTGAATTATTTAGCCACTTGGGAGGGGTGTACAATCCCTCCGTGAATTCTTTAGCCACTTGGGAGGGGTGTAAAATCCCTCCGTGAATTATTTATCCACTTCGGAGGGGTGTACATTCCCTCCGTGAATCATTTATCCACATTGGAGGGGTGTACAATCCCTCCGTGAATTATTTCTCCACTTGGGAGGGGTGTACAGTCCCTCCGTGAATTATTCAGCCCCTTGGGAGGGGTGTACAATCCCTCCGTGAATTATTTAGCCACTTGGGAGGGGTGTACAATCCCTCCGTCAATTATTTAGCCACTTGGGAGGGGTGTACAGTCCCTCCGTGAATTATTTAGCCACTTGGGAGGGGTGTACAATCCCTCCGTGAATTCTTTAGCCACTTGGGAGGGGTGTACAGTCCCTCCGTGAATCATTTAGCCACTTGGGAGGGGTGTACAATCCGTGCATGAATTATTTGGCCACTTGGGAGGGGTTTACGGTCCCTCCGTGAATCATTTAGCCACTTGGGAGGGGCGTACAATCCCTCCGTGAATTATTTAGCCACTGCGGAGGGGTGTGCAATCCCTCGGTGAATTATTTAGCCACTTGGGAGGGGTGTACAATCCCTCCCTGAATTATTTAGCCACTTGGGAGGGGTGTACAATCCCTCCGTAAATTATTTAGCCACTTGGGAGGGGTGTACAGTCCCTCCGTGAATTATTTAGCCACTTCGGAGGGGTGTACAATCCCTCCGTGAATTATTTAGCCACTTCGGAGGGGTGTACAGTCCCTCCGTGAATTATTTAGCCACTTGGGAGGGGTGTACAATCCCTCCGTGAATCATTTAGCCACTTGGGAGGGGTCTACAATCCCTCCATGAGGTATTTAGCTACTTGGGAGGGGTGTACAGTCCCTCGGTGAATTATTTAGCCACTTCAGAGGGGTGTACAGTCCCTCCGTGAATTATTTAGCCACTTGGGAGTGGTGTACAATCCCTGCGTGAATTATTTAACCACTTGGGAGGGGTGTACAGTCCCTCCGTGAATTATTTAGCCACTTGCGAGGGGTGTACAGTCCCTCCGTGAATTATTTAGCCACTTCGGAGGGGTGTACAATCCCTGTGTGCATTTTTTCTCCACTTGGGAGGGGTGTACAATCCCTCCGTGAATATATAGCCACTTGGGAGGGGTGTGCAGTCCCTCCGTGAATTATTTAGCCACTTGGGAGGGGTGTACAAGCCCTCCGTGAATTATTTATCCACTTTGGAGGGGTGTGCATTCCCTCCGTGAATTGTTTAGCCACTTGGGAGGGGTGTGCAGTCCCTCCTTCAATTATTTAGCCAGTTGGGAGGGGTGTACAGTCCCTCCGTGAATTATTTAGCCACTTGGGAGGGGTGAGACGGGTTTGCTATCACGCGTTCGCAGAGGTGCAGAAGGAGGAGAACATGTGCCCGCGCTATGTGTCGCACCGGTGAAGGCGGATGGCGGCGGGGGTGAAGGAACGCATGTGGCGCGCCCTACAGGCGGTGTTGCCGGGGGAAGAGCACATGCTGGCAACCAACAGGATGTGCGGCAGGCGGGGACCGATCCTGGATCTGGACACGGACTTCGGAGGCGCGGCGCATGGGACTGTACGGTGGTTCACGAAGGAAGGAGTGATTATGGAGGTGCTGCACGTGCGCACGTGGGATATGAAGGAATACAAGAAGGCGGGGCTGCACCATGCGGAATTCTATCGCGACGCCGGGATGGTTGAATGGGGCCTATACAAGTGGATGATGAGGAGAGCGCGAGGACAAGAAGACCGCGCTAGGTGGAGCAGGAGGATACGGCAGATGTGGAACGAGTGGGTAGCGCTGTGGGGGATCCAAAGGAGGAAACTAAGGCTCGGGAGGGGAGCGGGGGCCCCGCAAGAGAGGGTGGTGCTGGACAGAGCAGAGAGGGACAGGGCCAGACCGGGCATACTGTTGTGTGCGCCGCTGGGACTCAATGGGCCTGGGGGGAAGGTGCAGAGTGCGACCGGGCAGTGGTATGATGTCCATGTGGATATGTTCCGGAGAGACAACATCCCGGAAGGGGCAGGACAGGGGGACAAGTGCTGGAGATGCACCAAGGAGGCGGGGCAGGTGCTGTCGCCAGTCCTGCGAATGACGGCATGGGCGTTCCCGAACGCGACCATGCGCGCTACGGACGCCAGGGGGCAGTGGTGGAGGCCGGTACTGGGGCTGCCCAAGGAGGTGTAGGAGGGTGAGGAGGCCCAGGGAGAGGTGGAGGTCTGGTGGGGAGAGGAAAAGGAGGGGAAGAGGACAGGGGTCCAGTTGGGATGGGACACAGTGCGCGGACTACAGGAAGAGGATGATGGGGTGGCGGTGAGTTTCCGGATGACGGACACGGGGAGGCCCGACGAGGAGGCGCCCATAGTGCCCGTGGGCCACAAGTGTGGAGAGAGTGCGAGAAGGATCAGGCTGACGGTCCACGGGTTGCCAGCGGACAGGGTATGGTACTTGGTTCGGGTACAGGCTTACCTTGGGGCAGGGCACGGCGAAGGTGGGCAGGGCATGGTATCACGGGGTGGTGGTGACGAAGGGCTGTAGGGCCGGGACGGACAATAAATGGGCAGTGTACAGAGGGGTGAGAGAACTGAGCATCGAGGATGGGATACGAGAGTATGGCATTGGGAGGCACAAAGTGTACTGCCACTACCCGAGGGAGGTGGTGCGCATACCGGAGCCCACGGAAGAGAGGGTGGTGCTATTTCTGGACGGGTCCGGGGTGGAAGGACAACCGCCCATGGCGGGGGCAGCAGCAGTAAGGGTCAGGGGGGTGGGACAGGTGACGGAGAGCGTGGTGGAAAAGATGGTGTACGGAGCAGCGTCCCATGGGGAGGTACAGGCGGTGGCGGACGTGGTTGGGGAGATAGGGGAGGAAGTACGGGAAGTGTGGACGGTGGTGGACGCGGAGGCGGACATGGCATCCCTCAGGAGAGTGGCCAGCATGCCGCTACATGAGGCCCTGGGCACGGGGCTAGCGTCACAGGTGTACGCGATATGGCACGGGCTGGAGATGAAGAAAGTGCCCCTGGTCATACACCTGGTGAAACAGGAATCACACAGAGTAGGAGTGGGGAATTATAAGGCGGATGGGGCGGCGCAAGCAGTGGATAAGGAGCAAGAACCAGACTGGAGGGTGCCAGAGAGAAAGGAGCACCTCCACCTGGTCCATATACCCCCAAGGGTCGGGGAAGAGGAGAAGGCCAGGTGGGTGGTGGAGGAGGACAGGGGCAAGCAGGAACTAAGAGTGTATCCACAGCCGGTGCACATGCTAGCTCAAGTACGAGGGGGGCCAGAGGTGGTAGAGCTGAACGAGTACTTGGAGGGCAAGGTGGGACAGCGGGTCCACTACCCAAATGTGCTGAGGCCGGACCGCTGCCCAAAAGGCTGCAAATCAGAAGGCTGCAGGCAATCACGGGGCAGGTGCCGGTGCGGGAAACAATCATGAGGTGGTACAGACATAAGGGGATGGACCTCCGGGAGGAGTACATGAGATGCCACTGCGGCCGAGGGCAAGAAACATACGAACACTTCATGCGGTGTGAACAGTATACGGGGATTGAGGAGCCGCTGGTTCGGGATCAGGACGTTCCGTTGCTCAAGAAGGGCGCGAGAGGCATAAGCGCGATGGAGAGGGAGCTGCAGAAAGAAGGGCATCGCAAAGGGCTGTGGCACATGCTGATTGTGAAGTCGCTGTGGCGGGCACTCCACGAACATACGGTGGCGCCGGAGGCCATGGCACACAGGCTATTGCATCGTATGGTGGAGCATCTCCAGGAACGCATGACGTGCAGAGAGACTCAGTTGGAGGCGCGGGCGGAAGACATGCTTGATCCAGTCACCAAACGGGTGGAGATGTCGTTGATCGGGTACAACCCAAAAATCACGGAGTTGGAAGTGCGGACGCAGCCCCGCAGCCCCCCTCGCCGGCGTCCTCGGCGACATCCGCGGAGGTGTCGTCGCCCTCGTCTCCGGAGAGTCCGGAGACGGTCAGGCGGGAAGGGCCTTGGGCGACACGGCGAGAGAGGGGGGAAGGAGCTGCGGCGGGGAAAGGAGAGGGAGGGGACAGGGGAGGACAGGCAGAGGTGAGTGGAGGCAGGGCGGAGGTGGTGGCAGCGGAGGCTGAGGGGAAGGGGGGGGGGGGCAGGGGCATCAGGCGGTGGGGAGGCGGCGGGTGGACCCGTTCATCATCGCGGATGTGATGGCGGGCGTGGATATGTACAGTCCCTCCGTGAATTATTTAGCCACTTGGGAGGGGTGTACAATCCCTCCGTGAATTATTTAGCCACTTGGGAGGGGTGTACAATCCCTCCGTGGATTATTTAGCCACTTGGGAGGGGTGGGCAGTCCCTCCGTGAATTATTTAGCCACTTGGGAGGGGTGTACAATCCCTCCGTGAATTATTTAGCCACTTGGGAGGGGTGTACCATCCCTCCGCGAATTATTTAGCCACTTCGGAGGGGTGTACAATCCCTCCGTGAATGATTTAGCCACTTGGGAGGGGTGTACGATCCCTCCGTGAAATGTTTAGCCCCTTGGGAGGGGTGTACAGTCCCTCCGTGAATTATTTAGCCACTTCGGAGGGGTGTACAATCCCTCCGTGAATTATTTAGCCACTTGGGAGGGGTGTACAATCCCTCCGTGAATTATTTAGCCATTTGGGAGGGTTGTACAGCCCCTCCGTGAATTTTTTTGCTACTTGGGAGGGGTGTCCAGTTCCTCGGTGAATTATTTAGCCACTCCGGAGGGGTGTACAATCCCTCCGTGAATTATTTATCCACTTGGGAGGGGTGTACAGTCCCTCCGTGAATCATTTAGCCACTTGGGAGGGGTGTACAGTCCCTCCGTGAATCATTTAGCCACTTGCGAGGGCTGTACAATCCCTCCGTGAATTATTTAGTCACTTGGGAGGGGTGTGCAGTCCCTCCGTGAATCATTTAGCCACTTGGGAGGGGTGTGTAGTCCCTCCGTGAATTATTTAGCCACTTGGGAGGGGTGTGCAATCCCTCCGTGAATGATTTAGCCACTTGGGAGGGGTGTACAGTCCCTCCGTGAATTATTTTGCTACTTGACAGGGGTGTCCAGTCTCTCGGTGAATTATTTAGCCACTTGGGAGGGGTGTACAATCCCTCCGTGAATTATTTATCCACGTTGGAGGGGTGTACAGTCCCTCCGTGAATTATTTAGCCACTTGGGAGGGGTGTGCAGTCCCTCCGTGAATTATTTAGACACTTGGGAGGGGTGTACGGTCCCTCCGTGAATTATTTAGCCACTTGGGAGGGGTGTACAATCCCTCCGTGAATTATTTAGCCACTTGGGAGGGGTTTGCAATCCCTCCGTGAATTATTTAGCCACTTCGGAGGGATGTACAGTCCCTCCGTGAATTATTTAGCCACTTGGGAGGGGTGTACAATCCCTCCGTGAATTATTTAGCCACTGCGGAGGGGTGTACAATCCCTCCGTGAATTATTTAGCCACTTGGGAGGCGTGTACAATCCCTCCGTGAATTATTTAGCCACTTGGGAGGGGTGTACAATCCCTCCGTGAATTATTTAGCCACTTTCGAGGGGTGTGCAGTCCCTCCGTGAATTATTTAGCCACTTGGGAGGGGTGTACAATCCCTCCGTGAATTATTTAGCCACTTGGGAGGGCTGTATGGTCCCTCCGTGAATTATTTAGCCACTTGGGAGGGGTGTACAATCCCTCCGTGAATTATTTAGCCACTTGGGAGGGGTTTGCAATCCCTCCGTGAATTATTTAGCCACTTCGGAGGGATGTACAGTCCCTCCGTGAATTATCTAGCCACTTCGGAGGGGTGTACAATTTCTGCGTGAATTTTTTAGCCTTTTGGGAGGGGTGTACAGTCCCTCCGTGAATTATTTAGCCACTTGGGAGGGGTGTGCAGTCCCTCCGTGAATTATTTAGCCACTTGGGAGGGGTGTACAGTCCCTCCGTAAATTATTTAGCCACTTCGGAGGGGTGTACAATCCCTGCGTGCATTATTTCTCCACTTGACAGGGGTGTACAATCCCTCCTCGAATTTTTTAGCCACTTGGGAGGGGTGTGCAGTCCGTCCGTGAATTATTTAGCCACTTGGGAGAGGTGTGCGTTCCCTCCGTGAATTATTTAGCCACTTGGGAGGGGTGTACAAGCCCTCCGTGAATTATTTATTCACTTGGGAGGGGTGTGCAGTCCCTTCGTGAATTATTTACCCACTTCGGAGGGGTGTGCAGTCCCTCCATGAATTATTTAGCCACCTGGGAGGGGTGTACAATCCCTCCGTGAATTATTTAGCCACTTGGGAGGGGTGTACAATCCCTCCGTGAATTATTTAGCCACTTGGGAGGGGTGTGCAGTCCCTCCGTGAATTATTTACCCACTTCGGAGGGGTGTGCAGTCCCTCCATGAATTTTTTAGCCACTTGGGACGGGTGTACAGTCCCTCCGTGAATTATTTAGCCACTTGGGAGGGGTGTACAATCCCTCCGTGAATTATTTAGCCACTTGGGAGGGGTGTACAATCCCTCCGTGAATTATTTAGCCACTTGGGAGGGGTGTATAGTCGCTCCGTGAATCATTTCTCCACTTGGGAGGGGTGTACAGTCCCTCCATGAATCATTTGGCCACTTGGAAGGGGTGTGTACAATCGCTCCGTGAATTATTTAGCCACTTGGGAGGGGTGTACAGTCCCTCCGTGAATGATTTTGCTACCTTGGAGGGGTGTGCAATCCCTCCGTGAATTTTTTTGCCACCTGGGAGGGGTGTACCGTCCCTCCGCGAATTATTTAGCCACTTGGGAGGGGTGTACAATCCCTCCGTGAATCGTTTAGCCACTTGGGAGGGGTGTACGATCCCTCCCTGAATTGTTTAGCCACTTGGGAGGGGTTTACAGTCCCTCCGTGAATTATTTAGCCACTTGGGAGGGGTGTACAATCCCTCCGTGAATTATTTAGCAACTTGGGAGGGGTGTACAGTCCCTCCGTGAATGATTTAGTCACTTGGGAGGGGTGTACAGTCCCTCGGTGAATTATTTTGCTACTTGGGAGGGGTGTCCATTCCCTCGGTGAATTATTTAGCCACTTGGGAGGGGTGTGTAGTCCCTCCGTGAATTATTTAGCCACTTGGGAGGGGTGTGCAATCCCTTCGTGAATGATTTAGCCACTTGGGAGGGGTGTACAGTCCCTCCGTGAATTATTTTGCTACTTGACAGGGGTGTCCAGTCTCTCGGTGAATTTTTTAGCCACTTGGCAGGGGTGTACAATCCCTCCGTGAATTATTTATCCACGTTGGAGGGGTGTACAGTCCCTCCGTGAATTATTTAGCCACTTGGGAGGGGTGTGCAGTCCCTCCGTGAATTATTTAGCCACTTGGGAGGGGTGTACGGTCCCTCCGTGAATTATTTAGCCACTTGGGAGGGGTGTACAGTCCCTCCGTGAATGATTTTGCTACCTTGGAGGGGTGTGCAATCCCTCCGTGAATTTTTTTGCCACCTGGGAGGGGTGTACTGTCCCTCCGCGAATTATTTAGCCACTTGGGAGGGGTGTACAATCCCTCCGTGAATCATTTAGCCACTTGGGAGGGGTGTACGATCCCTCCCTGAATTGTTTAGCCACTTGGGAGGGGTTTACAGTCCCTCCGTGAATTATTTAGCCACTTGGGAGGGGTGTACAATCCCTCCGTGAATTATTTAGCAACTTGGGAGGGGTGTACAGTCCCTCCGTGAATGATTTAGTCACTTGGGAGGGGTGTACAGTCCCTCGGTGAATTATTTTGCTACTTGGGAGGGGTGTCCATTCCCTCGGTGAATTATTTAGCCACTTGGGAGGGGTGTGTAGTCCCTCCCTGAATTATTTAGCCACTTGGGAGAGGTGTGCAATCCCTCCGTGAATGATTTAGCCACTTGGGAGGGGTGTACAGTCCCTCCGTGAATTATTTTGCTACTTGACGGGGGTGTCCAGTCTCTCGGTGAATTTTTTAGCCACTTGGCAGGGGTGTACAATCCCTCCGTGAATTATTTATCCACGTTGGAGGGGTGTACAGTCCCTCCGTGAATTATATAGCCACTTGGGAGGGGTGTGCAATCCCTCCGTGAATTATTTAGCCACTTGGGAGGGGTTTGCAATCCCCCCGTGAATTATTTAGCCACTTCGGAGGGATGTACAGTCCCTCCGTGAATTATTTAGCCACTTGGGAGGGGTGTACAATCCCTCCGTGAATTATTTAGCCACTGCGGAGGGGTGTACAATCCCTCCGTGAATTATTTAGCCACTTGGGAGGCGTGTACAGTCCCTCCGTGAATTATTTAGCCACTTGGGAGGGGTGTACAATCCCTCCGTGAATTATTTAGCCACTTTGGAGGGGTGTGCAGTCCCTCCGTGAATGATTTAGCCACTTGGGAGGGGTGTACAATCCCTCCGTGAATTATTTAGCCACTTGGGAGGGGTGTACGGTCCCTCCGTGAATTATTTAGCCACTTGGGAGGGGTGTACAATCCCTCCGTGAATTATTTAGCCACTTGGGAGGGGTTTGCAATCCCTCCGTGAATTATTTAGCCACTTCGGAGGGATGTACAGCCCCTCCGTGAATTATTTAGCCACTTGGGAGGGGTGTACAATTCGTGCGTGAAGTATTTCTCCACTTGGGAGGGGTGTACAGTCCCTCCGTGAATAATTTAGCCACTTCGGAGGGGTGTACAATCCCTGCGTGCATTATTTCTCCACTTGACAGGGGTGTACAATCCCTCCGTGAATTTTTTAGCCACTTGGGAGGGGTGTGCAATCCCTCCGTGAATTATTTAGCCACTTGGGAGGGGTGTGCGTTCCCTCCGTGAATTTTTTAGCCACTTGGGAGGGGTGTGCGTTCCCTCCGTGAATTATTTAGCCACTTGGGAGGGGTGTACAAGCCCTCCGTGAATTATTTATCTACTTGGAAGGGGTGTGCATTCCCTCCGTGAATTATTTAGCCACTTGGGAGGGGTGTGCAGTCCCTCCTTGAATTATTTAGCCAGTTGGGAGGGGTGTATAGTCCCTCCGTGAATTATTTAGCCACTTGGGAGGGGTGTACAGTCCCTCCGTGAATTATTTAGCCACTCGGGAGGGGTGTACAGTCGCTCCGTGAATTATTTAGCCACTTGGGAGGGGTGTACAATCCCTGCGTGAATTATTTCTCCACTAGGAGGGGTGTACAGTCCCTCGGTGGATTATTTAGCCACTTGGGAGGGGCGTGCAGTCCCTCCGTGAATGATTTAGCCACTTGGGAGGGTGTACGGTCCCTCCGTGAATTATTTAGCCACTTGGGAGGGGTGTACAACCCCTCCGTGAATTATTTAGCCACTTGGGAGGGGTGTACAATCCCTCCGTGAATTATTTAGCCACTTGGGAGGGGTGTGCAGTCCCTGCTTCAATTATTTAGCCAGTTGGGAGGGGTGTACACTCCCTGCGTGAATTATTTCTTCACTAGGAGGGGTGTACAGTCCCTCGGTAGATTATTTATCCACTTGGGAGGGGTGTGCAGTCCCTCCGTGAATTATTTACCCACTTCGGAGGGGTGTGCAGTCCCTCCATGAATTATTTAGCCACTTGGGAGGGGTGTACAATCCCTCCGTGAATTATTTAGCCACTTGGGAGGGGTGTACAGTCCCTCCGTGAATTATTTAGCCACTTGGGAGGGGTGTACAATCCCTCTGTGAATTATTTAGCCAGTTGGGAGGGGTGTACAATCCCGCCATGAATTATTTAGCCACTTGGGACGGGTGTACAGTCCCTCCGTGAATCATTTAGCCACTTGGGAGGGGTGTACAATCCCTCCGTGAATTATTTAGCCACTTGGGAGGGGTGTACAATCCCTCCGTGAAGTATTTAGCCACTTGGGAGGGGTGTATAGTCGCTCCGTGAATTATTTCTCCACTTGGGAGGGGTGTACAGTCCCTCCGTGAATCATTTGGCCACTTGGAAGGGGTGTGTGCAGTCCCTCCGTGAATTATTTAGCCACTTGGGAGGGGTGTTCAGTCCCTCCGTGAATTATTTAGCCACTTGGGAGGGGTGTACAGTCCCTCCGTGAATGATTTTGCTACCTGGGAGGGGTGTGCAATCCCTCCGTGAATTTTTTTGCCACCTGGGAGGGGTGTACCGTCCCTCCGCGAATTATTTAGCCACTTGGGAGGGGTGTACAATCCCTCCGTGAATCATTTAGCCACTTGGGAGGGGTGTACGATCCCTCCGTGAATTGTTTAGCCACTTGGGAGGGGTGTACAGTCCCTCCGTGAATTATTTAGCCACTTGGGAGGGGTGTACAATCCCTCCGTGAATTATTTAGCAACTTGGGAGGGGTGTACAGTCCCTCCGTGAATGATTTAGTCACTTGGGAGGGGTGTACAGTCCCTCGGTGAATTATTTTGCTACTTGGGAGGGATGTCCATTCCCTCTGTGAATTATTTAGCCACTTGGGAGGGGTGTACAATACCTCCGTTAATTATCCATCCACTTGGGAGGGGTGTACATTCCCTCCGTGAATCATTTAGCCACTTGGGAGGGACGTACAGTCCCCCCGTGAATTATTTTGCTACTTGGGAGGGGTGTACAGTCGCTCCGTGAATTATTTCTCCACTTGGGAGGGGTGTACAATCCCTCCGTGAATTAGTTATCCAATTGGGAGGGGTGTACAGTCCCTCCGTGAATTATTTAGCCACTTGGGAGGGGTGTATGGTCCCTCCGTGAATTATTTAGCCACTTGGGAGGGGTGTGCAGTCCCTCCGTGAATCATTTAGCCACTTGGGAGGGGTGTATGGTCCCTCCGTGAATTTTTTAGCCACTTGGGAGGGGTGTACAATCCCTCCGTGAATTATTTAGCCACTTGGGAGGGGTGTAAAATCCCTCCGCCAATTATTTTGCTACTCGGGAGGGGTGTACAGTCCCTCCGTGAATCATTTAGCCACTTGGGAGGGGTGTACAGTCCCTCCGTGAATTATTTAGCCACTTGGGAGGGGTGTATAGTCCCTCCGTGAATTATTTAGCTACTTGGGAGGGGTGTGCAGTCCCTCCGTGAATCTTTTTGCTACTTGGGAGGGGTGTACAGTCCCTCCGTGAATTATTTAGCTACTTGGGAGGGGTGTACAGTCCCTCCGTGAATCATTTAGCCACTTGGGAGGGGTGTACAGTCCCTCCGTGAATTATTTAGCTACTTGGGAGGGGTGTGCAGTCCCTCCGTGAATCTTTTTGCTACTTGGGAGGGGTGTCCAGTCCCTCGGTGAATTTTTTAGCCACTTGGGAGGGGTGTACAATCCCTCCGTGAATTAGTTATCCAATTGGGAGGGGTGTACAGTCCCTCCGTGAATTATTTAGCCACTTGGGAGGGGTGTATGGTCCCTCCGTGAATTATTTAGCCACTTGGGAGGGGTGTGCAGTCCCTCCGTGAATCATTTAGCCACTTGGGAGGGGTGTATGGTCCCTCCGTGAATTTTTTAGCCACTTGGGAGGGGTGTACAATCCCTCCGTGAATTATTTAGCCACTTGGGAGGGGTGTAAAATCCCTCCGCCAATTATTTTGCTACTTGGGAGGGGTGTACAGTCCCTCCGTGAATCATTTAGCCACTTGGGAGGGGTGTACAGTCCCTCCGTGAATTATTTAGCCACTTGGGAGGGGTGTATAGTCCCTCCGTGAATTATTTAGCTACTTGGGAGGGGTGTGCAGTCCCTCCGTGAATTTTTTAGCCACTTGGGAGGGGTGTACAGACCCTCCGTGAATTATTTAGCTACTTGGGAGGGGTGTACAGTCCCTCCGTGAATCATTTAGCCACTTGGGAGGGGTGTACAGTCCCTCCGTGAATTATTTAGCTACTTGGGAGGGGTGTGCAGTCCCTCCGTGAATCTTTTTGCTACTTGGGAGGGGTGTCCAGTCCCTCGGTGAATTTTTTAGCCACTTGGGAGGGGTGTACAATCCCTCCGTGAATTAGTTATCCACTTGGGAGGGGTGTACAGTCCCTCCGTGAATCATTTAGCCACTTGGGAGGGGTGTACAGTTCCTCCGTGAATTATTTAGCCACTTGGGAGGGGTGTGCAGTCCCTCCGTGAATCATTTAGCCACTTGGGCGGGGTGTATAGTCCCTCGGTGAATTATTTAGCCACTTGGGAGGGGTGTGCAGTCCCTCCGTGAATCATTTAGCCACTTGGGAGGGGTGTATGGTCCCTCCGTGAATTTTTTAGCCACTTGGGAGGGATGTACAATCCCTCCGTGAATTAGTTATCCACTTGGGAGGGGTGTACAGTCCCTCCGTGAATCATTTAGCCACTTGGGAGGGGTGTACAATCCCTCCGTGAATCATTTAGCCACTTGGGCGGGGTGTATAGTCCCTCCGTGAATTATTTAGCTACTTGGGAGGGGTGTGCAGTCCCTCCGTGAATCTTTTTGCTACTTGGGAGGGGTGTCCAGTCCCTCGGTGAATTATTTAGCCACTTGGGAGGGGTGTACAGACCCTCCGTGAATTATTTAGCCACTTGGGAGGGGTGTACAGTCCCTCCGTGAATCATTTAGCCACTTGGGAGGGGTGTACAGTCCCTCCGTGAATTATTTAGCCACTTGGGAGGGGTGTACAGTCCCTCCGTGACTTATTTCTCCACTTGGGAGGGGTGTACAATCCCTCCGTGAATTAGTTATCCACTTGGGAGGGGTGTACAGTCCCTCCGTGAATCATTTAGCCACTTGGGAGGGGGGTATAGTCCCTCCGTGAATTATTTAGCTACTTGGGAGGGGTGTGCAGTCCCTCCGTGAATTATTTCGCCACTTGGGAGGGGTGTACAGTCCCTCCGTGAATTTTTTTGCTACTTGGGAGGGGTGTCCAGTCCCTCGGTGAATCATTTAGCCACTTGGGAGGGGTGTGCACTCCCTCCGTGAATTATTTATCCACTTGGGAGGGGTGTGCAGTCCCTCCGTGAATCATTTAGCCACTTGGGAGGGGTGTACAGTCCCTCCGAGAATTATTTAGCCACTAGCAAGGGGTGTGCAGTCCCTCCGTGAATCATTTAGCCACTTGCGAGGGCTGTAGAGTCCCTCCGTGAATTATTTAGCCACTTGGGAGGGGTGTCTAGTCCCTCCGTGAATTATTTAGCCACTTGGGAGGGGTGTGCAATCCCTCCGTGAATTAGTTATCCACTTGGGAGGGGTGTACAGGCCCTCCGTGAATTATTTAGCTACTTGGGAGGGGTGTGCAGTCCCTCCGTGAATTATTTTGCTACTTGGTAGGGGTGTCCAGTCCCTCGCTGAATCATTTAGCCACTTGGGAGGGGTGTGCACTCCCTCCGTGAATTATTTATCCACTTGGGAGGGGTGTGCAGTCCCTCCGTGAATCATTTAGCCACTTGGGAGGGGTGTACAGTCCCTCGGTGAATTATTTAGCCACTAGCAAGGGGTGTGCAGTCCCTCCGTGAATCATTTAGCCACTTGCGAGGGCTGTACAGTCCCTCCGTGAATTATTTAGCCACTCGGGAGGGGTGTCTAGTCCCTCCGTGAATTATTTAGCCACTTGGGAGGGGTGTGCAATCCCTCCGTGAATTATTTTGCTACTTGACAGGGGTGTCCAGTCTCTCGGTGAATTATTTAGCCACTTGGGAGGGGTGTACAATCCCTCCTTGAATCATTTATCCACTTGGGAGGGGTGTACAGTCCCTCCGTGAATTATTTAGCCACTTGGGATGGGTGTACAATCCCTCCGTGAATTGTTTAGCCACTTGGGAGGGGTGTGCAGTCCCTCCGTGAATTATTTAGCCACTTGGGAGGGGTGTACAATCCCTCCGTGAATTATTTAGCCACTTGGGAGGGGTGTACAATCGCTCCGTGAATTATTTAGCCACTTGGGAGGGGTGTGCAGTCCCTCGGTGAATTATTTAGCCACTTGGGAGGGGTGTGCAGTCCCTCCGTGAATTTTTTAGCCACTTGGGATGGGTGTACAGTCCCTCCGTGAATTATTTAGCCACTTGGGAGGAGTGTACAGTCCCTCCGTGAATTATTTAGCCACTTGGGAGGGGTGTACAATCCCTCCGTGAATTATTTAGCCACTTGGGAGGGGTGTGCAGTCCGTCCGTGAATTATTTAGCCACTTGGGAGGGGTGTGCAGTCCCTCCGTGAATTATTTAGCCACTTGGGAGGGGTGTACAGTCCCTCCGTGAATTACTTAGCCACTTGGGAGGGGTGTACGGTCCCTCCGTGAATTATTTAGCCACTTGGGAGGGGTGTACAATCCCTCCGTGAATTATTTAGCCACTTGGGAGGGGTGTACAATCCCTCCGTGAATTATTTAGCCACTTGGGAGGGGTGTGCAGTCCCTCCGTGGATTATTTAGCCACTTGGGAGGGGTGTACAATCCCTCCGTGAATCATTTAGCCACTTGGGAGGGGCGTACAATCCCTCCGTGAATTATTTAGCCACTTGGGAGGGTTGTACGATCCCTCCGTGAACCATTTAGCAACTTGGGAGGGGTGTACAGTCCCTCCGTGAATTATTTAGCCACTTGGGAGGGGTATACCATCCCTCCGTTAATTATTTAGCCACTTGGGAGGGGCGTAAAATCCCTCCGTGAATTATTTCGCCACTTGGGAGGGGTGTGCAGTCCCTCCGTGAATTGTTTTGCCACATGGGAGGGGTGTACATTCACTCCGTGAATTATTTAGCCACTTGGGAGGGGTGTACAATCCCTCCGTGAATTATTTAGCCACTGGGGAGGGGTGTACAATCCCTCCGTGAATTATTTAGCCACTTGGGAGGGGTGTACAATTCCTCCGTTAATTATTTAGCCACTTGGGAGGGGTGTACAATCCCTCCGTGAATTATTTCGCCACTTGGGAGGGGTGTGCAGTCCCTCCGTGAATTATTTTGCCACATGGGAGGGGTTTACAGTCCCTCCGTGAATTATCCAGCCACTTGGGAGGGGTGTACAATCCCTCCGTGAATTATTTAGCCACTGGGGAGGGGTGTACAATCCCTCCTAAATTATGTAGCCACTTGGGAGGGTTGTACAGTCCCTCCGTGAATTATTTAGCCACTTGGGAGGGGTGTACTGTCCCTCCGTGAATTATTTAGCCACTTGGGAGGGGTGTACAATCCCTCCTTGAATCATTTATCCACTTGGGAGGGGTGTACAGTCCCTCCGTGAATTATTTAGCCACTTGGGATGGGTGTACAATCCCTCCGTGAATTGTTTAGCCACTTGGGAGGGGTGTGCAGTCCCTCCGTGAATTATTTAGCCACTTGGGAGGGGTGTACAATCCCTCCGTGAATTATTTAGCCACTTGGGAGGGGTGTACAATCCCTCCGTGAATTATTTAGCCACTTGGGAGGGGTGTGCAGTCCCTCGGTGAATTATTTAGCCACTTGGGAGGGGTGTGCAGTCCCTCCGTGAATTTTTTAGCCACTTGGGATGGGTGTACAGTCCCTCCGTGAATTATTTAGCCACTTGGGAGGAGTGTACAGTCCCTCCGTGAATTATTTAGCCACTTGGGAGGGGCGTACAATCCCTCCGTGAATTATTTAGCCACTTGGGAGGGGTGTGCAGTCCGTCCGTGAATTATTTAGCCACTTGGGAGGGGTGTGCAGTCCCTCCGTGAATTATTTAGCCACTTGGGAGGAGTGTACAGTCCCTCCGTGAATTATTTAGCCACTTGGGAGGGGTGTACGGTCCCTCCGTGAAATATTTAGCCACTTGTGAGGGGTGTACAATCCCTCCGTGAATTTTTTAGCCACTTGGGAGGGCTGTACAGTCCCTCCGTGAATTATTTAGCCACTTGGGAGGGGTTCACAGTCCCTCCGTGAATTATTTAGCCACTTGGGAGGGGTGTACAGTTCCTCCGTGGATTATTTAGCCACTTGGGAGGGGTGTACAGTCCCTCCGTGAATTATTTAGCCACTTGGAAGGGGTGTACAGTCCCTCCGTGAATTATTTAGCCACTTGGGAGGGGTGTACAGTCCCTCTGTGAATTATTTAGCCACTTGGGAGGGGTTCACAGTCCCTCCGTGAATTATTTAGCCACTTGGGAGGGGTGTACAGTTCCTCCGTGGATTATTTAGCCACTTGGAAGGGGTGTACAGTCCCTCCGTGAATTATTTAGCCACTTGGAAGGGGTGTACAGTCCCTCCGTGAATTATTTAGCCACTTGGGAGGGGTGTACAGTCCCTCCGTGAATTATTTAGCCACTTGGGAGGGGTTCACAGTCCCTCCGTGAATTATTTAGCCACTTGGGAGGGGTGTACAGTTCCTCCGTGGATTATTTAGCCACTTGGGAGGGGTGTACAGTCCCTCCGTGAATTATTTAGCCACTTGGAAGGGGTGTACAGTCCCTCCGTGAATTATTTAGCCACTTGGAAGGGGTGTACAATCCCTCCGTGAATTATTTTGCTACTTGGGAGGGGTGTACAGTCTCTCCGTGAATTATTTCTCCACTTGGGAGGGGTGTACAATCCCTCCGTGAATTACTTATCCACTTGGGAGGGGTGTATAGTCCCTCCGTGAATCATTTAGCCACTTGGGAGGGGTGTACAGTCCCTCCGTGAATTATTTAGCCACTTGGGAGGGGTGTGCAGTCCCTCCGTGAATCATTTAGCCACTTGGGAGGGGTGTATAGTCCCTCCGTGAATTATTTTGCTACTTGGGAGGGGTGTACAGTCTTGGTGAATTATTTAGCCACTTGGGAGGGGTGTGCAATCCCTCCGTGAATTATTTATCCACTTGGGAGGGGTGTACAGTCCCTCCGTGAATCATTTAGCCATTTGCGAGGGCTGTACAGTCCCTCCGTGAATTATTTACCCATTGGGAGGGGTGTGTCGTCCCTCCGTGAATTATTTAGCCACTTGGGAGGGGTGTGCAATCCCTCCGTGAATTATTTTGCTACTTGACAGGGGTGTCCAGTCCCTTGGTGAATTATTTAGCCACTTGGGAGGGGTGTACAATCCCTCCTTGAATCATTTATCCACTTGGGAGGGGTGTACAGTCCCTCTCTGAATTATTTAGCCACTTGGGAGGGGTGTACAATCCCTCCGTGAATTATTTAGCCACTTGGGAGGGGTGTGCAGTCCCTCCGTGAATTTTTTAGCCACTTGGGAGGGGTGTACAATCCCTCCGTGAATTATTTAGCCACTGCGGAGGGGTGTACAATCCCTCCGTGAATTATTTAGCCACTTGGGAGGGGTGTACAATCCCTCCGTGAATTATTTAGCCACTTGGGAGGGGTGTGCAGTCCCTCTGTGAATTATTTAGCCACTTGGGAGGGGTGTACGGTCCCTCCGTGAAATATTTAGCCACTTGTGAGGGGTGTACAATCCCTCCGTGAATTTTTTAGCCTCTTGGGAGGGGTGCACAGTCCCTCCGTGAATTATTTAGCCACTTGGGAGGGGTTTACAGTCCCTCCATGAATTATTTAGCCACTTGGGAGGGGTGTACAGTTCCTCCGTGGATTATTTAGCCACTTGGGAGGGGTGTGCAGTCCCTCCGTGAATCTTTTAGCCACTTGGGAGGGGTCTACAGTCCCTCCGTGAATTATGTTGCCACTTGGGCGGGGTGTACAGTCCCTCCGTGAATTATTTAGCCACTTGGGAGGGGTGTACAATCCCTCCATGAATTATTTAGCCACTTGGGAGGGGTGTACAATCCCTCCGTGAATTATTTAGCCACTTGGGAGGGGTGTACAGTCCCTCCGTGAATTATTTTGCTACTTGGGAGGGATGTCCAGTCCCTCGGTGAATTATTTAGCCACTTGGGAGGGGTGTACAATCCCTCCGTGAATTATTTATCCACTTGGGAGGGGTGCACAGTCCCTCCGTGAATCATTTAGCCACTTGGGAGGGGTGTACAGTCCCTCCGTGAATTATTTAGCCACTTGGGAGGGGTGTGCAGTCCCTCCGTGAATTATTTAGCCACCTCGGAGGGGTGTACAATCCCTCCGTGAACTATTTAGCCACTTGGGAGGGGGGTACGGTCCCTCCGTGAATTATTTAGCCACTTGGGAGGGGTGTACAATCCCTCCGTGAATTTTTTAGCCACTTGGGAGGGGTGTTCAGTCCCTCCGTGAATTTTTTAGCCACTTGGGAGGGGTGTGCAGTCCCTCCGTGAATTATTTAGCCACTTGGGAGGTTTGTACAATCCCTCCGTGAATGATTTTAGCCACCTGGGAGGGGTGTACATTCCCTCCGTGAATTATTTTGCCACTTGGGAGGGGTGTACAGTCCCTCCGTGAATCATTTAGCCACTTGGGAGGGGTGTACAATCCCACCGTGAATTGTTCAGCCACTTGGGAGGGGTCAACAGTCCCTCCGTGAATTATGTAGCCATTTGGGAGGGGTGTACAATCGCACCGTGAATTATTTAGCCACTTGGGAGGGGTGTAAAATCCCTCCGTGAATTATTTAGCCACTTGGGAGGGGTGTAAAATCCCTCCGTGAATTATTTCGCCACTTGGGAGGGGTGTGCAGTCCCTCCGTGATTTTTTTAGCCACTTGGGAGGGGTGTACAGTCCCTCCGTGAATTATTTAGCCACTTGGGAGGGGTGTACAGTCCCTCCGTGAATTACTTAGCCACTTGGGAGGGGTGTACGGTCCCTCCGTGAATTATTTAGCCACTTGGGAGGGGTGTACAATCCCTCCGTGAATTATTTAGCCACTTGGGAGGGGTGTACAATCCCTCCGTGAATTATTTAGCCACTTGGGAGGGGTGTGCAGTCCCTCCGTGGATTATTTAGCCACTTGGGAGGGGTGTACAATCCCTCCGTGAATCATTTAGCCACTTGGGAGGGGCGTACAATCCCTCCGTGAATTATTTAGCCACTTGGGAGGGTTGTACGATCCCTCCGTGAACCATTTAGCAACTTGGGAGGGGTGTACAGTCCCTCCGTGAATTATTTAGCCACTTGGGAGGGGTATACCATCCCTCCGTTAATTATTTAGCCACTTGGGAGGGGCGTAAAATCCCTCCGTGAATTATTTCGCCACTTGGGAGGGGTGTGCAGTCCCTCCGTGAATTGTTTTGCCACATGGGAGGGGTGTACATTCACTCCGTGAATTATTTAGCCACTTGGGAGGGGTGTACAATCCCTCCGTGAATTATTTAGCCACTGGGGAGGGGTGTACAATCCCTCCGTGAATTATTTAGCCACTTGGGAGGGGTGTACAATTCCTCCGTTAATTATTTAGCCACTTGGGAGGGGTGTAAAATCCCTCCGTGAATTATTTCGCCACTTGGGAGGGGTGTGCAGTCCCTCCGTGAATTATTTTGCCACATGGGAGGGGTGTACAGTCCCTCCGTGAATTATCCAGCCACTTGGGAGGGGTGTACAATCCCTCCGTGAATTATTTAGCCACTGGGGAGGGGTGTACAATCCCTCCTAAATTATGTAGCCACTTGGGAGGGTTGTACAGTCCCTCCGTGAATTATTTAGCCACTTGGGAGGGGTGTACTGTCCCTCCGTGAATTATTTAGCCACTTGGGAGGGCTGTACAATCCCTCTGTGAATCATTTAGCCACTTGGGAGGGGTGTGCAGTCCCTCTGTGGATTATTTAGCCACTTGGGAGGGGTGTACAATCCCTCCGTGAATTATTTAGCCACTTGGGAAGGGGTGTACAATCCCTCCGTGAATTATTTAGCCACTTGAGAGGGGTGTACAATCCCTCCGTTAATTATTTAGCCACTTGGGAGGGGTGTAAAATCCCTCCGTGAATTATTTCGCCACTTGGGAGGGGTGTGCAGTCCCTCTGTGAATCATTTAGCCACTTGGGAGGGGTGTGCAGTCCCTCTGTGGATTATTTAGCCACTTGGGAGGGGTGTACAATCCCTCCGTGAATCATTTAGCCACTTGGGAGGGGCGTACAATCCCTCCGTGAATTATTTAGCCACTTGAGAGGGGTGTACAATCCCTCCGTTAATTATTTAGCCACTTGGGAGGGGTGTAAAATCCCTCCGTGAATTATTTCGCCACTTGGGAGGGGTGTGCAGTCCCTCTGTGAATTATGTAGCCACTTGGGAGGGGTGTACAATCCCTCCGTGAATTATTTAGCCACTTGGGAGGGGTGTGCAGTCCCTCCGTGAATTTTTTAGCCACTTGGGAGGGGTGTACAATCCCTCCGTGAATTATTTAGCCACTGCGGAGGGGTGTACAATCCCTCCGTGAATTATTTAGCCACTTGGGAGGTGTGTACAATCCCTCCGTGAATTATTTAGCCACTTGGGAGGAGTGTACAGTCCCTCCGTGAATTTTTTAGCCACTGCGGAGGGGTGTACAATCCCTCCGTGAATTATTTAGCCACTTGGGAGGGGTGTACGGTCCCTCCGTGAAATATTTAGCCACTTGTGAGGGGTGTACAATCCCTCCGTGAATTTTTTAGCCTCTTGGGAGGGGTGCACAGTCCCTCCGTGAATTATTTAGCCACTTGGGAGGGGTTTACAGTCCCTCCGTGAATTATTTAGCCACTTGGGAGGGGTGTACAGTTCCTCCGTGGATTATTTAGCCACTTGGGAGGGGTGTGCAGTCCCTCCGTGAATCTTTTAGCCACTTGGGAGGGGTCTACAGTCCCTCCGTGAATTATGTTGCCACTTGGGCGGGGTGTACAGTCCCTCCGTGAATTATTTAGCCACTTGGGAGGGGTGTACAATCCCTCCATGAATTATTTAGCCACTTGGGAGGGGTGTACAATCCCTCCGTGAATTATTTAGCCACTGCGGAGGGGTGTACAATCCCTCCGTGAATTATTTAGCCACTTGGGAGGGGTGTACGGTCCCTCCGTGAAATATTTAGCCACTTGTGAGGGGTGTACAATCCCTCCGTGAATTTTTTAGCCTCTTGGGAGGGGTGCACAGTCCCTCCGTGAATTATTTAGCCACTTGGGAGGGGTTTACAGTCCCTCCGTGAATTATTTAGCCACTTGGGAGGGGTGTACAGTTCCTCCGTGGATTATTTAGCCACTTGGGAGGGGTGTGCAGTCCCTCCGTGAATCTTTTAGCCACTTGGGAGGGGTCTACAGTCCCTCCGTGAATTATGTTGCCACTTGGGCGGGGTGTACAGTCCCTCCGTGAATTATTTAGCCACTTGGGAGGGGTGTACAATCCCTCCATGAATTATTTAGCCACTTGGGAGGGGTGTACAATCCCTCCGTGAATTATTTAGCCACTTGGGAGGGGTGTACAGTCCCTCCGTGAATTATTTTGCTACTTGGGAGGGATGTCCAGTCCCTCGGTGAATTATTTAGCCACTTGGGAGGGGTGTACAATCCCTCCGTGAATCATTTATCCACTTGGGAGGGGTGCACAGTCCCTCCGTGAATCATTTAGCCACTTGGGAGGGGTGTACAGTCCCTCCGTGAATTATTTAGCCACTTGGGAGGGGTGTGCAGTCCCTCCGTGAATTATTTAGCCACCTCGGAGGGGTGTACAATCCCTCCGTGAACTATTTAGCCACTTGGGAGGGGGGTACGGTCCCTCCGTGAATTATTTAGCCACTTGGGAGGGGTGTACAATCCCTCCGTGAATTTTTTAGCCACTTGGGAGGGGTGTTCAGTCCCTCCGTGAATTTTTTAGCCACTTGGGAGGGGTGTGCAGTCCCTCCGTGAATTATTTAGCCACTTGGGAGGTTTGTACAATCCCTCCGTGAATGATTTTAGCCACTTGGGAGGGGTGTACATTCCCTCCGTGAATTATTTTGCCACTTGGGAGGGGTGTACAGTCCCTCCGTGAATCATTTAGCCACTTGGGAGGGGTGTACAATCCCACCGTTAATTGTTCAGCCACTTGGGAGGGGTCAACAGTCCCTCCGTGAATTATGTAGCCATTTGGGAGGGGTGTACAATCGCACCGTGAATTATTTAGCCACTTGGGAGGGGTGTAAAATCCCTCCGTGAATTATTTAGCCACTTGGGAGGGGTGTAAAATCCCTCCGTGAATTATTTCGCCACTTGGGAGGGGTGTGCAGTCCCTCCGTGATTTTTTTAGCCACTTGGGAGGGGTGTACAGTCCCTCCGTGAATTATTTAGCCACTTGGGAGGGGTGTACAGTCCCTCCGTGAATTACTTAGCCACTTGGGAGGGGTGTACGGTCCCTCCGTGAATTATTTAGCCACTTGGGAGGGGTGTACAATCCCTCCGTGAATTATTTAGCCACTTGGGAGGGGTGTACAATCCCTCCGTGAATTATTTAGCCACTTGGGAGGGGTGTGCAGTCCCTCCGTGGATTATTTAGCCACTTGGGAGGGGTGTACAATCCCTCCGTGAATCATTTAGCCA
Organism: Eutreptiella sp. 'Long Island Sound 2002'; assembly: GCA_964036045.1. NCBI lineage: Eukaryota > Euglenozoa > Euglenophyceae > Eutreptiales > Eutreptiaceae > Eutreptiella > Eutreptiella sp. 'Long Island Sound 2002'. The sequence continues at coordinate 140,205,340 of OZ038378.1, forward strand.
CTTGGGAGGGGCGTACAATCCCTCCGTGAATTATTTAGCCACTTGGGAGGGTTGTACGATCCCTCCGTGAACCATTTAGCAACTTGGGAGGGGTGTACAGTCCCTCCGTGAATTATTTAGCCACTTGGGAGGGGTATACCATCCCTCCGTTAATTATTTAGCCACTTGGGAGGGGCGTAAAATCCCTCCGTGAATTATTTCGCCACTTGGGAGGGGTGTGCAGTCCCTCCGTGAATTGTTTTGCCACATGGGAGGGGTGTACATTCACTCCGTGAATTATTTAGCCACTTGGGAGGGGTGTACAATCCCTCCGTGAATTATTTAGCCACTGGGGAGGGGTGTACAATCCCTCCGTGAATTATTTAGCCACTTGGGAGGGGTGTACAATTCCTCCGTTAATTATTTAGCCACTTGGGAGGGGTGTAAAATCCCTCCGTGAATTATTTCGCCACTTGGGAGGGGTGTGCAGTCCCTCCGTGAATTATTTTGCCACATGGGAGGGGTGTACAGTCCCTCCGTGAATTATCCAGCCACTTGGGAGGGGTGTACAATCCCTCCGTGAATTATTTAGCCACTGGGGAGGGGTGTACAATCCCTCCTAAATTATGTAGCCACTTGGGAGGGTTGTACAGTCCCTCCGTGAATTATTTAGCCACTTGGGAGGGGTGTACTGTCCCTCCGTGAATTATTTAGCCACTTGGGAGGGGTGTACAATCCCTCTGTGAATCATTTAGCCACTTGGGAGGGGTGTGCAGTCCCTCTGTGGATTATTTAGCCACTTGGGAGGGGTGTACAATCCCTCCGTGAATTATTTACCCACTTGGGAAGGGGTGTACAATCCCTCCGTGAATTATTTAGCCACTTGAGAGGGGTGTACAATCCCTCCGTTAATTATTTAGCCACTTGGGAGGGGTGTAAAATCCCTCCGTGAATTATTTCGCCACTTGGGAGGGGTGTGCAGTCCCTCTGTGAATCATTTAGCCACTTGGGAGGGGTGTGCAGTCCCTCTGTGGATTATTTAGCCACTTGGGAGGGGTGTACAATCCCTCCGTGAATCATTTAGCCACTTGGGAGGGGCGTACAATCCCTCCGTGAATTATTTAGCCACTTGAGAGGGGTGTACAATCCCTCCGTTAATTATTTAGCCACTTGGGAGGGGTGTAAAATCCCTCCGTGAATTATTTCGCCACTTGGGAGGGGTGTGCAGTCCCTCTGTGAATTATGTAGCCACTTGGGAGGGGTGTACAATCCCTCCGTGAATTATTTAGCCACTGGGGAGGGGTGTACAATCCCTCGGTGAATTATTTAGCCACTTGGGAGGGGTGTACAGTCCCTCCGTGAATTATTTAGCCACTTGGGAGGGGTGTACGGTCCCTCCGTGAATTATTTAGCCACTTGGGAGGGGTGTACAATCCCTCTGTGAATTATTTAGCCACTTGGGAGGGGTGTGCAGTCCCTCCGTGGATTATTTAGCCACTTGGGAGGGGTGTACAATCCCTCCGTGAATTATTTACCCACTTGGGAAGGGGTCTACAATCCCTCCGTGAATTATTTTGCCACTTGGGAGGGGTGTACAGTCCCTCCGTGAAATCTTTAGCCACTTGGGAGGGGTGTACAATCCCTCCCTGAATTATTTAGCCACTTGGGAGGGGTGTACAATCCCTCCATGAATTTTTTAGCCACTTGGGAGGGGCTTACAGTCCCTCGGTGAATTATTTGACCACTTGGGAGGGGTGTACAGTCCCTCTGTGAATTATTTTGCCACTTGGGAGGGGTGTGCAGTCCCTCCGTGAATTATTTAGCCAGACGGGAGGGGTGTGCAATCCCTCCGTGAATTATTTAGCCACTTGGGAGGGGTGTACAATCCCTCCGTGAATGATTTAGCCACTTGGGAGGGTTGTACAATCCCTCCGTGAATTATTTAGCCACTTGGGAGGGGCGTACAGTCCCTCCGTGAATTATTTAGCCACTTGGGAGGGGTGTACAATCCCTCCGTGAATTATTTAGCCACTTGGGAGGGGTGTAAAATCCCTCCGTGAATTATTTCGCCATTTGGGAGGGGTGTGCAGTCCCTCCGTGAATTATTTAGCCACTTGGGGGGGTTGTACAATCCCTCCGTGAATTATTTAGCCACTTGGGAGGGGTGTACAATCCCTCCGTGAATTATTTAGCCACATGGGAGGGGTGTACAGTCCCTCCGTGAATTATTTATCCACTTGGGAGGAGTGTACAGTCCCTCCGTGAATTATTTTGCTACTTGGGAGGGGTGTACAGTCCCTCCGTGAATTATTTAGCATTTGGGAGGGGTGTACAATCCCTCCGTGAATTATTTCTCCACTTGGGAGGGAGGTACAGTCCCTCCGTGAATTATTTAGCCACTTGGGAGGGGTGTGTTGTCCCTCCGTGAATTATTGAGCCACTTGGGAGGGGTGTGCAGTCCCTCCGTGAATTATTTAGCCACTTGGGAGGGGTGTACAGTCTCTCTGTGAATTATTTTGCTACTTGGGAGGGGTGTACAATCCCTCCGTAAATTTTTTCTCCACTTGGGAGGGGTGACAGTCTCTCCGTGAATTATTTAGCCATTTGGGAGGGGTGTGCAGCCCCTCCGTGAATTATTTTGCTACTTGGGAGGGGTGTACAGTCCCTCCGTGAATTATTTAGCCAATTGGGAGGGGTGTACAGTCCCTCGGTGAATGATTTAGCCACTTGGGAGGGGTGTACAATCCCTCCGTGAATTATTTAGCCACTTGGGAGGGTTGTGCAGTCCCTCCGTGAATTATTTAGCCACTTGGGAGGGGTGTGCAGTCCCTCCGTGAATTATTTAGCCACATGGGAGGGGTGTACAGTCCCTCCGTGAATTATTTAGGCACTTGGGAGGGGTGTACCTCCGTGAATTATTTAGCCACTTGGGAGGGGTGTGCAGTCCCTCCGTGAATTATTTAGCCACTTGGCAGGGGTGTACAGTCCCTCCGTGAATTATTTAGCCACTTGGGAGGGGTGTACAGTGCCTCCGTGAATTATTTAGGTCGGGAGGGGTGTACAGTCCCTCCGTGAATTATTTAGCCACTTGGGAGGGGTGTGCAATCCCTCCGTGAATTATGTAGCCACTTGGGAGGGGTGTAGAATCCCTCCGTGAGTAATTTAGCCACTTGGGAGGGGTGTACAGTCCCTCCGTGAGTAATTTAGCCACTTGGGAGGGGTGTGCAGTCCCTCCGTGAATTATTTAGCCACTTGGGAGGTTTGTACAATCCCTCCGTGAATGATTTTAGCCACTTGGGAGGGGTGTACATTCCCTCCGTGAATTATTTTGCCACTTGGGAGGGGTGTACAGTCCCTCCGTGAATCATTTAGCCACTTGGGAGGGGTGTACAATCCCACCGTGAATTATTCAGCCACTTGGGAGGGGTGTACAGTCCCTCCGTGAATTATGTAGCCATTTGGGAGGGGTGTACAATCGCACCGTGAATTATTTAGCCACTTGGGAGGGGTGTAAAATCCCTCCGTGAATTATTTAGCCACTTGGGAGGGGTGTAAAATCCCTCCGTGAATTATTTCGCCACTTGGGAGGGGTGTGCAGTCCCTCCGTTATTTTTTTAGCCACTTGGGAGGGGTGTACAGTCCCTCCGTGAATTATTTAGCCACTTGGGAGGGGTGTACAGTCCCTCCGTGAATTACTTAGCCACTTGGGAGGGGTGTACGGTCCCTCCGTGAATTATTTAGCCACTTGGGAGGGGTGTACAATCCCTCCGTGAATTATTTAGCCACTTGGGAGGGGTGTACAATCCCTCCGTGAATTATTTAGCCACTTGGGAGGGGTGTGCAGTCCCTCCGTGGATTATTTAGCCACTTGGGAGGGGCGTACAATCCCTCCGTGAATTATTTAGCCACTTGGGAGGGTTGTACGATCCCTCCGTGAACCATTTAGCAACTTGGGAGGGGTGTACAGTCCCTCCGTGAATTATTTTGCCACTTGGGAGGGGTATACCATCCCTCCGTTAATTATTTAGCCACTTGGGAGGGGCGTAAAATCCCTCCGTGAATTATTTCGCCACTTGGGAGGGGTGTGCAGTCCCTCCGTGAATTGTTTTGCCACATGGGAGGGGTGTACATTCACTCCGTGAATTATTTAGCCACTTGGGAGGGGTGTACAATCCCTCCGTGAATTATTTAGCCACTGGGGAGGGGTTTACAATCCCTCCGTGAATTATTTAGCCACTTGGGAGGGGTGTACAATTCCTCCGTTAATTATTTAGCCACTTGGGAGGGGTGTAAAATCCCTCCGTGAATTATTTCGCCACTTGGGAGGGGTGTGCAGTCCCTCCGTGAATTATTTTGCCACATGGGAGGGGTGTACAGTCCCTCCGTGAATTATCCAGCCACTTGGGAGGGGTGTACAATCCCTCCGTGAATTATTTAGCCACTGGGGAGGGGTGTACAATCCCTCCTAAATTATGTAGCCACTTGGGAGGGTTGTACAGTCCCTCCGTGAATTATTTAGCCACTTGGGAGGGGTGTACTGTCCCTCCGTGAATTATTTAGCCACTTGGGAGGGGTGTACAATCCCTCTGTGAATCATTTAGCCACTTGGGAGGGGTGTGCAGTCCCTCTGTGGATTATTTAGCCACTTGGGAGGGGTGTACAATCCCTCCGTGAATTATTTACCCACTTGGGAAGGGGTGTACAATCCCTCCGTGAATTATTTAGCCACTTGAGAGGGGTGTACAATCCCTCCGTTAATTATTTAGCCACTTGGGAGGGGTGTAAAATCCCTCCGTGAATTATTTCGCCACTTGGGAGGGGTGTGCAGTCCCTCTGTGAATCATTTAGCCACTTGGGAGGGGTGTGCAGTCCCTCTGTGGATTATTTAGCCACTTGGGAGGGGTGTACAATCCCTCCGTGAATCATTTAGCCACTTGGGAGGGGCGTACAATCCCTCCGTGAATTATTTAGCCACTTGAGAGGGGTGTACAATCCCTCCGTTAATTATTTAGCCACTTGGGAGGGGTGTAAAATCCCTCCGTGAATTATTTCGCCACTTGGGAGGGGTGTGCAGTCCCTCTGTGAATTATGTAGCCACTTGGGAGGGGTGTACAATCCCTCCGTGAATTATTTAGCCAATGGGGAGGGGTGTACAATCCCTCGGTGAATTATTTAGCCACTTGGGAGGGGTGTACAGTCCCTCCGTGAATTATTTAGCCACTTGGGAGGGGTGTACGGTCCCTCCGTGAATTATTTAGCCACTTGGGAGGGGTGTGCAGTCCCTCCGTGGATTATTTAGCCACTTGGGAGGGGTGTACAATCCCTCCGTGAATTATTTACCCACTTGGGAAGGGGTCTACAATCCCTCCGTGAATTATTTTGCCACTTGGGAGGGGTGTACAGTCCCTCCGTGAAATCTTTAGCCACTTGGGAGGGGTGTACAATCCCTCCCTGAATTATTTAGCCACTTGGGAGGGGTGTACAATCCCTCCATGAATTTTTTAGCCACTTGGGAGGGGCTTACAGTCCCTCGGTGAATTATTTGACCACTTGGGAGGGGTGTACAGTCCCTCTGTGAATTATTTTGCCACTTGGGAGGGGTGTGCAGTCCCTCCGTGAATTATTTAGCCAGACGGGAGGGGTGTGCAATCCCTCCGTGAATTATTTAGCCACTTGGGAGGGGTGTACAATCCCTCCGTGAATGATTTAGCCACTTGGGAGGGTTGTACAATCCCTCCGTGAATTATTTAGCCACTTGGGAGGGGCGTACAGTCCCTCCGTGAATTATTTAGCCACTTGGGAGGGGTGTACAATCCCTCCGTGAATTATTTAGCCACTTGGGAGGGGTGTAAAATCCCTCCGTGAATTATTTCGCCATTTGGGAGGGGTGTGCAGTCCCTCCGTGAATTATTTAGCCACTTGGGGGGGTTGTACAATCCCTCCGTGAATTATTTAGCCACTTGGGAGGGGTGTACAATCCCTCCGTGAATTATTTAGCCACATGGGAGGGGTGTACAGTCCCTCCGTGAATTATTTATCCACTTGGGAGGAGTGTACAGTCCCTCCGTGAATTATTTTGCTACTTGGGAGGGGTGTACAGTCCCTCCGTGAATTATTTAGCCACTTGGGAGGGGTGTACAATCCCTCTGTGAATTATTTAGCCACTTGGGAGGGGTGTACAGTCCCTCGGTGAATTATTTCTCCACTTGGGAGGGAGGTACAGTCCCTCCGTGAATTATTTAGCCACTTGGGAGGGGTGTGTTGTCCCTCCGTGAATTATTTAGCCACTTGGGAGGGGTGTACAGTCTCTCTGTGAATTATTTTGCTACTTGGGAGGGGTGTACAATCCCTCCGTGAATTATTTCTCCACTTGGGAGGGGTGACAGTCTCTCCGTGAATTATTTAGCCATTTGGGAGGGGTGTGCAGCCCCTCCGTGAATTATTTTGCTACTTGGGAGGGGTGTACAGTCCTTCCGTGAATTATTTAGCCAATTGGGAGGGGTGTACAGTCCCTCGGTGAATGATTTAGCCACTTGGGAGGGGTGTACAATCCCTCCGTGAATTATTTAGCCACTTGGGAGGGTTGTGCAGTCCCTCTGTGAATTATTTAGCCACTTGGGAGGGTTGTGCAGTCCCTCCGTGAATTATTTAGCCACATGGGAGGGGTGTACAGTCCCTCCGTGAATTATTTAGGCACTTGGGAGGGGTGTACCTCCGTGAATTTTTTAGCCACTTGGGAGGGGTGTGCAGTCCCTCCGTGAATTATTTAGCCACTTGGCAGGGGTGTACAGTCCCTCCGTGAATTATTTAGCCACTTGGGAGGGGTGTACAGTGCCTCCGTGAATTATTTAGGTCGGGAGGGGTGTACAGTCCCTCCGTGAATTATTTAGCCACTTGGGAGGGGTGTGCAATCCCTCCGTGAATTATGTAGCCACTTGGGAGGGGTGTAGAATCCCTCCGTGAGTAATTTAGCCACTTGGGAGGGGTGTACAGTCCCTCCGTGAAATATTTAGCCACCTGGGAGGGGTGTGCAGTCCCTCCGTGAATTATTTAGCCACTTGGGAGGAGTGTACAGTCCCTCTGTGAATTATTTAGCCACTTGGGAGGGGTGTGCAGTCCCTCGGTGAATTATTTAGCCACTTGGGAGGGGTGTACCATCCCTCCGTGAATTATTTAGCCACTTGGGAGGGGTGTACAATCCCTCCGTGAATTATTTAGCCACTTGGGAGGGGTGTACAGTCCCTCCGTGGATTATTTAGCCACTTGGGAGGGGTGTACAATCCCTCCGTGAATTATGTAGCCACTTGGGAGGGGTGTACAATCCCTCCGTGAATTATTTAGCCACTTGGGAGGGCTGTACAATCCCTCCATGAATTTTTTGGCCACTTGGACGGGTGTACAGTCCCTCCGTGAATCATTTAGCCACTTGGGAGGGGTGTACAGTCCCTCCGTGAATTATTCAGCCACTTGGGAGGGGTGTGCAGTCCCTCCGTGAATTATTTAGCCACTTGGGAGGGGTGTACAGTCCCTCCGTGAATTATTTATTCACTTGGGAGCGTTGTACAATCCCTCCGTGAATCATTTAGCCACTTGGGACCGCTGTGCAGTCCCTTCGTGAATGATTTAGCCACTTGGGAGGGGTGTACACTCCCTCCGTGAATTATTTAGCCACTTGGGAGGGGTGTACAATCGCTCCGTGAATTATTTAGCCACTTGGGAGTGGTGTACAGTCCCTCCGTGAATGATTTAGCCACTTGGGAGGGGTGCACAGTGCCTCCGTGAATTATTTAGCCACTTGGGAGGGGTGTACAATCCCTCCGTGAATTATTTAGCCACTTGGGAGGGGTGTACAGTCCCTCCGTGAATGATTTAGCCACTTGGGAGGGGTGTACAATCCCTGAGTGAATTATTTAGCCACTTGGAAGGGGTGTACAATCCCTCCGTGAATTATTTAGCCACTTGGGAGGGGTGTACAGTCCCTCCGTGAATTATTTAGCCACTTCGGAGGGGTGTACAGTCCCTCCGTCAATTATTTAGCCACTTGGGAGGGGTTTGAAATCCCTCGGTGAATTATTTAGCCACTTGGGAGGGGTGTACAGTCCCACCGTGAATCATTTAGCCACTTGGGAGGGGTGTACAATCCCTCCGTGAACTTTTTAGCCATTTGGGAGGGGTGTACAGTGCCTCCGTGAATTATTTAGCCACTTGGAATGGGTGTAGGATGCCTCCGTGAATTATTTAGCCACTTGGGAGGGGTGTACAGTCCCTCCGTGAACTATTTAGCCACTTGGGAGGGGTGTACAATCCCTCCGTGAGTAATTTAGCCACTTGGGAGGGGTGTACAGTCCCTCCGTGAATTATTTAGCCACCTGGGAGGGGTGTGCAGTCCCTCCGTGAATTATTTAGCCACTTGGGAGGGGTGTACAGTCCCTCTGTGAATTATTTAGCCACTTGGGAGGGGTGTGCAGTCCCTCGGTGAATTATTTAGCCACTTGGGAGGGGTGTACGATCCCTCCGTGAATTATGTAGCCACTTGGGAGGGGTGTACAATCCCTCCGTGAATTATTTAGCCACTTGGGAGGGGTGTACAATCCCTCCATGAATTATTTAGCCACTTGGACGGGTGTACAGTCCCTCCGTGAATCATTTAGCCACTTGGGAGGGGTGTACAGTCCCTCCGTGAATTATTCAGCCACTTGGGAGGGGTGTGCAGTGCCTCCGTGAATCGTTTAGCCACTTGGGAGGGGTATAGTCCCTCCGTGAATTATTTATTCACTTGGGAGGGTTGTACAATCCCTCCGTGAATCATTTAGCCACTTGGGAGGGCTGTGCAGTCCCTCCGTGAATGATTTAGCCACTTGGGAGGGGTGTACACTCCCTCCGTGAATTATTTAGCCACTTGGGAGGGGTGTACAATCGCTCCGTGAATTATTTAGCCACTTGGGAGGGGTGTACAGTCCCTCCGTGAATGATTTAGCCACTTGGGAGGGGTGCACAGTGCCTCCGTGAATTGTTTAGCCACTTGGGAGGGGTGTACAATCCCTCCGTGAATTATTTAGCCACTTGGGAGGGGTGTACAATCCCTCCGTGAATTATTTAGCCACTTGGGAGGGGTGTACAGTCCCTCCGTGAATTATTTAGCCACTTCGGAGGGGTGTACAGTCCCTCCGTCAATTATTTAGCCACTTGGGAGGGGTTTGAAATCCCTTGGTGAATTATTTAGCCACTTGGGAGGGGTGTACAGTCCCACCGTGAATCATTTAGCCACTTGGGAGGGGTGTACAATCCCTCCGTGAATTATTTAGCCACTTGGGAGGGGTGTACAGTCCCTCCGTGAATTATTTAGCCACTTGGGAGGGGTGTACAATCCCTCTGTGAATTATTTAGCCACTTGGGAGGGGTGTACAGCCCCTCCGTGAATGATTTAACCACTTGGGAGGGGTGTACAGTCCCTCCGTGAATTATTTAGCCACTTGGGAGGGGTTTGAAATCCCTCGGTGAATTATTTAGCCACTTGGGAGGGGTGTACAGTCCCATCGTGAATCATTTAGCCACTTGGGAGGGGTGTACAATCCCTCCGTGAATTATTTAGCCACTTGGGAGGGGTGTACAGTCCCTCCGTGAATTATTTAGCCACTTGGGAGGGGTGTACAATCCCTCCGTGAATTATTTAGCCACTTGGGAGGGGTGTACAGCCCCTCCGTGAATGATTTAACCACTTGGGAGGGGTGTACAGTCCCTCCGTGAATTTTTTAGCCACTTCGGAGGGGTGTACAGTCCCTCCGTCAATTATTTAGCCACTTGGGAGGGGTTTGAAATCCCTCGGTGAATTATTTAGCCACTTGGGAGGGGTGTACAGTCCCACCGTGAATCATTTAGCCACTTGGGAGGGGTGTACAATCCCTCCGTGAACTTTTTAGCCACTTGGGAGGGGTGTACAGTGCCTCCGTGAATTATTTAGCCACTTGGGAGGGGTGTACTATCCCTCCGTGAATTGTTTAGCCACTTGGGAGGGGTGTACAGCCCCTCCGTGAATGATTTAACCACTTGGGAGGGGTGTACAATCCCTCCGTGAATTATTTTGCCACTTGGGAGGGGTGTACAATCCCTCCGTGAATTATTTAGCCACTTGGGAGGGGTGTGCAGTCCCTCCGTGAATTATTTAGCCACTTGGGAGGGGTGTACACTCCCTCTGTGAATTATTTAGCCACTTGGGAGGGGTGCACAGTGCCTCCGTGAATTATTTAGCCACTTGGAATGGGTGTACAATGCCTCCGTGAATTATTTAGCCACTTGGGAGGGGTGTACAGTCCCTCCGTGAATTATTTAGCCACTTGGGAGGGGTGTACAATCCCTCCGTGAGTAATTTAGCCACTTGGGAGGGGTGTACAGTCCCTCCGTGAATTATTTAGCCACCTGGGAGGGGTGTGCAGTCCCTCCGTGAATTATTTAGCCACTTGGGAGGGGTGTACAGTCCCTCTGTGAATTATTTAGCCACTTGGGAGGGGTGTGCAGTCCCTCGGTGAATTATTTAGCCACTTGGGAGGGGTGTACGATCCCTCCGTGAATTATGTAGCCACTTGGGAGGGGTGTACAATCCCTCCGTGAATTATTTAGCCACTTGGGAGGGGTGTGCAGTCCCTCCGTGGATTATTTAGCCACTTGGGAGGGGTGTACAATCCCTCCGTGAATTATGTAGCCACTTGGGAGGGGTGTACAATCCCTCCGTGAATTATTTAGCCACTTGGGAGGGGTGTGCAGTCCCTCCGTGGATTATTTAGCCACTTGGGAGGGGTGTACAATCCCTCCGTGAATTATGTAGCCACTTGGGAGGGGTGTACAATCCCTCCGTGAATCATTTAGCCACTTGGGAGGGGTGTACAGTCCCTCCGTGAATTATTCAGCCACTTGGGAGGGGTGTGCAGTGCCTCCGTGAATCGTTTCGCCACTTGGGAGGGGTACAGTCCCTCCGTGAATTATTTATTCACTTGGGAGGGTTGTACAATCCCTCCGTGAATCATTTAGCCACTTGGGAGGGCTGTGCAGTCCCTCCGTGAATGATTTAGCCACTTGGGAGGGGTGTACACTCCCTCCGTGAATTATTTAGCCACTTGGGAGGGGTGTACAATCGCTCCGTGAATTATTTAGCCACTTGGGAGGGGTGTACAGTCCCTCCGTGAATGATTTAGCCACTTGGGAGGGGTGCACAGTGCCTCCGTGAATTATCTAGCCACTTGGGAGGGGTGTACAATCCCTGAGTGAATTATTTAGCCACTTGGGAGGGGTGTACAATCCCTCCGTGAATTATTTAGCCACTTGGGAGGGGTGTACAGTCCCTCCGTGAATTATTTAGCCACTTCGGAGGGGTGTACAGTCCCTCCGTCAATTATTTAGCCACTTGGGAGGGGTTTGAAATCCCTTGGTGAATCATTTAGCCACTTGGGAGGGGTGTACAATCCCTCCGTGAATTATTTAGCCACTTGGGAGGGGTGTACAGTCCCTCCGTGAATTATTTAGCCACTTGGGAGGGGTGTACAATCCCTCTGTGAATTATTTAGCCACTTGGGAGGGGTGTACAGCCCCTCCGTGAATGATTTAACCACTTGGGAGGGGTGTACAGTCCCTCCGTGAATTATTTTGCCACTTGGGAGGGGTGTACAATCCCTCCGTGAATTATTTAGCCACTTGGGAGGGGTTTGAAATCCCTCGGTGAATTATTTAGCCACTTGGGAGGGGTGTACAGTCCCTCTGTGAATCATTTAGCCACTTGGGAGGGGTGTACAATCCCTCCGTGAATTATTTAGCCACTTGGGAGGGGTGTACAGTCCCTCCGTGAATTATTTAGCCACTTGGGAGGGGTGTACAATCCCTCCGTGAATTATTTAGCCACTTGGGAGGGGTGTACAGCCCCTCCGTGAATGATTTAACCACTTGGGAGGGGTGTACAGTCCCTCCGTGAATTATTTTGCCACTTGGGAGGGGTGTACACTCCCTCCGTGAATTATTTAGCCACTTGGGAGGGGTGTACAGTCCCTCCGTGAATGATTTAGCCACTTGGGAGGGGTGCACAGTGCCTCCGTGAATTATTTAGCCACTTGGGAGGGGTGTACAGTCCCTCCGTGAATGATTTAGCCACTTGGGAGGGGTGTACAATCCCTGAGTGAATTATTTAGCCACTTGGGAGGGGTGTACAATCCCTCCGTGAATTTTTTAGCCACTTGGGAGGGGTGTACAGTCCCTCCGTGAATTATTTAGCCACTTCGGAGGGGTGTACAGTCCCTCCGTCAGTTATTTAGCCACTTGGGAGGGGTTTGAAATCCCTTGGTGAATTATTTAGCCACTTGGGAGGGGTGTACAGTCCCACCGTGAATCATTTAGCCACTTGGGAGGGGTGTACAATCCCTCCGTGAATTATTTAGCCACTTGGGAGGGGTGTACAGTCCCTCCGTGAATTATTTAGCCACTTGGGAGGGGTGTACAATCCCTCTGTGAATTATTTAGCCACTTGAGAAGGGGTGTACAGCCCCTCCGTGAATGATTTAACCACTTGGGAGGGGTGTACAGTCCCTCCGTGAATTATTTTGCCACTTGGGAGAGGTGTACAATCCCTCCGTGAATTATTTAGCCACTTGGGAGGGGTTTGAAATCCCTCGGTGAATTATTTAGCCACTTGGGAGGGGTGTACAGTCCCATTGTGAATCATTTAGCCACTTGGGAGGGGTGTACAATCCCTCCGTGAATTATTTAGCCACTTGGGAGGGGTGTACAGTCCCTCCGTGAATTATTTAGCCACTTGGGAGGGGTGTACAATCCCTCCGTGAATTATTTAGCCACTTGGGAGGGGTGTACAGCCCCTCCGTGAATGATTTAACCACTTGGGAGGGGTGTACAGTCCCTCCGTGAATTATTTTGCCACTTGGGAGGGGTGTACAATCCCTCCGTGAATTATTTAGCCACTCGGGAGGGGTGTGCAGTCCCTCCGTGAATTATTTAGCCACTTGGGAGGGGTGTACACTCCCTCTGTGAATTATTTAGCCACTTGGGAGGGGTGCACAGTGCCTCCGTGAATTATTTAGCCACTTGGAATGGGTGTACAGTGCCTCCGTGAATTATTTAGCCACTTGGGAGGGGTGTACAGTCCCTCCATGAATTATTTAGCCACTTGGGAGGGGTGTACAATCCCTCCGTGAATTATTTAGCCACTTGGGAGGGGTGTACAATCCCTCCGTGAATTATTTAGCCACTTGGGAGGGGTGTACAATCCCTCCGTGAATTATTTAGCCACTTGGGAGGGGTGTACAGTCCCTCCGTGAATTATTTAGCCACTTGGGAGGGGTGTACAATCCCTCCGTGAATTATTTAGCCACTTGGGAGGGGTGCACAGTGCCTCCGTGAATTATGTAGCCACTTGGGAGGGGTGTACAATCGCTCCGTGAATTATTTAGCCACTTGGGAGGGGTGTACAATCCCTCCGTGAATTTTTTAGCCACTTGGGAGGGGTGCACAGTGCCTCCGTGAATTTTTTAGCCACTTGGGAGGGGTGTACAATCCCTCCGTGAATTATTTAGCCACTTGGGAGGGATGTGCAGTCCCTCGGTGAATTATTTAGCCACTTGGGAGGGGTGTACAATCCCTCCGTGAATTATTTAGCCACTTGGGAGGGGTGTACAATCCCTCCGTGAATTATTTAGCCACTTGGGAGGGGTGTACAATCCCTCCGTGAGTAATTTAGCCACTTGGGAGGGGTGTACAGTCCCTCCGTGAATTATTTGGCCACTTGGGAGGGGTGTGCAGTCCCTCCGTGAATTATTTAGCCACTTGGGAGGGGTGTACAGTCCCTCCGTGAATTATTTAGCCACTTGGGAGGGGTGTGCAGTCCCTCGGTGAATTATTTAGCCACTTGGGAGGGGTTTGCAATCCCTCCGTGAATTATGTAGCCACTTGGGAGGGGTGTACAATCCCTTCGTGAATTATTTAGCCACTTGGGAGGGGTGTGCAGTCCCTCCGTGGATTATTTAGCCACTTGGGAGGGGTGTACAATCCCTCCGTGAATTATGTAGCCACTTGGGAGGGGTGTATGATCCCTCCGTGAATTATTTAGCCACTTGGGAGGGGTGTACAATCCCTCCGTGAATTATTTAGCCACTTGGGAGGGGTGTACAATCCCTCCGTGAATTATTTAGCCACTTGGGAGGCATGTACAATCGCTCCGTGAATTTTTTAGCCACTTGGACGGGTGTACAGTCCCTCCGTGAATTATTTAGCCACTTGGGAGGGGTGTACAGTCCCTCGGTGAATTCTTTACCCACTTGGGAGGGGTGTGCATTCCCTCCGTGAATTATGTAGCCACTTGGGAGGGGTGTGCAGTCCCTCCGTGAATTGTTTAGCCACTTGGGGGGGGTGTACAGTCCCTCCGTGAATTATTTATTCACTTGGGAGGGTTGTACAATTCCTCCGTGAATCATTTAGCCACTTGGGAGGGGTGTACAGTCCCTCCGTGAATGATTTATCCACTTGGGAGGGATGCACAGTGCCTCCGTGAATTATTTAGCCACTTGGGAAGGGGTGTACAATCCCTCCGTGAATTATTTAGCCACTTGGGAGGGGTGTACAGTCCCTCCGTGAATGATTTAGCCACTTGGGAGGGGTGTACAATCCCTGAGTGAATTATTTAGCCACTTGGGAGGGGTGTACAATCCCTCCGTGAATTATTTAGCCACTTGGGAGGGATGTGCAGTCCCTCGGTGAATTATTTAGCCACTTGGGAGGGGTGTACAATCCCTCCGTGAATTATTTAGCCACTTGGGAGGGGTGTACAGTTCCTCAGTGAATTATTTAGCCACTTGGGAGGGGTGTACAATCCCTCCGTGAATTATTTAGCCACTTTGGAGGGGTGCACAGTGCCTCCGTGAATTATTTAGCCACTTGGGAGGGGTGTACAATCGCTCCGTGAATTATTTAGCCACTTGGGAGGGGTGTACAATCCCTCCGTGAATTTTTTAGCCACTTGGGAGGGGTCTGCAGTCCCTCCGTGAATTATTTAGCCACTTGGGAGGGGTGTACAATCCCTCCGTGAATTATTTAGCCACTTGGGAGGGATGTGCAGTCCCTCGGTGAATTATTTAGCCACTTGGGAGGGGTGTACAGTCCCTCCGTGAATTATTTAGCCACTTGGGAGGGGTGTACAGTTCCTCAGTGAATTATTTAGCCACTTGGGAGGGGTGTACAATCCCTCCGTGAATTATTTAGCCACTTGGGAGGGGTGTACAATCCCTCCGTGAGTAATTTAGCCACTTGGGAGGGGTGTACAGTCCCTCCGTGAATTATTTGGCCACTTGGGAGGGGTGTGCAGTCCCTCCGTGAATTATTTAGCCACTTGGGAGGGGTGTACAGTCCCTCCGTGAATTATTTAGCCACTTGGGAGGGGTGTGCAGTCCCTCGGTGAATTATTTAGCCACTTGGGAGGGGTTTGCAATCCCTCCGTGAATTATGTAGCCACTTGGGAGGGGTGTACAATCCCTCCGTGAATTATTTAGCCACTTGGGAGGGGTGTGCAGTCCCTCCGTGAATGATTTATCCACTTGGGAGGGGTGCACAGTGCCTCCGTGAATTATTTAGCCACTTGGGAGGGGTGTACAGTCCCTCCGTGAATGATTTATCCACTTGGGAGGGGTGCACAGTGCCTCCGTGAATTATTTAGCCACTTGGGAAGGGGTGTACAATCCCTCCATGAATTATTTAGCCACTTGGGAGGGGTGTACAGTCCCTCCGTGAATGATTTAGCCACTTGGGAGGGGTGTACAATCCCTGAGTGAATTATTTAGCCACTTGGGAGGGGTGTACAATCCCTCCGTGAATTATTTAGCCACTTGGGAGGGATGTGCAGTCCCTCGGTGAATTATTTAGCCACTTGGGAGGGGTGTACAATCCCTCCGTGAATTATTTAGCCACTTGGGAGGGGTGTACAGTTCCTCAGTGAATTATTTAGCCACTTGGGAGGGGTGTACAATCCCTCCGTGAATTATTTAGCCACTTTGGAGGGGTGCACAGTGCCTCCGTGAATTATTTAGCCACTTGGGAGGGGTGTACAATCCCTCCGTGAATTATTTAGCCACTTGGGAGGGGTGTACAATCCCTCCGTGAATTTTTTAGCCACTTGGGAGGGGTGCACAGTGCCTCCGTGAATTTTTTAGCCCCTTGGGAGGGGTGTACAATCCCTCCGTGAATTATTTAGCCACTTGGGAGGGATGTGCAGTCCCTCGGTGAATTATTTAGCCACTTGGGAGGGGTGTACAATCCCTCCGTGAATTATTTAGCCACTTGGGAGGGGTGTACAGTTCCTCAGTGAATTATTTAGCCACTTGGGAGGGGTGTACAATCCCTCCGTGAATTATTTAGCCACTTGGGAGGGGTGTACAATCCCTCCGTGAGTAATTTAGCCACTTGGGAGGGGTGTACAGTCCCTCCGTGAATTATTTGGCCACTTGGGAGGGGTGTGCAGTCCCTCCGTGAATTATTTAGCCACTTGGGAGGGGTGTACAGTCCCTCCGTGAATTATTTAGCCACTTGGGAGGGGTGTGCAGTCCCTCGGTGAATTATTTAGCCACTTGGGAGGGGTTTGCAATCCCTCCGTGAATTATGTAGCCACTTGGGAGGGGTGTACAATCCCTCCGTGAATTATTTAGCCACTTGGGAGGGGTGTGCAGTCCCTCCGTGGATTATTTAGCCACTTGGGAGGGGTGTACAATCCCTCCGTGAATTATGTAGCCACTTGGGAGGGGTGTATGATCCCTCCGTGAATTATTTAGCCACTTGGGAGGGGTGTACAATCCCTCCGTGAATTATTTAGCCACTTGGGAGGGGTGTACAATCCCTCCGTGAATTATTTAGCCACTTGGGAGGCATGTACAATCCCTCCGTGAATTATGTAGCCACTTGGACGGGTGTACAGTCCCTCCGTGAATTATTTAGCCACTTGGGAGGGGTGTACAGTCCCTCGGTGAATTCTTTACCCACTTGGGAGGGGTGTGCATTCCCTCCGTGAATTATTTAGCCACTTGGGAGGGGTGTGCAGTCCCTCCGTGAATTGTTTAGCCACTTGGGAGGGGTGTACAGTCCCTCCGTGAATTATTTATTCACTTGGGAGGGTTGTACAATTCCTCCGTGAATCATTTAGCCACTTGGGAGGGGTGTACACTCCCTCTGTGAATTATTTAGCCACTTGGGAGGGGTGTACAATCCCTCCGTGAATTATTTAGCCACTTGGGAGGGGTGTACAATCGCTCCGTGAATGATTTAGCCACTTGGGAGGGGTGTACAGTCCCTCCGTGAATGATTTATCCACTTGGGAGGGGTGCACAGTGCCTCCGTGAATTATTTAGCCACTTGGGAAGGGGTGTACAATCCCTCCGTGAATTATTTAGCCACTTGGGAGGGGTGTACAGTCCCTCCGTGAATGATTTAGCCACTTGGGAGGGGTGTACAATCCCTGAGTGAATTATTTAGCCACTTGGGAGGGGTGTACAATCCCTCCGTGAATTATTTAGCCACTTGGGAGGGGTGTACAGTCCCTCCGTGAATTATTTAGCCACTTCGGAGGTGTTTACAGTCCCTCCGTCAATTATTTAGCCACTTGGGGGGGGTTTGAAATCCCTTGGTGAATTATTTAGCCACTTGGGAGGGGTGTACAGTCCCACCGTGAATTATTTAGCCACTTGGGAGGGGTGTACAGTCCCTCCGTGAATTTTTTTGCCGCTTGGGAGGGGTGTACAATCCCTCCGTGAATTATTTAGCCACTTGGGAGGGGTGTACAATCCCTGCGTGAATTTTTTAGCCACTAGGGATGGGTGTACAGTGCCTCCGTGAATTATTTAGCCACTTGGGAGGGATGTACAGTCCCTCCGTGAATGATTTAGCCGCTTGGGACCCCCGTGAATTATTTAGCCACTTGGGAGGGGTGTACAATCCCTCCGTGAATTAATTAGCCACTTGGGAGGGGTGTACAATCCCTCCGTGAATTATTTAGCCACTTGGGAGGGGTGTACAATCCCTCCGTGAATTTTTTAGCCACTAGGGATGGGTGTACAGTGCCTCCGTGAATTATTTAGCCACTTGGGAGGGGTGTACAGTCCCTCCGTGAATTATTTAGCCGCTTGGGACCCCCGTGAATTATTTAGCCACTTGGGAGGGGTGTACAATCCCTCCGTGAATTATTTAGCCACTTGGGAGGGGTGTACAATCCCTCCGTGAATTTTTTAGCCACTTGGGAGGGGTGCACAGTGCCTCCGTGAATTATTTAGCCACTTGGGAGGGGCGTACAGTCCCTCCGTAATTTATTTAGCCACTTGGGAGGGGTGCACAGTGCCTCCGTGAATTATTTAGCCACTTGGGAGGGGTGTACAATCCCTCCGTGAATTATTTTGCCACTTGGGAGGGGTGTACAGTCCCTCCGTGAATGATTTAGCCACTTGGGAGGGGTGTACAATCCCTCCGTGAATTCTTTAGCCACTTGGGAGGGGTGTACAGTCCCTCTGTGAATTATTTAGCCACTTGGGAGGGGTGTTCAATCCCTCCGTGATTTATTTAGCCACTTGGGAGGGGTGTGCAGTCCCTCGGTGAATTATTTAGCCACTTGGGAGGGGTTTGCAATCCCTCCGTGAATTATGTAGCCACTTGGGAGGGGTGTACAATCCCTCCATGAATTATTTAGCCACTTGGGAGGGGTGTGCAGTCCCTCCGTGGATTATTTAGCCACTTGGGAGGGGTGTACAATCCCTCCGTGAATTATGTAGCCACTTGGGAGGGGTGTACAATCCCTCCGTGAATTATTTAGCCACTTGGGAGGGGTGTACAATCCCTCCGTGAATTATTTAGCCACTTGGGAGGGGTGTACAATCCCTCCGTGAATTTTTTAGCCACTTGGGAGGCATGTACAATCGCTCCGTGAATTTTTTAGCCCCTTGGGAGGGGTGTACAGTCCCTCGGTGAATTCTTTACCCACTTGGGAGGGGTGTGCATTCCCTCCGTGAATTATTTAGTCACTTGGGAGGGGTGTGCAGTCCCTCCGTGAATTGCTTAGCCACTTGGGAGGGGTGTACAGTCCCTCCGTGAATTATTTATTCACTCGGGAGGGTTGTACAATTCCTCCGTGAATCATTTAGCCACTTGGGAGGGTTGTACAATCCCTCTGTGAATTATTTAGCCACTTGGGAGGGGTGTACAATCCCTCCGTGAATTATTTAGCCACTTGGGAGGGGTGTACAATCGCTCCGTGAATGATTTAGCCACTTGGGAGGGGTGTACAATCCCTCCGTGAATGATTTATCCACTTTTGAGGGGTGCACAGTGCCTCCGTGAATTATTTAGCCACTTGGGAAGGGGTGTACAATCCCTCCGTGAATTATTTAGCCACTTGGGAGGGGTGTACAGTCCCTCCGTGAATGATTTAGCCACTTGGGAGGGGTGTACAATCCTTGAGTGAATTATTTAGCCACTTGGGAGGGGTGTACAATCCCTCCGTGAATTATTTAGCCACTTGGGAGGGGTGTACAGTCCCTCCGTGAATTATTTAGCCACTTCGGAGGGGTGTACAGTCCCTCCGTCAATTATTTAGCCACTTGGGAGGGGTTTGAAATCCCTTGGTGAATTATTTAGCCACTTGGGAGGGGTGTACAGTCCCACCGTGAATTTTTTAGCCACTTGGGAGGGGTGTACAGTCCCTCCGTGAATTTTTTGCCGCTTGGGAGGGGTGTACAGTGCCTCCGTGAATTTTTTAGCCACTTGGGAGGGGTGTACAATCCCTGCGTGAATTTTTTAGCCACTAGGGATGGGTGTACAGTGCCCCCGTGAATTATTTGGCCACTTGGGAGGGGTGTACAGTCCCTCTGTGAATTTTTTAGCCGCTTGGGACCCCCGTGAATTATTTAGCCACTTGGGAGGGGTGTACAATCGCTCCGTGAATTATTTAGCCACTTGGGAGGGGTGTACAATCCCTCCGTGAATTATTTAGCCACTTGGGAGGGGTGTACAATCCCTCCGTGAATTTTTTAGCCACTAGGGATGGGTGTACAGTGCCTCCGTGAATTATTCAGCCACTTGGGAGGGGTGTACAGTCCCTCCGTGAATTATTTAGC
The DNA here is from genome assembly GCA_964036045.1 of Eutreptiella sp. 'Long Island Sound 2002'. NCBI lineage: Eukaryota > Euglenozoa > Euglenophyceae > Eutreptiales > Eutreptiaceae > Eutreptiella > Eutreptiella sp. 'Long Island Sound 2002'. The sequence goes on from OZ038378.1 coordinate 140,225,451, forward strand.
CGCTTGGGACCCCCGTGAATCATTTAGCCACTTGGGAGGGGTTTACAATCCCTCCGTGAATTATTTAGCCACTTGGGAGGGGTGTACAATCCCTCCGTGAATTATTTAGCCACTTGGGAGGGGTGTACAGTCCCTCCGTGAATTTTTTACCATTTGGGAGGGGTGTACAATCCCTCCGTGAATTATTTAGCCACTTGGGAGGGGTGCACAGTGCCTCCGTGAATTATTTAGCCACTTGGAAGGGGCGTACAGTCCCTCCGTAATTTATTTAGCCAATTGGGAGGGGTGCACAGTGCCTCCGTGAATTATTTAGCCACTTGGGAGGGGTGTACAATCCTTCCGTGAATTATTTTGCCACTTGGGAGGGGTGTACAGTCCCTCCGTGAATGATTTAGCCACTTGGGAGGGGTGTACAATCCCTCCGTGAATTCTTTAGCCACTTGGGAGGGGTGTACAGTCCCTCCGTGAATTATTTAGCCACTTCGGAGGGGTGTACAATCCCTCCGTGAATTATTTAGCCACTTGGGAGGGGTGTACAATCCCTCAATGAATTATTTAGCCACTTGGGAGGGGTGTACAATCCCTCCGTGAATTATTTAGCCACTTGGGAGGGGTGTACAATCCCTCCGTGAATTATTTAGCCACTTGGGAGGGGTGTACAGCCCCTCTGTGAATTATTTAGCCACTTGGGAGGGGTGCACAATCCCACCGTGAATTATTTAGCCACTTGGGAGGGGTTTGAAATCCCTCCGTGAATTATTTAGCCACTTGGGAGGGGTGTACAGTCCGACCGTGAATTATTTAGCCACTTGGGAGGGGTGTACAATCCCTCCGTGAATTATATAGCCACTTGGGAGGGGTGTACAGTCCCTCGGTGAATTATTTAGCCACTTGGGAGGGGTGTGCAATCCCTCCGTGAATTAGTTAGCCACTTGGGAGGGGTGTGCAGTCCCTCCGTGAGTTATTTAGCCACGTGGGAGGGGTGTACAATCCCTCCGTGAAATCTTTAGCCATTTGGGAGGGGTGTACAATCCCTCCGTGAATTATTTAGCCACTTGGGATGGGTGTACAGTGCCTCCGTGAATTATTTAGCCACTTGGGAGGGGTGTACAGTCCCTCCGTGAATTATTTAGCAACTTGGGACCCCCGTGAATTTTTTAGCCACTTGGGAGGGGTGTACAATCCCTCCGTGAATTATTTAGCCACTTGGGAGGGGTGTACAGTCCCTCCGTGAATTATTTAGCCACTTGGGAGGGGTGTACAATCCCTCTGTGAATTATTTAGCCACTTGGGAGGGGTGCACAGTGCCTCCGTGAATTATTTAGCCACTTGGGAGGGGTGTACAATCCCTCCGTGAATTATTTCCCCACCTGGGAGGGGTGTACAGTCCCTCCGTGAATTATTTAGCCACTTGGGAGGGGTGTACAATCCCTCCGTGAATTATTTAGCCCATTGGGAGGGGTTTGAAATCCCTCCTTGAATTATTTAGCCACTTGGGAGGGATGTACAATCCCTCCGTGAATTATTTAGCCACTTGGGAGGGGTGTACAGTCCCTCCGTGAATTATTTAGCCACTTGGGAGGGGTGTACAATCCCTCCGTGAATTATTTAGCCACTTGGGAGGGGTGTACAATCCCTCCGTGAATGATTTAGCCACTTGGGAGGGGTGTACAGTGCCTTCGTGAATTTTTTAGCCACTTGGGAGGGGTGTACAATCCCTCCGTGAATTATTTAGCCGCTTGGGAGGGGTTTGAAATCTGCCGTGAATTATTTAGCCACTTGGGAGGGGTGTACAGTCCCTCCGTGAATGATTTAGCCACTTGGGAGGGGTGTACAGTCCCTCCGTGAATTTTTTAGCCACTTGGGAGGGGTGTCAGCCCCTCCGTGAATGATTTAGCCACTTGGGAGGGGTGTACAATCCCTCCGTGAATTTTTTAGCCACTTGGGAGGGGTGTACAACCCCTCAGTGAATTATTTAGCCACTTGGGAGGGGTGTACAATCCCTCCGTGAATTATTTAGCCACTTGGGAGGGGTGTACAGTGCCTCCGTGAATTTTTTAGCCACTTGGGAGGGGTGTACAATCCCTCCGTGAATTATTTAGCCACTTGGGAGGGGTGTATAATCCCCGCGTGAATTATTTAGCTACTTGGGAGGGGTGTACAGTGCCTCCGTGAATCATTTAGCCACTTGGGAGGGGTGTACAATCCCTCCGTGAATTATTTAGCCACTTGGGTGGGGTGTACAGTCCCTCCTTGAATTATTTAGCCACTTGGGAGGGGTGTACAGTCCCTCCGTGAATTATTTTGCCACTTTGGAGGGGTGTACAGTCCCTCCGTGAATTATTTAGCCCCTTGGGCGGGGTGTGCAGTCCCTCCGTGAATTATTTGGCCACTTGGAAGGGGTGTACAATCCCTCCGTGAAATATTTAGCCACTTGGGAGGGGTGTACAATCCCTCCGTGAATTATTTAGCCACTTTGGATGGGTGTACAGTGCCTCTGTGAATTATTTAGCCACTTGGGAGGGGTGTACAGTCCCTTGGTGAATTATTTAGCCACTTGGGACCCCCGTGAATTATTTAGCCACTTGGGAGGGGTGTACAATCCCTCCGTGAATTTTTTAAGCACTTGGGAGGGGTGTACAGTCCCTCCGTGAATTATTTAGTCACTTGGGAGGGGTGTACCATCCCTCCGTGAATTATTTAGCCACTTGGGAGGGGTGCACAGTGCCTCCGTGAATTATTTAGCCACTTGGGAGGGGTGTACAATCCCTCCGTGAAATATTTAGCCACTTGGGAGGGGTGTACAATCCCTCCGTGAATTATTTAGCCACTTGGGATGGGTGTACAGTGCCTCCGTGAATTATTTAGCCACTTGGGAGGGGTGTACAGTCCCTCCGTGAATTATTTAGCCACTTGGGACCCCCGTGAATCATTTAGCCACTTGGGAGGGGTGTACAATCTCTCCGTGAATTATTTAGCCACTTGGGAGGGGTGTACAATCCCTCCGTGAATTATTTATCCACTTGGGAGGGGTGTACAATCCCTCCGTGAATTATTTAGCCACTTGGGAGGGGTGTACAGTCCCTCCGTGAATTATTTAGCCACTTGGGAGGGGTGTACAATCCCTCCGTGAATTATTTAGCCACTTGGGAGGGGTGCACAGTGCCTCCGTGAATTATTTAGCCACTTGGGAGGGGTGTACAATCCCTCCGTGAATTGTTTCCCCACCTGGGAGGGGTGTGCAGTCCCTCCGTGAATTATTCAGCCACTTGGGAGGGGTGTACAATCCCTCCGTGAATTATTTAGCCCATTGGGAGGGGTTTGAAATCCCTCCGTGAATTATTTAGCCACTTGGGAGGGGTGTACAATCCCTCCGTGAATTATTTAGCCACTTGGGAGGGGTGTACAGTCCCTCCGTGAATGATTTAGCCACTTGGGAGGGGTGTACAATCCCTCCGTGAATTATTTAGCCACTTGGGAGGGGTGTACAATCCCTCCGTGAATTATTTAGCCACTTGGGAGGGGTGTACAGTGCCTTCGTGAAATATTTAGCCACTTGGGAGGGGTGTACAATCCCTCCGTGAATCATTTAGCCGCTTGGGAGGGGTTTGAAATCCCTCCGTGAATTTTTTAGCCGCTTGGGAGGGGTGTACAGTCCCACCGTGAATTATTTAGCCACTTGGGAGGGCTGTACAGTCCCTCCGTGGATGATTTAGCCACTTGGGAGGGGTGTCAGCCCCTCCGTGAATGATTTAGCCACTTGGGAGGGGTGTACAATCCCTCTGTGAATTATTTAGCCACTTGGGAGGGGTGTACAATCCCTCCGTGAATTATTTAGCCACTTGGGAGGGGTGTACAATCCCTCCGTGAATTATTTAGCCACTTGGGAGGGGTGTACAGTGCCTCCGTGAATTTTTTAGCCACTTGGGAGGGGTGTACAAACCCCCCGTGAATTATTTTGCCACTTGGGAGGGGTGTATAATCCCTCCGTGAATTATTTAGCTACTTGGGAGGGGTGTACAGTGCCTCCGTGAATCATTTAGCCACTTGGGAGGGGTGTACAATCTCTCCGTGAATTATTTAGCCACTTGGGAGGGGTGTACAATCCCTCCGTGAATTGTTTAGCCACTTGGGAGGGGTGTACAATCCCTCCGTGAACTATTTAGCCACTTGGGAGGGGTGTACAGTGCCTCTGTGAGTTATTTAGCCACTTGGGAGGGGTGTACAGTCCCTCCGTGAATTATTTTGCCACTTGGGAGGGGTGTACAGTCCCTCCGTGAATTATTTAGCCCCTTGGGAGGGGTGTGCAGTCCCTCCGTGAATTATTTAGCCACTTGGAAGGGGTGTACAATCCCTCCGTGAAATATTTAGCCACTTGGGAGGGGTGTACAATCCCTCCGTGAATTATTTAGCCACTTGGGATGGGTGTACAGTGCCTCTGTGAATTATTTAGCCACTTGGGAGGGGTGTATAGTCCCTCCGTGAATTATTTAGCCACTTGGGACCCCTGTGAATTATTTAGCCACTTGGGAGGGCTGTACAATCCCTCCGTGAATTATTTAGCCACTTGGGAGGGGTGTACAATCCCTCCGTGAATTATTTAAGCACTTGGGAGGGGTGTACAGTCCCTCCGTGAATTATTTAGCCACTTGGGAGGGGTGTACAATCCCTCCGTGAATTATTTAGCCACTTGGGAGGGGTGCATAGTGCCTCCGTGAATTATTTAGCCACTTGGGAGGGGTGTACAATCCCTCCGTGAATTATCCAGCCACTTGGGAGGGGTGTACAGTCCCTCCGTGAATTATTTAGCCACTTGGGAGGGGTGTACAATCCCTCCGTGAATTATTTAGCCCATTGGGAGGGGTTTTAACCCCTCCGTGAATCATTTAGCCGCTTGGGAGGGGTGTACAGTCCCACCGTGAATTATTTAGCCACTTGGGAGGGGTGTACAATCTCTCCGTGAATGATTTAGCCACTTGGGAGGGGTGTACAATCCCTCCGTGAATTATTTAGCCACTTGGGAGGGGTGTACAATCCCTCCGCGAATTATTTAGCCACTCGGGAGGGGTGTACAGTCCCTCCGTGAATTATTTAGCCACTTCGGAGGGGTGTACAGTGCCTCCGTGAATTATTTAGCCGCTTGGGAGGGGTGTACAATCCCTCCGTGAATTATTTAGCCACTTGGGAGGGGTGTACAATCCCTCCGTGAAATATTTAGCCACTTGGGAGGGGTGTACAATCCCTCCGTGAATTATTTAGCCACTTGGGAGGGGTGTACAATCCCTCCGTGAATTATTTAGCCACTTGGGAGGGGTGTACAGTGCCTCCGTGAGTTATTTAGCCACTTGGGAGGGGTGTACAATCCCTCCGTGAATTATTTAGCCACTTGGGAGGGGTGTACAATCCCTCCGTGAATTATTTAGCCACTTGGGAGGGGTGTACAATCCCTCCGTGAACTATTTAGCCACTTGGGAGGGGTGTACAGTGCCTCCGTGAGTTATTTAGCCACTTGGGAGGGGTGTACAATCCCTCCGTGAATTATTTAGCCCCTTGGGAGGGGTGTACAATCCCTCCGTGAAATATTTAGCCACTTGGGAGGGGTGTACAATCCCTCCGTGAATTATTTAGCCACTTGGGATGGGTGTACAGTGCCTCTGTGAATTATTTAGCCACTTGGGAGGGGTGTACAGTCGCTCCGTGAATTTTTTAGCCACTTGGGACCCCTGTGAATCATTTAGCCACTTGGGAGGGGTGTACAATCCCTCCGTGAATTATTTAGCCACTTGGAAGGGGTGTGCAGCCCCTCCGTGAATTATTTAGCCACTTGGGAGGGGTGTACAATCCCTCCGTGAATTATTTAAGCACTTGGGAGGGGTGTACAGTCCCTCCGTGAATTATTTAGCCACTTGGAAGGGGTGTGCAGCCCCTCCGTGAATTATTTAGCCACTTGGGAGGGGTGTACAATCCCTCCGTGAATTATTTAGCCACTTGGGAGGGGTGTACAATCCCTCCGTGAATTATTTAGCCACTTGGGAGGGGTGCACAGTGCCTCCGTGAATTATTTAGCCACTTGGGAGGGGTGTACAATCCCTCCGTGAATTATCTAGCCACTTGGGAGGGGTGTACAGTCCCTCCGTGAATTATTTAGCCTCTTGGGAGGGGTGTACAATCCCTCCGTGAATTATTTAGCCCATTGGGAGGGGTTTTGATTCCCTCCGTGAATTATTTAGCCGCTTGACAGGGGTGTACAATCCCTCCGTGAACTATTTAGCCACTTGGGAGGGGTGTACAGTCCCTCCGTGAATTATTTAGCCACTTGGGAGGGGTGTACAATCCCTCCGTGAACTATTTAGCCACTTGGGAGGGGTGTACAGTCCCTCCGTGAATTATTTAGCCACTTGGGAGGGGTGTACACTTCCTCCGTGAATTATTTAGCCACTTGGGAGGGGTGTACAATCCCTCCGTGAATTATCTCTCCACTTGGGAGGGGTGTACAGTGCCTTCGTGAATTTTTTAGCCACTTGGGAGGGGTGTACAATCCCTCCGTGAATTATTTAGCCGCTTGGGAGGGATTTGAAATCCCTCCGTGAATTATTTAGCCGCTTGGGAGGGACGTATATTCCCACCGTGAATTATTTATCCACTTGGGAGGGGTGTACAGTCCCTCCGTGAATTATTTAGCCGCTTGGGAGGGCTGTATAGCCCCTCCGTGAATGATTTAGCCACTTGGGAGGGATGTACAGTCCCTCCGTGAATTATTTAGCCACTTGGGAGGGGTGTACAATCCCTCCGTGAATTATTTAGCCACTTGGGAGGGGTGTACAAACCCCCCGTGAATTTTTTTGCCACTTGGGAGGGGTGTGCAGTCCCTCCGTTAATCATTAGTCACCTGGGAGGGGTGTACAATCCCTCCGTGAATTATTTAGCCACTTGGGAGGGGTGTACAATCCCTGCGTGAATTATTTAGCCACTTGGAAGGGGTGTACAGTGCCTCCGTGAATTATTTAGCCACTTGGGAGGGGTGTACAATCCCTCCGTGAATTATTTAGCCACTTGGGAGGGGTGTACAATCCCTCCGTGAATTATTTAGCCACTTGGGAGGGGTTTGAAATCCCTCCGTGAATCATTTAGCCACTTGGGAGGGGTGTACAATCCCTCCGTGAATTATTTCGCCACTTGGGAGGGGTGTACAATCGCTCCGTGAACTATTTAGCCACTTGGGAGGGGTGTACAGTGCCTCCGTGAGTTATTTAGCCACTTGGGAGGGGTGTACAGTCCCTCCGTGAATTATTTTGCCACTTGGGAGGGGTGTACAATCCCTCCGTGAATCATTTAGCCACTTGGGAGGGGTGTACAATCCCTCCGTGAACTATTTAGCCACTTGGGAGGGGTGTACAGTCCCTCCGTGAATTATTTAGCCACTTGGGAGGGGTGTACACTTCCTCCGTGAATTATTTAGCCACTTGGGAGGGGTGTACAATCCCTCCGTGAATTATCTCTCCACTTGGGAGGGGTGTACAGTGCCTTCGTGAATTTTTTAGCCACTTGGGAGGGGTGTACAATCCCTCCGTGAATTATTTAGCCGCTTGGGAGGGATTTGAAATCCCTCCGTGAATTATTTAGCCGCTTGGGAGGGACGTATATTCCCACCGTGAATTATTTATCCACTTGGGAGGGGTGTACAGTCCCTCCGTGAATTATTTAGCCGCTTGGGAGGGCTGTATAGCCCCTCCGTGAATGATTTAGCCACTTGGGAGGGATGTACAGTCCCTCCGTGAATTATTTAGCCACTTGGGAGGGGTGTACAATCCCTCCGTGAATTATTTAGCCACTTGGGAGGGGTGTACAAACCCCCCGTGAATTTTTTTGCCACTTGGGAGGGGTGTGCAGTCCCTCCGTTAATCATTAGTCACTTGGGAGGGGTGTACAATCCCTCCGTGAATTATTTAGCCACTTGGGAGGGGTGTACAATCCCTGCGTGAATTATTTAGCCACTTGGAAGGGGTGTACAGTGCCTCCGTGAATTATTTAGCCACTTGGGAGGGGTGTACAATCCCTCCGTGAATTATTTAGCCACTTGGGAGGGGTGTACAATCCCTCCGTGAATTATTTAGCCACTTGGGAGGGGTTTGAAATCCCTCCGTGAATCATTTAGCCACTTGGGAGGGGTGTACAATCCCTCCGTGAATTTTTTTGCCACCACGGAGGGGTGTACAATCCCTCCGTGAATTATTTCGCCACTTGGGAGGGGTGTACAATCGCTCCGTGAACTATTTAGCCACTTGGGAGGGGTGTACAGTGCCTCCGTGAGTTATTTAGCCACTTGGGAGGGGTGTACAGTCCCTCCGTGAATTATTTTGCCACTTGGGAGGGGTGTACAATCCCTCCGTGAATCATTTAGCCACTTGGGAGGGGTGTACAATCCCTCCGTGAATTATTTAGCCACTTGCGAGGGCCGTGCAGTCCCTCCGTAAATTTTTTAGCCACTTGGGAGGGGTGTACAATCTCTGTGAATTATTTCTCCACTTGGGAGGAGTGTACAATCCCTCCGTGAATTATTTAGCCACTTGGCAGGGGTGTACGGTCCCTCCGTGAATTATTTAGCCCCTTGGGAGGTGTGCGCAGTGCCTCCGTGAATTATTTAGCCACTTTGGAGGGGTGTACAGTCCCTCCGTGAATGATTTAGCCACCTGGGAGGGGTGTACAATCCCTCCGTGAATATTTTAGCCACTTGGGAGGGGTGTACAGTCCCTCCGTGAATTATTTAGCCACTTGGGAGGGGTGTACAGTCCCTCCGTCAATTATTTAGCCACTTGGGAGGGGTTTACAGTCCCTCCGTGAATTATTTAGCCACTTGGGAGGGGTGTACAGTCCCTCCGTGAATTATTTAGCCACTTGGGAGGGGTGTACAATCCCTCCGTGAATTATTTAGCCACTTGGGAGGGGTGTACAGTCCCTCCGTGAATTATTTAGCTACTTGGGAGGGGTGTACAGCCCCTCCATGAATGATTCAGCCACTTGGGAGGGGTGTACAGTCCCTCCGTGAATTATTTAGCCACTTGGGAGGGGTGTACAGTCCCTCCGTGATGTATTTAGCCACTTGGGAGGGGTGTGCACTCCCTCCGTGAAATATTTCGCCACTTGGGAGGGGTGTACAATCCCTCCGTGAATTTTTTTGCCACTTGGGAGGAGTGCACAGTGCCTCCGTGAATTTTTTAGCCACTTGGGAGGGGTGTACAATCCCTCCGTGAATTATTTCTCCACTTGGGAGGGGTGCACAGTGCCTCTGTGAATTATTTAGCCACTTGGGAGGGGTGTACGGTCCCTCCGTGAATGATTTAGCCACTTGGGAGGGGTGTACAATCCCTCCGTGAATTATTTAGCCACTTGGGAGGGGTGTACAGTCCCTCCGTGAATTATTTAGCCACTTGGGAGGGGTGTACGGTCCCTCCGTGAATTATTTAGCCACTTGGGAGGGGTGTACGATCCCTCCGTGAATTATTTAGCCACTTGGGAGGGGTGTACAGTCCCTCCGTGAATTATTTAGCCACTTGGGAGGGGTGTACCGTCCCTCCGTGAATTATTTAGCTACTTGGCAGGGGTGTACAATCCCTCCGTGAATTATTTAGCCACTTGGGAGGGGTGTACAATCCCTCCGTGAATTATCTCTCCACTTGGGAGGGGTGTACAGTGCCTTCGTGAATTATTTAGCCACTTGGGAGGGGTGTACAATCCCTCTGTGAATTATTTAGCCGCTTGGGAGGGATTTGAAATCCCTCCGTGAATTATTTAGCCGCTTGGGAGGGGTGTATATTCCCACCGTTAATTATTTAGCCACTTGGGAGGGGTGTACAGTCCCTCCGTGAATTATTTAGCCACTTGGGAGGGGTGTACAGTCCCTCCGTGAATTATTTAGCCACTTGGGAGGGCTGTATAGCCCCTCCGTGAATGATTTAGCCACTTGGGAGGGGTGTACAATCCCTCCGTGAATTATTTAGCCACTTGGGAGGGGTGTACAATCCCTCCGTGAATTATTTAGCCACTTGGGAGGGGTGTACAGTGCCTCCGTGAATTATTTAGCGACTTGGGAGGGGTGTACAATCCCTCCGTGAATTATTTAGCCACTTGGGAGGGGTGTACAATCCCTCCGTGAATTATTTAGCCACTTGGGAGGGGTTTGAAATCCCTCCGTGAATCATTTAGCCACTTGGGAGGGGTGTACAATCCCTCCCCGAATTTTTTTGCCACCACGGAGGGGTGTACAATCCCTCTGTGAATTATTTCGCCACTTGGGAGGGGTGTACAATCTCTCCGTGAACTATTTAGCCACTTGGGAGGGGTGTACAGTGCCTCCGTGAGTTATTTAGCCACTTGGGAGGGGTGTACAATCCCTCCGTGAATTATTTTGCCACTTGGGAGGGGTGTACAATCCCTCGGTGAAGTATTTTTCCACTTGGGAGGGGTGTACAATCCCTCCGTGAATTATTTAGCCACTTGCGAGGGCCGTGCAGTCCCTCCGTAAATTTTTTAGCCACTTGGGAGGGGTGTACAATCTCTGTGAATTATTTCTTCACTTGGGAGGAGTGTACAATCCCTCCGTGAATTATTTAGCCACTTGGCAGGGGTGTACGGTCCCTCCGTGAATTATTTAGCCACTTGGGAGGTGTGCGCAGTGCCTCCGTGAATTTTTTAGCCACTTGGGAGGGGTGTACAGTCCCTCCGTGAATGATTTAGCCACCTGGGAGGGGTGTACAATCCCTCCGTGAATATTTTAGCCACTTGGGAGGGGTGTACAATCCCTCCGTGAATCATTTAGCCACTTGGGAGGGGTGTACAGTCCCTCCGTGAATTATTTAGCCACTTGGGAGGGGTGTACAATCCCTCCGTGAATTATTTAGCCACTTGGGAGGGGTGTACAGTCCCTCCGTGAATTATTTAGCTACTTGGGAGGGGTGTACAGCCCCTCCGTGAATGATTCAGCCACTTGGGAGGGGTGTACAGTCCCTCCGTGAATTATTTAGCCACTTGGGAGGGGTGTACAGTCCCTCCGTGATGTATTTAGCCACTTGGGAGGGGTGTGCAGTCCCTCCGTGAAATATTTCGCCACTTGGGAGGGGTGTACAATCCCTCCGTGAATTATTTTGCCACTTGGGAGGAGTGCACAGTGCCTCCGTGAATTTTTTAGCCACTTGGGAGGGGTGTACAATCCCTCCGTGAATTATTTCTCCACTTGGGAGGGGTGTACAATCCCTCCGTGAATATTTTAGCCACTTGGGAGGGGTGTACAATCCCTCCGTGAATCATTTAGCCACTTGGGAGGGGTGTACAGTCCCTCCGTGAATTATTTAGCCACTTGGGAGGGGTGTACAATCCCTCCGTGAATTATTTAGCCACTTGGGAGGGGTGTGCAGTCCCTCCGTGAATTATTTAGCCACTTGGGAGGGGTGTACAATCCCTCCGTGAATTATTTACCCACTTGAGAGGGGTCTACAATCCCTCCGTGAATTTTTTAGCCACTTGGGAGGGGTGTACAGTCCCTCCGTGAATTATTTAGCCACTTGGGAGGGGTGTGCAATCCCTCCGTGAATTATTTAGCCACTTGGGAGGGGTGTACAATCCCTCCGTGAATTATTTACCCACTTGGGAGGGGTGTACAATCCCTCCGTGAATGATTTAGCCACTTGGGAGGGGTGTATAGTCCCTGCGTGAATTATTTTGCCACTTGGGAGGGGTGTACAGTCCCTCCGTGCATTATTTAGCCACTTGGGAGGGGTGTACAGTGCCTCCGTGAATTATTTAGCTACTTGGGAGGGGTGTACAGCCCCTCCGTGAATTACTTAGCCACTTGGGAGGGGTGTACAGTCCCTCCGTGAATTATTTAGCCACTTGGGAGAGGTGTACAGTGCCTCCGTGAATTATTTAGCTGCTTGGGAGGGGTGTACAGCCCCTCCGTGAATTACTTAGCCACTTGGGAGGGGTGTACAGTCCCTCCGTGAATTCTTTAGCCACTTGGGAGGGGTGTACAATCCCTCCGTGAATTATTTTGCCACTTGGGAGGGCTGTACAGTCCCTCCGTGCATTATTTAGCCACTTGGGAGGGGTGTACAGTGCCTCCGTGAATTATTTAGCTACTTGGGAGGGGTGTATAGTCCCTCTGTGAATTATTTAGCCACTTGGGAGGGGTGTACAATCCCTCGGTGAATTATTTAGCCACTTGGGAGGGGTGTACAGTGCCTCGGTGAATTATTTAGCTACTTGGGAGGGGTGTACAGCCCCTCCGTGAATTATTTCTCCACTTGCGAGGGGTGTGCAGTCCCTCCGTGAATTATTTAGCCACTTGGGAGGGGTGTACAATCCCTCCGTGAATCATTTAGCCACTTGGGAGGGGTGTACAATCCCTCCGTGATTTTTTCCTCCACTTGCGAGGGGTGTGCAGTCCCTCCGTGAATTATTTAGCCACTTGGGAGGGGTGTACAATCCCTCCGTGAATTATTTAGCCACTTGGGAGGGGTGTACAGTGCCTCCGTGAATTATTTAGCTACTTGGGAGGGGTGTACAGCCCCTCCGTGAATTATTTCTCCACTTGCGAGGGGTGTGCAGTCCCTCCGTGAATTATTTAGCCACTTGGGAGGGGTGTATAGTGCCTCCATGAATCATTTAGCTACTTGGGAGGGGTTTACAGCCCCTCCGTGAATTATTTCTCCACTTGCGAGGGGTGTGCAGTCCCTCCGTGAATTATTTACCCACTTGGGAAGGGGTGTACAATCCCTCCGTGCATTTTTTTAGCCACTTGGGAGGGGTGTACGGTCCCTCCGTGAATTATTTAGCCACTTGGGGGGGTGTACAATCCCTCCGTGAATTATTTAGCCACTTGGGAGGGGTGTGCAGTCCCTCCGTGAATTATTTAGCCACTTGGGAGGGGTCTACAATCCCTCCGTGAAATATTTAGCCACTTGTGAGGGGTGTGCAGTCCCTCCGTGAATTTTTTATCCACATTGGAGGGGTGTACAGTCCCTCCGTGAATTATTCAGCCACTTGGGAGGGGTGTACAATCCCTCCGCGAATTTTTTAGCCACTTGGGAGGGGTGTGCAGTCCCTCCGTGAATTATTCAACCACTTGGGAGGGGTGTACCAGCCCTCGGTGAATTATTTAGCCACTTGGGAGGGGTGTATAGTCGCTCCGTGAATTATTTTGCCACTTGGGAGGGGTGTACAATCCCTCCGTGAATTTCCTCTCCACTTGGGAGGAGTGTACAATCCCTACGTGAATTATTTAGCCACTTGGGAGGGGTGCACAGTGCCTCCGTGAATTATTCAGCCACTTGGGAGGAGTGTACAATCCCTCCGTGAATTATTTAGCCACTTGGGAGGGGTGTACAGTGCCTCCGTGAATTATTTAGCCACTTGGGAGGGGTGTACAATCCCTCCGTGAATTATTTAGCTACTTGGGAGGGGTGTACAGTCCCTCGGTGAATTATTTAGCCACTTGGCAGGGGTGTACAGCCCCTCCGTGAATGATTTAGCCACTTGGGAGGGGTGTACAGTCCCTCCGTGTATTATTTTGCCACTTGGGAGGGGTGTACAGTCCCTCGGTGATTTCTTTAGCCACTTGGGAGGGGTGTGCAGTCCCTCCGTGAATTATTTAGCCACTTGGGAGGGGTGTACAGCCCCTCCGTGAATGATTTAGCCACGTGGGAGGGGTGTACAGCCCCTCCGTGAATGATTTAGCCACTTGGGAGGAGTGTACAGTCCCTCGGTGAATCATTTAGCCACTTGGGAGGGGTGTACAGCCCCTCCGTGAATTATTTAGCCACTTGGGAGGGGTGTACAGTCCCTCCGTGAATTATTTAGCCACTTGGGAGGAGTGTACAATCCCTCCGTTAATTATTTAGCCACTTGGGAGGGGTGTACAGTGCCTCCGTGAATTATTTAGCCACTTGGGAGGGGTGTACAATCCCTCCGTGAATTATTTCTCCACTTGGGAGGAGTGTACAATCCCTCCGTGAATTATTTAGCCACTTGGGAGGGTTGCACAGTGCCCCGGTGAATTATTTAGCCACTTGGGAGGGGTGTACAGTCCCTCCGTGAATGATTTAGCCACTTGGGAGGGGTGTACAATCCCTCCGTGAATTATTTAGCCACTTGGGATGGGTGTACAGTCCCTCCGTCAATTATTTAGCCACTTGGGAGGGGTTTGAAATCTCTCCGTGAATTATTTAGCCACTTGGGAGGGGTGTACGGTCCCTCTGTGAATTATTTAGCCACTTGGGAGGGGTGTACAATCCCTCCGTGAATTATTTAGCCACTTGGGAGGGGTGTACAGTCCCTCCGTGAATTATTTAGCCACTTGGGAGGGGTGTGCAGTCCCTCCGTGAATTATTTAGCCACTTGGGAGGGGTGTACAATCCCTCCGTGAATTATTTAGCCACTTGGAGGGGTGTCTAGTGCCTCCGTGAATTATTTAGCCACTTGGGAGGGGTGTACAGTCCCTCCGTGAATTATTTTGCTACTTGGGAGGGGGGTACAATCCCTCCGTGAATTACTTATCCACTTGGGAGGGGTGTAGAGTCCCTCCGTGAATTATTTAGCCACTTGGGAGGGGTGTACAGTGCCTCCGTAAATTATTTAGCCACTTGGGAGGGGTGTACAATCCCTCCGTGAATTATTTAGCCATTTGGGAGGGGTGTACAATCCCTCCGTGAATTATTTAGCCACTTGGGAGGGGTGTACAGTCCCTCCGTGAATTATTTAGCCACTTGGGAGGGGTGTACAGTCCCTCCGTGAATTATTTAGCTACTTGGGAGGGGTGTACAGTCCCTCCGTGAATTATTTAGCCACTCGGGAGGGGTGTACAATCCCTCCGTGAATTATTTACCCACTTGGGAGGGGTGTACAGTGCCTCCGTGAATTATTTAGCCACTCGGGAGGGGTGTACAGTCCCTCCGTGAATTATTTAGCCTCTTGGGAGGGGTGTACAATCCCTCCGTGAATTATTTAGCCACTTGGGAGGGGTGTACAGTGCCTCCGTGAATTATTTAGCCACTTGGGATGGGTGTACAGTCCCTCCGTCAATTATTTAGCCACTTGGGAGGGGTTTGAAATCTCTCCGTGAATTATTTAGCCACTTGGGAGGGGTGTACGGTCCCTCTGTGAATTATTTAGCCACTTGGGAGGGGTGTACAATCCCTCCGTGAATTATTTAGCCACTTGGGAGGGGTGTACAGTCCCTCCGTGAATTATTTAGCCACTTGGGAGGGGTGTGCAGTCCCTCCGTGAATTATTTAGCCACTTGGGAGGGGTGTACAATCCCTCCGTGAATTATTTAGCCACTTGGAGGGGTGTCTAGTGCCTCCGTGAATTATTTAGCCACTTGGGAGGGGTGTACAGTCCCTCCGTGAATTATTTTGCTACTTGGGAGGGGGGTACAATCCCTCCGTGAATTACTTATCCACTTGGGAGGGGTGTAGAGTCCCTCCGTGAATTATTTAGCCACTTGGGAGGGGTGTACAGTGCCTCCGTAAATTATTTAGCCACTTGGGAGGGGTGTACAATCCCTCCGTGAATTATTTAGCCATTTGGGAGGGGTGTACAATCCCTCCGTGAATTATTTAGCCACTTGGGAGGGGTGTACAGTCCCTCCGTGAATTATTTAGCCACTTGGGAGGGGTGTACAGTCCCTCCGTGAATTATTTAGCTACTTGGGAGGGGTGTACAGTCCCTCCGTGAATTATTTAGCCACTCGGGAGGGGTGTACAATCCCTCCGTGAATTATTTACCCACTTGGGAGGGGTGTACAGTGCCTCCGTGAATTATTTAGCCACTCGGGAGGGGTGTACAGTCCCTCCGTGAATTATTTAGCCTCTTGGGAGGGGTGTACAATCCCTCCGTGAATTGTTTAGCCACTTGGGAGGGGTGTACAATCCCTCCGTGAATTATTTAGCCACTTGGGAGGGGTGTACAGTCCCTCCGTGAATTATTTAGCCACTTGGGAGGGGTGTGCAGTCCCTCCGTGAATTATTTAGCCACTTGGGAGGGCTGTACAGTCCCTCCGTCAATTATTTAGCCACTTGGGAGGGGTGTACAGTCCCTCCGTCAATTATTTAGCCACTTGGGAGGGGTGTGCGGTGCCTCCGTGAATTGTTTAGCCACTTGGGAGGGGTGTACAGTCCCTCCGTGAATTATTTAGCCACTTGGGAGGGCTGTACAGTCCCTCCGTCAATTATTTAGCCACTGCGTAGGGGTGTACAGTCCCTCCGTGAATTATTTAGCCACTTGGGAGGGGTGTACAATCCCTCTGTGAATTATTTAGCCACTTGGGAGGGGTGTACAGTCCCTCCGTGAATTATTTAGCCACTTGGGAGGGGTGTACAGTCCCTCCGTGAATTATTTTGCTACTTGGGAGGGGTGTACAGTCCCTCCGTGAATTATTTAGCCACTTGGGAGGGGTGCGCAGTCCCTCCGTGAAGTATTTAGCCCCTTGCGAGGGGTGTGCAGTCCCTCCATGAATTATTTAGCCACTTGGGAGGGGTGTACAGTGCCTCCGTGAATTATTTAGCTACTTGGGAGGGGTGTACAATCCCTCCGTGAATTATTTAGCCACGTTGGAGGGGTGTACAGTCCCTCCGTGAATTATTTAGCTACTTGGGAGGGGTGTACAGTCCCTCCGTGAATTATTTAGCCACTTGGGAGGGGTGTACAGTCCCTCCGTGAATTATTTAGCCACTGGGGAGGGGTGTACAGTCCCTCCGTGAATTATTTAGCCACTTGGGAGGGGTGTACAGTCCCTCCGTGAATTATTTAGCCACTGGGGAGGGGTGTACAATCCCTCCGTGAATTATTTAGCCACTTGGGAGGGGTGTACAGTGCCTCCGTGAATTATTTAGCTACTTGGGAGGGGTGTACAGTCCCTCCGTGAATTATTTAGCCACTTGGGAGGGGTGTACAGTCCCTCCGTGAATTATTTAGCCACTGGGGAGGGGTGTACAGTCCCTCCGTGAATTATTTTGCCACTTGGGAGGGGTGTACAGTCCCTCCGTGAATTGTTTAGCCACTTTTGAGGGCTATACAGTCCCTCCGTGAATTATTTAGCCGCGTGGGAGGGGTGTGCAGTCCCTCCGTGAATGATTTAGCCACTTGGGAGGGGTTTGCAGTCCCTCTGTGAATTATTTAGCCACTTGGGAGGGGTGTACAATCCCTCCGTGAATTATTTAGCCACTTGGGAGGGGTGTACAGTCCCTCCGTGAATTATTTAGCTACTTGGGAGGGGTGTACAGTCCCTCCGTGAATTATTTAGCCACTCGGGAGGGGTGTACAATCCCTCCGTGAATTATTTACCCACTTGGGAGGGGTGTACAGTGCCTCCGTGAATTATTTAGCCACTCGGGAGGGGTGTACAGTCCCTCCGTGAATTATTTAGCCTCTTGGGAGGGGTGTACAATCCCTCCGTGAATTGTTTAGCCACTTGGGAGGGGTGTACAATCCCTCCGTGAATTATTTAGCCACTTGGGAGGGGTGTACAGTCCCTCCGTGAATTATTTAGCCACTTGGGAGGGGTGTGCAGTCCCTCCGTGAATTATTTAGCCACTTGGGAGGGCTGTACAGTCCCTCCGTCAATTATTTAGCCACTTGGGAGGGGTGTACAGTCCCTCCGTCAATTATTTAGCCACTTGGGAGGGGTGTGCGGTGCCTCCGTGAATTGTTTAGGAACTTGGGAGGGGTGTACATTCCCTCCGTGAATTATTTAGCCACTTGGGAGGGCTGTACAGTCCCTCCGTCAATTATTTAGCCACTGCGTAGGGGTGTACAGTCCCTCCGTGAATTATTTAGCCACTTGGGAGGGGTGTACAATCCCTCCGTGAATTATTTAGCCACTTGGGAGGGGTGTACAGTCCCTCCGTGAATTATTTAGCCACTTGGGAGGGGTGTACAGTCCCTCCGTGAATTATTTTGCTACTTGGGAGGGGTGTACAGTCCCTCCGTGAATTATTTAGCCACTTGGGAGGGGTGCGCAGTCCCTCCGTGAAGTATTTAGCCCCTTGCGAGGGGTGTGCAGTCCCTCCATGAATTATTTAGCCACTTGGGAGGGGTGTACAGTGCCTCCGTGAATTATTTAGCTACTTGGGAGGGGTGTACAATCCCTCCGTGAATTATTTAGCCACGTGGGAGGGGTGTACAGTCCCTCCGTGAATTATTTAGCTACTTGGGAGGGGTGTACAGTCCCTCCGTGAATTATTTAGCCACTTGGGAGGGGTGTACAGTCCCTCCGTGAATTATTTAGCCACTGGGGAGGGGTGTACAGTCCCTCCGTGAATTATTTAGCCACTTGGGAGGGGTGTACAGTCCCTCCGTGAATTATTTAGCCACTGGGGAGGGGTGTACAATCCCTCCGTGAATTATTTAGCCACTTGGGAGGGGTGTACAGTGCCTCCGTGAATTATTTAGCTACTTGGGAGGGGTGTACAGTCCCTCCGTGAATTATTTAGCCACTTGGGAGGGGTGTACAGTCCCTCCGTGAATTATTTAGCCACTGGGGAGGGGTGTACAGTCCCTCCGTGAATTATTTTGCCACTTGGGAGGGGTGTACAGTCCCTCCGTGAATTGTTTAGCCACTTTTGAGGGCTATACAGTCCCTCCGTGAATTATTTAGCCACGTGGGAGGGGTGTGCAGTCCCTCCGTGAATGATTTAGCCACTTGGGAGGGGTTTGCAGTCCCTCTGTGAATTATTTAGCCACTTGGGAGGGGTGTACAATCCCTCCGTGAATTATTTAGCCACTTGGGAGGGGTGTACAGTCCCTCCGTGAATTATTTAGCCACTTGGGAGGGGTGTACAATCCCTCCGTGAATTATTTAGCTACTTCGGAGGGGTGTACAGGGGGGGGTACGCCACCTAAGTGGAATATTTATCCAGAGGGGGGGGGGTACACCACCTCAGTGGAATATCTATCCAGAGGGGGGGGGCTACACCACCTCAGTGGAACATTTCTCCACAGGGGGGGGGCTGCACCACCTTAGTGGAATATTTATCTTGAGGGGGGGGGTACGCCACCTAAGTTGAATATTTATCCAGAAGGGGGGGGGATACACCACCTCAGTGGAATATCGATCTAGAGGGGGGGGGGGCGTACATCACCTCAATGGAATATTTTCCCCAGGGGGGGGGGGGGGTTACACCACCTCAGTGGAATATTTGTCCACAGGGGGGGGGGATACACCACCCAAGTGGAATATTTATCAAGAGGGGGGGGGGTACACCACCTCAGTGGGATATCTATCGAGAGGGGGGGGGGTACACCACCTCGGTGAATAGCTATCCAGATGGGGGGGGGGATACCACCTCAGTGGAATATTTATCCAGAGGGGGGGGGTACACCACCTTAGTGGAATATTTTTCCCGGCCTCCCATTTTCCCCAATGCTCCATTTTTCCACCCTTTTTTTTTCTTTGGGGGGGGCTGTTCCCCTATGCTGCATGGTCTCCCATTCTTCCCAACTTTCAATTTTCATGATGGTTTTTTTTGTGATGGGTCGCTGTGTTGGGGGGGGGGTGGCAGACTTTTCCTTGTCCCTTTCTGAGAGGAAGGAATAAGGGAGGGGTCGGGTACCACACTTTTATAAGACTTTTGCTGAGATGTGTTCTATTTTATGTCCTTGACACGAGATGCCAAATCAGACTTCAGACTTTAGACTTTATACACATAGCTGGTGCACACCAAGGCTCAGCGGCCACTACACGCAAAACCACCAAAGACTCCAAAACCGTCCGGTCACATTAACAGAGTCGTCCGGTCACATGAGGTGGCCGATTTACAGATCTTTGTGGTGTGGCTTCAGCTAGCAGTATGGCGTTCACAGGATTGCCTCATGTAGTACTTTTTGGGGTTTAGAAACCCCGCAATATGGCATGCCCCTTTGCGGCGGGGGCGTCCTGTTGGCCGAAAGCGGATGCGCAGGGCCAAAAGCCCCCCACGACTCTGTTCAGGAGGTCAATCCATTTCCCCAGGAACACCAATTGGGTAGACGGGTCCACGACACTCTTGAGACTCATGATAAACCCCTCCTCCTCCGGCGCGTCCACTGCCCCCCCCCCCCCCCCCCTGTATGCCGTTTCAAGTACTGCCTGTCATGGTGTACTAGCAGAAAATCATCCGGGTAGTGCACCAACGGAATATCAATCCTATATAACTCTCTTACTCGCAAAGACATGCAACTTGGCACAACTAAGCAAGCTTCAACTCCGTTACCACTCTCACCATCGGCTCTTTACCTTATGAGTGTATGTGAGCATGGTGTCTGCCCACCCCCACCAAAAAATAGGTTGAACTAGGCAGTCGAAATCACGAAAAAAACAACTGGAAAATGGTGCAGCGCACGACAAATAAAGGGAAGGCTAATAACTCCACGGGAAACGGGCAATATTCTGCAGGTTTGGGAAGCAGAAATCTAGTTCCCGCCAAGCTACATCTTGCCTATGAGCAGCCTGGAGAGCGTGTTTCCTAGAAGTCTGGTATGCACCCAGCTGCAGTTGCTGGCATGGGAGTACCGCGCTGTAGCGTTGGCGTCCAGGCTGGGGTATACGACTTTGACCTTAATTAGTGACTCTTAGGTGGCGATCGTCCAGCTGCTCAGGGTTTGGGCCAACAGCGTGTTGAGCGCCTACAAGAAGGTTTTGAGAGGGCTGGTGTGCACCCTGATGCTCTGGGGCCTCGTGCTCCGGGTCTTGTGGTTTCCCTCTGTTTTCCAGCCGGCTGACCCCCGCTTGCAGGCACACAAAACAAAAGCCACCGCCTAGCGTGGTAACCAACGTGTGTCTTCCCTAGATAGTTGTACCCCGACCTAGACACGGGACACCCCGAAACTCTACCACCAAGACATATCGTACTGGCTGTTTATAAATGAGCCACGCCATTCTCTCGGCCCTCATCTTATCCCCCGTGAATCCACCCCGGAGCCTCGACCAGGGGCGCTTGCTCCGTGCCACAGCCTTTGGGGCCCTGCACACTTTTGCTTCTTACGCACCTGTTTGTTTGTAGAGCCCTGGCGAGAGAGAAGTACACCTAGTCTGAGTTACATGTAATGTATTGAATTGTGCAGTGTGTTACCTCCCCCCTTGGCAAATCCCTGTTTTATGCTTAAAACAGTTGTTTGCCTTTCTATACCAGGCAGTTTTTGTCCGCCCACCCCTCCACCTGCGGGAAGGTTCCGGCTGAGGCTAGGGGGAAGGGGGATGTCTTGCGCCGGTATGGTGGAGCCTGCAGCTAGTTGTGTCGCTCCTACGAGATTCAGTGTGGTGGTTGGGTCGCAGGGGTTTCGGAGACTATGCCAGTGTATGCAACCCCTGCCCCCCATTCACTGGACGAGCAGGGTATTGCCAGTGTGTCTGACCGGCCCCCCACCCCCACCCACGGAGGGGCGGGACTGCCGCTACTTTGTTTGGCGTTCGCCTCACCCACCAGGGGGGGGGGGGGGCTCATTCTTACAATCGCCTACGGGCCTTGGTGTGTGTGTCCCTCATCACTGTTCACGTCCCGAGGGGCTGTACATTGCCTGTCACACCCAGTCTGAGTTACATGTAATGTATTGGCTTGTGCAGTGTGTTACCTCCCCCCATGGCAAACGCGCACAGGATACATGCCTCTTTGGGAGCCAATTGTTACTGTTATTGTTGTTGTTGTTGTTGTTGTTGTTGTTGTATTTGTTGTTGTATTTGTTGTTGTTGTTGTTGTTGTTGCCGTTGGTGCTGCTGATGCTGGTGCTGCTTGGTGCTGCACCTGATGCTGATGCTGTTGGTGCTGCTGGCAGAGGTGCTAGTGCTGCTCCTTGGTCTCGGTGTTGGCTGTCTTCTTGGGCTCATTTGCCAAGTCCAATCGGGGAGAAGGCTTGTGCATGTCGCTTGGGCCTTGCTGCTTTGGTGGTTGCCCCCGCACCCCCCCCCCCCCCCGACCCCACGCCTTGGCCTTTGCCCCATTGCGCTCTAGGCCGGCTTGCTACTACTAGCCCACTACCGCTCTGCAATCGGAAGGGGGCAGTGGGCACAGTACCTCTTGCGGCACACAACCACACTGCGCAGGCGGTCTGACCTGCCGGAAGTGTGCGTCCAATTCAATCCAATCTACCACCATCAACAAGGACAACAACCACAACCACAACCACAACCACAACCACAACCACAACCACAACCACAACCACGACCACAACCACAACCACAACCACAACCACAACAACACTAGTGGACCAATAGGCAGAGCTGTGAACAGTCCGCTGTGCGCAGTTTTTGTTGGTGGATGGGGATCCATTTTGGAGAAATAGGGCATGGGTTTGTGGTGCTCTTGTGACAAGTGACCTTCCACCCCACCAACACCTTGAAGCCATCCATGGCATGCTATCACATGCAAAATTTTCCGACAGAGTGGTGCTTGGTCTGCTGCTGACTGAGGTCCGTGCAAGCCAGAGCACCTTTTGTGTGTGTGTGTGTGTGTGTGTGTGTGTGTGTGTGTGTGTGTGTGTGTGTGTGTGTGTGTGTGTGTGTGTGTGTGTGTGTGTGTGTGTGTGTGTGAAAGGCACTTGTGGACAATTTTCAAAAAACGGGCCTGCAACGATGTACCCCTAGGGATCAGCGCGAATAGAGCCCCGGCCAAATCCCGAGGTTGGTTAAACCAACGCGTCCTTACCATCCCAAAGAGAGGAAAAGAGGCCAGGTCGGTCCGCGACTGTGCACTCATAAAATGGCTCCGGGGCGACTTGCGCAACCTAATCTCCCAACTATCCGTCCCATTGTATGTTGTAGGAACCTTGGTTATCCCTAACTTGTTACTACTACAACAATCGGCGATTCGCCGGGTCTGCAGAGAGATGAATAGCTCCGTGGCGGGCCCGCATGGGAAAAAGAGGCTCGCATCATTTGCACCAATCCCCAGACCGTCCGCCGTATTTTTGACAGGGCAGCTCGTTAGCATGATAAACAACCCAGCCGCCCCCCCCCGTGCACTTGCCACCAGGCCAGCGACATTCCAGGGACCCAAATTGTCATCGATGGCCACTTGGCCCTCATCCCCGTCGCCATCCCCTTCCCAGACCGACCTGTGGCCTGACCCTACGACCCCCTCTCCCTCCCCGGCAATAAGGTCCGAGAGCGCCTGCTCAAGGACATCTCCACCATGGTTGCCCAAATCTTTGCTACCATTCCCCCCTTGCACCGCTTTTTACCCCCGTCCCCGTGGTCGGAAACACAGACCCGTCTGCACTACATCTCTAATTATGCAACCCGGATCACAAAGCACTTCTACGTGCTCATTGTGGACAAAGGGATGGAGGTTCTCTGGGGCTTTTGCCTGGGTATGGGGGGTACTGGAAGAGTTCCTACAGGCAGAGGGATACATGGAATCACCCCTCACCCCACGTGCCACGACAGAAGCCATCCGCAATGACCTCCCGCGTAGGGGATGGGAAGCCAGCTCCGCCGGTCAACTCGCTATTCTATACCTCATCGGGAAGGCCAAGAGTATCTCCAAAGGGTCCCGACTCTAGCGCGGCATCATAGCCGTCCCCCAATCCTTCCCCCCCAAGAGATCCCTCAAAATTGCTGCCAAAGCCAACAGCACCTTCCTACGCCTACTAAGCAAGGAAATCCCATGCAGCTTCACAGCCCAAACCACCAACGAACTGGCACCATGGTACCACTGGCTCGACACCATCGGTTGTACCTACATCAGCAAAATTGATTGTAAGGATCGGTTTAACAACGTGAAACCGTCGGACATCAAAGGCCATTTTTCGCAAGCGAGTGAGTGGCTCACGAAACGCAGAAGGTGGAGGATGGAAGAAACCACGTGGTCAGTTCACGAGGAGTGCAAGCGGCTTGACAGAGCGGGGTGCGAAACCGTTGAGTGGGAAATGAGCAACAACACATACATCGTTAGCGCAGGAAAACTATGGATTGTAGCCTCCACATACCCCAACTCCCCCGATACGGCCCTCATCCACATTGTAAGGGGTATCCTGCAACAAGCCCTGGGTTTGCGTGTCGTGTGCAAGTGTGCTACTACGGACTCCGACGCCTGCTAATTTTTATGCCATAACAGATTCACACAGGCGGTGGGCCATTGCCTAGTACGAGGTCACGATGGCAGCAAGTCCGCCTACACCCACCCCAGCGCACTCGACCCCACGTGACCCCTCAAATTGGGCCCTCCCCTAATTTCCTCCCACCTCTCATACCCCTCCTACCTCCCCTACTTATTGATAGGCGTACTCAGCAATTGCCGACGGTGGTCATGGGCAGGGGAACTACTTACAGTCGCCGCCTCGATGCAGGTCGCCGTGCGATTAGGATACCCCCTGCGTGCAGTCCTCCGGGCGACACATTCCGCCGTAGTGAGAGGCCTGTCAACAGGGCCCCAAGATTTCAACAGCACAGTGCGGTTCATGTACTGCATCGGGCCCCTCCTCCCCATGCTGTGTTGATGTGTGATTACACGATGTCTTCAATGGTTAAAGAAATAGGCGATATGGAGGAGCAAAGAGTACAGTAGCCGGTCCCTCTCCATAGGCCTCCGCCCCAGCAGTATATCAGGGGCTTGGTGCTCCGATTTCACGGCACTACAGGAGCACGTCCGCCTCCTGGTGTGTCCCTCCCCTTTGACACAATGCGGTGCAACGCCTGAGTGAGCAATAGGGGACGTGCGACTCCAACACAGCCACCGTGTGTGTGTGAGCCAGCGGCTACGCTGGGCTCTTGTCTTGCCCCCTATTAGATATGCACGCGAAGCAGCTAAGAGGTTCCCTAGGCATGTAAGGGCGGCTGTGTCGTCCAGACCCATTCTCTTCCCCTCCCAGGGCAGTGGTACACCATCAGGGTCCAGGATACATTGCTCGTGACTCCTAGTGGATGATTGCAAACATTCCCGTGCCTTGTCCCTCGTATCACTGCAGAAAGGCGCCTAGCCTTATGACTTCATGACAGCTTCAATGCTTTTGCTTTGCTTTGTTTGTTTGTTTGGAGTGCTCATTGGCTTGACGAGGTGTTCCTGGTGCCATTCGATCCGCAGTGCTCGTGCTAAGCAACAGTGGTCTTTCGTTTGGTTCTTGTACAAGTGTGTGTGTGTGTGTGTGTGTGTGTGTGTGTGTGTGTGTGTGTGTGTGTGTGTGTGTGTGTGTGTTCCAAGGTGCTCGCTAAACGAGAGGGATGATTTGGCTGAACCCAAGTTTTAGTGAGCCCTGCACCAGTTGCTGCTGCATGTGTCCTGTCTGTGTGTTGTATGTGTTAGTGTCTGGTCCTGGCTTGTGCTGCAGTTTGCGTTGCAGGACCTGAAGACAGCTCTGATAGCAATGCTCCAAGTGTTGTACGGTAGCGCGTGTGTGTTTGAAGTTCCACCTGACAAGCACTGAACACGAAGGCTGCTTTCACCTAGTGCCTGTTTGTCATGTATATTGTGTATGTGGTTGTATGTGGTGTACACTCTCCCTGTCCCCCCAGACCCGAATTCTTTACCTCAGGTGTACAATGCAGGGCGGTACGGGCTCGCCGATCTGGTGGAAAAGGCAGTGGAGCAGGAACTGGGAGGTGTGCAGCAGGCCTGTGCTGGACAGGTCAAACTGTACAGGAGGAAACCCTGGACAGTCTAGGATGGGGTCCCTAATATATAGACCTGGCCCACCCCCCACCTTCCGATGCACCGCTAGCAGACAGAACTGGCTATAACTAAGACATTGTTGACATGGAGCCAAGTCATGCCGATAGGGCTGGGAAGTCAACCCCCCCCCCCCCGTTCCCTCCTCTTCAAGGAGGTCTGATCCACATGTCTTGCCGTGTGAGGTAGGTGGTGAAAGTAGGAACAGGTATGCCCTCACAATCTGTGAAATTGCGTATGCGCAATGGTACTGTCGAAACGGTTCCACACACGTAACGACATCATTACATATGCGTAGGAATATTGTTGTCATGTTGTCATAAATGCTGTGGAAGCAAAGTGCAAGGATTTAGCCCTCTTCAGCCAAGGGGCTTCTAGAGAGTCTGTTTACCCTTGCACATACGTTGAACAGACACCGTGCAATCCTTGTAGACGCTTTTTAGAGATCACAGGTGTGCACACGGTTTGTACACACCATCTTCATACCCTTTTTCCTATGTGTGATCTGTAGACACTGTGCATTGTGACAGATTGCTAGCAACAGGATGTGTGTGGTCTGTGCACACTTGTTATATTTGGTGGACACTGTGCATGGTTTGTCGACACCATGCGCATCCTTGTCTGGTCATGTATATTCAGGAGACACAGTATGTGTGACTGGTCTCTAGTCTATCGATTGGGAACACCACCCACTGAATTGCCAACAGCACTATTTTGGCCCTTGATGAAAACAGCATGCAGCCACCAGCAGAAATTAAAAACCCATACACAAAATGCTGTATGGTTTCAAAAATGGGTTGTGTTGCCCTCGTGACCTAACACTCAGAAGCAGAGAACACACAACCACGCGCCCGACAACCTATCCTATGTATCCTATGTACCTAACCCAACCGCGCCAACCACAACGAACGCACGCACATGACACAAAACACGCAAACCGAGACCGCAAGCAACAACATAGGCGTGTGGGGCGAGAATGTGGACCACTGCACACACATGCCAGCAAAGAAACCAAGTAGCCGCGCATTATGGTGTCGTGCAAGGCAAAGCCAAGCTACAAGGGCTGTAGGACGGGGCCCCACAAGTAAAACAGTATTTTTAGGTTTTTTTGGGTACAGGGTCTTTGCCATGGGCTTTTGTAAGAAGGATAACGTAACATGACGGGTTATTTTTTTAAGGTGGGTAGAGGGAAAACAATGGATGGCTAGGGCAAGACAGGAAGAAACACACAGACACTAGCACAAAGGCAAGCAAACATGGGCCCAGGTGCCTCGGATGCCACCACACACACGCCGAAACCACCGCAACAAGACACGTGACACCAAACCAACCCATCACCTACCACAAGAACCCCATGCCAAGTAGGAAAACACGAGAGCCCTGGACACTGGGGCACCAAACACGCCCACACATGGGCACGCTGCACAACACATACACACCCAACACAGCGAGCAACACCATGGGCTGAGACAGATGGGGTGGCCCACCTAGTCCATCGGATCGCCAGCAACGGTGGGTGCCCACAATAGAAGGTGCGACTCTAGGTAGCCTCATTTAGGAACCTTGGCAAATGTGGCTCGGAGCTGAGGAAGCAATCAGCGCCAAGCAGGGTGGTGCAGAGCCTAGGAGGAGGTCACCTATCAAACGAATTAACCCACGAGTCAAGCCACAAAGGTGCGGCAATGGAACTTTAGACAGCAGGAGCATCACGTCCTCGAGCCAAAGACACTCCACACGGTTGGGCAGCCCCCAAAAGCTGTCCACCAAAGCCTGAAAAATGCGACCACTCGACACATTGCAAAATAGCTTAGTGCAATACAACGCAAGATAGTGCACCATAGGACAATTTAGCACAACATACATCACAGTACATAGCCAGTTGGCAGTGAACACAGCACATTGCGGCATAGCACAACGCTACGTAGCACAACAACACAGAGCAACGCACGACAACACAACACAACACGGCCTAATTGAACTTATGGCCCCTGTGCGGGAGCGCACCGGGGCCTCATTCAATGAGGCCCCAATGCACTCCCGCGCAGGGGCCAGGGGTTCAATGAGGCCCCAGTGCGCTTACGCACAGGGGCTCACAGGAGCCCCAGTGTCCCACCGCCCCTGGGCAATGAGGCAGAGAGCACAAGGATGTCCTCCGAATGCAGCATGCCCTATGGACGCAGAATGCCCTGGCTCAGGCACAATACCCTGCCATAGCAGGGTGCCTTGCCACTGCAGGATTCCCTGCCAAAGCAGGAAAGCAGTAGAGGAAATGTGGCCCAGGGCGTGACGGCACGTGAGCCAAAGGGGGGGGGGGGGGGCACGGCGCGCAGGAAGCGCCACCAACGCTCCACGGTGAGGGCTAGACCCCCTTCTCTCGCCGCCCAAGACCCGCAACCGCCACCACAGGGTAGAGCGGCGGGGACCAGTGCATACCCCCGCTTTCCACCGTGTTAAACACATTTGCACACAATGTGCACGCGACACACACAGCCCTCCCGTTTATCAGTACCCGTGGCTAGACATCCCGGTCTTTGCCTTCTTGTAACAGCGCCTTCGGCACAACACAGCACGGCACAGAACAACACAACACACTACAACACAGTGCAGGACAACACAATGCAACGCAGCACCGCATAGTGTAGCACGACACACAACACAGCACACAACACTAGCACTGCACAGCACAACACAGCAAAACAGAGCACCACACAGCCAAGAACTGCACAATGTGGCTATGCACAACACAATTTAGCGCAACAGAGCAGAGAACGGCACAAGCAACACACCACATTGCAACATAGCGCCACACATCGCGCCACGGCTTAATGCAGCACACAGCACAACACGGCACGGCACAGCACAACACACGCAAGCACAGCAAAGCAGAGCACATCACACCATCCCCCAACCGCTTCTTAGAGACCCGCATGTTTAGTGGATATTAAAGAAACCATACAAAGGGGGGAGGAAACTCGGGCACGCAACCTATGGAAAGCTGAGGCAAGAAGATCCGAACCAAAGCAAATGTAGGTGTGTTCCCATTCAACCTTCTGAAGACCACTGCACAAAGGGGTTGGGCACTTGTGCTCACCTTGCGGTCCTCCACTGCTCTGTGACGTGTTGTCTTGCCTTGCTCAGTGCTACGGTGTGCCGTGCTATGCTCTGCTGTGGTGCGGTGCTCTGTGTTGTGTTGTGCTTGTTGTCATGCTTTGTGTTGCGTTGTGCTGCGCTGCAATTTGCTGTGCTCCGGTACGCCACGGCATTGCATAAGACCACACCGCTTTGGTGTTTGCACTCTGTGTTGTGCTGTGATGTGCCATGTGGTTATGCCTCATGCCATGTTGCATGGTTCTCTACAATGTGCGGTGCCATGCTACCCTATGGTGCATTGTTGTTTGCCGTGCCCCCTTTTGTGTTGTGCTTCTTACCTCTGCTTTTGAGCCGTCTGTATATAGCAGAGGCTATTTGAGGAGAGTGTCGCTAGAGAGGCTGGGATTTTGGGGCCTTCTCTATGTAAGAGAGGGTGCTTGACGCCGATCCTGCCACCAAGCTTGGGGTTCTAGGGCCTTCCCTATGTTGCAGAAGCTGCTTGAGGCCCATCTTACTGGGGAGACTTGGATTTTGGTATCTTCTCTAGAGAGGAGAGGGCATTTAAGGATAGTGTGGCCAGTGATATGGGCATCTTGGGGCCTTTGTATATTGGAGAGGCTGTTTGAGGCCAATCTCGCTGGCAAAATTGGGATTTGTGGGCCGTCTCTATATCGGAGAGGCTAGTTGAGGACATTGTCGCCAAGGAGACAGGGTTTTCGGCGCCTTCTCTATATGAGAGAGGCTTTTTGAGGCTAGTCTCGCCGGCGAGACCTGGTTTTTGCTTCTTATGCGACCATTGCTAGTATCACGTGGTAATGCCGGGTATCACCCAGCAATGCCGGAATCACCCGGTACTGTGGGGTATCACCTGGTCATGCAGGGTAAAGTGGGCTTCGTTTCATATTGTAACCACCGAACGGCACTCCACTGTCAAGAAAGCTAAGGTACCCACTCCGCAGTTTGAACTGCAGTTTGGGCCCCCCACGCCTAGCCCCAAAAAATGCCGGCGCCCAAGAGCCTTCCCCCCGCCTAGCTAGCTAGATACAGGCGCCGTTACGTGCTCCGTTGTCAAGAAAGCACCGGTCAACATCAAGTTAACAAGAACGTTTTCAGTGGATGCATGGCACATCCTTCCCCATCCTCCTCCCCAGCACCCACCCCAAAAAACCTCATAGTGAAAAGTTCAAGAGCGGTGCACTGTAGCAGAGCACAGCACAACACAACACACCACACCACCGCCCAGCACAATACAACACAGCACAGCACAGCACACAACACTGTACACAGCTCGGCATGGCACATCACAACACATAGCGCAGTATAAAGCACAACTCACAACACAGGGAAGGGCAACATAGCACATCGCTCCGTAGCACAACACAGCACGGCACAGTGCAGCACGGCACGGCACAACGTGGTGCTGTGTTGTGCTGCGCTGTATGGTTGCTTGCAGTGCCGCCTTTTGTGCGTGCAGCGCTGCGTTGTAGTGCGCTGCGCTGTGCTGCGATGCGTTGTGCTGTGCTGTGCTATCATGTGTGCAGTGGTGTGATGTGCTGTGTTGTGTTGTGTTGTATTGTGTTGTGTGCCGTGTTGTGCTGTAGTGTGCTATGTTGTGTTTTGCGCTGTTTTGCGCAACACCATGGAGGCCATGATGTTGCACAAAGCATTTTGCCTACCATGATAAGTCCTATGCACCCCGTTTCGGTCAACATTTGTGTGGTCTTGCGCACGAGTGAGGGATGCCGTGGTGAGGCGTCCACCCCATTTTTGCCCCATACAATGGCGCTAGCGGTAGTTGAATAGAACAAATAGATTGGATCCCTCGTGAGTCATTGGGGCTCTTTCCTTGACCTGGGTACATAGTGAGTTAAGGGATGCCCTTGATCAAGGACTTTCACACACGCGGTGGCGCATGGCTTCTTGATGCCTCACTGCAGTCGGTACCAAATTATCGGCTACCAAAGTAATACAGTGCAGACAATTATTTTACCTTGGATAAAGGGCTCTCGTAGACAAGGGTTGTGTTTTGTGGTATCACCCTTAAGCACTTGATTGCAGAGCAGTATGTGTACGGTTAGAGCGGGAGGGTCAGGTCAGTTTGCCGCATGTTTGCTGTCCCCCACACACAATACGTGCATGGGTGGACATCTGTGGAATTGAGGGCACTGGAAGAGGTCATCGCAGGTGTGGATATCCTTTCTGTCCGACTCTGAGTCCATAATGTCCACTCACTCTTTGTCAGCAACCTTGCTTGTGAGAAACATAAGCTCCTCTTGCGCTCCCATTGCATCCGTTGTCAACTTATTGAACGCATTTGATTATTTGTGTCCAAGTTGGATGATTGCCTGGGGGCTTGGCTTCTCCGGCAACACTTTTTGCTCAGCTCCGCACAGCCGGATGCATCACTTTCCACGGCGGGCCATAAAGGTACGAGGACAGAAAATCTTGGAAGCTTTAGCTGCTTTTCTTCGGCGTCTCCGAGAGGGTAATGTCCCCGTTGCTGGTGGCCGACATGATCACCTAGTCCACCTTTTCTTCCTCTTCACAGTTTTGCAAACGGGCTAAGCGGAGAAATCTGTCAAATTGTAAAGCCCATTTATCCAGCTGCTTCGGGGTTGACGTACGTGGGGTAATGCTTGGTGCTTTTCCTCAAGAGCTCTCGTTACTCCCGTCTTCGCCATAGGCATCCCCCAGTGCCTCTTGCCATCACCGCTCCAGCCACCAGGACCTGGCACGTTTGTATTTTGGTCCCCCTTGCTCCCCTCCTTTGTACTTCTCCGGATGTAAACCCAGTTGGTGTAATTCCAGCACCTCATAAGACAGGCTCCTTACTTTCTTCGGGTCCACTTTCTTCTAGCCACTTTCTTTCCCTTTTAGTAATCTCTTGAAAACCTCGGATGCTTCTAGTTTGGCGGTGTACATACTCGGACCGAAGTTTCCATTTTTTCGAAGGGAGTACAGCGGTTCCACAGGGCACGGCGTAGGTATTGCAGGTACAGACTTTAGGCTCCAGTGAGTGAAAGGTCGCTTTCTTGCGTACCCTATCAGTCATCATCGCAGCCATTTAAGCCCTCAGGGGTTCAATCTCTTCCAGTAGCTTGGAATTCTCAGCTTCAGCCAGCTCCAAAGCCATAGCCAGTCTTGATGGTAGAGGTTCGGGATAGGACATGTTAGATTCAAACATACTTGGAGATGATTTTTCTACTCTGGCAGGAACTTCGATGTCGATAAATGTCCCTTGATGAGCCACAGCGGTGGCTCCAACATAAGCCAGTGGCTGTCCGGCATTTATCGCGGCTTGCTCACTCTATGAAGGATCCATCTTTCTTCGGTCCAAACCGTTTCAAATCACACTAGATTCCTTTTCATCCTAGTAGATGCCCCCACTTTTGCCTTCTAATCTTACACTCACATAGGTTAGCGTGAATAGCAGTCAGCGTGTTGCAGTGTGGTTCACAAAACAAACCACATGAACAAAGAATGAAGCAAATGCAAGGCAAAATGTGGCTGCAAAGTGTGCAAAGTGTCCCTCCACTACCAATGTGTTCTCCACTACACTTCACCATACAAAGACGCCACAACCCGCAATAACACCCGTCTCAATGTGATGCCAGTGGCTGTACTCGTGAAAGCTTGAGACGCCCCTCTTTTGGAGGTGGAGAATCCAGGTTTCAGGCTGATTTGAAACAGTGGGGGGTTAGGGGGAAGCCCAAAACTAGGGCGCTTTTTGCAAAAATCTGCCCGTTGCTGTCTGTTTGGCCCTCATTAAGGGCAACCCATGCTTGCTACCACCCTTGCTCCAACGTGTTGTAAGTTCATCAAGAAATGAAGCGTGGTCACTTTATGCAGTTTGATGTGGTGAATTCCAAAATGTAGAAATTACGGCCTAATGAAACGACATTTTCGAGAAATCGTCCAAATATTGGCCCTTGGGTGTTTGCTCTACGGCTACAATTCAGAGTCAAACCGGTGCCACACACAGCCTGACGGTAGTAGATTGACAATTTCTCTTATATATCATGTCCTAGAGCCGTACCACCTTCATTTTTGGACTCA
Organism: Eutreptiella sp. 'Long Island Sound 2002'; assembly: GCA_964036045.1. Lineage (NCBI taxonomy): Eukaryota > Euglenozoa > Euglenophyceae > Eutreptiales > Eutreptiaceae > Eutreptiella > Eutreptiella sp. 'Long Island Sound 2002'. The sequence goes on from OZ038378.1 coordinate 140,258,222, forward strand.
GCACATCAAACTGCACAAAGTGACCACTCTTCACTTCTGGATGAAGTGGGAACATGTTGGAGCAATGCCCATGGGAAGTTTTGGAGCATGACGCAAGCACGCAGCTTGGCGGTAGAAAAACCCCGCAGACCTTGAAACGCCAAAAAGTTGGGCCCCGGATCTCAAAAATATGGCCTCTTGCCCCCCCCCCCCCCACCTTTCCGAAACGGCCTTTTCTTGGACATTTCAAAAAGGTGTAACCCCCCCCCCCCCCCCCACGGAACGGAGAAATCGGCCAAAAACTGGACAGCCTCCCATTTTGCCTCGGAATCCCCCCCCCCCCCAGTCAAACGCCCATATGTATCCTCTAATCTACACCCCTCTCCCCAACTGTAGGTGGCTGCACATTACGGCTCTGAGGTAACTGAGAAGAGTACAAATTGGTGCCTGTACATGTGGCGAAATGGGCTAAACTAGGTTAAAATGGGCTCCAAATGGGTGGTATTGTCCCATTTGAGCACCACAAATGGCCAACATGATTTTTGGAAAAACGCATTTTTGACCCATTTTTGACACATTTTTGTTCACAAAATGGCCCAGTTCCAAGGTTTTTTGGGACTTTAGAGGGGCCAAAATGGCTCAAAATGGGCTCAAAATGGGCTCGTTTTGCTTGTTTGTGCACCCCAAACAGTCCACGATCACTTTTGGAGAAACGCGTTCTCGACCCACTTTTGACCCATTTTCCGCCCCAAAACACCCCATTTTCAAGGCACTTGGGGATTTTCCCCGGTCCAAAGCGCGTCACCACGGGCTCAAAACGGGCTAGAAACACTGGTTTGAGAATGCCAAGTGGTCCGGGAACAACTCCGGAAAAAATCCTTTTTTCGCCCCGGGGACCCTGGTGGACCCACCGTTGGCCCCCACCGTCTGCAGCTCGGGCTGCCCTCTAGCTCCACCAAGTGACCACTGGTACGCTGGAAGCGTCTCGTTGGGTTATTCTAAGGCTTGGAAACCACAAAAAGTGGGGGTTTGCGGGTGGACTAGGGGCCTTCAGATTTCGGATTTAAGCTACATAGTCGAAGATGTGGCCAGTTCTTGGTTTTTTGGTTGGTTGACACAAGCTGCGCACAATCTTGGCCATTTTTAGCCATTTTTTGACCGTTTCTGAGACATATTGTGGAGTTAGAGGGAAGCAAACCGCTCTTTGTCACAAGGAAGTCAAGGCGCACGTGAAGTGTAGCAACCGTTTCCCTTCGTTTGGCCATTTTTACCGAAATGTAGGGCTGTTTTGCACAAGAAAATGGCCGTTTTTGGCCAACAGTGGCACAGATTGGGGAGGGCACTTGCCAACTTGGCGGCTATGCCCCGGGGCGCGACCGGTGAGTTGGGCGCTCAAATTTTGGATTTGGGAAGGCCATGCCTTAATGTGGGACATGGCTAGTGTGGAGTAGAGCTCAGAGCAATGCGACACACCAATAGCCAAAACAGAAAGGAGAAGTGTTGCTGCTTGTTATTGTTGTTGTTGCTTGTTGTTGTTAGCTAGATTTAAGGGGAGAGGGGTGTAGTAATATATCCATGTACCCAACTCTACGTGGCTCCCCGTGCGGCTCTAGAAGAAAGGCTATAAGAGAACCAAGCTCTTTCAAGCTCTTGTGACATTCGCATGGAACCCTGACATCTGAAATTGTTGAAATGGCTGAAAACCCACTTGGTGGATCATGCTTAGTGGCCCAATATGACTGTTGGCAAATGTGGTTTTGAGCAATTTTAGCCCTTGTTTTGGTCCCAAAATGGCCTGTTTGGAAAGTTTTTTGGGGGACAATTCGGGGGCTCAAAAGGCATCACCACACGCCACAAGCTCAATATATGCTCGCAAAAGTGCAGTTTTCAACCAACCCATGTGGACCATATTTAGTGGAAACGGCGATTTCACGCCTCTCAAATGGGTTGTAGCTAGAGGCTGCACAACACGTCCTTTTGCATTCTAGCATTGGTATATTGTCATTCCATCCCCTACGGGGTACCACAGGGCCACGAAAGCCGCCATAAATTGTAATATCACTAATGACTGTCTATGTGCCCATCCCACTCTGCCTCACCAAACCTGATGGAGGTGACACCCAAACACACTTTTTTGTCTCAAAAATAAAAAAACTAACAGCTTTGTGATTTTCAACCCAAGAAGGGGCAGGAGATCAATTTTTTGACCCCCCACCCCAGCCCCCAAAGCATGCTTTAAGGGGTGTCATCTAGGGGGTTCCTGACCAAAAACTCATTGAGGAATATTTTTATCGGACAAAATGAGGATTTTACACCGGTTAAACCGCTTGACCACTACACCTGCTGTTGATAGGTAGTCTCGCCGAAAAGCAGCACAACCTCAAGTCAACTTACGGCACTGAAGATGAAAAGTGGGAGGCGGAACTGATGCGAAAGAAGGCGATTGAGGCCGGCAAAGATGAGCTTTCCAAGAAGAAGGACACCCTGCGGCAGGAATTGACGGATAAGTACATGGCCATACTCCAACGCATGCGCCCGGAGGTGTACCGTGTGAAATGCGGACTGCATGCCCTCAAGTGTCTGGTGACAGACCCTGGTTGCCATGTTCATCTGCAAGGTTTGTATGCGCTGCACAATCATGTGGACATGGTGTTCTTCATCATGTGGGCAAGGCTAAGGCATCGGCATACCGGGAGCAGGGACCAACAAAATGCTGTGTTCATGCCATCATGGTTCCGCTCTTGCATACTGTAGCAACGTACTAAATGGTTTACCCACCACCCACCACGCAGGCCTTGCCTGAAGAAGAGGGAGGCTAAAGTGGTTCACACGCTAGGTGGCAAAAACAGTAACTGGTAATTGGGAAAAGTGGTTTGGGAACATATCAGGCGGTTGTAACACGGTTGAAGAGTGGGTGGGGACTGAGGGAAGCGCCTGGGGCAGAACGACCCCTCAGTCAAGCAGAGGCTGACGCAGAAGCATGGGATGGCAATGAGGGGCATAAGGTTTCGTTGCCCTGACCTGTGCCATACTGATGTTAGAGCTTATGGCCCAGGGGTACTGATGTCACAGTTTATGAACTCTCGCGCCGATAAAGAGTTGAGGGCAGACCTGGTGTGCCACTGTTGCTGCATGTCAAGTGGTTTATACGGCGTCTCTTGACAAGGGCCTCTTTGTATCATTGTACTGGCAACTCCGAACGTGTGTCATGTGAAAATTTAGGTACTTGTAACCTCTACAGTAACACACCTGCAGGACACCCCTCCAGGACACATGGAAACGGCAAGGCATATGGAAACATAGCCTCGGCCCCCGGACCATTGTTGTAACAGGGCACCAAAGCGCAGCCCTGGGGGAGTTTCCGAGGTTCTGCAAGTCCCCCGCCCTCCACACACACAAGGGACTAGGTGGCCCATGCACCACAGTGCCAAGCCACAAGGTTCGTAGGGGAGTGGATGCCATGTCCGCACTCTACTGCACTTGTGAGCAGAAGGACACATCCTTAGCCCCCCTGCCGATTCTCCCCCCCCACAAATGACCTCAACCAACAAGTAGGTCAGACCAAGACGTGACATTGGCCAGCCGTCGTACTCCATGCATGGGGGGTAAAAAGTCACCTCACAGATTGTGAGATCCACACCAGGCGGGCCCGCTTTCATGGCCAGGCCCACATGCCTCCCCGCCCCTTTTTGGGCCCATTGATTGTGGTAGCCCAAGGGGTGAATTGTGGGTTTGTCCCCAGAAAAACCCAACAAAAGTATCCCGCAATCAGTCTTTGCCCCCCCGCCCCCCCTCCAGGCCTGCCCAATTGAAACCCACTTTACGTTGCCCTAAAGAGTACATATGCGGTTTGTATTCAGCGCAATGGTTCAAGTTTTGGAGAGGAGTATGTCCACACTGTTCAACCCCAAACGGTAGCAAAATGTATTTTGGTAGGTGAAAGTGTGGCAATGGTCTCTCTGCCCTCAAGTGCTGCTTCCACCCCCCAAGAGGTCCAGTCCACTACTTGCCACCACCACCCTACCAACCTACATCTCATGCGGGAATTGTAACACGTTCTTGGCACACCGAAAGGGTTGAAAAAGTGCAGTTGCATGCTGCACCCAAGGCCAACAGCTTGATGTAATATGTGTTAATTATATGCTTATTTTGCTCGTTTCCGCTTCCAAACATCGGTCTGCAGGCTGTTCTTTGGACGAAAAGCGACATTTTTGCTGTGATATGATCTGTTTTTTTGCATGGTGTGCTTTGTCGTACAAAGTACTGTTTTATTCTTTAGTCTTGACTTTGAGGTTCACTCCTTTGTGTTTTGCTTGCTTCTCAACACACTTCTCACAATAGGTGTACAAACGTGTTGAATGAAACGTATGTGTTTCTTTGGCCCTCAGCTTTTTGTATTCATACGGTGTAAGACAATACGGTTCAACAACGGTGCATGAAAACAATCAGATTTTTGGTATGTTCTCGAATGTTTTCAAAACGGCCCCCAGGCAACTAATTGCCGAGATCCCCCCCCAAACGGATTCTTTTTTGAGGGGTTGGAATCACCTCGAAGAGAGGTTGTTAGATCAAGCGCAGGCGCGAGCGTCGTATACCCCCCTTTTTTGGGGTCGTTCGCGTAGCATACCCCAATGTATGGTTTCTAACGTTTAACCCCCTGTAAAATCATCATTTTAGGACCAAAAATGATCCCCCAATGATTTTTTGGATTTTGACCCCCGCCCCCCCCCCCCCCCCCGCACCGGGGTACCCTTTTTTGAGGGGGGGGTGGGTGGGGGGGTGGGGGGGGGCAAAACTTCTTTGCGTATTGTGGCCGCTGTGTGTGTATTTGGACTGGGTCCTGAAGAACTTTCTTCTTGTATATGGACCCCCTAACCCACGGCGGGGGTCCCAGGTCCCAACTCCAGGTACCCCCAGTCGCCCCCCCCCCCATATGGCCCCTTGCCGGTGAGGACTTAGCCGTTTTCACGCCGGATAGGCTGTTTAGTGACACCTGCAAGATTTCCAAAATTCGACTTTTTCGGAAACCCTTCTGTCGCCCCTGGGATGGGTTTGGGTGATGATTTAGTGACAATACGAGTACTTGAGCACCCATGGGGGACCTAAATAGTGGCCGCCAAGCCCATATAGCCCGAGCCATGGGCCCCCAAAAGCCCCGAAATTGCCGTTGTGTAAGGTGTTTAGTGACACCTGCAAGATTTCCGAAATTCGCCTTTTTCCGAAACCTTCTGTCGCCCCTGGGATGGGTTGGGTGATGATTTAGTGATATTACGGGGACCCACGTAGTGGCCGCCAAGCCCATATAGCCCGCGCCATGGGCCCCCCAAAAGCTTCAAAATTGCTGTTTGTTGGTGGTTCAATGGCCTTTGGTGTGTGCACAAACTCCTTTAGCAGTTTTCCACCCTCTACAGGTCAAAAATGGAAATCACCTCGCAGAGGTTGTTAGATCAAAGCCAGGCAGGCGTATATAGGGGAAAATGCCACATACCCCCCCATTTTGGCCTTTTTGGGCCTATTCGCGTACCCTACCCCAAGGGGTTGAATTGTTAGTTTAACCCCTGTAAAATCATTATTTTGTCCAAGAAGCGCATCCCCCAATGAGTTTTTGGTCCGGACCCCCCTAGACCCCCCCACTTGAAACCCACTTTTTTGAGGTTTTCAAGGAGGGGGGGGGGTGGGGGTGGGGGGGGGTGGGGGGGGAATCAAAAAATGACCCCCCCTTTTTTTGGGTCGCAAATCATGAATCTTTTGGTTTTTTTCGATTTTGAGCCGAAAAAGTGTTTCCGGGTCCCGACTCCATTGGGTTTGTATGGGGCGGAGTGGGACGAGCGCTTATGCAGTTTATGCACTTTTTAGCCATTTTTGCTATGTTGGGGGTTTTGGCAAACCCGATGACCCCGTGGTACCCACTCTGAGGGGTGTGAGTAGGGATGTTGTGACAGTATATGCCTACTAGGATACGGAAGGACGTTTTTTGCAGTCTCTAGCTTTGCTTAGGGCCGTTCACAACCCGTGCCAAAGACGCGAAATGACTGTTTCCACCAATAATGGCCTCGTGAATGGGCCGGGACACAACCTGCTTATGCAGTTTTCACGTTGGACAGCTCAAAAATCGAAGTTTTCGAAACTTGTTTTTTTGATATCGTGACAACCCAAAATGATCATCCAAGTATGTAAAGCATGTTTTAGGCTGCATTTGCGTGTTTTTCACCCTATTTGGGTATTGGGTTGGGGGGGGGGGTCCTCCCAAGGATTGGTACACACAACCTGCTTATGCAGTTTGTCACCCTGGGCAGCTCAAAAATCGCAGTTTTCGAAACTTGTTTTTTTGATATTGTGATCACCTAAAATGACCATCCAAGGTATGTAAAGCATGTTTTAGGCCTGTATTTACGTGTTTTTCACCCTATTTGGGTATTGGGTTGGCGGGGGTGGGGTCTCCCAAGGGATTGGTACACAACCTGCTTATGCAGTTTGTCACCCTGGGCAGCTCAAAAATCGAAGTTTTCGAAACTTGTTTTTTTGATATTGTGATCACCTAAAATGACCATCCAAGGTATGTAAAGCATGTTTTAGGCCGTATTTACGTGTTTTTCACCCTATTTGGGTATTGGGTTGGCGGGGGGTGGGGGTCTCCCAAAGGGATTGGTACACAACCTGCTTATGCAGGTTTTCACTTGGATAGCTCAAAAATCGAAGTTTTTGAAACTTGTTTTTTTGATATTGTGATCACCTAAAATGACCATCCAAGGTATGTAAAGCATGTTTTAGGCCGTATTTACATGTTTTTCACCCAATTTTGGGTATTTGGGTATTACCTCCGGGGGGGGGGGGTCTCCCAAGGGATTGGTACACAACCTGCTTGTGCAGTTTTCAACCTAGACAGCTCAAAAATCGAAGTTTTGGAAACTTGTTTTTTTGATGTGGTCATCACCCAAAATGACCATCCAAGGTATGTAAAGCATGTTTTAGGCCGTATTTGGGTGTTTTTCACCCTATTTGGGTATTGGGTTAGGGGGGGGGGTCTCCCAAGGGATTGGTACACAACCTGCTTATGCAGTTTTTCACCTTGGATAGCTCAAAAATCGAAGTTTTCGAAACTTGTTTTTTTGATACCGTGATCACTAAAATGACCATCCAAGGTATGTAAAGCATGTTTTAGCCGTATTTATGTAGTTTCCACCCTATTTTGGGTACGTGTTGCTCGCTGTAGATTCTCTGCGAGGTGGACTTGCCGAAGGCAATAGAATTTTGCAAAACATTTTTTTTTATATTGTGACCACTTACAATGATGAAATATGCTATGTAAAGCATGTTGTAGCCCCTCTTTATGTGTTTTTCACCCTATTTGGGTGTTGGGGGGGGTCTCCCAAGAGGTATCGGGCACAACCTGCTTGTGCAGTTTTCCCGCCTTAGCAACTCAAAAATGGAAATCACCTCGCAGAGGTTGTTAGATCAAAGCCAGGCAGGCGTATATAGGGGAAAACGCCACATACCCCCCCATTTTGGCATTTTTGGGCCTATTCGCGTACCCTACCCCAAGGGGTTGAATAGTTAGTTTAACCCCTTGTAAAATCATTATTTTGTCCAATAAACGCATCCCCAATGAGTTTTGGTCCCGGAGCCCCCCAGACCCCCCCACT